>JALRML010000012.1:0-636905 GCA_026120125.1 Pseudocercospora vitis | reverse complement strand
TTTTTTTTTTTTTTTTTTTTTTTTTTTTTTTTTTTTTTTTTTTTTTTTTTTTTTTTTTTTTTTTTTTTTTTTTTTTTTTTTTTTTTTTTTTTTTTTTTCTTTACCCCCCCCCCCCCCCCCCCCCCCGCAAACAGTCCATGTCGTCTTCGTCTTCGTCTTCACGCCACCCTCTTGACCTTGCCGATGACCTCGCCAAGCATATCCACCATGCCTTCCCGCTCCCCTTCCTTCCCCCGCCGCTCCTCCTCCACCGCCCGCAGTTCTTGCTCCAGCTCTTTCATTCTCCGTTCTTGCTCCGCCTGGCTGTTACCGATTCCAGGCAAATTGTTGATCACGTGTTCAATCATTTGCTCCTTGAGCAGGATATCTTGCGCCAGCTCGACCAATGCTCGGTTGAATGTCTCCGGGTGCTCGGGCGGAGGCTCTTGATCTTCACGACGTGTCTGCGCCGTCCCGCCTTCCGCCTGCTTCTCCGCATCGCCATTCGTGGTTGCTGCGGTCCCATTCACGCCGTCCTGGTGCGAGGGTTGGGAAGGTGCCTGGGAGACTTGGCCGGGAATCACACCGTAGGGAGCGCGGGTGTGGATGTAGTCGAGGGAGGTGTACATCTGCATCAAGAGCTGCCCGCAAAATCAGCACAGAACTCTCCACCAACACCACGCCTTTGTCTAGACCCTTACGTCGTCGAGGAAGTCCTGGAGCTGTGTGAGCCGGTCGGCCATGCTTGCGGAATGCGACCGAGTCTTTGTCGTCGCACGCGGCAGTCAATGCGAAGGTCCATATGTAGATAGACAGGCCGCGAGACCAATGCGACACTCGCTGAGCACTGCGCACTTTGCTAGTGTGATCGAATTATGTTTGCGACCGTGAAGCAGTTCCGTCCATATGTGAGAGCCGGCAGCTCCTCCTTTCGGCACACGTTCCGCGCTCCCGTCGCCAGACCCTTCTCCAGCGCGTCTCCCGCACGCGACATTCATGCCTCACAGCCCGTCCATTCTTCCGCCAAGATAGCGCATTGGCTGAGGTATGAGCAGTGTCGAAAGACGCCCATGCTCTTCAGCCATGCCTTCGTGCGCCAATGCCAGCTCCACCGGCATGCACGACTGGCGAGCACCATCGCCAATGAGGTGAAACGACCCAGAGGACGACCGCGCAAAATCCCTATCGAAGATGTGCCGACCGAGCGGACTCTGTTCACATCCATCCTCGATGCTCTCAGACCTGAAAAGAAGAGACGGGCAAAGGAGAAGGTGTTAGCATCGAAAGCCAAACCTACAACACGAAGAAGAGCCCTTCCGGTCGCCATACCTACCGCAGCAGTCGAGAAGGACGGCAAAGAGATCAAGAGACGCACAACACGCAAAGCCAGATCCGAAGATGCTGTGGCCAAGAAAATAGACGACAAAGTTATACCTACGTTGAAGAAGAAGAAAGAGGCCATCTCAAAACTACCACCTCGTGCAACAGCCCCGACCGCGGCACACTGGGATCTTCCATCCTTTGAGCAATATCTCCAACGCAAGGGCTATAATCCCGACTCGTCGCTACACAAAGGTATACGCTACGAGTACGTAGTCGGTGAGGCTCTGAGAAAATATGGCTTCAACCTGGACCGACGGGGAGGCCCAAACGATCGTGGAATTGACTGGGTGGGGCATTGGAAACTACCCAAAGAACCAGAACTCAATGTGATCATCCAATGCAAACTATCGCAACCGAAAGCCAGCATGGCGCGAGAATTGCACGATCGTAGCTTCGCGCCAGACGGCTGGAAGGACAAAACCACCATGTCGTTCCTGGTCTCGCCCCGGCAGCCCAGCAAAGGAGCACGGGAGGCGTTCGAGAAAAGCTCACTCCCCACGGGCTTTGTACAGATATCGCAGAAGGGCGAATTGCAAGCGATGAAGTGCAATGCCGTCGCAGAGCAATCCAGGCTGACTGGGTTGAAAACACGCACATTGTACAAAGCGGTGGCCGACAACGAGGTCCAACAGTCGCTGTTACTCTGGTGGCAGAACAAAAGGCTGGGAGATGAGGATGAAGTTCACGGGTAGAGATGCGGACACAGCACCTCCCGATAATAATAATTATCATTATGTTGTGACATCAAATGCTCTGCCCGCCGCGCTTGAGCCGAGAGCAAGCGGACGGGAGGGGGCGCACATACCCTGGTCCGGGCCCTAAACCGCGAATGGAGACGAAGAAACTCACGACGCCCTATCACCACTCACGCGTGCGGAAAAGTGTGTACCTGAGGTGTATATAGGCTCATATCTGTACCCTTTGTTCACGCCCTACTGCACACCGAAATCGACGTGACTCACTCACTGTACGACTCATCTCATTGAGAAGGTTACCATAACATCGAATGAGTGTTACAGAACTCAATTCATCGTCCAACTTCACTCCCGTGCAGAGTTCGTTGCAATCGCCATGACGGGCGCCGATGGCATTGAATGCGGCGAAGAGGCGCTGAAGCAATTCCACTTCACCGAAGGGTATCGGAATCTCAATCATGGTAAGCCGAGCCGGGTGCCGACGCCTAGGTACAATACTACATCTCCATGTCCTATGCTCACAACACACAGGCTCTTTCGGCACGTACCCCCGTCCCATTCGGACCGTCCTGCACGCCTTTCAAGACGAGTCTGAAGCCGAACCCGACAAGTTCATCCGCTACACCTACCCCCGCAGGCTGGACGAATCTCGCGAGGCCATAGCCAAATACCTCCACGCACCGGTCGAAACATGTGTCTTCGTCCCCAATGCAACCACAGGCGTCAATGTCGTGCTCCGCAATCTGATCTACCAGCCGGGAGATGTCATCATCTACTTCGCCACCATATACGGCGCGTGTCACAAAACAATTGCCTACCTGGAAGAAACTACCCCCGTCGTCAGCGCCCAGGTCGAGTACACCTACCCCATCTCTGACTCCGACCTCATCACTCGTTTTAAAGACACCATAGCCAACATCCGCGCCGCCGGCAAGAACCCCAAGCTCGCCATGTTCGACACCATCGTCTCCATGCCCGGCGTGCGCGTCCCCTTCGAAACCCTCACCGACATCTGCCGCTCCGAAGGCATCCTCTCCCTGATCGACGGCGCCCACAGCGTCGGCCAAATCCCCATCCACCTCTCCCACCTCGACCCGGACTTCTACGTCTCCAACGCCCACAAATGGCTGCACGTCCCCCGCGGCTGCGCCATCTTCTACGTCCCCCTCCGCAACCAACCCCTCATGCGAAGCTCCCTCCCCACCTCCCACGGCTTCATCCCCCACACCCACGCCGCAGCACCCCTCATCTCCCCCCTCCCGGCTTCCTCCAAATCCGACTTCGTCACCCAGTTCGAATTCACCGGCACCATCGACAGCTCCCCATACCTCTGCGTCCCCGCCGCCCTCGCCTGGCGCAGCCGTCTGACCTGGCGCGGCGCCACGGGCGAAGACGCCCTCCGCGCCTATTCCTGGCACCTCGCGCGGCGATCCGGCGAAATCGTGGCCCGGATCTTGGGCATGGAGGTCCTGGAGAATGCCGAGGGGAGTTTGGGCAAGGATGTGAATTTCTCGAATGTCGCGCTTCCCATCTCGTTCGAAAATGATGCGCAAGGGAGTGTGCTGGTGGCCGGGCAGATCGCGCAGTGGATTAGTAAGGTTTTGGTCGAGGAGTTTCATACCTTTCTCGCGATCCTGGCGCATGGGGGCACGTTTTGGACGAGGTTAAGTAGTCAGGTTTATTTGACGGAACGGGACTTTGAGTGGGCGGGGGAGACGCTGAAGGTGGTTTGTGAGAGGGTGAGGGCTGGGGAGTGGAAGAGGACGGGGGAGAAGTGAGCGGGTGTGCTGCATGGTCCGTCATTTTGCTTCTCAGACATGACTTCCACCAACCAGCCAGCCTCGTAGTCTTGCCAAATCCTGGCGAACTTCCGCACACGTCTCAAGAGCTCTTATCGGCCCTCCTTCCTCTACATCATCATCATCACCCCCTCAACCCCTCCCCCACCTCCCTCAACCTCTCCCACCCCTTCGAACCCTCCCAACCCTCCTTCCCCCGGCCCAAAACCCCCCTCACCGCCGTCCTCGCCTTAAACTTCCAATCCCTCATCACCACCTCGCCACTCCCCGCCGCCAAACCCTCCGTCCGCTCGCGCATCCCCAAACTCTCATAACTCTGCACCAACCGCACCGTCGCCTCGACCACGTTCTCCCACCTCTCCTCCGTCTCCGCCTCCCAACCCGGCTGCGCCGTCACGCACCGCCACGCCTTCTCCTCCGCCTCCAAGGCCATACCCGGCTTATCCCGCCACAGCGCGAGTTTCGCGACGAGATACCACAGTTCGTGAGAAGATGTGATGGTGGGGATGACGTCGTGGTCGAAGAAATTGACGAGCATGCGTGCGAGACCCGGTTGAGTGGGGTCGTAGGGGCCGGGGTGGGTGGTGAGGACGTGGTGGAGCAGGGTGTGGAGGATGTCGAGGTCGAGACATTTTTCGCCGTCGACGGGGCCGCGGAGGGTTAGGATTTGGCGTTGGGCTGTCAGCATGCTGGTGTAGTCCGGGGGGGTTAGGGAGGCGGAGACGATGAGCACGTTTTCCCAGATCCGGAAGCTGTCGCGTTTGAGGGACGCGGCGCGTTTGAGGGCTTGCAGGGCTTCGTGGCGGAGGGCGTTGCGTGGGGAGGAGGAGAGGGATTCCGGGGGTGGACTGGAGGTGGGGGACGTGGAAGGTGGTGGTTTGGCGTTGGACTCCGGGGTGGTTGCATCATCCTCGTCGGTGCGGAGTAAAGCAGCGGCCAAGTTGGACCAGGATTCGGCGTCGGTGTCATCGAGCTGGACGCAGCGAGAGAATGCTTCGACGGCTTTGGTGAATTGCGCCAATTCGAGCAACGCACACCCCAAAGCGAACCAGGATTGGTGATTGAGTTGGTTGACGCGGAGGGATTTGCCGTACGCTTCTGCTGCCTTGACCATGTCCTTGCCGTAGAAATGTCGTCCGATGGAGCGCTGCGCTCGAGCATACCGCTCGCCAGAAACTCGCCAGGCTTCTTCATACCAGGATATGTCGTGGTCGATGTCGCCGAGGATGCAGTAGAGCCGTGGCGCGTCGAGCGGGGGCGGTGTTCGAGCAGGACCGGTCCATTCTTCGTCGTCTGAGATGTCGGTCTCCGGTTGGTCGGGGCCGCCCTTCGTAGCATGAAAGAGCTGCCGACGGACGATGCGTTTAGCCTTGTCTTCTCGTTCTGTCGCCGCCCAGCAGAGAGCAGCCTCCGCCCACATCTGTAGGCGTTCATATATGTCAAGGGCAGAACGCAGGCCGCCGAGTTGCACCCAGCGTGCTGCGAGCTCGGCTTCGAGTTCCCAGCGCGTGGGTGTGGCAAGTTGAAAGATATAGCGAAGACGTTCAGACGCAGGTGCGCTTTCTGACTCCTTGGCTTTCGGAAGGAATGTGGACTGACCGGACGTCTGTCCAGCATTCTCTTGGCTGGAAGAGCCTTCGGGAGTGGTGTCTGCAATGACTTGGTCTACTAGAGCCTGGAGTTGGAGGAGACCGCGCTCTGTCGTGCGAGCCCGGAAGCCTTCGATCCTGCTTCTTACGAGCAGAGCTTGAGTGTAGACCTGCCAGTTGGAGCTACCTCCGTCCAACACGCGCGTCGCATATGGTAGCGTTTCTTCCCGCGTCAGGCCATCTTCGGGCTGTGTGTTCTTGATGGATGAAGCCAAGGACAGTAAGATTGCCGAATCCAAGGGCTGCAGCTGAGGCTGGTTGGCTGGATCAAGATCTCTGAGTGATTGAGGTAGAGAGTCGATGGATTGAATCTCGGTCGAAGGTGTGTCTTTCGGCTGTTCGGAGAACGAGATGGCTTCAAGCAGTGTATCATCATTCAAATCCAAATTCTCAGGTTTGGTCTTGACTTCGCTGCCATTCGTTGCTGATAGGCCCTTTTCATCTCCAGTAGCGCTCTTCGCGAGAACGACAAGTTGGCTGACGTCTTTCTGCTGGAACTTGGTGCGTTTGCCTAGCAGTCCCGTCAAAGCAAACTCAAAATGTCGGTCCTGCTTGGCCTTTTCCAGATCCTCTCGTGCAAATTTGTCAAGTCCGTGATGGATATGTATTGTGGATCTCTCCAATACAAGCTCTGTGTATACATCGATCTCCCCGTGCGACAACAGATCGGTTTCCAGAAGACCTAAATCATCATAGATGACTTCCTGCAAGGTAGGAGAAACTTCGGACAGGAGGCGCTGATGAAGAAATGAGGTCCTTAACTTTGCCCACCTAGCGGCCTTGATGTTCTTCAGTATGGGAGGGCTTGTCATGATAGCCTCAGACAGGCAAAGCAATTCAATATGAGGCGTCAGCTTGTATGCGGCGACACCGTCCATCGTCAAGCCCGCCAACAGGTTTTGTTTGATAGCATGTTGCCCCTTTGAGTCTCCAACCATTGATGGAGGCAGGACAACATCGGCAGGGCTATATGCAATGGGAGGGCCAGTCACGTTCGACTGTACGAAGGCCAGAAGTGCGGCATACCCTATGCAGAACACTATAGCTTGTCGAGTGATGGCGTCTTGAGTGGACCGATTGGCCAGGAAGATTCCCAACCGCTGGAAGATGAAGTCGCTCCAACTTTGGAAGTCATGAAAGTTGACACCTTCGGTCTGCTCACTCTGCTCATGTCCGAATATGACTTTGGCCTCAGGGCTTCTTAAAAGTCCTTCGAAGTCTCCATCTTCAAGTTTCTTGATGTACTCTTCGACCTGGCTACCGAGCTCCACGGGCAGCGTCTGTCGAAGATATCTCACAAGTGCGTCGGCCATAGTAAATCGTTCACACCTCGCCCAGCGAGGCAAAAATTGTTGGAGTGTTGACTCTCAGCCAGCATAGAATATTTTCGAATGTTACAAATCTCGTCACGACTTGTGTCTCGATGACAAAAGTCGCAGTCAGAAGCCCATCGCTCACAGGGAAACGATCAACCAACGCATCCACCATCACTCCATCAACAACATCCCTCCCTTTACTACTGACAGCTACAAACCCGTCGCACAGCATTGCGTGGCGCCACTGAAGGACGCAACGTCTATGCCGCATCTCGCTTCAAGCGCATAAGGTTACCGTCCTACCTGCAGCAACCCATCCCACCGCCATCACCAACCCGGAACCCGCGAGCGACGACGTACTGTACCATGGTGTGAACCACGGCAGCGATATAATAATAAGAGCTCCAAGCACTGCTCGCGTACTATATCGGCGACATCTAAGCACTATTGGCAGGTAGCTTGGCTATTGCTGTGTCTCACGCACTGCCCCTCGCCGCCATTATCAGAACCCTATTTATGTCTCTGGCCTCAGGCGTTCCGGCCGGTAGAATCCTCCCGCAGCCACGTTGTTCTGCCGATCTGAGCCCTTCAGCCTCTCCGCAGCGTTCGGACCAGTGTGAGATGGAGCTCATTGCCTCTTCCGGCTGCTGTAAATATGCACCATTTCCAGCAAGCGAGGTGCTTCTGTCAGCGCCGTACCGTGCGCCAGCCAGTATTAGTGATGGAGTGATGCCGCTTCCATCGTAATCTTTCTTTTCTGTCTTCTCCATTATAGCACCATTAATCACAATCTAATACTACATCTCACATCACGATAGAATAATACGGCAATAACGTGGCGCAGAACCCAACAGACACCAATCTGGCTGCTGATCTTGTCGCTTGAAAAAGAAAGAAGAGTACGGAAGGCGACACTGCTCCTACGTGTTGACTTGTTGTCGTCAGCCGGCAGAGGATCCGCACTGCCCTACAAAAGACTACATCTATATTGTCCCGGCCTGGTATCGGCCACCTCGTCGCGACCAACCCGGTCCAATTCAAGGCTTTTCGCACTCCACTATGGCGCCCCTCAAATTGGCACTCAAGATCGCCATTGGCATCCTCATGGTCGACTCCATCATCGAACTATCGTTCGTCTCCAGCATGGTCGCCTGGCTCCATCGCCGAGCCGGCCGTGACTTCGACATCAATTACAACGGTAGCACATTTCCTCTACATGGCAAACCCGAGGGTCTGCTCCTCAACCAAGGCCACACCAGCAACGGCGCCGCGGGAACTGCTTTCGTTCTCATCGGGATGGGCGGGATTCTAGCCCTATTCCTGCGCCACCTCGCCTCCCGACCGAACGCGAGGGCGCGTGCGCTCTGCATGGGCTGGTATCATTTCTGGCTCGTCATGACCGTGCCGTCGATGCTTCTGACGATGGCTGCGCTGATCTACACATTCGTCCTGACGTACAACCATAATGGGCAATCGATCGACATCCAACTGGCTTCGACTTTGGACAATCACCCTTATCCAAACTACGTCGCCTATCCTCTCGACCAATGGACGCCTGAGAATTGGTTCAAAGCTGTGCTTCAACTTCCCCTTGCGAGCAACAGTGACCGTAGCAACATCCAGCTACACGTCCGAGTCATGGAGGGTTGGAGATGGAACTTGATCCCGATGTTCGTGATTGGACTTGGTGTGTGTGTTATCGCGTTTGCCGAAGCGTCCTCACATCGACGAACGATGAGGAATGCAACAACTGTTGAGGAGCGAAAACAAATGTCGCCGGAATTTGGTGCCAGGCGCTAAACGAGAGACGAAGGTATGAATGATGATGAACAGGGACCTCTTGTAAATATTCTGCATACTGAAGTTGGTATATATTGGCTTCTCAACGGGATGCGTTCTCAAACATCATGCTGCACGGAACTTCGGGACATGATCCTCTGAGTGTATCGCATGGCTTGATTCGCTTGTGATCGTCGTCCTCCGTGCGCAGCACGCTATCTTGTGCAATGATGTGACGCTTAGTCTCCACGCCTTGCTCGCGGAACATGCACAATCGAATATGACAGCTTCTTAACGTCTCCTGCTCGATCGCCAACTCACCGGCAGTCGAGTGAAGAAGATCAGGCTATCGCTGATGGTCATCCTACCTCTAGGCAAATACTTGCGCTGCTTCGCCGCAAGAATACCTTCACTCCACTTCTGTGTCCAGTGGTCGGCTCCATTGGTGCGACGGCAGCCTTCCGGAAACAGATTGGAATCTGTGCAAAGCTGCATCCGAAGAGAGGTAGTTGATCGGGCCCTTCCCAGCGTGTCCTGAGCATCGAAGACCGCATCGTGTCAACTCCGCTTTCACCATCAACTGCTCTGTCCTCGCGACTCTCCATACAGATCTTTTAAGACATTTGGGACTGGGCTCAGCTCGAGTGAGGCCAGAGCTGACTGGTAGCTTTGGAAGCTCCTCCATCAAATCTGTGCATTTTGAATGATGAATTTAAATTGTACGATTGAGAGCAGCCGCGCTAAGAAAGGCCCGAGGCTGAGGATACGTGGCCTGCGCGACTGGACTTCTCAAGAGCTCCGTCTGAAATCTCTGGTTACGAGCTCAAGAGTTTCGAGAACAGGTCACGCATCTTAAGCATTTCCTCTCGCAACGACTCCACGATATCGCATTTCACCCTTCTCCAGTCTGCGGAAAGCTTGAGAGAGTCCGTCAGCCGTCATCTCGAAGCATTCCACCCAGGGTGAGATCTGGTGTCGATCCGCGAATTTCAGCATCTTGATGTGGTTCTCTCGGCTTGCTTCGGTGCTCGCGATGATGCAGTGACCAGGCAGGACGAATTGCATATAGGGAACTTCCAGAGGTTCCGTCTGGATTGTCATGAGCACGATTGTGGCTCTTCGGGCCAACAGCGGGAGGACCACTTCCAATTTTGGCACGGCGTTGGAAGTGATGAGTAGCACGTTTATGTTCATTGGGTTGGGACCTCTGCTGCATCTGCTGGATGATGAGCCGTGGAGATGTGTGCGAGAGCGCGGAATTCGTCGGCACCGAGAGAGAATGCGTCATTCATCTTTCGATTGTCGCTGGAGATGGCCGTGACGGCACAGCCCATTGCTTTGGCGAACATGATGGCCATATGGCCCAGGCCACCTACTCCGATAATCCCGATGCGGTCATTTGGTTTCGCTCCCGCCGCGTCTAATGCTTCGAAAACCGACGCACCTGCACACATGAGCGGAGCAGCATTCACGCTTGAGATGCCCGCTGGGATGGGATACGCAAAATCAGAATTGATGATGCGATAGTCGCTGAACGCGCCCTGGTCCAGGTCGGAGAACGCAAAGCCGCGTGCTTCCGAACAGTACTGTCGATAGCCTGTCACGCAGGTTGAACAACGGCCACAGGAAGAATGCAGCCAGCCCCAGCCTACCCGGTCGCCGATTTTCAGATGCTGGACCGCAGGGCCGACTTCGACGATGTGGCCAACGCCCTCTTTGCGGAGTCAATGAGGGATCGAGCAGCGACTTTCGACTGCATTCGTCAGACACTCACCATGGCCCAGACCACATTCTTTCTCCTTCGCGTGGACATCCGTGAAGCATATCCCGGAGTGAGTGGTTTTGATGAGAACGTCGTTGTAACCGAGCTGTTTGGTGGTGCTCTTCTCGGCGAATGTGTTGGTAGATGTGTTGAAGTAGAAGGTCGTCAGCTTGTGCTGTGAGAGAGCCATCACGGTGCTTTGGGTCAACGCATTGCATCAGATTTCTCAGGTGAGGTCGAGGAGAGTTTTCTGGGGTTCGCGCCATGACGTTGATGCTGGAATAATGCGAACTTTGGTGAGACGGTGACCATGGGTGAAGGACGCGAGACACCGGCCATATACAACAGTTTGCGCTATACGTACGCGACCTCTACGGGACTAGCTATTCAGCTGGCTCGTGGTATGGCCTACCTAAATAGCGTTTCTGCCAAAGATTCTCAACGCCCAGCATTGCCACTTGTACCCCAAGGACTGGGATTTATAACGCCCAGCACATGTGCATCACTACTGTCGTGATTGCGCAGCACCTTGCAAACCCACCGCAGTTCTGCGGGCGGGAGGCAAAATTAATCGCCTTGATCTTTGTGGTGTCTCGTTCTGATCAATTCCAGTCGACGATGAACCGTGCAGTAATTTCTGGTCGCTGGTGAAACATAAGGAACGCAGAGAGCCAGCACGACTACATAAGTTCAGCTGCATCAAGTGCATGTGGCCTAGGTCCCGAAGTCTCACTGTCATGCCCTTCCAACGACCCCTGCATTCTTTGAGACTCTGAGAGAGCCAAGTCTGCCGGACAGTAGTAGACTGTACTTCGCAATGTTCTTACAACAGATGGCCATGGCCGGGCTGAACATCAAGAATTCCAAAAAAAACTTGAGACGCTTGTGTCACGACATACTGATGGCGTAGGGAGCAATGTTTTCAGGGGACACTCTGATGTTTCCGGCGAAATCGGAGGCACAATATGCCTCCCACATCCTCGGATCTTGCCAGCCTGCTGCCTGACATAATGAATGCAATCCACACTCGTGTTGATCCGCCACGTGATAGATGTAGAATGAGGCAGTCTTTCGGAAGAACGTGCCCAAGATGCGTCCTCGCGACGACAGAGCCACCGTTGGCTGGGAACGAACATCATCTCCCGGAAGAAAGATGTTTGGTATGTCGTAAGGTCAGCCAGACTGATATTTTGACGAAGAACGAATTAGGTCCAGATGATCAGGCCACTTTCAGTCTCTTTCCGTGCGAGTCTTTCGACTGGCCAGGCGTTGTCTGAGTGTTACTCGTCACCGTTAGAACGAAGAGCGCATTTGGCTAGGGCCATGGTCCACAGAGGGAAGCGCACGGTTTTGCCTAGCGGTCAGGAGGTTCTGCTTATCGGCCTGCAGGTAGCATATGATCCCTTCGACAATATCTGCAGGCAGGTGAATGCTGTAGTGATCGACAGTAATGTCTGTCTGAGGCGTCATGGCAGGTCTGGGGATATGCGAAGAAGGAATGTGATGGTCATGTACAAGCTGGCAGCCATCGAAGGTCTTTACATGGGCGCCATACCCGGTTTGACAACGATATGGCGGCCCTCTGCTGGCTCTGAGGGTCAACGTATACGTCCGGCTGTATATGTGGAGGAGCGGAGGTCGGCTTCTGCACAGACCAGTAAGCTAAGTTTCTTGGCAAGTCCACACATTCGGGTAGTTCCGAGCACACATTTGCGACTCTCGACATTTGACTTCTCTGGTGCTTTGTTCAGGTCTGTGACTGACAACTTCGACAACCACACAACACCGCCAACATGGGTAGAGGACCAAAGAAGCACCAAAAGCGGCTGTCAGCCCCATCGCACTGGCTTCTCGACAAGCTCAGCGGTGCTTACGCTCCTAAGGCCTCGCCGGGTCCGCACAAGCTGCGCGACTGCATGCCCTTGATCGTCTTCATCCGCAACCGGTATGAACACGCAGCAACACCTACCTCCATCGCTCAAGTAGTATTGAGCTTGTGAAGGACTTTCACTAACACAGCGACTTTCACAGTCTGAAGTATGCGCTCAACGGCCGCGAAACCAAGCAGATTGTCATGCAGCGCCTGATCAAGGTCGATGGCAAGGTCCGCACCGACCCAACCTACCCAGCCGGCTTCATGGACGTCATCTCCATTGAGAAGACTGGCGAGAACTTCCGCCTCGTCTACGATACCAAGGGCCGCTTCACCGTCCACCGCATCACAGAAGAGGAGGCTCAATACAAGCTCGGAAAGGTCAAGAGAGTACAACTTGGCAAGGGCGGCATCCCATTCTTGGTTACGCATGACGCGCGCACGTAAGTCTACGTGGTTGCGACAGTCTTTCAGACGTTGGACCAAAGTTTGCATATGCCAGCCAGAGAAGCTGACTTTTGGACATAGTATCCGCTACCCAGATCCAGCCATCAAGGTCAACGACACCGTCAAGGTCAACCTCGAGACTGGCAAGATCGACGACTTCATCCGCTTCGACACTGGTGTCATTGCCATGGCCACCGGTGGTCGCAACATGGGTCGTGTTGGTGTCATCACCCACCGTGAGCGTCACGATGGAGGTTTCAACGTCGTCCACATCAAGGACGCCATCGACAACGAGTTCGCTACTCGTGAGTCCAACGTCTTCGTCATCGGTCGTGAGAAGCCTTGGATCTCCCTGCCAAAGGGCAAGGGTGTCAAGCTCACCATCGCCGAGGAGCGTGACCGCAGACGCGCCTACGCTCTTGCCCACTAAGCGATGTCGTCTTCGTGAAGTAACAAAGAAGCATCGGAGTTGGGGTTACGGTTCTGCAGAGAAGTTTTCTACCTCTGCTGTATGGGAATGGCATGAAATACCAGCACTGCCGGCGAGCATCGTGCATGTGCGTTCCATAGATACGAATCAGAGAAAAAGCATTAACGTCCCAGCTTCGCAATGCTGATGTCCACCCTACTTTCCTTCACTTCTAACCAATCATGGTGCGGAGATGCGCTCTCCCCTCGAAATTTCGCGTACGATGACCATAGCGAGCTGCGTCACTCCAAGACTATTGCACGGGCAATGCATAGCCATATGTGAAGTCTGGTCAGTAAAAGTCCGCTCGCCTCCAGAAGAACCTGTACAGTCAGCAGATCGTCATGGCTTGGCATCCGCGCAAGCTCCATGCTGCATGGCGATCCCAGCCAGCCGCGTTCTGCGACTTTCTCATATGCATGGCCTCAAACTAGCTGCCTGCTTGGGGGATTACGTCTGTTTCATACACCATTCCCGTCTCTCTCCCTTCGTGAATGTCAGGAGCACCGTTCGACGTCTACCGTACATCCGCGTCGACCTCTGCGCGACCCAGAGGCAGCAGCACCATGTATTCCCAAGCCACTCGAAACGTAGACCTCACCAAGACCGAGACGGAGCTCTCGACCAATATCCGGAAGGCTACATCGATCGAAGAGACCGCGCCGAAGCGAAAGCATGTTCGCGCATGCATAGTGTATACTTGGGACCACAAATCGTCCCAATCGTTCTGGAATGGCATCAAAGTCCAGCCGATTCAGGCCGATGAGGTCCAGACCTTCAAGGCGCTCTATACGGTTCACAAAGTTCTGCAAGAAGGCCATCCCATCGCGCTGAAGGAAGCCCAGCAGCATGTGAGCTGGCTCGAGGGCCTCTCGAGAGGCATGGTCGGCGGCATTAGCGGAGAAGGGTTGCGCGGATATGCGCCTTTGATCCAGGAGTACATCTTCTACCTGGTCTCGAAGCTCAAGTTCCACCGCGAGCATCCGGAGTTCAATGGCACGTTCGAATACGAGGAATACATCTCGCTGAAAAGCATCAACGATCCCAATGAGGGCTACGAAACCATTAGCGAACTCATGACACTCCAGGACCAGATCGACAGTTTCCAAAAGCTGATTTTCTCGCATTTCCGGGGCGGGTCGAATAATGAGTGCCGCATCAGCGCGCTCGTGCCGTTGGTCCAGGAGAGCTATGGCATCTACAAGTTCATTACCAGTATGCTGCGCGCTATGCATACAACGCTGGGTGATGACGAGGCTCTCAGCCCTCTGCGGGGGCGATATGATGCGCAGCATTATCGCTTGGTCCGATTTTACTATGAGTGTTCGAACTTGCGATATTTAACTTCTCTCATTACCATACCGAAGCTACCGCAGGATCCTCCCAACTTGCTTGCTGAGTGAGTGCTCCTCAGCTTCCACCTAAAGAGACATGCTGACATCTGGGCTTAGTGACGAGAACGCCCCCGCCCTGCCTGCTCGACCCAAGAATGAGCCTGTAACGAAGCCTCGCGATACGCCTCCACCCAAAGCAGTTACTGACCCCGAGCCGATCAACGAGTTCTGGAAGAACGAGCAAGCGCGGCAACAGGAAGAGTATGAGGCGGAACAACGCAGGCTTCAGGCACAATGGGAAGATGCCCAGCGCCAGCAGATGCTTCAGCAACAGCAGGCACAACGAGACTTTGAGGAGCAACAGCGTATTGCTGCCGAGCAGGCGAGATTGCAGCAGGAGGCATTACAACAGCAGCAATTCCAGCAGCAAACGCAGGGCCGCATGGCCGAGCTGGAGCAGGAGAATCTTCGGGCGCGCGCTCAGTACGAACAAGATCAACTTTTGCTGCGACAGTACGACACCAGGATGAAGGCCTTGGAGAATGAGCTTGCAAACTTGCAGAGCAACTTCCAGCAGCAAAGTCAGAGCAAAGATGACCAGATCCGATCCCTACAGGAGCAGGTGAACACTTGGAGGACGAAATACGAGGCTCTGGCTAAATTGTACAGCCAGCTTAGACACGAGCATCTGGAGCTGCTTCAAAAGTTCAAGGGCGTGCAACTCAAGGCGGCTTCGGCTCAAGAAGCTATTGACCAGCGCGAGAAGCTGCAGCGGGAGCTGAAGACCAAGAATCTGGAGCTTGCAGACATGATTCGCGAGCGAGATCGTGCATTACATGAGAAGGATAGGTCGACTGGCGGCCACCGTGAGGAGCTGGAGAAACTTAAGCGAGAGCTGCGAATGGCACTCGACAGAGCAGACAACGCAGATCGTGCCAAAGGTAGCGAGCTCTCTGCCATGCTTTCTCGGCACAACCGAGAGATTGCTGATCTTGAAGAGGCGCTGCGCAGCAAGACACGTGCGCTTGACGAGATGCAGATGAAGCTCGGCGAGGGCAGCTCAGATCTTGAGCGCCAATTGCGCGAGAAGGAAGAAGAACTTGAGATCTACAAGTCCGGCATGGACCAAACACTGCTTGAACTTAATGAGCTCCGCCAGGGCAACGGTGTTTCTGACAATGCCATGGACGAGCAGATCGACGTCATGCTCCTCGAGAATATCAAAAAGATCAACGAGCTGCTCGATTCTGTCTTGCAGGCTGCAGTCCAGCGTGTTGACGATGCGCTGTACGAGCTTGACAGCTCGATGATTGCCGGTAACCAGAACGCAAGCGGTCCTTTCGTATTGTCGCAGATTGAGAAGGCGCAAAGCAGCGCCATGGAGTTCAGCACAGCCTTCAACAACTTCATTGCCGATGGACCCAACGGGGCACACTCTGAAGTGATCAAGGCCGCAAACGTGTTCTCGAACGCTATCGCAGATGTCCTATCTAACACCAAAGGTCTGACGCGATTCGCCAGTGATGAGAAGAAGGGCGATCAACTTATCTCGGGCGCTCGTCGCTCTGCTGCCGAGACCATCAACTTCTTCCGCGGTATCATGTCGTATCGTCTGGACGGCCTGGAAGATCTGCAGAAGACGGACGTTGTCATCAACAAGAATAACGATGTTCAGATTGCTTTGAATAACCTCAGCAAGCTTGCTGACGCATTCGCACCAAAATCAAAGATCGCTGGCCAACAAGGTGACATTGGCGAGATTGTTGACCGCGAGATGATGAATGCCGCCAAGGCCATCGAGGCAGCCACGGAACGGCTTGCTAAGCTACAGAACAAGTCGCGCGATGGCTACTCTACCTACGAGCTCAAGATCCACGACTCTATTCTCGACGCCGCCATTGCTGTAACAAATGCCATCGCACAACTGATCAAGGCTGCCACAGCATCGCAGCAAGAAATCGTGAACCAGGGCAAGGGCTCGAGCATGACTCGAAGCCAGTACTACAAGAAGAACAACCGATGGACCGAGGGTCTCATCTCTGCTGCCAAAGCTGTCGCCAGCTCAACAAACATGCTCATCGAGACTGCTGACGGTGTCATCAGCGGTCGCAACTCTCCTGAACAGCTCATCGTGGCTGCAAATGATGTTGCCGCCTCCACCGCACAGCTTGTCGCTGCATCCAGAGTCAAGGCTAGCTTCATGTCCAAGACTCAAGAGAGGCTGGAAGAGTGTAGCAAAGCCGTGACAAGTGCTTGCCGAAGCCTGGTCAGACAAGTGCAGGCGATTATCGAGAGCAAGAACAAGGGCGATGACTTTGAAGACTACAGCAAGCTCAGCGGACATGACTTCAAGGTTCGCCAGATGGAACAGCAGGTGGAGATTCTTCAGCTGGAGAACGCGCTCTCGGCCGCGAGACATCGTTTGGGAGAGATGAGAAAGTTGTCGTATCAGGAAGAGGACTAGACGGAGTAGATGTAGGTACGATGTCATATCATATCCCCAGCGCGGCATCAGTCCCCGCCTTTTGTGACTCGACCGCTCGAGTTCATGTCTTTGACCCACGTGTGTGCGAGTAATGGCTTCCAGATGTCACATAGCGTCCTTCTTTCAGGCTGAAGTCAAGCGCAAGTCGGATGTATCGCAGAGCACCTAGGCCGATGAAACCGCGTGGTTCGACCTCCAATCTACAGGGTGTTCGAATGGCACGGGGTTAACGCTTCACTCTCGCCTATCCCTGTGGGACCTACAGGCAGTATTGAGATGCGGTTGGGGCGATGCCCACTACTGCCATAAACGATAGCAGGCGTGCAGGTTGCGCATGAGAATGTGGGCAAAGGGGAGCGCGCGAATGAAATACAATATAATTTTCTTTTCCGAGACTCAATCTCACAAGAAATCAAAGGGATCCATGTTGAGAAGAGTGCGACAGCTACATAGCTCTGTGTCTCGGTGGCCTGATCTATATCGACACTTTGATTGAGACAAGGGAGGATAAAGCAGGTGCCGGATTTTGTTCCACGTCGCCGGGAGTATCGTCAAAGGAGGAGGCATGAAGTATAGGTCGAAGAAACGCCAGGTCTTAGAGACACTTGGGCACTTCTTTCCTGATAGGTTGGAAAAGAATATAGGAATCTTTGAGGCGTTCGACTTGCACCACTTCGGGACCACCTGCCAGAGCAGCTCAATTTCAGACCTTCTACCAAACCATTGCTTAGGAGCACTGGAAGGAATGATGAAACCGTGCCGGCCTCGACTAGAGCCAGGATCCTTCAACTATTACCGAGACCGGGTTAGAGAGCTGGACCGATCGATGATACCTAATATGAATAGCTTGTTCGATCTGGCCGGACAAGAAGGTCTCGGCAGCTCTGGGCGCCACAATGACTTGAGGACTAATAGTATAGAATGTGGAAGACCATTTGCATCAGCGTATACTCGTAGCCGTACATCGGCAAGATCTGTCCCACCATCTCCAGCCAATCTGGCTGAAAGCGAGCCATAACGATAGACTGGCAATACTCCCAATACTCCGGATACCATCCCGAGTTCTCCCAGTCAATGAGCGAGACTTTAAAGCATCCGCTACCATCCTCTCCACTTCCGATCCTGTGAACCATGATGTTTTTGGGTTGTAGATCGCCGTGTGTAAGCACGGTTCGGTGGCCATGGAAGGCTTCAGAGAATAGACGTCGGAGGAGATCCAAGTACGCTGGGTCCATGTTGGGCATGCTGGCCAATTTGCGTAAGAGGCCTGCGTTGAATGTGGCCTCGTTTTCGAAATGACCCGACATCAGTGGGTCGAGCCCGTCAGGACTCCAAAACATGCCGTGAGCACACGCTTTCTTGCCAACTGAGCCTAGGTATCCCGGCTCTGGTATATCACGCAGTTTGGTCACAGCGCTTATTATTAGCTGCGCAATCGTGTCTTTCTCCTTTCGTGTAAGAGAGGGCAGCAGACTCTCGAGCGTTTGCCCTGGCACAAAGTCCATAATCACGAAATTTTGGTGTGTGACTGGGTCAGTCAATGTTCCGTGGACTTTGGGTACCGGGACATCGCTGTTTCTCGCGACATATTGCATCGTCTCTGCCTCCACCGAGTTGACTTGTCTTCCATATTTCGCTACAAATTTATCGTTGAGTTTGACAATACAGTGGGTGGAGTCGTGAGCTGACAGCAGCGAGCTAGATGTCAGAATGTCTTTTATAGATGGAAGCTGGTTGTCCGACATTGTCACTGGATTCAGAAAGAAGTGACAAGTAAAATACTACCATGAGCAATTTGTGACAAGCTTCATAGGCAGTAATGTTTGCAGAATCCTCCGGTTTCTAGTGTCGCTTCTGGTTTGCATCGAAGTGCAGACCGGCAGAACGCGCAAATGCACGTCTCACTGAAGGGTTGAGTTGTTTCTGTGCATTCTTGGAGGAGGATGGGTGGTGCAAGCGCTTTCGACGCCCGTTCTTGAGTGACTATACACGTCTCTCGCGTTCAGCGGCCCAAGTGGTACGAGTCTATGTCCACAAGGCTGCACGATCTGCAAAGGCGAGTGGCGGCAGCGACATGAGCGCTACGAGTCGGCGCCTATAGTCTTGTCAAGGCGAGCACAGCATAAGAAGCAGTGTCCGATGAGTCTGTTGTGGTCGACGAGGTATGAAGGAGGGAGGTAGAGCCCGAGAGGCGGTAGGAGTATGTAGTCTCAGGGGGCGCTCAGACCACCTCGCTAGAGGGACCAATCACCCGCAAGCGGGGGTCTCCTCTAGAGGAGGTCTAAGGGATTATCTAGCGTATCTAGTAGATAGAACTTAGCTTTAGGGCTATTTTATACTATTATATAATCTAGCTTTATTCTTAGCTAGTAATCTACTAAATAGCGATAATAAGATATATAAAGAATCTAGATAATAAGTTTTACTCTATCTAATATAGACTATAAGCTTCTATTATTTTCTTAATAAATATTCCTTAGCCTTAATCTCTAATAGAGCTAGTAGTGCTCTAGTCGTATTACGTTAATTTATATAAGAAATTTCTAGACTATACTATTTTATACTAGCTAGACGCTAGAATATATAAGTTAATATATCTAAAAGCGCTAGATCTACTCTCTATACTAATTCTCTAGTTTTATAGAATAGCGCTTAGAAAAGAAAAAAGATATATTATACTAGTATATTAAGTATTGTTCTAAGGTTAATTAGCTACGCTAGTAAGCGAACTAGATAATATAAGATAAAGTCTAATATATTTAAAGAAGCTTAGAGAATATATAAGAGATCGCTATTCTATTCCTAAAGGCTAGGTAATCTAGATAGATAAGTATAGAGAGCTAGATACTTAGATAAGTAAGCTAGGCAATTTAGATAGTGATAATAATCTAAGCGACCTAGAAATTAACGATCTTAAGAAGTTAGAGTAAAAGCTTAAGTAAAAAAAGATATCTAGTATATCTAAGTAGCTATAAAAGCTTTTTAAAAATCTAGATAATATAAGATTCTATAAATAGAGAGAGCGTATCTATACTAGTATATATAATACTCTATTATACGTAGATAATAGTATAAAAGAGTCTAAACGATATTAGCTTATATAGAACGTATTTTATAGTATTATTTAAGATCTTAGTATAGAAGCTATAATTAGTACTAGCGATAGCGATTCTAGTCTATAGATCGATAACGCTAGTATAGTTATACTTTTTTAAAGAACTTAGAACGAGCTACTATATCTTATAAAAGTCTAGATATTTAGAGAATCTAGATACTAGCTCTAAAAAGATATCGAGGATATAAGAGACTATAAGTTAGCTAGAAATCTAATAGCTAGCTTACTAGAAGATTAGCTAGTAAAGCTAGTATATTATTAGTTATTCCTATTTACTCTATATAAAAGTTAAGCCTAGATTATATACTAGCTACTATATATAGATATAGATATCGTCTAAATAGTAAAGATATTAGCTAGAAAGAATCTAGCCTTCTAAGTATAGCTCTTTATTATATAAAAGATAGTAGTAATTATCGTTCCTCTTAACTAGATTAGTCTAGAGTAAACTAAGTATATAGAGTAGTTAGATAGTAGGCTATTATTATTTATATCTAAGATAAAAGCTAGCTTATCTATCTAGGAATAGAATAATCTAAATAATAGTTATTATATATATATTATACTAAGTCTAGAGATAGTACTTTAGAATTAGTTTAAGAAGCTTTAGAGTAAACTAGATTTTCGCTAGAACCTTAATCTAATCGTTATTAACGAGTTCTATCTTATATAATAGTAAAGAGCTAAAGGTAGAGCATTTTAGAAGAAGTATATATAGATTAAGTAGCTATATAATCTAATAAAGAGCTTTATAAAGATATTTAGATATTTAGCTATACTTAACGTAGAGATACTTAAATACGCTAAAGAGAGAGCTAGTTTTAAATAGAGAGAAGAGATCTATATTATATAGTACTTTATTAATCGTCTAGAGATCTTTATAAGAGTCTATAGTATTTCGACTAGAAGTTTAGCGAATTATAGCGTACTTTACTAGCTTATAGAAAAGCTAGTATTAGATAATAATATAGTATAGCTAGACTAGCTAGAGAAAATAGTTATATTTATTAATAGTTATACTAGACTTAGAGCTATAGTAAGCTAGATACGCTAGTTTATCTAATAGAAATAGCTAGGTAAATTTACTATAAAGTAACTATATAAAATCTATTAAGTCTACTATAGTAGAATTACTAAACGTACGTAAGCTAATATTATTTAAGAGTTCTAGTAGCTAGCTTCCTAGATACGAATTCTATTTACTATAGAAGCTCTAGGCCTTAGTATAGATATACTAGATATTAAGTAGATCGTCTAGTATCGCTTACTAAGTAGTAGTAATCTAAGGACTATATTCTAGCGAGCTAGTAGAGCTATACGTAACTTAGATATATATAGTAGTAGAGAGTTTATTCTCTTAGTTAAAGAGTAGATACTAGGCTTTATACTAGCTAAGCTTAAATCTAGCCGACCTAAGCGGTATCTATTAGATTAATTTACTAAGATTATACTAGATAAGGAGAATACGCTAGAGTAAACTTAGCTTAGAAAAGAATATAGAAAATATCCCTAAATATAAGCTAAAAAGAAAGCTATATTATAGTAGACATTATATAGGTTTATTAGTACAAAGTTAAGAATCTATAAGCGCTAGATCGCTCTAGATCTCTTCGATTAAACGCTAGATATAAGTATATTTTAGTATTATAATAGCTACTTACTAAATTAAATATTATTACCTTAGTATATCTATAAATAGGCTAGATTACTATATACTTAGATATTGTTTCTACTACTTAGAGTATAGATCTTAGCTAAGTTACTTAGATAGAAATTAGAGTATATAAAGACTATTTAGAAGGACTCTATATTTCTAGCTTTCCTAGGCTTAGTAATCCTATAGAAGATCCTTAACTAGCTAGCGACTATATATAGTCTAGCTACTTTAGAAAACGCGCCTTAGTTAATATTAGATCTAAGATTACTACTAAACTAGAAGTAGTTCTAGACTATATAGATAGTTTTTAGTAAGCTACTCTTTATACTAAAAAAGGCTAGATAATTAGTAGAAAGCTTTTAGTACTAGGAACTTTAGAAAGCTAAGTAGATTAGATATAAAAGAGAGACTAGATTAGTAGCTTACTACGAAAAGAATCTATAAAAGACTAAGCGTAAAGATACTAAGCTAGCTATAGCTAGTGCTCTAATCTCTAGCTAGATCGCCGCTAAGCGAAGTTCTTAGCTATAAAAGTATAAACTAATCTTCTATTTAAATCTAGGTATTTCTCTTCTATCGCTTTAAGGAATATCTTATACTCTACTAGCTCTATTAGATATATCTTTATTATACCTAGCTCTTATAGAGATATCTAGTAATATCTAGAATATCTATAGAAGAAGAAAGAAATATAAAGTAATATCTCTTCTACTAGAATTATTACTTAGATATCTACTAGCTTTACTAGCGCTACTAGTAGTACTAGTATATACTATTTTCTTTAGAGGAAGGAGAAGGAAAGCAAATTAGATAGAACTCTATACTTAGGTTTATTAGATATAATCTAGTAGTCTATAGATTTAATATAGAACTTATATAGTACGGAGTCGTACTACTAGCTAGATTACGCGTTAGATAATAAGGATTATAGATAATTTTATATAGAATATAATTTAGTATTCGTCTATATTATCTATATAATACTAGCTACTTAAGTTATATTTATTTTAATAGATAGAAAGTATAGTTAATATTAATAAGCGCTAAGATCTAAGTCTTAGTAGACTAGCAACATCGCTAAATAACTAGATAATAATAATAATAATACTATAACTAGTATTAGATATATCCTAGACGCCTACTCTAGCTTATATATAGCGCTTAGATGCCTCTAAGATACTAACTCTATTAATATAGGTCGCTAGATCGATTAAATAAGTCGCTAAAACTACTAGAATAGTAGAACTATCTATTCTTTACTACTTTAGTAAAACAAAGAAAAATAGAGAGATTATAGGAAGGATAAAGTATTAGAAAGTAGATAAGATCGTTAGATAGACTAATTAGCTTAATATACCTATAATAGATTTCTTTAAGTAGTATATATATATAGAGAAGATAAAGGATAAGCTTTAGTAAGCTAAGATAGCTTTAGCTTAAGCTAGAAAGCTTACTAGTACTCTATAGGATCTAGATATAGTAAAATAAGTCTTAAAATAGATATTAGATAGAAGCTAGATTAGCTAATATAGTATAAAATAAGAGCTAGTAAGTCTAAGTTAGAATACTAAAATAGAAAGGCGTATAGCGCTAATAAAATACGCTAATAGTATCTAATCTAGCTAGTAGGAATTTAGGCGCTAGGATTATAATACTCTAGTAGAGGATATTTAATAGTTATTAGCCTAGAAATCTATCGAGACTTATGCGCCTTAGACTAATAGATTCTTTAGAGGAATACTATAATCGAAGTAGATATCTAGTCTATATCTAGTAAATAGCTAAGTTATTATACTTATAGTAGCTATTACTAGATATATTAGCTTACGAGTAGCGAACTCTATAGTATATTAGCTAGGTATTTATCTTTAATCCTAGAGAACTAAATATAGAGTTATAAGGATACTAGCTAGTCTAAGTATATATACTCTCCTAAGGATAATTTATACTATAAATAAGAAGCTATACGATCTAATAAAGCGCTAGATTATATAGTTCGGCTAGGATCCTAACTACTATATTATATTCGATAATTATAACTACTATATACGATCTAGGTAGTATAGTTATAAATAGAGCAACTATCTTATATACTTTACTACTAGAAAGCTATTTAAATCGATTAAGGTTCCTTAGTCTAGCCTAACGACTAATATACTCTATAAGGATTAGAAGCTCTAGCTCTACTATATTTTTAGAGTAGATAGTAATAAATATAATAAGATATCTACTAGGATCTTAAAACATTTTATTACTACTAGTATCGCTAGAATCTATCTAACTATACTAGCTAAGATATTTAAAGTACTACTAGATAACTAGGAATAGAAGGATATATTAGACTTCCTATAAATACCTATTCTCTAATATCTAAATACCTAGAAATCTATTTATATATTTCTTTAGCTTATTTTCGAAAATAAAGGCTTTTACGATAGTACTTATAGTATAATAGAATATATTCTAAAGAGCTAGCTATATCTAAAAAAGATAATAGAGTCTATTTTTACTTATAAGAATAATAAGTAAAATAGAGTATCTAGGAATTATAAGAATAGTATAAAGATATTAGATAAAAGGGCTAGGAATAGTAAAAATTATATAGAAATACTAACTAAGAGAGCTAGGAATAGTAAGAATAATATAGAGATATTAGATAGGAGGACTAGGAGTAGTAAAAATTATATAGAAATACTAGCTAGGAGAGCTAGGAATAGTAAAAATAGTATAGAAATATTAGATAGAAAGGCTAGGAATAGTAAAAATTATATAGAAATACTAGCTAGAAGAGCTAAGAATAGTAAGAAAGATACGTAGAGATTAGCTAGAAAAGCTAGAAACGTAGAAAAGTACTAACTAAGTATATCTAATATAGATAGAAATTTTAAGAATCTTACTACTACTATAACTAAGGAAGCTAATAAGTCTAAGAATCCTTATCCTTTAAAACTATTAGAAGAGCCTATCCTCTATCGATAGTTATTAGAAGATTTACTTAGACTATATCTATTTAACTAAATAAGATTTTTCTAATTAATCTATAGCGACTAGAAATCTATATAGAATATTAGAATCTTTAGAAAAGATGCTATCTAGAATAATAATAAATTTAATAAGTTTTTATAGCTACTCTCTATTCTAGGACTATTTTATCTAAAAATATATCTTATTTAAGCTATTTATAGTAACTTTAATAGGCTAGATAGTATAGAAAGCAAATCTATACTCTCTATATATTAGAAGATTATAGGATAGAAGATCTACCTTTTATTCTAGCTACCTTATAGTTATCTAAAGTAGCTAACCTTTAATAGTACTATAGCTTAGATTTTTACGTTTCTCTATAAGCTTCTAGATATCTAGAACGTATAGATAGAGAATATAAGTAAACTACTTTATAAATATAATAAGCTTATATTCTTTACTTTAGTAGATAAGATCTATAATCTAGTATTCTCTTAGTATATCTAGATACTTTAATCTAAGAACGTAGAAGCTAATATAGTAAAAGTAAAGTATTACTAGTAGCTACTCTAGATAACGATAAGTAGATCTTAGATAAAGTAGCTAAATTAGAAGAAAAGGAAGAAATAGCTCCTAAGGCTAATAATATATAGGGACGAAGAACGCTAGATCTATATCTAGTTTCTCTAGATTACTAAAATATACTATATACTCTATTATAATATAAAGTATATAGATCTTAGTCTTCTTAAATAAGTTATTAACTATTATATCCTTATCTTCTACGCTAGATTATATAAGAACTATACTTTTATTATATTATAGATAAAGTAGCTAGTAGATAGACTAGCTATAGATAAAAAGCTTTAGATAGTAATTCTTATAAATAGACTTATAAACTTCGTAGAGAGAATAAATAGTTAGTTTAAGATCGATTATACGAACGAATAGCTAAATCTTTTTCTAAAGAATCTACTTAACTCTAGATATAATAGAAGCTTTAGAATTAAGTAAAATCTAGAAGAATACGCTTTTCTAACTAACTTTACTAGCTATCTACGTAATTAGATAGAGACTAGATTTAGAGAGAAAATAGATACGAAATATATATTAAAAAAAGCTATAGATAAAATCTATAATCTAGCGAATATTCTTTATAGAGAGATGCTCTAGATAAGGCTAATAGTACTAGAAAATAAGAAGTTTCCTTTCTATACTATAGATCTAGTATCTACTAGTACTATTAACCTTCTAAAGGAGACGAATAGAATATTTAGACTTAATAGATTTAATAATAATATTATCTAGCGATATGACTAACTTATTTAACTAGATTATAAGCTAATCGATATAGATAGAGTACTTCTAGACCCTTTAAATAATCTAACGATTAAAAGATTTATAGAGATAGAGACGATTCTAAGTCTAATAGAGCTAAAGAGTAATAGTATAGACTTTAACGAAGATAAAGGTCTAGAGTAGCTAGAGATAAACTTAGATACTATAGAGGAGATAGATATAATAGATAGCTTTTTTTCTACTCTTTAAACTTATCTAATAAATATATATATAAATTTAAGAATATACTATATCTAGTACCTTCGTCTAAGCTTTCTTTACCTCTTATAGTATTCTTTCTAGTAATATCTAGACTATTACTTCCTTATTCTTTATTCTTTATATACTAGCTTACTAGTCTAAGTTACTAGCTATACGTACCTTCTATTTATATATTAAATAACTTCTCTAGTAACTACTAAGCTTACTAGAATAACTATTAAAGTTACTAGTAGTATTACTTTACTTCCTTAATATATACGTTACTACTTATAATACTTAATATATACTTCTACTCTATCTAACTAGTTTATAGTACTTTCTATTCTCTAGTCTATATAAATAAACCTTTAGACTCTCTAGAACCTATTCTTCTTCTATTTATAACTAATACTTAATAGCTACTTTAGATACTTTTAGATACTTTTTAATCTTCTAATATCTACTCTAGTATTTACTAGCTATACTATCTATAAGCTTAACTAACTTCCGACTATTCTCTAGATATAATTATAAGTTTTAAGTTATCTAGTAGCTCTCTAGCGTCGCTAGAGTTATAAATATTATAAAGTTAAACTAATATTACTATAGTACTTTAAGCTTACTAGCTCTACTATCTATAGGCTTTCTTTTATTAAAACTTAACTTCTAGAATCTTCTCTAGTATAAGTTATAAGTTTTAACTACTTTAGCGCCCTTTCTAGCTACTTAGATATATATATATATTAGAATTAAGCTAATATCTTCCTAGACTATCTTATTATAGCTTCTACTATAGTAGCCTCTAGAGCGTTATACTAGGCCTCTTAGAAGCTATTATACTCTCTACCTCTACTATTAGACTTTATAGCTTCTATAGCTAAGTAGTAGTTATTCTATACTATCGTCTAGGATAAGTAGTTCTCTAAGGAGACTATTAGCTTCGCTAATAAAGATAAGTATCGTAACTTTACTAGAAAGATTATTTATAGTTTCTAGAAGCTCTATACTTATAGAAATAGTCTAGTAGCTATTAAATATATTAACGCTACTATTTCTAAGGATAAGATCTACTATAATCTAAAGCTTAACTCTACTATCGCTTCTCTATCTAAAGAGTCTAATAATACCTTTACTATTAAGGCCTTTATAAGCATCCTAGACTTAATATTTATAAAGAGCTAAAGTACTTAATTTAAGACTTATACTACTAGCTATCGTCTAGCTATTCTAGTTTTTAGCTATTACTATAGCGTCGTCTATCTATCTAACGATCTATATAGTAAGCTAAATTACTAAGATAGCGTTTTATCTATAGCTTACTATTAAGTATATAGTCTATCTAGAAATCTATCTAGTAGCGTCTTCTACTAGTATTCTTATATTAGAATAGCTATTAAAGCTAATAATTAAAACGACGAAGTAGACTTCGTTTAGTATAAGGCCTATCTAAACTATATAAACTAGAGTAGTATCGCTAGATACTCTAACTCTATACGCTATAGCGTACTTAGAGTAAAGTATAAAAAGGCGTCTAGTTATAAAGTAGACTTTAAGATAGAGAGTAGCGAGCGTATAATAGAGACTTAACCTTTACTATATAATTAGAGGTAGGTAGAGGCGAATTTATATAGTATAATAGCTTTAAACTAGGTTCGTAACCTTTCTTATTTAGAGACTCTAGTTAACTTAAAGCCTAGCCTTTATTTTTACTAAATAGCTTTTAAGATATTACTAGAAATAGCTATTATATAGAAGAGATAGTGTATACTAATACTAATAATCCTAATCGCTATTAACTCTTTTAATAGTAGTCCTTATACTCTTAGATATATTAAGTATATAGTAGAGTATCTAATAGTAGAGTATTACTATAATATTAAGAAATATAAGCTAGACGCTACTAAACTTAATTAGTATAAGCTAGAGAATTAGTATAATAGTTCGTCTAATAGTATAGAGTCTTAGAAGACTTATAGTAATATAGCTAACTTAGATAATAAAGTTAGGCCTACGATATAGGGAAATAAAGATAATAAAGATAAGAGCTCTTCTAATAGCTCTAATTCTTCTAATAGTTCTTCTAATAGCTCTACTAATAGCTCTTCTTCGATATAAGTATATTTAAAGTATCTAATATATCTAGGTAGCTTAGTTTCTTTTGTTTTAGAGTTAGTAGTATTAGAATATAGTTTATCTAACTTTACGACTTAAATTTAATAGATCTAATATACTTTTAGGTAGTAGAAAAGTATAGTTTTAGTATTCTCTACTTAATAAAATCTTCTATATATCTTAGTATTCCTCTATACCTTTAAACTTAATTTCTAAGCTAGAGAATAGCTCTTTAAAAGAACTTCTTATTAGATTTATATTTAGATACCTTTATTAGATATAAAACTATTAATATTAAGCTTATTTAACGACGTTGCTAATAAAGCTATTTTATATCTACTAAGAAGCCTAGATACTCCTTTAGACTACCTATAGTAAAGCCCTCGAAGGGGAATAGCGTGCCAAGGCAGTCTGTGCGCCTGAGACTAAGGAGTATGTAGTTACTCGCCGCGCCAAGCCCGTGGCGGCCCGATCTGGTTGTCACATGCCAGAAATGCGTGAAACTCTTTCGTGCCCACGTTAGCCTAGCAGCAGCTGGTCCACGCCCAGTAGTATATTGCTGTTGATAGGAAAATCTATAGTGTCTTTTTTCTGCCGTGTACTCAGTAGGTAGGCACGACGGACTGGGTCGGAGAATCCACGCTCAATCCATAGTATTCGGTTGCTATAACTAATGTCTTCTGCTGTCGTCTCCAACATCACGTAAGCTCCAACGGTACCATCACATTACAGCATCCGTCTACAAAAGGGGACACTAGCTCAGCTGCTTCTGACCGGTCTTTGTTCCCGCTTGTGCTATTCTCAAGGATCCGAGAGACTGACTCCACCCGCGCTGCACGACATGACTGCTCTTCAAATCTATCCTCGTTTCTCTCTGCGGTTGATTACCTTCACTCTCTACTTTATCGCGTTGCAAGCATCTAAGGGCTGGTAGGATACGCCTCAGTCTCTTTTGCCAACCCTGAGTAGTAGCCTTGATCTGGAGGCAGATAGAGCTAGCCCTAATCACAAAAACTTCATGAACAGACAGCTACCGAGATATCAAGCTCGTGATCAGCAAGCTTTGCACAGAGATGCTTTTGCGCGGGAGATCGAGGATTCCAATTCAAACTCGCTGTATCTGAAACCAACTATGTTGCATCTGAGCAAGTGCTAGCACTACTGGGACCCGCCTCCAGGCAGGTCGCGAGACGGAAGTATTTCTAGATCCAAGTGACGGCCCTACCCAGTTGCTCCATGTTCAGACATCAGAACATTTACACCGATTGTCCTTGAGGCACTGGATCACGGGGAGCGAGCTTCCAGCGCCTCTTCCAATTCTCCCACACTACCTCCAAATGGCATGACAATAGGTATATGCCTCTTGTTTCTCGCTGAAGTAGACCTGGAAAGTACAGAACGCCTTGACTACGATCCTATCTTGTATCGCAATCGGAGCTTCCCAGGCACGAAGGCTCTCGATAAAGCTGACGCTACTTATAAGAGTGTACAATCGACGTCCGTGGATTGGACACCAGTCGATGGTGCTCGGAGGGGCCGATCTGGCTGGTTTCTGCATCGGCAACACTGCTTTCGTTGGGTGCTATCTTTGCAACACCACCGCTATTGAGGAACTTGTACTATGGGAAGTTCTGGTCGTCCCAAGCTCGTGGTTTCGGTATACAAGGTCTCACCGACCTCTCGTAAATCGATCGTAGCCTATTTGGACCCAACGACGGTCGTTTGAAATGGAGCACTTCTAGCAGCCTGATCAGTCGAGCGACTGTTTACAAGGAGGACCGACACTACGAAGGAAAAGACACTTCCCTGATGGACAAACGCGATGAGGATGGCGCGGATCTCTCCACGGTGATTGATACCTGCGCTTTGGAAGCTATAGCGTTCTACGCTGATCGTCCGCCAACAGTGGCATTGATACGTGGCAAAGAGAGCGGCATGCAGAGCAGTACATTGCTCATACGACTGGGTTACGCAAACCTACGGTCGAGAGGCGGTAGTAAGAACGAAGATGATTGTTCTCAATCGCATGACCAGAGTCGATCAATATCGCGTAGCTTTCCAACGATTTGATGCACGGCATGAATCGCCGGGAAACGCTGCCAATACTGGAGGTGCGCCCCAAGCAAGTATAGGTGCCGTGACAAGCGACGGCATCGATATCGAGATGCTCTCATTTTGAGCCGGGCCTGAATTAGGGAAGGTGACGAGTCTCGGCGGACGGCTGGTACAGATTGAGCGGGAGCCATGACAGCCAAGCATAAATACCTGGGTCGGAATAGACACAGCGAAGATGAACCCCAGTGATAACCCGAGCCGCGAAGTCATCGTGCGATATGTCCGTTCTCCGAATGCACCGTTCGTTTCCACGTTCATATACCAGTCGCCAGTGTGGTATATCAATATTGCCGAGGCTGAACTAGAGCACACTTCACACAGGCACTGTACAAGATGGCACTCTATCTCGGGGCCTTCAGTGGTTACGCTTCCCCGACCTCTTGGCATAGTGTATCATTAGAAACTGAACTCCATCACAGACATGAGCCAGATCCATTTGCAATTCTTACCGTGTCGGGCTTTATTCAGAGGACAGTGGACAAGGCTATTGGTCGTGGCAACGAGTTTCGAGGGACGGAAGTGGACCCCTGCTACCTGGAATGTGACAAGCGGTGCCTTTGCCCACTTGTCGGATTGATACATTCGTCCGAAAGGAGAAGCACAACTAATTATTGCAATGTTCAATCGTACAATTCCTTGTCATGAAATTCATTTGCGCTATGGAATGTAAGTGGCGATTGTGAGTACATCCCTGCGCGCGCTGACGTATCTTTCGCAAATCGTGGGCTCTGAGAAGGTCCGAAATGGCTGAGAGTCACCGAAGCAGGTCCAAGTCGAAGTAGATGCTGTGCCCTCTAGCATAATGTCCGTCCGGATCCAACGAATGATCCTTTGCCCGTTTCGTGTCCTAACTCAGTGAATCCAACGGTGCGGCCAGTAATGGAAAGTCTCGGCGACTGCAGAGCATTGGGGTTGATGGATTGTTCTTTGGCCTTGGTTTTGCAGGTAACGAGTTAAGTTCTCTGAAGCTCGGGCTTATCCGCCGCAAGTTGACGTTAGCATCCTCATCCGTGAAGAAGGTGAATGGCAGGCCTACTCACAAAAAGGTTATGCATAACAATCGTTGGTGATTCCAACCTTTTCACAGAAGCAGTCCGAATGTTCGTTCACTTGGAGACCCGCATCGCGTCCCCATACGCCATACTCGCACTGGGTGTGCGGGCCGTTCGGACCATTCAGGAATTGCGGTAAAATCGGTGCCTGGCCGGGTAAATAATAGATGTCCATGCGTTGGACGCAGACATCCGTTTTCGTCCAGCCGATGATAGTTGGATCACAGCTGGTGGTGCTGTTGTTATGGCAGACACGTCGAGCCAACCCTCTGTCTTTGTGGGCCCGTATGGCGCCCCCTTTGATATTGGGAAACGCCCAAAAATGGTCGTGGCAGGTTTGCGAAAAAGCTCCTCTTCTCGCTATAAAAGCGTAGTCAACGTGTTGGAGACCTTTATACGACGTAGCCGAACTGATGAAAAGACATAGCATGAGCACTACATCGAATCCTGGTAGGAGATGCATGATGAAGGATAGATACGAGGTTGATGCGCAGTAGTGTGGAGAGGGTAGCAATTGAGGAAGTGCTCGCAGGGCGTTGCAGAATGTACGTCGAGGGAAACAGCACAATATAATGCAAGACAGCTTACTTCACGCACAGTCTGCCTTTTCACAAGGACCCAGGACGGGTGCGAAATGGGCAAGACTTGATCGAGGTACTGCACAGTCGTATAGAGTTGGAAAGGGGAGGTTAGTCTTTATACCCTGTGTTCTGATCCTAGCATCTAACATACTGCAGCGGACTGGATTAACGGGGGCGCTCTAGAGCTGGAGAGCCCTTCAAGTACAACAACAAGCTGGCTGGACATGGTAGAGAGTGTATGGCCTTCCGGCCAAATCCGTTCCTAAGAACGATATGGCGAATCGCTGCGTATTACGCGGAGCTTCCCGTCGATAACCTGGAGGACGTTGTTGGGCAGTTGCCTTTATACCCTTGTACTGTATATTGCCAGGCACGGCCGCATTCGGTAGCGCGTGAAATTGACGCTGGAACCGTCGTTACTTGGTGAATCTTGCTCACCGGGTAGAGAAGCAAAATCGCAGGCGAGGCGCGGCCGTGAAAGCACAAAGATAGAGTAGAAAGAGGCGAGGTGATGTTGTGGACCAAGCGAACATCGGAGAGATACTTGGCCCGGATCTGCTGTCGGCTATTCGGCTAAGGGACCACCGGCTATTTCTGGCTGACTTCCACCAAACACAACAGGGAGATACTGTACGTTGTATGCCACGACGATGTTGGAGACAATCTCCGCGTTCGCCGCTGCTAGGTAGTCCCCGCACACTTTACAAAAATAAGATGAGAGTAACGCACCGACAGTGGCCTCCTCCCTCCGCAGACTCAACCCTTCTGCAGATCCATTCACCATGACCGGGCTCCTCTTACGTTGGATCACCAGTGCAGTCGTTGGACTTGATTGACTGGGACGGTACAGCCGCCAAGGTGGTAATGAGCAGGAATTCTCATGCTGTTCGAGAATCACTTCCGATTCAAGGTCGCTGGGTCTTCTGAAGGCATACCTGCTGCTGTCCGCAGATGACATTTACGAGAGCGCATGCTTGCAGCGATATTGCTAGAAATGGAACATTTTGCGTTTCTCGCGCAAACGAAAATCAGTCAGTGCGGAGGACCCTTGCTTCAATTCGTCTGCATGGCCGCTACCGCCGCAATGGTAACAAAGGCAATCCCATGGTTCCGGATGCCGACAACAACGCGAGCAAGGTTAATAAGGGTGATGCGGCGAACGTACAGGCTACAGAACGAGCATCGGAGCGGCGAACTCGAAAGTTCAATTTCCGTCATCACCAAACATTTGATGACTCTTCCGCGGTTCCGTTCAGGTCGATGGGTCTTTGTGCATCACTCTGTTCGATGCAGAGCGGCCTTTTTCTCAGGAACTTGGTGTTTTCAAGTTGTCTCCACGCCTAGGCATGACACGTCTGGCCCGTCGAGGGTTCTGCCGGCACCGCTTGGTAGGTATGTCGTTATAGGTTCCGTTCAGAGCATCAGATGTGAGATGAGCTCCTGCGCTGGTTCTCATCCTACTGACGCGTTCACCGTTGATCATAAGGCCATAGGCGATTCGCCTTCTCAATAGCCCTCGCCTTCTGATAATCATTTGTACACTCCTCGCTGTGTAGAACAGACTCTACGAATCGATTGTACTCTGACCGGTACTTTGGCAGGACTTCTTGCCAGCGATCACTAGGAACCCATCCATCATCATCGCAACGCAAGAGACGTGTAAGATGGTCCTGAACTCGACGTCTCGCCTGGTACTCATCAAGAAGCTGCACCAAATGATCTTCCGCCTCGCACGGTTGATATATGCTCTGACCTGGCAGGCCAATTTGCCCCCATTCCTTGGCAAGATCATCAAGAAGCCTATGTAGGATGATCTTCCTGCCAATCCATCCAATGCTTGGAGCCGCAAGGACCCGAAGTAGAGCGGGATCTAGACGGGAGGCTGGTCGGAGCTTTTCACAGGTTTGCTGCATCACCGCCCACGTTTTGGCGCAGAAGTCGGCGTCAGCCCGAAGTTTGGCATTGGCGGCCAAGTCCTCATCCGTGATATCTCCAGAGTCATCATCATCCGCGAGGTCCTCTGCAAAATCTGGAGTCTCTGACGCGAACACGAAAGCCGGTTCGATTGCAGCAGATTGCCAGTCGATAATGCCTGTGATTCGTGTGTGGTCTTCTGAATCGACGAAGATGTTTCGAGTGTGGAAATCGGGATGGAACAGAGTTGGTCCACTTGCAGATTTGACGGACTCACTCGCTGTGAGCAGATCTAGCGATTGCTGAAGCACGTCGAGCAATTTGGAGTGTGACATTCCAGACTCTTTCGATTCCATGGGCAGACAGGCTCTAGCTCGTGTGATGATATCGAGAAAGTAGTCCTCTACATTACGCCCTGGACTGTGTCAGCATTGAGTGCAACAATCTGAGGACAGGTGAGAGTACGTACAAGGCCCTTGATGGCCGCTTGGTGGTGTAACGTCCACTTCACTGTCAATACAGCAGCCCCAATGCTGAGGGCCACAGACCGGGCCAACGCAAAAGATCTCGTCTAGTCTTACCGCGTTAGAAGGCGCATTAGTATTTAGATAGATCGAACCGTAAGCCGGAAAGGTGAGCTGGCAAAGCTGCTTGCACAAGCGACCTATGGATCCAATACAAGCGACATGTTGTGAAGCTGTCATACTGTTCCACACGTCCTTCAAAGGAACCCCAGGCATTGCATCTAGGATCGTGTACTCTGCCCCTACATCATTCTCGGAACTGGCGTTCCAGGATAGCACAGTAGGCACTGGTACTGTAGTTTTTTCTTTCACTGTGGAATGGGCTTAGCCAGAGCGCTCTCCAGTGTTCAGCACAGAAAGAAAGTACCAAATCGCAAAGTTGCTACTTCCGAGCTTAATGCAAGGCCAGGTGGACCAGCGAGGCGAGTGGGCAGGCGCGCAGCAACAGTGTGGTCGTTGTCCAAATGGACCATGAACACGCGATTGAACCCGCCTTCTTTCTTCTCGCAATGTGTGGCTCGTCGAGCTCCTGGGCTGCTTTTGATGGCCGCGTCCATCAGCGCATCGAAGTCGAAGTGCAAAGTCCTAGCATCTCGCCGTTCTTTGTCGCGATCGAGCCAGTGACCTGATGTGTACCTGAAGGGATCAAAAGCTAAATGTGTATGCAGTGTTTTCGAAAGCGAGAAGGGATTTAGGACACGCGGTTTGAATCTTGGTTCTGTGTTCACTAAACGCTGGAAGGGAAAATCATGCCGGCGAACAGCTATCCTAGAGAAAGCATTCATAATTTTCTCAGGACGATCAGCAACATCGTTAAATGACTGAGAATAGTCGCATTCAACGAGGGTAAACGACGATTTGTTGTGTCTATCTAGCTGATGAAAGGAAGGGCAGGAAAGGAACTAGAGAAGGGGTGATAGAAGCTGAATGACTAAGCATGAATGCTTGCCTCAGGCCAAAAAGCAGCAAGTAACAACTGAGATAGGGAAGAAGTTGGGTCCTTGATAGCGGCATCTAGCTGCCAGAATCATACTCAATGGATTTAATCGAATGAACGTCCAGCTAACAGTAGCTAGAGACCCGTAGATGGGCTATCTTCCCGCTCCGCCATCTCGTCTGAACATGGCTTAGGTATCGATATGGACCCGACCCTGGCTCTGTTCGACTTTACGAGCAAATCTTGCCAATATTCGCCGCCAGACTGATTCACTTTGTCCCGTATTGGAGAAGAAGCGGCGCTTTGCGCAAGGCTTGAAAAAGCTGCTGCTACCAGCGACACGACGACATTGGCAAAGGTACTTGGACAGGCCAGCGAGTCCGTACTCGAACGATCAGGCAACGCTCTCTCCCTTGCTGTTGAGAATGGACGATACGAGAGCGCAGCTTGTATGTTGCAATATGGGGTCTGCATTACTACGAATGCCGTCAAAAGGGCTGTTGAGAACCGAGGCGACGACATGAAGATGCTGGACCTTTTATTGAGTCATGGCTGGAACATCGACATGCAACTCGGCCTCACCATCCCATCTGTCTTAGCGTATGTTCCAATCTCACTAGGGTTGAAGTTTGTGATGAATACTTACAGGTACCATCAACAGTCTGGCCGTAGAACTCCAAGACTCCCAGTGTGCTACATGGCTCCTCCAGCACGGTGCATCTCCCAATGCAAAGTGCGCGCTCGATCTCACACCCCTCTCCTATGCAATCCTCCACGGTCCCTTCTCATTGATGCAAATGCTCTTCGACAACGGAGCGAGTATCCACTGTGGTCAACCGCTCCATTACGCCGTGATGCGAACTCTCCCTGACTACCTCGACGTTCTCGACCTCGTGCTCAGTCGAAATCCCCCATCAATCACATCATGTATCAGGAGGATCCCACGAGCTACTATCAACAGCGGGCTTTCTCCCTGGGAACACCACTGCACGGAGCTGCCAGGCTCGGCCGTTTGGACATTTGTCAGATCCTCGTGGCACACGGTGCAGACTTGCGGATCAGGGATTCTCGTGGTGAAATCCCGTTGCAACGCGCGGAACAGGGACGCTACACGTCTGTGATCGACTTTTTGACACCGCTCACTGCGAGGGCAGCTAGTCCGGAGGAGCAGTTTACACGAGGTAAAGAGGCGACGGCATGGGGCTAGCTAGCTATTGAATACGATTGTGCGTTGAACGACGAACATTGCCCATCCAATCCTCGCTTTGAGACCAGTCCAGAAAAGACGACTGTGTTCTCCTCCCAGATGTCAGGCTAAGATATCCCTCCTTCTTGAATGCCCGAGTCGTTTGCAGTGGCCCTACACCGAGTTTGCGTAGTGAAATGGTGATCTGTGGTTCGATTTCGTGTGGTCTATAGGACTTCATCAGTGTGATGGGAAGAAGTACGATGTGCTGAGAAATTGATTGGAATGAGATTCTGTTATTGAAGCCTGCTTCTTCTGCGATCTTCTCGAGTATACTGCGTGCAACGGTGGAGATGCGAATAGAGATGAGAGGATTGACTGCAGAAGTCTGTGTCATGGCATCGCATGGGACCATATTGGTTCTTACAGCATTGTGCTTGGGCTCTCCTCGCATAAGAGAGAGAGAGAGTCTCTTCAGGAAGTGTAGCAAGAGTTGCTGGGAAGCAATGTCCGGTAGAGATATAATTTTATCTGTCTGAGCCGGCGCTAACCCAGAGCGCCAGGGAGAGGGGAAGCGTTGCGCGAGATGGAGACCCAGCTCGCCTCCTCAAGAGGCTTAGTGTAAGCAGTCTAGTTGCAACTTCCGACTACTACCGTAAGCCGTTACAGACGTATGCGGTTAGATTTAGGGGGGGATGGCAAGACACAGATGGGGCGGAGAATGGCTGGGAGAGCTTTTTATACATGCAATATCGTCGGAGCCGCATTCTTGTGCGGTTCACAGGAGTGCGGCTCACAGTAAGTGGCAGAGGCTCGGTGTGACCCCATCAGAAGCGTTGAGACGAGGTGTGTGGTTGCAGCTTTCGACCGCTATCGAAAGCTGTTGCAGGCGTATCTGGCGGGCGCAGGGCATTTCAGGAAGATAGAGGGTGTGAGAGGCCCCAATAGGAGCCTCTGATCGACGGAGTGATTTCGGAGCCGCACTCTTTTGTGGTTTGAAAGACGGCGGTTCGAAGCAGTGCGGCCCAGAGGATTGAGGGGTGGTGAAAAATGGGGTTCATAACCGTCCTTGTATGTAGCGCAGGTGACGCCTGAGGCACATGTGTGTTACCTGGTGCACAATGGGAAAAGGAACCATTCCGAGGCTCATCTAGGCCAAATCAGCACCAAATCTGGTAAAGAAACGAAGCCTGCAGCGGGTACACCTTGCGAACCGTCTTCGCGGAGTCGTGTACATGGTGAATTACGTCGGATATACACACTTGTGTGCAAAAACCCCTCCACCCATACACAAGAGTGCGGCTCCCAGGAGAGTGCGGCTCCGAGAGGGTGGGCGTTCATCGTGGGCGGTAGAAAGGAGAAAGCAGGAGAGGCTGGTGTGTTGATGATGTACCATGCGGCTCAGAGGAATGCGGCTCCCAGCAGTGCGGTTCACAAGAGTATGACCAGGTGCAGCTCCCACGACTGCGGTCCGAAGTGCGACCTGGAGGCGTGCGACCAGGTGTGCGGCTCACATGAGTTCGGATAGAAGCGCGAGTCTCAGGTTGGTGGCCTCCAGGAGTGCGTGCGGCTTAGGGGAGCGCAACTCACACACATGCGGCTCCGGGCTCGTTGTGCGGCTCCGCGAGCATTGGACGATAGTGGTGGTAGAAAGCAGAAGCGAGACTGGTGACGCCTGGTCTGCCATATTTATATACCCCAGCAGTTGGCCCGCAACCTTTCTCTCTCTCTTGCGACTCGTTCGAGTCGCCTGAACGCGGCTTAATCGCCATCTTGTATACACGAGTCAATAGCCACCAGCACGGCGTATGCCAGGCCAGCATGGCTGCATCTGGTATGGCTACGGAGGTGATGCCCTCGCCAGGGGGCGGCTTCAGGTAGAGCAGCACAGAATACGGTGTCTGCGACTCTTTGATGACATGTAGAGCCATGTTGGATGAAGCCTGTTGGGCGAGCTCAGAGTCGTTATGGCAAGGCCACGGATCTGTTCGCTTCACGATGCCTGAATATATGAGATCATGTTGTGCAGTGGCTCCTGGACCTTGTACCAACATCGATGATCGATCGGTTGCGAATGCCCTCTGGCCCTTGCCATCGCTTGATCTCGACCTGCACCATTATTGGAGAGGTGCGGCGAAAGGGTGATATACCACCATCGCCGCCTCTCCGAGCTTTCCGAGCTGGACATGACTTCGCAAGCAACGGGAGTGATGCTGATGCCGATGGAGGTGGTCGCCGTAGCCCTACGTCATAACGGGAAAGCTTGTTTTGTAGCCAAGGAAATGCGCTTGACTAAAGGACTGCAGCCGACCATTCTCCGCCTCCTCCGGCCCTTCTTGCCTGTGAGGACGATGAGCTCACAATGGGAGGGCTGCCAGGCGTTGCTTCTCACCTCACCTCCACCCCGTCCCGTCGTCGATTCCTCCGTTGTCTTCCGAGGCCAACACAGCTCGGCGCCATCTCCCTCCTCTCTCACCACCCACAGCGACTCGAGCGCGCAGGATGTCCACCATAGACCCTGGCATTGAAGATGGGGTGAAGGAAGCCGCAGAAGATGTCGAATCATGGCCGAAAGAGCGTGAGAAGGAGCTGGAGAGGGATGACCTGATGAAACCGAGTACCTGGTACACCTCACCTCCCCTCACCTGCCTGAGGCCTGCATGTTCGAGATAGCTGTCTGTGTCGATGGCTTGTACGGAGTTTGCTAACCCATACTCCGCTCAGGTGGTTCGCCTCAACTGCCTGTCCTCTACTCGCCGCCACCTTCGGTCCCATCGCCAATGGCTTCAGCATCTGCGCTCTCGTCTACTCGTGGCGCTCATATCTCCCTCCCGGCGTGTTGGAAGCCTCTGGAGTTCGGTTACAGGACCCACCATGGCTTCTCGCGATCAATGCCGTCTCCCTCGCCGCGGCCCTAATTGGAAACTCCGCGCTGATGCTCAATATGGCCAAACGCATGAAGTTCTCCATTGCGCAGCCGATCACAATCACGGGGTTCATGCTAGCCGGAGTTTTGATCATAGCAGATGTGGCGGCTATCAATGCGAGTGAGTTGATCTTCCCCACCCAGGACTTTGTGTCGCGGGCAGTGACTACGTCTCGAGCATTTGACTTGGACTTGCATGATGTTAAAGGCCACACCTAACATTTTATAGGCAGTACATACTGGATCACTGAGCCCCGAGCCATTCCCGACGCACGCCATGCTCTGACGAGTGCTTACTACTACGCGATTTGGGCCGCTGGGATTTACATGATCGTCGGACTTCTACTCTGTTTGACGATGTACGGCGCAGAGAAGGGGTACTACGAGAAGGACTTCAATTTGACAAGCAGTCAGAGGACGCTCATGCTGCAGACAATCTCATTTGTGACCTATCTTCTGCTTGGAGCGCTCGTGTTCAGCTCCATAGAGGGCTGGAAATACTTGGATACCGTATACTGGGCAGACGTGACGTTACTCACGGTGGGATTGGGCGATTACCATCCTGAGACCAATGTGGGGCGAGGACTTCTATTTCCGTTTGCCATTGGTGGTATCCTAATGGTCGGTCTGGTGGTTGGCTCCATACGGTCTTTGGTGCTCGAAAGAGGTGAAGCAAAGGTCATTTCCACGTTGCGAACCTTCCGGGCTAAGCTGACGGGAGCAGATGGCGGCCAGGATCACAGAAAAGCGTCGAGAGTCAGCCGTCCATAACGTGGATGAGCGGAAGCAGACAATTAAAGTATCGTGGTTCGCACAGGCCGATTTCAGCACAGATCCGCGTCTCTCGCCAGCACAACGTCGGGAGGAAGAATTCAACGTCATGCGAAAGGTACAAGCTGCGGCAGACACGGAGCGCCGCTACTTCTCCCTCGCCACTTCACTGTAAGTGCTTCCACCCAGCATCCGTGGCTGTGTTGCCTGTCGAGGTTGTGAGATTCGAAAAGACCTACTTCGAGAAGACCTACTTCGAGCGCCACTGACTTGCCGAAACAGGTTCTTCGCCTTGATTCTGTGGTTTGTCGGTGCCACGATATTCATGGTCTGCGAGCGAGAGCAAGGCTGGACATACTTCCAGTCCCTTTACTTCACCTTCGTTGCACTCCTCACGATTGGGTACGGCGATTTCTCGCCCGCGTCAAACTCTGGCAAAGCCTTTTTTGTAATATGGTGAGTGCGAATCGGGGAGGGTCAGTTAAAATCAAGCAGCTGCTGACCTTTGTCTAGGTCACTCCTGGCAGTCCCGTCTTTGACGATCCTCATCTCTAACATGGGTGATACCTTTGTGAAGTGGTTCTCCGACATTACGAATTGGGTTGCTTCGATAACTGTGCTGCCTGAGAAGAAGGGTAAGCGGGCTGTCGTCCAAGAATTCGTACGCAATTTCATTCCACCCGGATTGCTTGGCACCCTGGACCCGAAGAAGCCGAAGCATCGACCTCGCATCTCACCCGCGGACCATCAAGCTCAGGCCATGGCGCTTCTTGCCGAAAGACTTGAGAAGCACATCGGGGAAGAAGAACTACAGGCGGCCCTCGTAGCAGACGAGAAGCACGACAATCTGGAAAGAGACGTACATTTCTATCACTATGTTCTTGCTCGCGAGATCAGAACCGTACAAGCTCACCTCCATGACTCGCCGCCCAAGCAGTACTCATGGCACGATTGGGAGTACTTTTTGCGTTTGATCGGAAGTGGCGATGATGAGGATCTCGAAGAATTTCCCGGTCAGTAACTTGGCTCCTCCAGCCTCGGAATGTGGTCGCAGACCGCATCACATTCTCGGTTTCCCCACCTGGCGTCACTTGAAACTTCAAACATGTGCTGACCATACATCTTAGGCCAGACTCATCCAAATGTGCTTGTGCCTGAGGCATTAAAACAACCCAAAGACGCCTTCTCTCCACGCGATACCGATGGCGTGGTCGACCGAGAGACAGAGCGAGAGCACAAGAAACGAGGTCTACGCCGAAGGCCGACGGAGGATCCGCTTAGCGAGTGGTCATGGCTGTCCGAAAAGAGCCCACTGATGAGCAGGAAAACCGAGGCTGCATGGTTGATCGATCGGCTTTCTGCTGCGCTGGAACGAGAGCTCAATAGGCAAAGAAAGGGGTACAAGCGGAAGCCGCCTATTGCTATGGCGCACGCTCAAAGGAAACCCTCTGTCTCCACCACGGCCTCGTGAGATCTGAGGCACCCAGGTCGCGCAAAGGAGTTCAGGGTCGGCCGCTAGGGCTGGGAGGTCCATCGATTTTGCTTATAGAGATACCCATTAGCGTCCCCTATGACGGCAGATACTCCATGGTGTTCAGGTCTTAGCCGACATCTTTTTCGCGGATGCGCGCATCAGAACCGTTCCTAGTGAGGTTCGGGTCGGGGCCGTGCATGTGCTGCCAGTGAGGGTGCAAACATCATGTGCGATCAAACGCCTGGTCAGCACACTTTCAACTCTGTGCGTTCGCGCTCCACCACCATCAGCCCGATTTCCATCGACATCGCCATTGCTGCGTTACCCGGAATAGCTATACCGGTATGGTGACTTGCACCTGCCTCTGCTCCAGTCCGCCTCACCACACCGATACATACACATCCATCAACCCTGCAACATTGCCTACGGCCAAGGCTCAATGAGCGTCGGAGGCGTCGTGTCCATGTGAAGGCCGGGCTCTCAGGAGTCAATCCTCCCTACACCATGGCCACTTTCCGAGACCTCCTACCACCAACACCGCCTCAATCCGACGGCGGCTCCTCCGCGACCTCATTGCATACAACACCACCCGCAACCACACCACCTCACCTGGAACAAGCAGGTGCAGTAGGCCACAAACAAAGTGACGTGAGCCCGATACGCGGTATGGCGACTCCAGCGAAACAAACTCGGCCGATCATCGCTCCTGCGCGACACCAAAACATCGTCTCTCTTCAACCATTCCGACCCATGCCCAACAATGCTCGCTCGGGAAGGGGTGCAACGAATGCTCACGAGCTTCGCGTGGACCTCTATAAGGTGCCAAGATCATGGACGACATGGGAGATCTACGACTTCTTTCAAAGCTATGGCAACCTCGCCCGGGTCGAGATCTGTACGCGGCGCACGCTCGACCTCCACGCTGTTCTCCTATTTCAGCCTTCCCCTCGAGACTTCACCTGGGTGGGCAGATCTCTCAACGTCTCCGACCCCGAAGGCTTCCAGCGCGTCATCGAGACCAAGAACACCACCAAACCAGTGCGCGTGCATCAGAGCCAACACGATCCAAATAAGAGCATTCCCGAGAAAATCGTTGTCCCGTTGCTGCAACTGCAATTCGGCATGATGAAGAGCCAGGAAGAGTATCTCAGCTTGCGTTCGATTGAGCCTACAGCCAAGATCGCCACCGAGATCAGCATGAACCTGCAATACAAGGAGCTGACCCTGACGTTTCCAATCAAGGAGAGGTCATTCAGATTTCAATTCACACCTGCTCAGGTCTCACAGGCCTTCCACCTGACTCAAGCAGACGGATCTCACTCCATCATTTTAGTTCTTGATGACCCACCACTGGCATTCCGCAGGAGCCACAATGTGCGTGCCACGCACCATCCTGAGGCTAAGCTTTGGAACGAGCGCCAGGTGTGGTTCCGGCAGACAGACATCGATGTCGACCCTATCTCTCGGAATCGTCCAGTCGAGTTGCGCAAGAGAAGTTGTATTGTCGACATCGGCAGGTGGACGACCTATCACCTGAATTTTAGTCCAGCCGTCGCTGCGTCGCTGGAGTACCAATACTTCTGTCAAGCTCTCGCAGATCACAACATTGTCTTCATTCGAGACAAGGATATGGCGTTCAAGCACAGCGAGCCCGAGGCGCTGTGGAGCTGGGATGAAGAGCCACCACCAGCTGAAGACCAAGGAAGCTCATCCACGTCAGCACTTCAAGACTTGACAGAGTCAATGCATTATCTCCCTTTCCGACTACGATATCAACTCGAAGTGTGCCTGAGCCAGGGTGTCTTTCAGGAGTGTAATATCGAGAGGTCCTTCTTACAAGCACTTTCAGTTGCTGAGACTGCGAGAGCGGTCAAGGTTTTTGAAAAGGTGGCGGACAACAAGGGAATTCGAGAGTACAACCCAATGGCCACCCTCAGACTTCAGCACCAAGTATGTACAGTCGATAAGAAGAGACCAGTCTATTGTACCAAGACCCCTTCTGTGGTCATCACGCCAACTACCATCTACATGGCCACACCAGTCTTGGCGACCTCCAACCGAGTCGTTCGCCACTTTCAGTACTATGAAGACCGCTTTATGCATGTGAAGTTTACCGACGAGAAATACAAGGGCAAGATCTGGTCCTCCGACGATGACCGCATGAACGAAGTCTTCTCCCGTATCAAGCGCACATTGGCCCACGGCATCCAGATTGGCGACAGACACTACGAATTCTTGGCCTTCGGCAATTCCCAATTCCGTGAGCATGGAGCGTACTTCTTTGCCTCGACTATCAACCTGACCGCGGCGATGATCCGACAATGGATGGGTAGATTCTCACACATCCAAGTCATTGCCAAGTATGTCTCTCGTCTCGGCCAATGCTTCTCAACCACTCGGGCTATTCCAAACGCTGTGAGCCTGGACCGTATCAGCGACATTGAGCGCAATGGCTACTGCTTCACTGACGGTGCCGGCAAGATGTCACCTTTCCTTGCTCGGATGATCGCTCACCATCACAATCTGCCCAATTCGGAACATAATTTCCCATCGGCTGTTCAATTTCGTCTCGCTGGCTGCAAGGGCGTACTCGCTGTCGATCCCAACCTGAAAGGAATGGCCGTCCAGATTCGACCAAGTCAGGAAAAGTTTCCTGCCGAGTTTCGCGGTCTCGAGATCTGCCGCATTTCTCAATTCAGCACAGCCAACCTCAACGTGCAGATCATCCTAGTTTTGTCTGCCCTTGGTATCGACGACGAGGTCTTCCTCCGCAAGATGCGAGCTATGCTGGTGGACATCCAGGAAGCGATGTCAAACGAGCACAAAGCGTTAGAGCTCTTGCAGAAAAACATCGACTATAATCAGACGACGATCTTGATCGCAAGCATGATCTTAGATGGCTTCATGGAAGCTCAAGAGCCGTTCATGATTACTTGCTTGAGTCTGTGGCGATCTTGGTGCTTGAAGTACTTGAAGGAAAAGGCTCGGATCTATGTAGAGCAGGGGTTCTTCGGCCTTGCTGTTCCAGACGAAACTGGGACTCTACAGGGCCACTTCAACAAAGCCAAGACCGACGGAAGATTTCCAGACAAGAGCTCTGAAGAAGTTGCAGCAGACGAGAGCGAGCCGCGTACGAAGGGACAAACGAACGTTACTCTGCCTGAGATCTTCTTACAGGTCCCCGATCCTGAGGTTGCTGGAAAGTATAGAGTTGTCGAAGGCATCTGTATTCTGTGCCGCAACCCTTCGCTGCATCCAGGTGACGTCCGCACCGTCCTCGCCGTCGACAGCAAGGATCTTCGCCATGTCCGCGACACAGTCGTTCTTCCGACGACAGGAGATCGCGACTTGGCCAATATGTGCTCAGGCGGCGATCTTGACGGCGACGATTTCATGGTGATTTGGGATCCTGACTTCATTCCGACTGGACCCGACTACCCGCCGATGGACTACACCTCGCCAGATCCGGTCACAAGTGAGGGCGAAGTCAGCGTTGACGACATGACCACTTTTTTCGTCAAGCACATCAAGAACGATAATCTGAGCACTATCGCCGTTGCACACCGCTACTGGGCTGATGCGTTGGCGGATGGAGTCATGGATCCAAAATGCATTGAGCTGGCCCAGCTTCACTCGAGGGCTGTCGACTACCCCAAGACTGGCGTACCTGCTGTCATGCCTCATCGTCTGAAGGTTCAGCGGTGGCCGCACTGGTCCGAGCCCAAGAATAGAGCGAAGGAAAAAGTCTATACATCCAAGCGAGTGATAGGCAAATTGTACGATGAAGTCAAGAAGGAGCCTTTCCATGCTGCTTGGCACCTGCCTTTCGATCAGCGGATTCTGACAGCCTGCGAGCCAAGCGAGAAGATGCTGCGAGACGCCCGCGAGGTCAAAGCATCGTACGATGAAGCTGTCCAGCGTATCATGACTCAGCATGGCATCAAGACGGAGTTTGAGGTGTGGACCACGTTTGTGCTTCATCATCACCAGGAGATTGGAGACTACAAATTCACGGAGACTATTAGCACCGTCAGGACTACTCTGCTGGAGCAGCACCGGGAGCTATGCTATGAGAAAGCGGGAGTCAGGCGAGATACTGGGCATGCTCCGCAGCTTAGCACAGATTCTTACGCGACCGCCAAAGCTAGAATGGAGGAGAAACAGCGAGAGGAGAAGCAGATGGAGCTCTTCATCGTGGCTATGTACAAGGTCACTGCTGAAGAAGTCAAGACTGCATATGATGAGACCAATCAGATGGTGGAGAGAGGAGGAAGGGATGTGCCGCTTCGACCATTGAGCTTCGACACCATGCCATTCATGTCATTCCCGTGGATCTTCGCTTGTGAACTTGGCCAAATCGCGACCAAAGGCAAGTCCAAGTCTTCGCTCTCCGCCATGCCCTGACCAACCATGCCCGCGAAGGTGAAAGCCACTGCGAAGCAGCGCCTCGACCTTCTTGGAGACGACTTCGTGCTACCGGCTCTACCAGAAATGAGTCTCAATACCAAGGCTGGCATCGTGCAGGAAGGCGACGTCCTGGGTCTCTTTCAGCAGTCTCATGTTGTCGGTGGGGATAAATCGACGAAATTGGACGATCTTTTCATCCACGCCGACGCTCCTAGCAACCCCTACTCGCCTTCTCACGATCTCAATGAGATATTTTCTGGTGAGGTTGAGAAGATACCGACCATTGATGTCTCGTCTAGGCAACTGCAACTGCTGTCCGAGTCTGATACTGGGAGTACTTTCCAGCCTCACAAGGAGCAGAAGGATCCTAAAGTGCTGGGCCAGGATACCACTAAGCAGACTTTGCCTGGCGATAGCAGCGCGATCGAGGAGTTTGCCAAAGAGCCAGTCAACAAGACAACCGGTGATTCTAATGAGGAAGAAATCGAGTTCGAATTCGAGGAAGGCGCTGAGCCGGTCGAATTCGAGATCAAGCCTTCTGCTATCAATGAAAAATTCAAGAAGCTCTTCGGCGTCTGAATGCGTGTCTGCGATAGCTCAGGCAATACACATTGTACATGGTCGAGTCGCCTTGTTGTTACGAGCTGCTGAACACGAGCCTCTGACCTCGTTAGATAAGCGGGTCAAAGCCGAGAATAATGAAAATCATGAACCATAAATCACCCTTTGTCCCCCATGCCATTACCCCGTGCGCTTCGGACTCGCACATGCAAACCTCCTCTCCACCTCCCTCCATACATGCTCTCGTCTCCGAGTCGCCTCGCATTCTCCTTCCAAAGCTTTCCGCGCTTCTGCTGACACCCACGCTGCGGCCTGGATCGCCGCTCGTTCGGCCTGCCGAGCGAAGCCCAGATCTCTGATCAATTGCTCATCGGAGCGGGAGAGAAGGTCCAAAGCGGTATTGCGTGGCGTCGACCTCGATTCGGACCGGGGTTGTGAGCGGATGGGAACGGAGTTATTGGGCCTTTCTGCGGGGACCATGATTGCAGTCTCTGGTCGCGTCTGGTTCTCAAGATCTGCTCGGGCGTTTACATCGTCCGTTTCTGTCTCAGACTGTGTGGGACTCGGATCATCGCTTTCGTCCTCGATTCCGAACCCTATGAAGAAGTCGTCCTTGCCGTCTTTCTTCTGCCGCTGCCGCTGCTGCTGCGCTTGTCTACGACCTTCCTCCTCCTCCTCCTCCTCCTCCTCCTCCTCCTCCTCCCTCATAATCCTCCCCGCTGCCCCGAAATTTTCGGGAGCCATGGCAACTTCCCCACCATCTTTATCCCTCACCTGTCTTGGGGCTGAGGAGTGGATTTTGCGTTCGGGCCGGGTAGGAGCTGCGTGGGCCGGTTTGCGGGATTTCAGGGCGCGAGGGGAGGGTTTGGTGAAGGGGGAGGGACGTTCGGGTGCGGGAGGAGGGGTGGAGGGGTGGGAGGAGGGGGTTGGGGAGTTTTCGTCGAGAGTGGGGATGATGTTGCTGAAGTGCGAGGAGCGGGTGATGCATTGTCGAGCTGGGGTCGGGGGTTGGTTTTCGGGTTGGGTCTCTTGGTATGTGGGATCGGCTTCGTCGCGACGTGCGTTGCTGAGAAGGGCTGCCTGGAGGTATTGCTGGGAGGAGGATTCGGGTGGTCCGAGATCTGATTGCAGGATGGGAGTGGCTTGGGTCTGGCTGACTTCTGGGATAGTTCGTGGTCGATCTGGTGCTATTGCTGAGACTTGGTCATATGCCTGCTTGGGGCGTGCGTGTTCGGCACGCATTCGTTCGTCCTCTTCGTACTCCTCGCGGGTGACGGTTTGCGTATCCTGGCTAGCCGCCCACGACTCTGGAATCGAGCCATTGAATAGGGAAGGCTGTGTGGAAGGAGTGTCTTGTGTGGCTTCGATAGGAGGTGACATGGTAATCGGTGTAGGCTTTGTGGAGTGTTTACGTGCTGGAGGAATGACAGTGTGTCTAGTGAGACCCATGGCTCTGGGCTTCGTGAAAGCGTTGCTTGAGGTGTGTCTGTCATCAAATCCTGCTGACTTCGATTGCCTGTGCATCCAGATATCAGCCAATGTTGTGAAATATTAGTCTGTTCAAGGTCATCCACAAAATTACCACGCGTAGTGGTCACGATCCAGGAGTTCTTCGTACTTCCCGTAACTCACATCTTCAGTCGTCAAGATGATGAGCACTGGTGTTGTCACAATAATTGTCGAGGGTGCTCAGGAACGGAAGCGGAAACGGGGAGTCGAGAAGAGAAATTGGAGTGGAATTGTTTTGGAGATAGATCGAAGCTCTTCTCGACTCTAATAATGGCCTAGAGCACAAAATCCGCCTTTCACCATAAGGCGCTTTGGCTTTTCGCGTGTCGAGCCATGGCACCATCTCGTGATGGTGTCAAATAGGCACTTACCAGTGGAGCAAGGGATTGAATACACTGCGCTAGTTCTCGATACCTCATCCTTGTATCTGCGTCATGCGGCGGGATGTCATGCCACATTTCTGCGGCGGCCTTTCCGAAGCCGGATAGACATGTGAGTGGACATTCACTTGTGGTCGAACTCTATTTTTGATAACGAACGAGCCTTGCTCTAATCGAGGACAGAATAGCAATTGAGCCCGTCAATATCCAAATAAATGGACACGTACCAGCTTGACTGACTTTCATGATCCGTCTTCATAGCTATCGTGGCTGGAGCAGAAAATCTCATCCCGATATGTCGGTATCTTGAACTAGAACTCACATCAGGTCGTTGTGTTCTCGGAAAAATGCCAGTGCAGTTTGGCCCAAGCATCCCGTTACAAAATGGCCCAATATTCACCAGCAGATGACCCCTGACCTTGGCACTCACAACGCCAACCTGAAGTGGGATCGAAGCCGAAAAGAGCTCAGCCTAATCCTCTGTACGGCAGCCGCAACTTAACCATAGCTTCTCAAACATTGATCGCAGTTCATTCCACCGATTCAAGCAAATCATCTCCGTGCGTACAGTTCATCATCCTATCATTGTAACCGTCCTAAGTGGTCGGCTGACTGGTCTATCGTATGTACAAGACGTTTGATCAGTCTGTTCCTGCGTCGAAGGGCTTCCAGATATCCAACATATTTGAAAAGCATGCTGCTGCTATCAAGATTGATACCAATATTCTCGCTACAGACTTCTCCATTCCGAGGGGCTTCGATCCAAGGGTAAACACATTTGCGCACACCTACCCTGCCAAACCCTGCACAATGATCCGAATTCACGCACCCACGACTCTTATTCCCGATTGAGGCCCTCCGTGGTGCCCGCCTGCGGAATCTCGTCGCTGAGCTCGCGAGACACCATCACCTGCTTGCCCATCACCATATGCATAAAAGCATAATTAACCACGGGCTTGACACCCAGCTCCTCGCCTCTCTTTACAATGTATCCATTTATGTATTCGACCTCGGTCGGAGCGCCTCTTCTCACATCCGCGAGCATAGAGCTGATATTATCTCTGGTTTTGTTCGCGACTGCGATGACCAGCGCTTCCAAGCGATCGGGCGCGAAGCGATGAGGAACGTTTGGAAGGCCCCGAAGCTCCGGGAGGGAGCGGATGACGAGAGACGTTTCGGCGAGCATGAGTCGCATGACTCGGTTGAGGGAAAAGTTGTAGAGAATGGTGCCATTGCGATTGTCGAGTAGAGACGTCAAGGGATTGAGGACGGAATTGATAGCCAGCTTTTCGAGCTGTAGCTGCAGGAGTTCGGTGGGCGTGAAGGCCACAGCAGCCAGGACTGGCGTGCGCGTAAGTGTGCGGATGATGTACCGTCCTGTTGGCGATACCTCTTTGTCGAATTGACTCGTGGAGAGTCTTCCTGCATTATCGGTGCCAAAACCTGATGGCGTGGCATCTTCTTTCCAGGCTGTGGTTCGCCGAGGTATGGCGCCAAGCTGAACAGTGCCATGTCCAGCATGCACCACGTAGAATGGGTCATTTTCTGCTTTTCCAAGTGGGACGTTAGCGCCATGGGATATTATGCCTTGGATGTAGTTCGGGCGAGTGCTTTCATCCGGAAACACTTCCTTATTAGCTTCGTCCATGATCCCCATTCCATTCTGCAGGAAGCAAATGGTGCTATCCTTGTTCAGACGGTGTCGAATGGAGAGCAAGGCCGCAACTGTGCGAGGCGCTTTAGTCGTCACAATCAGATTGTATATCGGCTCGTTTGAGGCATCCTCAATACCACGCTTGAACCGGTGAGCAGGATCGTCAGGGTCTATCGTTCTGTATCCAGTATTTGCCTCGCCCTCGGACTCTTTGCGCTGATTCTCGATCATCTTTGCGACCTCGTGCGGTTTCATGCCTGTCTGGTCTGCAATATCCCAGACTTCCGCCGTGCCTTCCTGGACCACAACACCGTGTTGTCTTCGGTACGGGGGCGAAAATTCGACGTCAAAGCCTCCTCTCGGCACGATGTCCTCGCCGTCCTGCACACTGATGACCTTCTTTCCAGCCTTCCAAGCGGACAGAAGCTTGGCTCGATGCAGAAGGAGTGTGACTGGGGGCGGGTCATGTATGCCACGTAGCGAGTGTGCTATTAGTTTGCCGATGCTTCCAGTGCCGAGGATATGGATGCGCTTCGAAGGTACGTCTGTCTGTGGCGCATACTGGATGTCGGCTGCAGACATGGCTTTTCTGATTTCGTCCAATTGCTGCCCAGTGCGATGCTCTTTTGCCGTTTGCTTCCCAGCGTATGATCGCTTCTGCTGTAGTTGCCCTCTCGCGGCCTCGGGTATAGTCCTGGAGAAGATGTGTTGCTGAAAGGCAGAGAAGCTCTTCCTGCTGGCCGCCCGGCCCACCTCAATGCTACCGAGGGAGCATGTTCCTGTCGTCCGCGCTATCCGTCGCGGGAGGTGGTGGAGCGATGCGAGAGACAGGGTGGAGTATGGCGAGGGTTTACTTCAGCTCATGGTCCAGTATCGGTGGCACGATGGGTATATGACAGGTGTAGGATTGGTGTGAGAAGCATTGAGGTGCTGGGCTGGTGATGTCGTCAACGAGATTTGACTTCGGCGAATGAAACACAACAGCTCCGCGCCAGACAACACATCAGCATCCGCATTCACTTACTTGCGCACTAAGAAACCCTTTCACGAGACAATGTCTCCTACGATTATCTTCAAACGCCTATTGACACTCCCACCGGCCCTTCGTGTCCGCACCTTTTCGGTACTGAATCGACCTCCACCAACTTACCCAGGCAATATTCCTCTCACATGGCTCGAACGCGGTGCTCTCGCCATTGGCTCGGCATTTGGCTCTCTACGCAATCCCTATCGCCATGACTTGATTGCTTCTCTCGGTGAAGCAACAGCCAAGCCGTACTTTGTCTCTCGACTTCGCCATGCCATGCTCTCCGATCCCACGGGGAGGCGCATATTGCGTGACAAGCCACGCATTACGAGCAAGACTATTAGCATGGATATGCTCAGGGACCTGCCGGAAAATACGGTTGGGAGGGCGTATGTGAACTGGCTGGACAAGGAAGGCGTGACTCCGGACACACGGGATCAAGTCCGCTACATAGACGATCCAGAAGAGGCGTATGTCATGCAGCGGTACCGTGAAACACACGACTTTACCCACGCAATCACTGGACTGCCGGTCATCATTGAGGGCGAGCTGGCTGTCAAAGCATTTGAATTCACAAACACCCTTTTGCCGATGACAGGCCTCTCTCTCTTCGCCATGGTAAGACTCAAGCCTGTGGAGAGAAAGAGATTCTTCGAGATATATTTACCGTGGGCTCTAAAAAATGGCCTGAAGGCTGAGGAAGTCGTCAACGTATACTGGGAAGAGGAGCTGGAGACGGACGTTGATGTCCTTAGAGCTAGACTGGGAATAGACATGCCTCCAGATCTCAGGGGGATTCGAAAGGCGCTAAGAGATCAGATGCGAGCTGAAAAGGCAGCGAAAGAAGCCAAGGAAAAAATGGGCGCGGCGAGAGGAGTTTGAATATGCCATCCCATCCCCTCGCAGTGGCGTTGCACGTTGTTGAAACGTAAATCTGCTATCACGGACTTAGACCACCGCGGTTGGCGAAGTTGTCGACTACCGGCTCGCTTTATACTGCTTCGCCACGATGCATGCACGGCAACTTTGATGTAGCACCAAGACAGCAAATCGAATTGTTTTGCATCGTTCCCGGCGTTATACGCCCTGAAAGCTCCGTGAATCCTTCTCAGCCAAAGCGGAACAAGTGGTCGCCACGGTGACCTCATTAATGAGGCACAGCAACCACGTAACACTGTGCTCTCCCGATAAAACAGAGCATGGAAACGGTTCTGCTCAGGCCACATTATCACCACTCGAGCTACGAACGGAAATGGTCAAAATGTCATCCAAAAGGAGCCACACGAAGTCACGGCTTGGATGCCGGCAATGCAAGTCTCGCCGAATCAAATGCGATGAAACACCACCATGCTGCGTCAACTGTGCCAAAAAGGGTCTAGAATGCGAGTATCAGGCCGCAATGGAAAGGGTGCAGTTTTTTATGCCAGGTGGGGGCTTTTCCAGCGCCAGTGAAACATCATCAGAAATCAGTTCGCCAAACTCAAACGCGAGCCCAAGACGCAAAACCAGTCAGGAGCCGGAGGAGCAAAAGCCGGAGAGAGGTTTTAACGTGGACGATCTCGAACTCATGCATCACTTCACGTTGTACACCTCGTTGACCATCGATCCCTTCCAAAATTCCGCATACCAGCAAATTTGGCAGCGTGAGGTCCCAAGAGTCGCCCAGCAGCATCCTTTCCTCATGCATGCTGTGCTTGGCTTTGCTGCAGCACACAAAGCATCGGCCGCTGGAACCGAGGACGACGTTTCGAACCACCTCCAGGCCGCTCGACGTCATTATAGCAACGCTCTCATTCAATTCAGAAACTCTGTTCGAGACTTGAACAGTGAGCGGACGGCCAACGCGCTGCTCTGCTACCTAATTTTGATATGCTTCATCACTCTCTACCTAGAATTTGACAAGCCTGAGCTGCAGAAGGATGGCGTCGAAGACTTGCTCAGTCTTCTGCAAGTACTTCACGGTTCGATGGGAGTGTTATTCACCATACGACACCATCTGGATAAAAGTCAATTTGGGATCCTGCTCAGTCATACACAGTCAAAAGTCATCAAACCCCACCCTGTCGCGACTGAGGTCAAGCTCTCTCTTGGTCAGCTTGAAAGCATGGTAGTGTCGAAATATGGTCCTCCTGGAATCTCTACCGAATCTACAGCAATCATCGACGCCATTGCCAAGCTGATGCATATGTACACCCTCACTTCTCCCGAGCCTGCAAATTGGGGCTACATACTGCTCTGGCCGATCTTACTTGGAGAAGGAGCTTCGAGCAATGAGTTTTTGCTGCTGCTTGAGCAGAGACACCCGGCTGCGCTGTGTGTTGCTGCACATTGGGCGGTGGCAGCGAACAATGCACCAGCGAAATGGAATGTAGGCGACTGGCCCAAACGATTACTCGTCTGTGTGGCGAGGCAGCTGGAAAAAAGTGAGTGGATGGTATGTATGGAGTGGCCTGTGAGTAGGGCTGCGGGTACGAGTGGTTGAAGCTTGCAGCCATATGTTGGTCCCACCGTACGTCTGAGTGATACCGACCAATAAATCCGCGACGCCCCAACTTAGCAATCAAGCTGGTCACATTATCTCTGGCAAAACTCCGATTCAACATCTGCAAACATCATGGCATGCTTCGACTGGTCTGGACAATACTCCTTCAAGTGCGTAGTACCAATAACGTACGATACCCCATCTACTGCTCAGCACGACTGGGTTCTGAACCGATGATTCAGTGTTACACGCGACTTTTCGTCAGGAATTCATTCCAAACATGGCTGCAGAGCATGAAGTTGCCCACCTCAGCCGCTCATAGAATTGCGGCCGGCGTGCATCGCCCAGAACAAAAGGACGAAAACAATGTCTTCGACATGTCATGCGGCTTGACTACGCTCTGTGTCGCGGTTGCCTTTCCGAGATGGCTTAGTTTCACGAAAATGTCCTTCATTTTGGTAAAACAGCCGAACAAATTCAACTCCAAGGCACCCTCAATGGATTCTTCTCGCTAAAGAAGCAAGCTCTCGGCCTTATTTTTCGAGAACCTCTACGGAACTCGTTGGGAGGTAGGCTCTCTCCAGACGCTGTTGTCACTATGTTTCAAAGGCAAGCAGCCGCAACACTATCTTCCCGACTGGCCGCGAATTCGTTCAACACCATGAGCGCTCCCAAGTTCCAGCTAGTTAAATTTGCGCGATCACCTCACACTCGTTCAGAGGCTTTTCGATGCCCTGGCTCACCGTAGGGCGGGAGTCGAGCGTGGCATGGGACGCGTCGAGAATAAGTAACGCTTTTATTTCCTGCTCCAAATGAAGGGAGGTCGGGCTTGCAATAGCGAGGGAGAACTTCGCGCGCGGTCAGAGCACGGGAAGAAGCAGCGTCTCTTGCGCAACTGCGCATCCTGCGGCAAACAAGAGGAAAGTCATCTTGCGAGTTATTCCAATGCTCCCTTCTTAATCAAGCAGCGAATGCGATTGGAAAATATTGGCATCGCAGCCTTATGTATGGATGATAGCCGCCTTGCAGCTTCTTGGCTGGCAGTTGAGCTTTCCCAAGGTTGGGGGCTACATCTCCGACCTGACGTTTGACGAATGTTCATATGTCTGCGTTAGGCATGTAAATTCAGTCCCATGGTTCGGCCCAAATTCAAATATGCCCGTTGAAAGCCTGTTGGGAACGTGTAGAGATGATGTCCATGCCCACGCTCCCGCTATTGGGCCATTGGTGTAGAGGATGCACACATTGTTGGAGATGGCTGTATTCGATCGATATGGCCAAGTCCCCTCGTTCCGTGTGAATTGTCAGCTTAAGTCGCGAAGGTAAACGTACATGTGAAAAAGAAAGGCGACATCACTGGATACATGTAAGTGAAGTGTGGACATCTGACCCCTGCGTGAACCACGCGAGCGACTCCGCCAAGAGAAACGGCCGGGGGGATTGTCGTCACTTGCTCTCCACCTTCCGCCGATCATTCTAGAGCTCCAACTTCTCTGCTGTCTTGCACGCGGCCTGCTAGTGGACATACATTGTATTGACCTCAGCAACTCGCCCACCATTCGCCGAATCGCTATAACTACACTTCCCACATCGCAAACAGCTCCTCCGGCTGACACCAGCCACCATGCAGCGCATAGACCCTCGACCAACCGATTCGGCGCCGCAGTCGCAAGAGCAGAGCGGACAGCAGAACAATACCAGCAACGAGAGAAGGTCGTATCTTCCGAGCGGGTTCGCAAGTACTGGACGAGACTCCCACACACAGAGCTTCGAAGAGATCTATGGCGTGCCGGAGAACTTCTTAGAGATTGAGGTATGGCAGAACCGCCAAACACAAGTACTGTACCATCAGACCTCAGGCTAATAATGCCTGTTCCCAGGTGACCGACCCTCAAACCCACCAACCCACAGCCTCTCCATCCTCGCGATATACTACCTACCTGATTCGACTCAGCACGAACATCCCCGCCTTCAAACTCAGAAGGTCGGAAGTGCGGCGGCGATACTCCGACTTCGAAGTTTTCCGCGATTTATTGGAGAGGGAAAGTGCGCGAGTGTCCATCCCACCTCTGCCGGGTAAGTACATAAATCATACGAGAGGTCAAGAAAAGCTGTGCTGGGACAGACCACTGTTGGAAAGGAATCTCGGTCGCTGTATCGCAAATAGCAGCGATGTCTTTCTCGTCTCGTATTAGCGAACATTTGCTGACTTTTGTTCGATCTCAGGCAAGGTATACTTGAATCGTTTCGACGACTCTGTGATCGAGGATCGAAGGAGGGGATTAGAACGTTTCTTGAGGATTGTAGTCGGGCACCCCCTTCTGCAGACTGGATCAAGAGTGCTGGGAAGCTTTGTACAAGATCCGAACTGGGACCGCAATGCGTGGTAGAAGCGTCGTAAGCAGATTTCCCAGACGAACAAGGCTATCATGAAAAAAAAGATCGGAGCCGGAAAGTTTATCCTGCGGCGTAGCAGAGCTGATTAGCTCCTTGTCACAACCAAGGACGCACATTTGGACTCCGCATAAATTGTAAGAGCAGCGGCGAGAGCAGCAACCAGCGTCCGGCTACTTCAGTGAACTGGATGACTCACACCACGTTAATGCGTTAAGGCGTTAATACGTGGATGGGTGAAATTGTCAAGACAGCGAACTGGACAGGCGTTCGTTATCATTTTGTACATGCTCCCAATTGAGCGATCATATTAATGGCTTGGCAGGTATAAGCAACTTGGAGCAAACAACGCTGTATCCATCGTGTAGAAGCAGCACTACTTGTAGTCTTTACTTTGCACTCTGGGATATTTCATCGAACTGTTACTCCTCCGTGGCTCAATTGGCCCAATCCACGTTCCTTATTCAGCTGCTGAACAGGCTGGCTGCACTGGCCCGAATAGATCGTGTAAGTGGTTCAATCTGAGGACAAGTCGAATGTTTGATATGGGCAAATCTGAGGACATGAGATCTATAAACTCTGCTCGACCACCCACGATGATATTTTATGATACAGAACTGCGACACAGCTATCTCATGTTACAGAAGCAAATTACATATCGAAACCGGATTACACTTCCATCGCAATGGCGCCAACGACAAGAAGCAAGGCTCGCGAGCACTTTCTTACGCCGCCGCAACCTTTGGAGACGGAAAAGCAGAAGCATTCCACGCCAAAACAAAGCGCTTTCGAGACTCAATCTGCCACCAATGTAGTCAGTCAAGAAGGCCCAACAAACTTTCTCAGCCTACCTCCGGAGCTCCGAAACGTCATATACGAACAAGTCGAGCCATACGGCTATTTGAACATCACTGCCACCACGCCTGGCAACCTCGGCAGATTACAAGACAACCACGCCATGTCCAAAGTGCACCCGATCATCAGCGGGGAGTGGAAAAGCTGTACCAGCCGCCGAGCACCTCCGGTCTTCCTCTGGTTGACCACATACTCCAGCGACGCAAACTGGAGGAGATGGCTCACAGAACTGAGCCAGGAGGACGTCAGATCGATAGGTCGACTGCGACTTTACAGCCACCAACTCAACATGCACGTCTCCATCGACAAAGGGAAAATTTCTTATGAGATTAAGAAGTGTTCGGAATCCTTCGAACGCGAAATCGTCGAGTATGGCATCCGGAGGATCAATGCGGAAAGTGGTGGGCAGATCGGCAAGCGTGAACTGGACCTTGTGCGGCGAGTCGCGCTTGAGGTGGCAGGGAAGGTGGACGATGGGGAAGGGCAACAGATACGTTGTCGTCGTGGTCGCTAGGGTTCTTGGGATGGATGGCGTTCAGTGGGAGGATTCGGGGGATGCTGACGTGGAAGACTGTCATATCAATGTGGGAGAAGGGCAAGATCCATATAGCACTTTGAACAGTAAATCAGATGCAAAATACTAGGCTCGTGCACGGTGTCTGCCTGACTCAGCCGACCAATTCACGAAATCTTGGCGTGCCCCGCGCTCCGCCCTCCCGACTCTACACACACCTCACCTGCAGGTACGAACCCTGTCAACCTCTCCGCAATGTACCCCACTGCACAGCTGATGATTGAGGGGAACGCATGCGCAGGGCAACATGGACAGTGCACTGTGCACCCATTCTCTGCCAACTGCATGGAGACAAGGAAGTATACACAATAAATCTCTGGCATTCGACGCCTTTCTTACTGAAACTCACCCCCCCTCTCTCTTCCCATCTTCTCTGTACCTCTCCCCTCCTGCATCATCTCGAGAAGAGCTCACCTCTACAGTCTACACCACAGACCCTGCCACTGCTCTCACTGAGCCCCTTTCCGCCCTTCACAATGACAGCCACAGACTCTACCACCATGCCCGACCCCCAATCCACTTCTCAGCAGGCCGTCGACCCAGCCCAAGCCCAAGGCGCCCAAATCCCCTTGACCGACTTCAACATCCCCTCTTTCCCACCCGAAGCCCGCGCCCTCCGCGCCCTGACCTTGACCTCCGACATCAAAGTCGACGAGTACCAAGAGATCCTCGAAAGGCCATGGTAGGCCTCGTCGAGCTGCCTCACCGCAGCTAACGACTGACACATGCGTGCTAGGACGATCCCCATCACCATCCCCCACAACATCGAATCCCTCACTCTCGAGTTGTTCTCCATGGGCTACCCGAAAGGCTGGCTCAGCACTCTCGCCGACCGTCTGCCGAATCTCAAGAGCTTGGTGGTATACTCGCAACTTTTCGCGGGCATTGGCGAGGAGACGATGGACGATGCCGTGGAGTTTTTCAAGAAATCGCCGAATCTGAGAGCTTTGCATTTCCTCGACGTTTTTGCCAAGTGAGTTCCTACATGTCCATACACCTGGGCGCAGCGAAGGGCGAGAGGGACACATAATGCACAGAAGAAGCCAAGTCCTACCAGCGATGAAAACAAGAAGCTCACTGATGCCCACCCAGACCACATTTTTTCGAACGCATCGCACCGTGGGTCAAATATAACACGTCCGAAGAACCTGGTCACGCCCGACGTGGTCTGATGTTCCTCGAAATCAACTACACCTTCCGCCACGAAGACGAAGAATTCATGGGCAAGATCCAAGCCCCCGAACTGCCGCTGCTCATCGGGCCCGGCCTCATCAGTCTCAGTCTCAACCTGTCCGAACCCGAGAACGCGCCCGACGACGAGGACGATCCGACGAATATCCAAGGCGTCGGCGCGAAAGAAGGGATCATGGCGTTCAATAAGACGTTGGCGAACGAGTTGATCTCGGCGTTGACGGACGAGGAGACGGCGCCGCGGGGCTTGAGGGCGTTGAATACCACGCTGTACACCCTGACGCCGGATCAGATAGCGAAGGTGTTGGAGAAGACGAAGAATGTCATGGTCTTGCAGATGACGGCGGAAATTGAGCCGGGAGAGGGAACGAAGAAGAAGTTGCTGGGGGCGCTTGGGGGACTGCAATATTTGGAGACAACGGAGATTGTGGCGAACCCGAGCCTACAGTTCTACATGGGTGAGTTGGTGCTCTATGCTATTCATGCTACATGTACTTTGCTGCATGGCCAATGTGTCGTGCGGACCATATCTGGCCCGGAGCTTCGCTCCGATCTTCTGCAGTGCCGTTTCAAGGGTTTGTGCTAACATACATTTCGCCGTAGATATACAGAATCCTCGCCACCAGGTCTTGGAGAAGGTCAGTCGGCTAGCAGACCCTTACGATTCTGCCAAGTACTGACGCTTTCTGTAGACGTTCCCGGATGTGTGGGATATGAATAAGTTGAGCGAGAAGCAAGAGAAGCTTTCGAGCTTCAAGGCGAACGTGCTTCGGACGACCACGCTCGGCACGATCGACTGGGAACGTGTCGACGGGAAATGGAAGGGCGGCGTGAAGCAGGGCAAAGGCGTGATCGCCTCTGGGACGACGACGGTTGGTTCGTAGTTGGGTCTCAATCGGCCGATGTGATCTCTGCGGCCATCTCTGTATCCAGGTCCTCGGACACGTCGCCGGTCAAGCTGAAGAGGTTCAGACCGCGAAGTAGACGCAATGGAGCAAGGGCCTGGTCAACCTCTACGTCCTCAACCCAGCCGGTTCCCGTGGCGAAGTGCACGGCTACCTCAAGCTTCTTGAGGTGGTTCCGGCTAGCCAGCGCCTGTACCAAGATTTGCAGACTTTGGTTGACAAAATAGAGCCCAACCTGGTAATGTTCCTCCTTTTCGACGAGGCCGCTTAGATCAGATAACTCAGCCTCGTAGTCGAATAGAACGATCAAGATCTGAATGTGACGGAGCTCTCTCAGGAATGCTGATCGCAGAATTGGGTAGTTGACCGGATCGGGGCCAGGAGTCTCTTCTGTGCGGTTATGTACTGCTACCAATCTGGACTCGATATGTCCAGGGAAGTGAACGCCCTCAGCCACTCCCAGCACAAACTGGAGCGGCGAAGCATTGTACAGAACGTCGCGTGTTTCCTTGTACACGAGCTTATTAGATCGCATGATGGCAGTGTGTACGCTGGCATTCCCTTGATGCACGTCGATCCTGTCAAAGGTGAGAAGCTCTTCGTAGATCGAAGTGCGAATTTCTGCTGGCAGGTCCAGGAAGCGGAAAGGGGCCGGCGAACGATCAGCGGCTTCCAAGACTCTCAAGTAAAGATATTTGAGGGTCAGTCTGCTCGACCGGTCACGAAGACCACGGGCGCGGACAAAGGACCGAAGCTCTTGCGCGGTACAATGATCGTAGACCTTCCGTGGGCTATACTTCACGGCTGAGCACCTGTCTGGGCGGCGGGAATAAGAGCTCTCATGCGAGCGGTGGATGGCGTCTGGGAGCATCGACTCGTGCAAGGTGCCGTTTCTCAGCATTCTTTGCGTGCAACCGGAGCAGCCACAATACCGAGTAACGTCGCCTGTGCTGCAGAAGTGGCGATCGGCATCACATTCCTCGCAGTAGCCCAGGTCGTCGGCGCAGTAGAAGCATTCGCAGCGTTTGGTGCAACCCTTGCACTTGTGGCAGTATTGGCAGTGACAAAGGCAGCGGTCGTCATCGGAGCCACAGGCGTGACAGTGTGGACAATGACATTTGCAATTCGGATGGAGGCCATGGTGATTATGGCATTGCTGGCAGTGGCATCGCGGTGGGACCAGCTGGAGGCGACGGCAGTCATTGCAGTGGAAGTTGGCTCCGTGATTCCTTGGGCATTCGGCAGACCGATCCGGCTCTTTGGCGAATTCCATAGCCAGCGTGAGCACACGGAGTCGAGGTGGATGTGTTGTGGTGAGGGTCTGTTAAGACGGAGCAGATGTGGGCGACCTGAGGCAGTACTAACGTGCAGGCAGCAATATGCGCCAAGACGTGTCTCGCCAACGCTCTCGCCATAAGTTAAGAGGAAGGCACACTCACCGGGGCTGAGCACAAAAGCAGTCATTTCATGGTCTATATCAGGTTCCTCTCCGATGCTCCCTTTCGTCCGACATTGCGCCTGAACGCTCTATGCAGTACACTTTTATCCCATTCCCTTCACTTCTCACCTATCTTACGCACTGCCGTTCTGGCTAGTCTTGCCAGCCTGAATGGTTCCTCGTACACCACCCTTGCCTCCGACCTCCCTGGCAACGACCGTAAGCGTCAAGTCTGCGGCGATATTGAGCTGGATCTCGACCTTGCCACCCTTTTTCACACCCTTGATGCCGACCTCAGCCAAAGGCTTGCCAACCTTCCATTCCTTGGTGCGGATCTCCTCTGGCTCGTCATCCTCGTCATCATCATCAGAATCGTCCTCATCTTTGGTGCCGTTGGCGGCTGGCTTCTCCTCCTTTGTAACTTTGATCTCGCGCACGCCTTCCGCCAATCTGAGCAGGACATCGCCGCCAGCTGCGACTGGTATCTGTGCTGTTCTTCGTGCTGGGACAGCAGTATCTGATGGAACGATGACGGAGAAGTTTTCTTCGCCCTCTTTGCCTGTCACGAGACCAATGGCGTGCTGGAGATGAGGCGTAACGGTCACAACAGCCTCGGTATTCTCAACGATATCGGAATGCTCGAACTCGGAAATGAGTGAGGCTTGAATCGCTGCGCCTCTCGCCGTAAGTTCCGATGGGTTGACTGCTGATGGCGAAGTGCTTGGTGCAATGACGACTGCGCTCTCTGGGAAGTGCGATTGAAGGTTGGAGGCAATCTTGGGAACGTGCGATGTGCCACCGGAAAGCAGGATCTCATCAACATCAAGCACGTCTAGGTCTGCCTTCTGCACGGCGCTCTCAATCAGACGGGTGAATGCCATGAAGACCTTGAGGCCCAGGATTTCGAAACGTGATCGATTGACACTCAGGCTGAAGTCGATACCGTCCACCAAGCTTTCAATCGAGAACAGAGCAGTAGCGCCAATGCTGAGCGCTTTCTTCACTGCCTCAGCTTCGAGAGTCAGCTTTGACAAGCTCTTCTCCGTTTCCCGTGGGTCCTTTGCATTCTTGTTCTTCTTGAGGAACTCCTTGGCAGCGTATTCCACAAGGGTTTTGTCCAAAGTAGCACCACCCAGTTCATAGTCGTGAGCAGTCGCTAGGGTTGTGTAGACACCATTCCGGCTGGCGACAATAGTGACGTCTGATCGCGTACCTCCCAGATCTGCGACAACCACAATCTTGTCCTGATGGGATGGCTGTGCCTCGCCGGAAGCTTGAACCTTCGCGTCGTGTGCTAGAAGAGCAGAGACAGGCTCTGAGATATATTGCAGTACTTCAATTCCAGCATCGGAAGCGGATTTGGACAGTGCCGCTTTCTGGGCGTCCGAGAAATCGGAAGGCACTGTTACAACGGCAGCGGTCACATCCTTGCCCAGATAATCGCTAGCGCTCTGCTTCAGCCTTCGCAAATGTCGTGTGACAACCTCGCTCACGCTCAAACTGCTCTTGTCTCCCTCTTCTTTCTCTTGCACCTCGAAAACAACCTCTCCATCCTTGTCGACGGGATGTGCGGAAGAGTGGCAGGGACTCGGGTCGATCTCCTTGAAGCTCTTGCCCACAAAATCGCGAAAATACGCTATGGTGTTGCGAGGATTCCGTACGATCTGCGCCTTTGCTTGTGTGCCCTGAAACTCTTCGCCGGAGACATAGCTGAGAATGGTGGGAATCTGCCGGTCGCCCTCCTCGTTTGCGATGACCGCAGCCTCCCCTAATGAGGTCGTATAGGCGATTGAGGAATAGCTGTTGCCAAACGAGATTCCGATAGCCGTTCGGGATGGCTGAGATTCTTCTGTGTCCGCCATGATTACTGGATTCCGTGAAGTGACAATGAGTGAGGTGCGTCTCAAAAAGGGTTTTGAGCGAGATTCGTGCCTTCGCGCAGAACGATATTTTTGTGAAACAGGGATCTAAAGGGTAGATCCGAACCTTATTCTTATCTGCATCATCAACTCTAAAGACATTGATGCTTCAATGATCTGTTCAGACACTATTTTACATCTACCATGACGACCACCGTCCTCCTCCCCGGGGAACAAATCCCTCCCGATGCCCTCCCCAAACCGAAAAAGAACGGCACCCTCACCCTCGGCCCTCACCTCCGCCACATCCCTCCCTCCACCATCCTCACCACCACCTCCGGCACACTTCACACCGACCACAAAAAGTCTGCTATCTGGTTAGAACCGCCCCATTCCGGACGCTACCAGCCTGCCGTTGGAGACCTTGTCATCGCACAAGTTCATCACAGCTCCACAGATTTCTTTCATTGTGCCTTGACTCCTCACACACAATATGCGGTACTGGGACACCTGAGTTTCGAAGGCGCGAATAAGAAAACCCGGCCCCAGCTGAAGAGTGGCGATCTGGTATATGCTCGGGTCAAGAGTACGAGTAAATGGGAAGAGACGGAGTTGGAATGTGTGAACTCTAACACGGGCAAGGCGGAAGGAATGGGGCCGCTGAGCGGGGGCATGTGTTTTGCGATCTCATCTGGTTTTGCGAGAAGGCTGATGATGGGTGGGAAGAAGGGTGGTGTTGTCGTGTTGGATGAGGTGGGCGAAAAGATCAAGTTTGAGGTTGCGGTGGGCAGGAACGGACGGGTTTGGGTTGATGCGGGCAGTGTGAGGGAGGTCTGTGTGATTGGAAGGTTGCTGAAAGCTGCGGATGAGGAGGGATGGGATGTGGATAGGCAGAAAAAAGAGGTCAAGACTGCCCTCAAGGGCATTGTGGGATGAGGAGGCAAACCATTGAAGAGCAATGACATTTTGATTCTTGATGATACCCAACAGCTTTTACTGTACATGAAATGACAGGGAGTAATAAGGATGCATCTCTTCATAAAAAGGTCAATGCATCCAGACGGGGTCAGGAAACTACGACTTACACCTCCATGTCCATATCGATCACGCTCTTCGGATTCCACCGCCTCTCTGCCCCACCCTCACCAACCCAACCTCACACCTCGTCTCACTCGCCGCCCCAACCATGTTTCCCTCTTCCAGCCGCCTGCGCAAGCGCACCGAACTCCATGGACTTCAACTTTCCGTCTTCGTCCAACGGCGCGATAACCATTCCATTCAACCTCATAGGTGTATGCCGCACCACACACTTCCATGCTCCGTATCCCCGGGCATCCACAAGCAGCAGCGCGATGGATCTCGACTGTTGGGCTCGAGAATGAAGCGACCTGGCGATCTTGATGTTGCAACGGGGACTGGACTGACACGACAAAGGAGGTGTCTTCGAGATCCGAGTCGAAAGAGGAAGGCGAGCAGTCCGGGTCGTCGTACAAGAAGGCGAAGTGTCGAATCATCTTAAACCATTTCCCGTCCTCGTTCTCCTCGCACGCAAGGGCAGTGGCCCAGTGATTGATGTCCCGCGCCCATCCGCCCTCCTCGCCGCCGTGATCTTCTCCCACGTTGTCAACGGCATCCTCCTCACGCTGCGGGGAAACGTTCACATCCCGTCCCTCACCCGCACACTTTTGGTCTTCGTCAGGCCTCGCATTCTCGTGTCGTCTTCTGCCATGGAGATCTCGCCTGGTGGTGGGAGGGAAATGGCAGCGGTTTTGGACGAAGTAAGGAGGTAACGGGAATGGTTGGGCTTAGCTTGGACGGTGCGAGCTTGTGCGGCGGCGATTTTGCCTTGGGTGGTGTGCGGATGGTGAGGAGTGGTGGAATTCTTTGGGTTATTTGGAGAGGGTTTGGTGGGAGAAGGGGGTATTGGGTGGGTGTGGCATTTTGAGGGGGGTAATGACTGTTAGGGTGTAGAGGGTGGAGGTGATGGTTGATAGGCAACTAGCAAGGATCAGATGGAAGTAGATTGGATTGTTTGAGGACTGTTTGGTTGCACGAGTTGGTAGGCATTGATGAAAGGTTGAGGTAAGATGAGATGATCGACTGTGGTTTGATCGAGCTATGTTGCTACATGTGGCCAGTTATGCACTTGATAGTGTTGCATTATGCGCATCTTGTCGAAAGTCGAATGCATCGGGTGTCGCTACATACTTGGAGCGATGTGTAGTAGCTACATCTGCTAGACTTTAGTGAGCCTTTTCTCTCCAGCGCACTGTCGATATGCTCCCAATGTGACCACTCTCTTTCCCAATCTGCCCCAGCCATTACCCAAGCTCTCGCTTGGCATATTCCTCCGTCTCCATCTGAAAGAGTCGTCGCCAGAGTTCCCTCTGTACCCAGATGAACGCCTTAATAGTGCACTCTGGTGATATCCCTGTCCGTTACGTGGTGGACGTAGCGGCTATTGACTCTTTCGCTTTCTTCCACCCTATCGGCTTTGTTTGAAGCTGGTTGTCAAAGACTCCTGGCACAAGCCGAAGGGGCACAGGGATTTGGTTGGGGTTTTGTAATGCAGTAAGCGGCCTCGTCATCAAGTCATGGATATGTCTTGCTGATGGATCTCGCTGTGTTTGATCCCACAAAGGTCGCATGGATGCAGCTCAAGTCATGTCCAGCCATAAAACGACGGCATAAGTATCATGACGCGTTGACTCGAAATCGAAAGCGTCCGATCAGGTTTGCTTGTATCGCTGCTGACTCTTCCTTAAACTTTTGGATCATTTTGCTGAGGTCTATGGTCGAACTATGTCGGGATCCGTTATGCCACCTATCTCTGGAGCCAGTGCTCTTGCTGTCGGAGCCGTGGCTATAATGCCGTTCCGAAGCCGAACTTGTCCTGTCCTCATGATACATGGGCAATTGCAGTCGAAGGGTGAGGGTAGCAGCATTGTGTCCAGCGGACGTAGAAGGTCTGATTGTGGAAGCTCCTGCGAGGCACCATAGACAAGCGGCATCTCGGTCGATGACCCTTGGGCAAAGGTGGTCCATTGTAGCAAATTTGACGAAGCAATGCAAAGGAAGTCTTTGGAAGGCAAGAACGTGGAGTGCTGATAACAGTCCGTGAGCGACTATGCACTGAGTATATACCCAAGTCGTCAGGGAAGGAAGGGTGCATGGAGTGGGGAAGGGAAGCTGGAAAACAAGGGGTCTCTCTCCAGGCACTGATGTGCAACGGATGCCGTGAGTCCAGTGCCACTGGGCCAGTACGTATACCGCTGGATGGCACGTCTGCCACGTAGAGCCTGGATTCCGCAACACATGGTGCTGCAGTCGTCGTTGGAAGCTACCATGATATTCTGAGGTGTAGAGGGTAAATCTTGGAGTGAACGTTGCATGAAACGGTGGAATGAGGTTCGTCAAGTCTGCAGGAGGCCAGCCTGAACGACAGATGCGCTCGCGACCAGGAATGAGAAATGTCGACGATCCGGTCCAGGGACCAAATTTGGATCAACGGGTGGAGCCATTCGCAACGTCGAAATTGTAGGTCAACGTCGAACACTGGCAATGACCTGACCACATTATCATTGCAGCTTCGTTCTCAGAATGTTTACCGCACGGTATGAGCTAGTGTCCAAGAACGTTTCATATGTTAATGCAAGAAGAAACTGTACCTTCACGTATTCGATTGACTGATGGTATGAGTCGGAGTTGAGGCATCCGGGTTCGCACGTATTGTTTCATGGAAACCAGCCCAGGAGTGTGGATCGATCTTCACGGATGTTGCACGAAGTCGAGATCGAAGGACGTCGTTTGCAGTGTGATGAAGGCGTTCATGCCGAACCGTGGTACTCATATGCTCAATGCCGTTCAGGGTCTACAGAAGTTAGCGGTACCGAAATTTCGGGAGACAACAGCACCTGCTCCGACTCAAATTTAGCATCCTCTTCTCCTGGGGGTCCAGAGCATTCTGTAACGCCTACAATTGTGTTGGCTGGCCTAGAAGGCGGCTATGAACAAGATATGTGCCGGCTCGGAGATTCCTCCAGCCTCCTCAAACCGTGCTGTATGAGCTTCCCCTTTCCCGAGGTGCCGTGGGTGCGGCCACAGCAGAGGCACGGCGTCCAATACTCGCAATACTGCGAAGTCGTTCACGCAAGGGCGTGTGCCTTTCCCTCTTGGGAAACAATGACCTGACCGGCACTGGCAGAATTGGGTTGATGTTGTTGAGCACAACGGCTGCGATGGTTAGCGGCGTAACTGCGTTCTGTGACATCTGACTAATTGACTTACCGATGAACAACGCAAAGGTCACCGACGGTATGAGCCAAGAGCTGCTAGTATATAGCATGAAGCTTTGCTCGTGTCCATAGGCCATTCCAGACAGAGAGGCAAGTCCGACGCCCACGAGAAAGCAGCAGAATATGCGTGCTTTGTGGTACAGCTGCTTCTCTCGCTGACTGAGGTACGCCAGCAGAGTGCAGATCAGGACCACGAATCCGATGGAAATAAAAAAGTAGACATAGGTCAGCTGGAACATATCCGAGACCTTGTCGATGCTCTTCTGCCTCTTCTGGTCGGATAGAGACCAGTGCGGGACATCAAGGTCCGGTTCGAGCTGACCCAACTCTTGCTTTTCCTCCGTCAGATTGACCTTCCTAAAGCCAGTCATGGTCATTACTGCCATGAAGTCGGTGTAGTACATCAGCATTGCAGCATTCTCCCACGATTTATTGCCGTAGTTCATGTATTTCAGCGCCACATCAATGCTGTACTCATCGTTAATATTACTGATCGCAGTGGCAAAATCCTTGGCCGTGTAACCTTCATCCTCGGTGATGTTACGGCTGACCGCGGTCCATGCGTTGATAGCTTCTTGCCATTGTGCTTCGGTAGTATTAGTGCCGTGGGCCAAGAGTGTGGCGTATTGGACGAAGACCGCCGAAAGCGACTCTAGTTCGGTCATAGCAGCACTCCATAGAAGACAGAGGCCAAGACCTTGCTCCGCGAGCACCATAGCCAAGTGTAGAATGAAATGAATGCCGGCCCAGACCTGTTGTCGAACCGTCCCGAAGTGGTGTTCCTCATCTATCCAGTCGAAGTAAAGCATGTAGACAAAGTAGAGAATCAGTACCGCTCCAGCCAAACCACCAGTACTCGTCGGGTTCCAGGTCAGGCTTTCGACTCTCGAGATTGTTTGACACGTCTTCGCGAGGGTTATGACGCCCTCACCCAAGATGATAAGCGTCAAGAGAGACATTCGCTGTGTCAGGTGCGTGCCTTTGAAGCCAATATCCCGCCATCTGCACGATACCAACGTTGAGAGCACGCACTCAGCAATACCAACCACGTACCACGCGATCCAACTCCTGTCTGTAACGTGGTTCTTGTCCTTCATATCTGCTTGAAGACCACCTTTGATATCCGACACTTCGAACGAGAGCGCCAACGAGCCGTAGATAATGGCCGCACCTGCATAGAGCAGAGCTAGGAAGAGCATTGGCTTTCGAGTCCCTTTGTGTTCTCTGATCAGGATTCCCGTCTGCATGTATTGTAGGACCAGCACAACGCGGCTTGTCATGAGAGTCAGTGTGAGACCGCGCAAGTAGTCGTCGATGGAGCGGCCTCTGTCATCCCATTTGGAGCCGAGTTTGAACATTGGACCGGTCGCAGCATAACTCATCATGACTCCAAAGTGAGCCGCTTTCCACACGCGGTTCGCAATGCAGTCAACGGAGAAGCGGACATCGTAGAGAGTGACTTGGTACCACGTGAACCTAGAGCGCGGACCAAGACTGTCAGCGGTGCGTGAGGATCAGAGGATAACAGCGGACATGACTTACCAGAGTATGCTGAAAAAGCATATGTATTGCTCCAATGCCCGGGCGTCGGTCACTGCGTGGACGTAGGTGAAAGCCGCTAGATTAGCGACAAAGAACAGATCATAGAAAAGCTCGGCGTGAGTGGTCTCTTTCACAAGGAGGATGTGCGGGCTCTGGTGCAGCGAAACTCTGTCTTCTTCCACATGTCTCAGAGTGTGGCTCGACGTGTCGGAGTCAGACTTCTTTCGAGGAAGCAGCGAAAGGGATTTTTCCGCCATTGATGGAGTCCAGTATAGTCAATCTTCAAATAATCGCAAGCAGTCTCGTCGTGATCGAGGTTGGAGCGTCATACCGTACTTATCATATGCCATCTTTCTGACACCAAACGACCACAATGTGACCCTCCTGTTCTAAAACGACTAAACACAGCCATCACTAAAGATTCGTAAGCGAATGCAGCCCTATCGTACACGTTCTAGGCGAGGCACGCCCTGTTAGCGCAAGACATGAAGTGGCTGTCAGGTCGGCGATCGTAAAATTCAAGCAGCATCAGAGATGGTGGGTTCCGAATGCCAGCAGGCTCAAATGCTTATCATAGTATGCCGTGCTGTCGGATTCCGAGAAAGCTTGGTCTCGATGTAGAGGCCGATCAGGCTGCGATAGTATACTGAGTCACTTGAGCTATTCATGTTGCGGAGACGCTGGCCAAATGCTTGGCGAGATGCGAGATGCGAGCTTGCTCTCAAGACGACTGAGCTGGACTACTCTGGTAATTGACGATGACGCTGCCCATCGCGCCGGCTTTCCACGTTGTCGATGATTTGGTCGCGGTTCCGGATCTCGTGCGGAGCGGTCGAGATATGCCTGCTTGTAATCACTTGCCAAACCGGTTGCTATCATCACGAGGTATGATCCGATTGGCGCGCACTCCATACCAGTTCAAAAAGCCGATCGCGCTATTGGGGCGTATGGAAGTGGTGTTGTGGTCGGGAGCAGGCTCGTGATGAGGTCGGAAGAGACTGGACCCTTGTGGACGGAGGGCAACTCAGCCGAGGCTAGAACTTCCCTGACTCCGTCCAGTATTCGGCAAGGCGCGAAATGCTTCCGCCGCGGCCCCTATTTGAAGCGTAGCAGTCGGTTCCATACAGGGAGCCGCTATACGCTGTGCAGATGGAGATCTTACGGGGCATTCAGGGACGCTCTTCACGGCTAAGACTGACAGGTCGTGTATGGCGTGGTATACCAAGATCCGCCAGAAAGAGTGCTAGGGGAAATGCGTCTACAACAGGTGCAGGTGTCGTATGCCCACGAGAGCTTTGTCTACCACCCTAGATCACAGCCCTGGACCAGTACGTTCCATCAGCGTGCACTCCACCGCACTACGAATACAACAGGCCACTGAAATAGACCCCGCCTACGACAGTAGCAAGGAGTCGATGGCCACTTCTGCGTGCGACAGCAGTACATCGTGGTGTTCTTTTGTATCGTGCTGGGGCTGCATAGCATATCCGATGTCATACGCGCAGCATCGTGTTCCGCTTTGCGGTTTTACCAATAGAGTTGGAGTGTGACATGGATATCAGCTGTTTCTCCTCAGAATCGAGAGTCAATCAAGGCTATGCTTCTTTGTGAGATCTCTGAGAAAGCCTTCTATTCGCTAAGAAGCCAGTGCTCAGACCCCATTCGACTTACTTGATATTACCGAAAACTAACGGAGATCACCAGGGGCAACATCAAATGCTTGGTGACAGGGCCGCACGTGTCTTTGCTCCTTCGCCGTACTGCGGACCACACACTGCGTATAATTTAGCTCCGATCTCAAGTCCTACTTCAGCTTTGAACCCCGGAAAGCGAACAGGACAAAGAGTCTAGAACAGCTTACCGGGTGATCAAAACGTCTGCCCACTGACCTGATACCCATGCCGTAGAATCATTCTACGCCTATTTGGTATTTACTGGTCCAGTCCCAATACCGAGTTCCGTCCCCATCTCCACGAGCGCTCTTCGATCCAGCGCCCCGGTTGACGGCCCTCTCGGCATCGTGCACGGTGTTAGATGTAAGGGTCGCAGTATTCTTACAGCATCTGGTCAAGCCCATCAGGCAATTCCTCGGATGACATCTCGCTTCTAGTGATCCATCATCGGAGCAGAAGATCCGGCTGCTGTCCGCGTACGGAACTACATGTTCCGACCAGGCCGAGGTGTGGGCAGCGGGGATCGTGCAAATGGTGTTCGGGCGAATTATCTACGCTCTTTTCTGGACGATACAGCGGTTCAAGTCGGGCCCGCAGTGGCTTTCACAGTACCAGGAGGTCACGTGGAAAGAAAGCTGATATTTGGAGTGTTGAGAACGAACTGAAATAGCACCATCCCTGGCCGAGGGTCAATGCACGCGGGACTCGGCAAGTGGATCCTGCTCGCTGGCGCGGGTCCCTCCCGTTGACAACACAAGAACGCTGTCAACACATATACAACGCATACGCTACAGAACTCATCTACAACGACTCAGATTCTGGCTGTGCTATCGTCCGCTCAATTGGTGACCTACGATCGGCGCTCACTTCCACAGGCTCTGCCGGAACGTTCGCAGACGCGCCCTCTGCTGGTTCTGGCGACTGCAGCGATGGAGGGTCGGCAGGAAGTTCAAAATACCATTGTCCCCCACCATGATGTCTGACCTCCCTCATCTCTGACCCCGGGCTGGGATAGCTCGCTGAACTGCCTTGTCCTTGACGGAGCGAAGGCGAGTCACCAAGGTTAGGACTGGGTGCGCCGTTGGAGCTGCCATACGACATATTTCGTGAATGGCCCGGTATCCTTTGGTCTATCGGTGAGATTGTGCCTCTTGAGAGACCGGATTGCTGCGATGTGCGTCGAACAGAGCCATTGGAAGCAAGCTCGTGGCGACCGTACTGCACGAACCCAGCTGGAATGGCTGATGAATGACCGTCAAGCTCAGGCTTGATTCCCTCATTGAACTCCGGAGGCTTGAAAAACTCAACGTTGGTGTTTGCGTCCTCTTGAATCGTTGTGCCGCCGATTGAAGCCCCCGAGGTCGCCCGCCATTCTTGGCGGAGCTTTCTGATTTCGAGATGCTTTCTCCAACGCCAGACGACAACAGCAGCCACGATGAGAACTAATGCCACTGCGCCAATTGCAATGCCTGCAATCGCCCCACTACTCAGACTGGGGCCGCTGGATCGTCCACTCGTAGTTACCATCACCAACTTGGTAGTCGATGGCGGATCTGGAAACTTTGCGGGTGAGACAAAAAATTCCTGCTGATCGTAGTTCACCATCAAGTATCTGCGCATGTCAGTACATCTCTTAGGGGCAATCAAGGGGCTGGACTCACGCTTCTTGAAGAAAGGTCCTCCCCAAGAAATACTGGTCCGGGTCGGTCGCACGTTTCAGTGGAAAATATGGGATCTTCATGTCGCTGTCGTCCGCTGATATATTTGCGTTTGGGAATTGGAGGTATTGATCAAAGGCTGCGTAAGGTAGTCGAATGGTGACAGTGTCCGAGGCCGTGTCGTTTATGCCGAGCACGAAGTCAACAGTCTTGTTCAGTTCAGTCAGGCTACTGCGCTGGGTTTCGCTAACGAGATAGGCTCCGACACTTTCGTTCCACTGGATTCCGAAAGCTTCCTCGAAAGACTTACACGCCTCTTCGGGCAACCAGATCTCAGGCACCAAGGAATTGATCATCGAAGCTATTCCTAGGCCTGCCACATTCGTGGACGCCGAGCCCGTACCGATTGTGATAGATTGGAGCGTCACCTGGAGATCATGATCGCTATCCTGACTGTTGAACGGGAACCTTAGCCCGGTATCAGGACTTCCACGGAGCGAGTCGTAGCCGCCAAGTGTTAGACTTGCCAATTGCTTTGGGTTGTCGCGGTAATATGCGCCCGCCTGATATCCATAATACAAGCTCGCAATTGCATGTTGGTCTTTAAGAGTCATGAGCGGACTCTTGTCTGCATCAGCCGTGCTCCTAACGTGCTCCGGTCGGCCACTTATGCCGATTGCACCTAACCATGGGAATTTGGCCGGGTATGCAGCGACAATCTGAGCCTCTAACCTGGGTGCATCGTTGCATTCAGTCCCGAAACAATAGCTATCCTGCCCAACTACTGCGTTTCCAGAGTAACCCAAGGCTCCGACAGAATCAAACGGTAATTCAAGGTAAGCCTGGCCGGACTGGGACTGTATGCGCTCGAAAGTCTTAGAGGCACCGAAGTCGAAGACGCCGCCTCGGGTCTCGTTACAATTGTCCGGTGTGGTATACAACGATGGATCAGTTGGCTGCGGGCAGCCTTGCGGATGGACTACCCATAGTGATGAGCCCGATGTTGCGGGCAGGACTTTGACAAGCTGGTTAGAGGAGCCGACCTAGTCGAGTAAGTGACTGGTACGGTCGAGTATACGATGGCAAGAAAGACTGACTTGGATGGCGAATGTACTCCAGCTACCATCATTGCCCATAAAGTCGGCCCAAGGACTAAGGGCTAGTGCTGAAGGCATGTTGGCCGATCGCAGTAGTGGCCAAACTTTTCGTCAAGAACAAGATCAAAGGTGACACATTGTTTCAACATCGATCTCACCAGGGTCTGCATGGAAGGTCGCGGCTCTGCTCTTGCGAACACGCACAGGTCTTGTGCACATCGTCACCTCACTCGTTGTACCACAATAGGAACTGAGTGCATCTGGACCGGAGCTCTGGAAACTAGTGGGGATATGTGCATTTGCACGCGATTCCAACCTATGAGATCGTGCTTGACTGCAAGGCAGACCTTAGCATGCGAGGTTTGAGCCGGAAACGAGTGCAGCAGCGAGTGGACTGATGAACTCGGCTGCTGACGCCCGTATTGGACAACGGAAATAGCGAGTTTGAGTACTGCTGTGCAATGGAGTTTATGAGTGGCATTGCGCGGCCTGATCCTTCGAGACTTTGTCAACGGCCACAGGAAAGGCTGGCGGTCGAGTCTCTGATCGAAGTGATCGCCATGAACATGGTGACTTCAGAGAACCGCAAGCGAAACGGCACGCACGTGGGATTCTGCATCATGTGCCGAGGAACTCTAACACCACCCCGATCGGCTTGGCTCTGTCGACTGTAAGGCTGTCGACTGACGACAATTGATTCTTTACCTACAGTACACGGGAAATAGACCAGGATACGTCCGGCTTATTTGTCGGACTCATGCCCGGATCCTGACGAAACCTCGTGTCCAGACTTGGCTTCTGCGTGGGACTGCAGGCAAAAGTTGTTTGCCCCAGACAGCATATGCAGAGCCTTGCAGGAAGCTGAAGCTTTGGTAAATCCGATCAAGGGCAACGGTCAAGGGTGTGACAGCTCTCTAACTGCATGAAGTTTGCACGCCATCCAATCAACACCCACCACGTTCGGAGGTATGGTCTAAGAACAGACTGTTTGGGGGTGCAGACACGGTGTACAGCTTCTGGAACACAACTTCGACTCATGCCCGCCTGCGGATGGCCTGCGCAATCGAATGCAATTCCTCGCCTGATCCTGCTTGTGCTCCGCCTGCCTACTCTGCTTCCTGCGCTCCAACGGTCGAAGCTCAATGCAGCCGAGTGGAGCATAAAAATGTTCAACAGCATGGAGATCGCGGACGGAGCTGTGCAGTAACAGGTGCGAGCATGTTGATTACGCGGACGAACACAATGCTACCTCATGAAAGCTGCACTTTGCCCGGTGGAGATGGTCGAGCTGAGCGTCGATTGCATCGAGCACAGTCCCAGCTGCACGGTGTAAGTGAAGTTCGCCTGGCTTGAAGTTTACGCAATGCGGACAGGCCTGAGCCTTGATGTTACGATGATGTTCGAGCTTCCAATATGTGTCTCGTCCTCATCGCGCAAACACGACGTGCATCTCACTCTGCGCCTGGCTTGACTTCTGCTTTCCATTTGCATGGTAATGCACCCCATCCGAACTTGCCGCACGTCGCTCCCCGGGCTTCTTGACCAAGACAGAGCAGACCTAGCATTCCCAAAGCTTCTCTTGGAAGAACCAACTGCAGTTTGGGAGCTTGTCTACGGACCGCCCTTCTTTCACGAAAGCTCTGACTAGCATATTCGGACTATGCGAAGTCTCAGACTAGTACTCTCTGCTGCTGTGGGCGCAGTTGCCGGTGGTGGCGGCGGTTATGGTGGTGAGCACGTGCAATACTCTACGTGGGTGAAAACCAGACCGCAGTACGAATACAGTACCAAGGTCTGGGACAAGCCATGCACCACAACGTCAATCTGGAGTAAACCTGGGGGGACTTCTGTCTACACAACGACTTCGGTCTCTTATATCGACCATACCAAATCAGTCACGGCTTATGTGCCCTGTACGACAACGTTGCCCGGGGAAATCTCGACAATCTATTCAGTATACACAAGTCCGACTACTGAATTGATTACGTCGATCAGCTATGAGTATTCCACCTTTACGTCACTCATTACCGTCACGAATATAGTGACCCAGAATAAGACAGTCGTATCGGCAACCACACAGACTCAGATACAAGTCTCCAGCGTCACACTTCCGGCTTCAACATTGACTCTACCCGGTAACACACAGACTCAAATTCAAGTCTTCAACGTCACTCTTTCGGCCTCGACCTTGACCTTACCTGCCGTTGTCTCTCCGACTACGATTGTCGAGACCATCGTGAAGCCCACTACTGTTGACGATACTGTGACCGAACGTACCACGGTCGTGAACGAGGATACCATCGTGCAGACCATCACTCATCAGGCTCCGCCTCCTGTATCCATTACAGTCCCCACAACGATCACAGTCGCTCCCTTGCCATCTGGATGCACCAATAGTCCAACTGTTCCAGAAGCCAACTCACTTGGATGCCAAGGTAGAGGCTGCTCCGTAGAATTCAACGAGGAAGCTGCAGTCCATTGGGTAGAACTCACTGATGCTCCGCCTTTGGTCACGGCACTTACATTCCTGGATGAGGAGAGATCAGCAACTTGTATCACCACTCGTTGCAACACTGCCGTTTTCCACCAGTACTACTCCAGAAGCGCGACCGCATGTATAGCGCCACCGTGTCCTTCCAATACGATCGATTGCCATTGCAGTATCGTTGTCGGTCCTATCAATCTGCCAGATGGCAGCACAACATCCGTCACTCAGGTTGGAGGATCCGGCTGGAACCTCAATCTCGGACCTATACAGACTGCCAGAGACGTTGGCCGGTGCGGTCCAGGTGGCAACGAGTGTATCACAGCCACCACACAAACCTTGGCAACAAATCTTGTCTACACTGGCGAAGTCATTATGCCCACCGGCGCCAATAATCGAAGCTACGTATTACTGCCGGGACTCGGAGACTATTTCCCTCCTGGAAATCCTTTCGGCGACTGTACCACCGCCATCTTGTCCACAGCTGGATCTGGTACAGGACTCCGCAAACGGCGAAATGGTGGCTTTGATTCCAAGCTTGATACATGGGCAGGCGCAAATCAACTGACGGCTCAAGAAACGCTCCGTGTGGGGGCTGGTGCCGCCAATCTGCCAACCGGCAGTGCTATCGCAACAACAACGCCAACAACTGTGCCAACGAGTTCTCCTCAGCCTCCAACATCCAGCCCGAGTTCAAGTGCCACTCCAAGATCAACGTCATCCTCCGCTACAACAACCAGGGAAAGCCCAGTCAATCCTCCATCGTCAATACCTTCGATTCTTCCGCCTGCACCTACTCCAAGCGAAGAAACATCGAGTCGCACCACCTCTCAAACATCTTCCACGGCCACCGGAATCGCGGAATCCACCAGAAATGGCACAGTCTACATCACCGAGACCGTCTATTACAGCATGATGCTCTCACCACAACAACAAGCCTTGCTGAGCGAATATGCCAAGATCACCTACGGCATCGCGACCGCCTCCGACGTTGGGCAATACATTTCGAGTGAACTCGGACTGGGCTCAGGATCTGCTACGGTCGTCGTCGCCTCCTCGACCGCCTCCTCCACACCTCAGGCGCAAAGTACCAATGCGGCGACGACGCACGCCGAGCCAGGATATGTTTTGACCGTGGTGCTCATGCTGGCTGGCTTGTTCTAGTCCACTTGTTCCGCTGGGAAGCTAATTCGGGTCCATCGCTTGAGATCGGAATAGGGATCATGGAAGGTGAAACAGGAATCAAAGACACAGAATTGACCCCGAATTCGGTCTGGGGGGAAGTGCTTTTTCAAGTGCTAAGGAGTTATTAGCTTCATGTCTATCTGGTTACACATCAATACATTAATCGCTAATCGTACAAAATAAAAGAATGCATCCACCCGCCATATCCTCTTTCGCGTCTTTCCCTCATGGTCACTGTGGTCATGCCATCTTTTCGCAGATCTCTCCACTCATTCCATCACGTCCCCGATAGTCAAGAGAAAAATCCCCCCTTGTGCACCCACAACCTACCTCGTTGACTAGCAGGACAGAAAAGGATAACAATAGCATGGGCCCGGGCAGGTGAAGAGCATGAGGAACGTGTTCTGGTAGCTCGGCGTCTGTAAGAATGAGAGGCAAGCGAATCGCGAAGAGGAAATCGAGGCACGGTTATATGCGGTGCAAGAAGGGAGCACGAAGGTGGGCTAGCATGCTGAGTCGACTCGGAGGTCGCGCGGCCGAGAGGATTAGATGACAGAGGGAGGATCAGGCTGGCTAGGCTCGTGCGGTGAGGGTAAGCCGACTTGTGTTGCTTGTCTTATCAGAAGAGAAGTACGCCATTATGCGAATGTGATTTCGGGGGTACTGGTTGGTATGAAGGCTCTGTTCGTGTAATGGCTCTGGAAGTTGAAAGGCTACGCATGATTTTGTATGTTGTTTATATGGACTTCGGTCTTGACAGAATCCAAATGGATTGCTTTCGCGGAAACGGCCGTACATGTAAACGCTCGGCTTCGGCTGGTCTCGGTCAGGGGTATATACAGTGGAGTGGCTGCCCGGATTGTCGCGATGATGACGATGTAGGTGAGAGGCAGCCAAGTGGTCGACGAATGGGAACGCGAAGGGCCGCGTATAAGGCGACGCCAAGACAGGAAAAGTTGAACCTCCGTGTCCGCTCATCCCGTCTGTTCCTGAATGTGGCTGAGCCACGACAACACGGCACGGGCTACAGGCCGGCAAGCAGGATTCATCACATCGTTCCGTAGACTCTACAATGACAATCATGTTGAGCGAGCAGTCCTAGACACCACCACCCCATCCCGCGTCCTGTCGCGAAGTCTTTCGTTTAATATGCGCAATGCGCCCTCACCAACATCATGACACTCTCTCCTTGCTTCTCTTGTCGCTGTCTTTACTGGTCAACAATGTTTCGGGAATCGGAATCATTTTCACATCTCCGCCTGGAGGAGGGACATGGTCTGCTGGACCTATAACAGTGAAATGGGCGGATGGAGGAGGAACACCGAATATGAGCCAACTCACATCGTACGTTTTGGAGCTCATAGTGGGAGGGAATTTGCCGGGCAATTCCAAGGTCATCGCGACACTCGGGGGAGGAGACGGTCAGATCGCGGATGGAAGCGTGGAGGACGACATCCCAGCAGATGTGGCACAGAGCGTGGAGAATGGGTTCTACTTCAAGATGACCAGCAACACATCCAACGATAACCAAGTCATCAACTACTCCAACCGATTTACTTTGATCGACCTCAACGGGACGACCGCCTCCACCTATCTCGATGGTGCAAATGGGATCTCAGGCATGGACGACGTACCGTCTGCACAATACAATGTGTTGTCTGGTTCCTCAGACACCAGCAGCTCGCCTTCAACCACGGCCTCGCCGACCACAGCTCGCACCACGACATCCACCGCCACTGCCACCTCGACGCCTGCAGCAGACCACGACGATGGCCTGAGTAATGGAGTCAAGATCGGCATCGCCATCGGTGGCTTCCTCTCACTAATCGGATTCGCAAGCCTCTTCGGCTGGGCATATGTTATCTGGAGACACAAAAAGAAGCGCAAACAACATCCACCCCCCAACCCTCGAGCATCAGCACGAATATCGAAATACAGCGGAGGAATGTTCCTGGGCAACAAAGTGGAGCTCCCGTCGGACAGTGCCGAATCCTCGCGATCGCGGCTCGAATTGAGCCCGACCGATACTCGTTACGAAGCCGATGGCCCGGAGAAGGCTGTGGAGGCCGCAAGAGCGAGCATATATGAGCTCGAGGGAGAGTGGTCGGGATGGGAGGCGGGGAGCGGGAGGAAGAGCAAGGCTTACGATCCCACTGCCGTGTAAATATGATGGTGGACGCGCGCGACCACGGGAATTTTGGATACAGACGACATTATGAACAGATATGTACACCGTTGCCAGCTTTTTCTTCAGTGTCTGAGCATGGCCTGACCGCTGTCGGCTGCACGTGGTACTTGGCATTTTGCATTCTTTTGACGAGAGGAGAGGCAAGATCCGTCTCGCATGCAGCCTATGCCAGACGACGAATCACCTGTGGACCAGTGGCATTTTGGGCGAAAGAGAAAGTGTTTACCTGTTCTTCTTGCCTCGCAACAACTGGTGCACTGTGGATACCTCGCTCGACCGCTCCGTGCGCTTCCGTATAGCCTGGGAACGCACACCGCTGCTTTACTACAGATACGAGCCGTGGGAGGTCTTTGAGCATCGCCCTTGGCAGAGGCGACACTTGCACATGCCATGCTGTCCCGTGGGCTTTACTGTGTGACCGATCGTTTCAACGACAGCCTCATTGGTGATCTGATGCTACTTCGCAAGAGGTGAGGTCGTCAGAAACTTCACCAAACTCAGTAATCTAGCTCAAGCAGGCCCTGTCGTTGAGCATAAAACCTTCGATATGAGCACAATGCATCTTCTCGTCATCTCCCTCCCCAGCACCTACGATTTGTGCGCGATATGGACTTCGGAGAGGCGACGGTGGGAAGAATGGGCCTGAATGCAAAGATACCGGACCAGCCTCGCAACGTGCGTTTGGCGCACCGTTCAGGGGTTATCGATCGCGATTTTCCACCACCACGATCGAAGTGATTTGCTGACGCGGAAACGTCATTGTTCAGCACATACTTTTCACACTTCTTGACCCTGAATCAACACTCATCCATCGCAATTCAGGTACGAATGCAGGTACGTGGCCGAAAGTAGTGAAGTCCGATCGGCAAGCCGGGCGCGAGGGCAGCTAGCCGAGCCAAGGCTGGGGGGTCCCGCTGACTCGTTCAAGCTCGAGCATCTCTCCAATTCCAACCACATTGTGTGCCATCTCGATGTCATGGCTGTGCGACACTGACTCAGCTTGACTCCCACATCGAACCGCACACACTTGACGACGATGAGGTCGTTCAGGTCGTCCATGCCGGGGGAACGGTATATGTATCGTCCACCTCCGACTTCACCCTCACCGACTTTCCCTACCAACCACGCATCTCCACCGCTAGTATCGACACGCTAGCCAGCCAACAACCAGACTAATGCACGACCCTCTTGCATCTTAAATAGCTGCCACCACCTCGCGTGCCCGCTGCAGCACACGCACACTCCATTTCTGACCATCATCACTCCTCCTGTGCACCAGGCTGTCTGATCTCCACCATGTTGGTCACACGCAAAGCTTTCGAAGCTTACGACAAGTTCGTGGCCTCTCTGACCAGCACTCCTGCTACCTTTGAAGAGCAGCTGTTCTGCATGGACTTCGTTGCGAGGAACACGCCGGGTGGGTGGCCGGAGCCTCCTCCGATTTTCTGGAAGCAGACTGTGCCTGAGAAGATCCGGGGAGTCGAACGGGGACGAACACGACGGAGGACGAGCTATGAGATGAGTCGGATGGTGAGACGGGCGACGAGGAACTGTGGACCCGTGGTCGAACATGTGGCGGCCTCTGCTTCACGATGTCAGACCCAGTGAAGATCAGAGCGCTCACGTAAGCCTGCTTGCATTCCCCATCATTGCCGAGGAATCCTATCCCAAGCACAGCAAGAAAACCCCTTCTCAACTGCCTCGATGCCAGAGAAACCCCAGGATCCGGAATGCTTTACCAAACGTCACATATGGACTCCAACACGAATCCACCAAATATACCGCCAGACAAAATCACCCCTCCCTTGTAGAGTGCGGGCCTATGCCAGACGGCAAGTATCTGACCGCGTCGGAGCACCGGAATCTGTTTGCGATACAGGCGCGAAGTTTCCAATTCCAGCCAGGCTGATCAGTCAATGCTGCGATCAGCTCATCCGTATCAGATTTGATCACGGCACCAGTGAAAGGTCTTTGACATATCAGACCGAAGCAAAGCACTGCAAAGCTGTCAACACGCGCCGGCCTCCTCAAGCACGCCCAAGGAAGCCATCGGAAAATGGAGGAGTGACCGAGGAGTGACCGTGTATCAAGGACACTAGGGCAATTGGAAATGTTCCCACCGCTGATACATGCCAGCTGTGTCACGGAATGTAAATACTGTATAGAGAATTAATCTGAAGGAAGTTCAATCTACGGTTATTCCTCTCTCTTCTGACATACACGCTGAACCCCTCAGCGCATCTACCTTGGTATCTCAATTCCTCGATCCAAAGACAATCTGAACCAAGACTCCCAATCCGTCCAAGAGCTCCAATGTTTCTGAGAAGTTTTCTCGTCAGTCTTCCAGCCTACTGTGTGCAAAAGAGACGATTTTTCGTACCCGAATAAACTCCAGTATCGATACCCTTGCCCACGAGAGATTGAGACCTCTATAAGACAGCCTAAGTATGCGTTACTTCATACATATCTCAGTATTATCGTCGCTGTGATATCTTTGGTAAATCTAGATAGGCATTTCCTGTTCCACATCTAAGTCTAGCTTCGCTCTTTAGCTTGCCCTAGCTGAACCTCCTAGCTCAGGCTGGGAAAGAGAATTTGAGAGGTTCTGATGCGGATTGTTGTTGATACAGCCACGATTTGTTCCAAGCCAGGTATAAGGGCAATTCTTCAGTCTATGTCTGGAAAGTGCGATTTTGCACCTGTTTGTTTCATAGTACTACTCGACACCAGCAGCTCCTCGAGACCAGCATAGTCCATCAATCAAGCTTGCTTTCGAAACAAAAGCCACACCAATCGCACAAGCAATTCACGTTCCCCACCCCAACTCCAAGCCCTCACTGCACCCCCCTAACCCTCCTCCCCGTCATCGCTCTCCCCAACCACCTCCTTCCAAAACCGATCCTTCGCCTTCCTCATCTCCCTCTGCACCCTCCTCCCCTCCTCCTCCCTCCACCAATCCTTCGCCATGCAATGCTGATTGCCCCCACCGCCGCCACGATTCCCCCTAGCGGCCTTCACATCCCACAACCCCCTCCAACTACTCTCCGTGATGTCATGGCGGAGAATGCATTCGGGACACATCCAGCCGAGCCTCATGGGCGGGTGGTTGGGGAGGCCGACGCAGGTGTGGTGGAACCAGGCTTTTTGGCACTGGATGGGAGGAGAAGAAAGAAGAATGTCAGCGTGTGGGGATAGAGAGTTCCGACCCACCTTGGTCTATCTGTGTCGGGGATAGGAGGGGAAATATGGGGGGTTTTTATCATTCATACGTCTCGATTCCCGCATCGCACCATCGTCTCTGCGTCGAGGACGCGGGTGGCGGGGACGGTTTTGTTGCAGATGCAGAAGGTGAAAGGCGCGGAACTGGGTTGCTGCCAGGCTGTGCCGCCGCGATAGCCTGCGGTGTCGAGGGCTTGGGTTGTTGCTGGGTCGACAGCGGCACTGGGTTCTGGTGTGCGGGTGGGAGCTGGAGCGGGCTCGAGGTTGTTCAGTGCATCATTGGAGGCTGCAGATCGATTTCCAAGGGCTTGGACCTCGCTTCCGCGGCGCTGGTCGCGCTCGTGCTGTCGCCGCTGCTCTTGTTGATCGATCGGGGGGCGTTTGATTCGAGCCATGCTGGACAGGTCGTCGAGTAATGACGGTTGATGTCGATATGGAAAGCTGGAATCAGCTTTGATCGGTGACGCTTTCGTTAGTGAGCTCTAGCAAGAAATCGACTCGACTGAGAATCTCTGAGACATCAGCAAACGGTGTCACGCGCACGGACCAGCTGCAGCAGGTGAGTAACGGCTTTGCGTTGCTATTGACATCGACCGCCTGTGAATACCTCGCGCAATACAGCAGCAAATAATCAAACAGACCCAGATACCAGATCCCGGAGACCCCAATCACGATAGCGCAGCAGCAGCCAAATTATTCTGAAAATTCGCATCCTTGAACGGCACATTCGCGTCCCCTGTCCTCTCGGTCAGCTTCAATACCTCCATCCACACTTCGCTTGAAATCGATTCAGACCCACCAAAGTCCGTGTTCTGCAACGCAGTCTGCGCCGCAGTCGTCAAGCTCTCCCAAGCAATCAGCGGCTGCTGACCTCCGACAGTGCTCGTGAATCCCAACTGATGATTCAGCACACCATTACTGAAATACCTGATCAAAGGGCTCGTGCCGCTCAAATTCGGTGTCGTGGTAACATCGTAGTCACCGTGCGCGGACGCAGCCACACCGAGGATGGTCGCGGAGGTAGATTCAGCAGAAAGCCAGACCTGTCAATAATGGGTCAGCAAGCTACGAACAATGGGAGCCATGGACCAGAGTCCAGATGTAGGAAGCACTCGTCCCTCACCCCCGACTCACCACAGAGCTTTCCCAATCATGTCTGTGTCCGTCGAAATTGCCCTACGACGATCAGTACACGCGTGAATACACCCCCCACATGGGATGTGGTGGGGACTGATGGTCACTGACCTGATCCTTAGGAAAGTACCACGCATACATAATCGCATACTCGTCCCCATACGTCGATCCTCGAGCATAGACTTGGCCTCCACTACTCTCACAATCGCCATTCTGCGAGCCAGTAGGATCAAGGCCGCCACTGGAGTCGACGTCAGCATCGACAACAAAAGCGTCTCACCAACATAGCCATTCTCGAGCTGACGACTCGACTGCATCGCGATCGTTACCATCAACCGCGATCGGGTTCCCCTTACCTCGTATCTCCATCACTCTCCACAGCGGGAAAAGGCACACACCCATTCTCCACTTTCAGATACGGCTTATACTTGAGATACAACTGACCCACGGTGCCCGAAGGGACGGTCTGTGGGAAAGCGACGACAGCATCGTGGGCGATGACGGCTCTGCGGTCGAGACTTCGGGCAGAAGCGAGGACCGCGAGCGCAGCCGTGAGAAGAGAAGAACAGAGGATGGTCATGAATGCCTTTGGCGGTGATATGTCCCTGTGCGATCAACAAGAAGAACGAGGACACCGTGTCCGTCCGGGGGTTGTTGTACCTTATATCGTCTCGCCTATAAGGCAAACCAAACCCCCGCAGCAGTCCACCGGGATACACTCGAGGGTGGACGGCAGTTCGTGAGATGCATTTCTCGCTCTCGTTGATCGTTTTCCGGCAGGTCGTTAACATCGCTCCTCGCTTCAGAAAACACCACTGACCCACGTGCTGTGTCTTGTATGCTCAGTCGAGTCGGACATGCTGAGCGCGATTCGTTGGTGGTGGCTTTAATCTAAGATATTGCATAAAGTCTCGGGGACAGCTGATATCGGACGTAGCGCCGGAGCACGTTTCTGGATTAAGTGTGGAGCTTCCGAAATCCCTGCCACGCACACAATTGGAGCGGAGACCGACTTCACCTGCTACATTGACAGCCAAGGGAAACATTTGTGCAAGTCGTACGTACCTCAAAGTTCTCCGCCATCGCTGCGTGCGTTGTCACCAAAAGGTAATATGTCGTTGGATAATCCTATATACACATTCATCCGAAAAGACAGACACACTACCGTTTACATAATGCCAGATCTCACGCTTGGAAGGGCCGATGGCCGAAGCTCTTGAGATCATCCCGCACATGTCAAGCATCAATGTGTCCGCCAGAACTTTTGAGCCTACAAATACACTCAGGCGTATCGTCGTTGATGTCACAGGAATTGTCGAAGGTGTCGGGATTAGGAGGTAGTCTCGTTGGCCGGCCGTGATCGTCTCGATCGTAGTGTGAGCTCGAATAACCTTAGTTTGTTCCGACTACCTTGACGTAGCGGAGAGAGCGATTGTGGCTTCGAGCTCACTCCATCCAATCGAGGTCAGCGGCACTTGATCATGTCTCATGCGTAGTAAGCTTGCAAATGGAGAAGATGGTCCCCTCAGTCGTGAATGCGCTCATACAGCAAGATGTAGGCAACCTTGTTATCGCGCACGCCTTCCTTTTTCGCGGTTGGCGTCCTCTTGCCGGTAGTGCTGGTTGGAGTGGAGGTGCCGTTGGTCATGGTAGCGGCGACATTGCTCCAGTTCTTCTTATGTCCACCCGGGTTGCCGTTCACCTCAGACCACGGTTTCTCCTCTTCCGGCTCTCTTTCGGCCTCATCCAATCCTTGATACATGTTACGCTGCTTCTGCAGGTCCTGATCCGCCTTGTGCTGCTCGAGGGCTTTGGCCAAAATCTTCGGATCTTCTTCAGCGCCGCCCTCCGCCACGTCTTCAGGTCGGATGCGGCGGATTATGGTATCATCCATACGAATCCACTCCCGGCTGTCCTGGCGAAGAACATCGACAGTGTAGTGACCACCTGCCGCAGATTTGCCATGGTGATAGATGACGCTGGTGAGTCTGAATTTGGGTAGACCCGAGATCTGCAGTTGGGCGCGCTTTGCCGGAGGGAAAACTTCCTTGGGGATCTGCAGTTCCAGAGGGTAGCCGACCTTCTTCCAGATTTTTTGCGTGCCTGAAAAGCTGTTGTCATATTGGAATCGCTTAAGGTGGAGGATCAAGACTGGCGGCAGACTGTCGATGAACACCTGCTTCTTGGCTGTATTACCTTTGCCGCCAAACTGGCCAGTGAGATTCTCGGTGTATGTTATCCCTTTGAGCGCGTCGACGATATTGTTGACGTGAGAAGCTCCAATGTCCAATTGCAACGGCTTGTAGGGCTCGAGCACGACGGAGTCTTTGTTGCCCGGCACTCGTAGTTCCGACCGATAGTGTCCACCGAAGATTTTAGTGACTGGAGACGCTACGTCCTGTTGTCCAGCAGTGCGCGTGACGGAAGCTTTTTGCTTAGGTCCGACTTCCAGCCAGCCATCAGTAGACGCCGGAGACATTACGGTGTCTGGTGACGAGACGCCATTAGCCGGTAGCTGTTCATCAGTCTGGCCTTGTATGACATGAACACATTCTTCATGGATGCCGTCGAGCAAGAAGCCTAAAAATTCCTCGGCGTCCTGTTGGTGTCCTCTCTGCAACAAGTTGTTAGCCATGTGTTTTGATGCAAAGGCATGTCTGGCGTACCCTCATGCTCGCGAAACGCGGAAGCTTTCTGATCACCTCGTACACATAGTCCGGGGTGACTGGATCGCCATATTGCTCCAATTGCTCTTGTTTGAGCAGGGTGCGTAGATCCTCCACAGACGCCGCGCTAGCCAAAATGCGGAATTCCTGCATGAACATGATCATCGCATCGACTAAAGGGGTGTCGCTCTTCATCAAGTGCACGCTCCGTTGCCGTACTTGGTTCAGAAAGTTATAGAATGGTACGCAAAAAATGAGAACTTGCAGGATCTGTGATAGGGTCAGCGACATCCCTCTGCGAGAGCCCAAAGCTACTCACCGAATTCATGTAACACATGTTGCCAGTATTCACCAGCCCTCGGGGCTCGAGAAAGTTGAGCAAGCCGCCACTCTGTACTTTGTACTGCTTAAGCGCATCCGCGAGAGAAGCGCTTTGAGGGAGCTGGAAGCCATTGGCGGTGGTTTCACCGTTGGCCTTGGCCGCAAGTGATTGTGTCTTGGTATTGCGCTTCACCAAGTCGGCCCACGACTTTGGGGCGGGGGCCGGCTTTGGCGGTGGTGTGATAGCGGTCTCCCCATTCGCGGGTGGTGCACCATGCGCGCTGACACTCGGCGGATGCTCCTCAGGCTTTGGTGTGGTGTCCACGGCCCCCTCGTTAGCCTCCTTGTCTGATGAGGTAGGTGGTGTGGCCTCCTTCGGCTTCGCGATGCCCGGAATGGACGGAACCGCAATCGCCGTCCGAGTGTCTCGTCGGGGTTGAGTGTGTTGCGTCGGCGTCGGCTTTGGTGAAGCGTTGGACGCTTGTGCAGGGGTGGCAGGTGTCGATGCAGTCGTGAAATCGCTTTCAGACGGGGCCTGAGAAGTAGCGGGAGTCTCTGGCTCGGACGGCGCGGCGATGGTGGATGATTCTGACTGAGGCTCCTCGTTGGGCAGTGTCTGCGTGTCGGCCTGAGCTGGTGTAGTTTCCTCAGCGTTCTCAAGCGCTGGCAGTGCTACCGCATCGTTCTGCGGTCGGATATTTCGGCGTCGTCGTCGGCGTTGTGTAGCACGTGCTGGAAAATCCTTTTTGCTTTCAGGGACGGAATACCACGGAAGCTGCGTATGGGTTAGCAGAGGGGAGCTGTTGCTACTTTGATACATGCCCACCTTTGGCCAGTATGGGTTCCTAACCTCCGGTTCTAGGGAGAGAGGATTCTGCGCGGTAGACTCCCGGCGGGAGGGCGCGGGCGGAGGTGTCTCTATGCGCTCTTCCGACTTTATTGCTGAAACTGCGCTGGGAGTTGGTGCAGGTGATGGAGTCGCTTCCGGCGGTTGCTGATAAATATACTGTTGAACGGGCCTGGGCGATTGCGTCGTCTGTGGTGGCACGGGCAGAGGATTTTGCTGTCGCGTGACCGGCGTCATGGACTGTTGTGGGTGTGGTTGGGAAGTGACGACCATGGGCGACCGCTGGTATTGGGGCTGCACGTGCGGCGGTGGCACGAATGGCTGCGGAGGATATGGGTGCCGCCATTGGTATGGCTGTGGTGGAGGATGGGCATAGTACTGGCCATTGTAGGGATAGTAATGCTGCGGCGGCATCGGCGCCTGTGGGCCATGATGGTATCCGTGATATTCCCGTCTCTGCTGAGGATGCAAAGGGAGAGCCGATGGAATGTTAGGCCCCGGCGCTCCCTGATATTGATGCTGCATAGCTTGCCGCCCAGCAGGTCGCGTTCCTCCTCGCGGGAGGCGCGATTACGCGAGTCGATGCTCAGATGGTGCGCGGTCGGGGGGTGTAGGTGGTAGGCAAGATCTTTGCAGGTGCTATCGACTGCATTGAAGGTGATATGGGCGCGTCGTCGATAGGCTGGGATGCTGGCCGGCTCGCGGTGTAGCGGAGAGGTTGCAGGCTGGAAATATCAAGCCAAGAAGCACATGGGAGGCGTGCCACTCGCACTGTCAGTCAGCAGCCACGGTGGAAGCGTGCGCCGTGACAGCAGTGGAGAGCCGGGCTCCGCCCCGAGAATGCAATGCGCAACGGGCGGGTATGGGAGGAGGGAGCGGTGGTGGTGGTGGTGGAGGGATAAAGGTCTGAGCACACGATGTCTTCGAGCGGAGCCAGCACTTTTGACTTTTGTGGCGCACGGCGAGCCACTGCGGCGCTGGCCCCACAGGGATTCTCATCATCAGTAGACGCTCATACCTACGTTATGAATATATGCATGCAACGAAGATCACGACGGACCTGGAGCAGTGTCATCCCTGGTATGTCATTGACTAGTGGCTGGGGGACAATAACGTCTACGTCGAGGCTCCAGAGCTCAACACTATACAGGGAAGGGTGAATCAACCAAAATTGCTAGTCACATAGCGTCCAAGTCCGAATCGCCTGACTCCCAAGTCCCGGCCGACGAGGCGCCAGCTACTGGAAAGACCCATGCCCCGCTCGACGCTGAAGAGCGCGTAGAGGAGAATAAGTAGCTCTTCCTGCACGAATTCTTCTTCGCATTTGCTGAACAAGAACAATTAAATGACGCCAATGAACAGCACAGATCAACTAAAGCTGATGAAATCTCAATTGCCGAGATGATGCTTGATAAGTCAGACTTTTCGCAGGTCCCCGAAGCAGAAGGCTGCCGAGACCAGGTCCCAGAGTCGGCACGGCTCGAGGTATTATTGTTTACACGTCGACGCGATAGGATACATATCCTTGTCAAACCTGCCCCAATTTCTGCGAGATAATGACCAGAGCAAGCAGGTCCTTGCATCCACGTTTTGCTTCCATTGTTGTATTATTAGCAGCAACCTTTCGCAGAGCAGAGTTGCCGCAGCAACGTATGCTCTCAAGCCATTAGGATGCCAGAATTATTCAAAAGTCCAGTGGAAAGCAATACTGAGGATTATGCTGGAGATGTCGTTCCAACAGGGAAAAAAGCCAAACACGAGCCATCGCTGTTCTGCATCATTCAACCTAATATGAAAGGAAGAAGAGTACAGCATACCCTCCAGCCGATTCTATATGTCACAAGTGGCTGCTACTATATGATCGCAAGTCCAACATGTTCGCCAGATTTGCCCCAGATTCTCGGCTACCGGATCCGATACTCGAAGCACGCTATGTCGAGCTCCAGTCTTTCTCATTCACAATCCTTGCCCACATGTACACCAATCGAATCAATGCACATTCCGTCTGGACATAGTCAGGAGCGAGGCACAGGCATCTCAAGTTGATGCTGTGCCACTTGCAATCAAGTAATCATGGCTTGGCGCAACAGCTCTCGTAATGTGAACAGAGGCCGTATTGTAAAAGTTCAAGTCCAACGAGAAGGCTACGAAAGCGTCAATGGCGAAGCATGCTGAGCGCTCGAGCGATTCCATCGCCACTGCGAGACGAACAAAGCCCGAGGAGCTTCACGATCCCGTATTATGGTGGAGAGTGATAGCGGACAATGATCGCTTGACCTGGATCGCTTGATCTTTATCCATTGATGTGTCACGTTGGTGATCAGCCCTGCTAGCAAGTCTAATGAAGCATCTGCGCGATGCTCTAGAGCCTTCATCAGCCCGACCAAACCTTTCCTGCGCCAATCCACTTCCTGCCCACGAGCCAAGCATCTGTAAGCTGCGCGAAGGCTCCGGACCATTTGCCTGAAGTCCGACAGATTTCGAGATGGAAAGTGCAGGTCCCCAAACAACCATGCTACATCATTCACGACAAACACGCCACAATCCCCCCAATCGCCGCCAACGTACCCATCGGATCCTCCACCTGCACCGTCTTCAGCCCCAGCTGCCTAGCAGGATAATCATTGCCGCCGGGAAAAATCGCATCCCCGATGAACATCATACTCTCCAACTCGATCCCACTCTCGTCCCGCAACCTCCTCAGTCCATACGCCTTATCCACGCCCTTCTTCGTGATATCGATACTCGTGGTGCCACCCATATTGATCGACAGCTTGGGCAACCTGGTGCGGAGATCCGCCTGGATCACTTTCCGCTTCGCGAAATCCGGATCCCAGGTCTGCTTGGCGGAGATCGGAGCGTCTTGACCCAGGGCCGAGAAGGTGATCTGAGATCCACGGTCTTCGATCCGTTCGCCCCAGGTCCGTTCGGGCGTGAATCCCGTGGCGTCCAGGGAGGCGTCGAAGGCTTGGAGGATGTTGGCTTTGGTGTCGTCGCTGAAGAGCTCGGCGAAGATTGTCTGCCATTTGCCGTTGGTGAATCTGTAGAGTTTGGTGCCGCTGGTCGGCATGAGCCAGAGCTTGGAGAGGTCGGCGTGAGGTGGCAGCCGTGATGCGATTTGTTTTTCGAATTGGGGCCAGTCGCCTCCGGAAATGATCGCGACGTGGGCGACGGAGAGGAGGTTGGCTAGGGCATCGCCCATTGACTCTTGGATGGCTTGTTTGCTGATGGCCAGTGTGCCGTCGAGGTCGAAGGCGACGAGCTTGATCATTTTGATGCAATTTTCTGCTTCTTATGGGGCCGTGAAGTTGTTGTAAAGGTATCCCGATATCTTGGTGCAAGGTCGTTTGTATAGGATTCGTGACAAGTGGTTGTTCAATGGGATGTCTTGGCTGAAACATGCTTGCTTAGTAAGGTATATGGGAGTGGAGAGCTGCAACGATTATTTGAACAATACGACCGCCGCTCTTTTGTCAAGTACATTTCCACGCTAGAGCCCTGAGTTACCCTAAAGCTAGTGTCGGAAGCAGACTCTTCTTGCGAAGCCATCGGGCGATTCGACTGGTTATAAGTAGGACAAGATGTATCTACAATGCTCACTGCCTAAGCTCGAACAGTCAGTCTCTCAAAAGCCTCCGTCGATTTCCGTGAGCAGTTGAAACCTGCGGCTCTGTTCAGGCGCACGATCAGCACAGCTCGTGTCCGAGAAAGGTCAGCGATCGGTTATCCGAGCACAACTTCGATGGATGCCAGGACATCTCGAACGTGCAGGGACATGCGCATGCCTTGAGAACGATAAGTACACAATGCGTCGCGCTTCGTCTCGAACTCTGTGCGATCCCGTGACTGTGTACACACTGCTTCCTCAGCCATAGGACAAACAGTAGATTGATGAACCACTAAATGCAGGCATCCCGATCCACACAGCTATGGTCTCTCAACGCGTCTGCTGTCTGCTATCCGGCCGTCCTCTGGAGCGCATTTCATCAGCAAAGGGCACGACCCTGCTGTGCCCTCGGCCCACTCTTGCTCCCTTTCACATGCACCTGCATTCCATTGCAAGCTTGTGTGATAGCCTGGCCGTCTCAATGATCATCAACTTCTCCGTGCCGTTCCCTGCCTTTTCCTCCTTATTGTGATTCGGCTCCTCATTGCCTTTCAGCATCGGCTCGATTACGTAGTAGAGCACCAAGAACAATGTCAAGAGCGCAATCAAGTAAAACAGATATTTCCAGCAGCGGCGGCCACCGTTGGCGACGAAAAAGAGTCGCAGTTTCTGAAAAAGCACGGGTCGCCGTTCCTACTTCTGCGCTTCCAGGCCATGTTCAGGGCAGTTCTCGTCGATCTCGCGCACTTCGGGCTGCACGTTGGGAGGGGTGTCCTCTTCGCCAGGCCCTGCCCTGTGGGGGACGCCCTCGAATTCCGTATATTGGGTTGCTGGAGAGACAGAGTCGTCGCGGTGAGCGCTTACGGGAAGCATCGACGGAATTCCTGCATCTTCTGTAAAGCCAGTGTTCCCGGCGCAATCATCGTCTCCTGTGCAACCGTCGACGTGATGCTGCTTGGGACCGTCCACTTCCGTCGGCTGTACCTGCGATTGCTGAACATGCTGCTGCTCCCGACTGGGTGCTTGGAACGGCTGTGCGGGCAATATCGAAGGACTTGGTGACCGAAGTGTGGGCCCTCGGACGTCAACGCTGCTCCTTATTCTCATGGGCCATGTATTGCGCGAAGTGTCGGACCCGGGAATGGAGGTCGAGGACATTGGCGCAAAGTAGAATGCCTGGTGTGATGATGTATCCTGCGATGAGCCGCGTCACGGATGAGTCGGATGTGGTCATGTCACTAGAGGAAGGACATAATCAGAAGGGAGAAGTTCGCTGCAGTCCTACAGGCAGGTGCTTGCCGTCCATAGGTGATACCTGCTCCTGACCATATTTGTCTCTTTGTTCAGTGATATTGCCGTCACAAACATGTGAGGTTCTCATGGACCATAAAAGAGACATGGAGCGTAAAGAAGAGGGAGCCGAGAGTCGGTGTAAGTGAGTGTGCTGGATCGAACCCCGGAGCATGAAACAGGTCCCGTTGGAAGCCGAACTTCTCGGCATGGATACTGCTGCCCGGATCGGCAAGCCGTGCTTGGACGGAAGGCAGCTGCTTCTCGTGGATTAGCATTCTTAAGGTATGATAATTTATGATTGAGGCATGTAAGGGATGGGAGGTGGAGCATTGAGTGCGTCGTCGAACAGTGATTAATTACACGACACAGCTATGCTTCCACAGCAGAGCAAGCCACCGATCCACTTTGTGTCATCCAACTGGACCCAACGCAAAGATCGATCGTTGCGAAGAAACTACAGCAGGGCAGCACCAGCGGCACTGCGGCTAGTAACTCCGAGGCAACATCCACGCCCGCATGCTATTCTATAGGGGAACATCTCCTTCACAAATACTGCCAGGCCGTCCTATTCACGTCATTCTTGCAGCATCGATCTCTTTTTCAGTCATTGGCTTCCAAAGCTGTCCTGGCTTGAGCTTCCGAAAAGAAATTGCGTCTGCTGGTACCCGCCTTCTTTGCTCGCGACTAGATCTCCGCGGCGGCGGTGTGACAGCACCCTCACGGACTGGAGCGGAGGCTGGTGACAGCTCTGTGCCGGTCACCCGTGCTGGTACTCTGCCGATTCCGAAGACTTGGGAAATGCGCCGACTCGCTGGGCTTTCGAGTGGGTGCAAGCGACGGGATGGGTTTAGCGTCAGAGTTGGGTGTGAAGACATGGCGCCTGTGGCTTTGTCACGTGCCTTCTGCTCGTATCGAATACTATTTTCGCTCGAGTGACGGCTATGGGTGCTGGAGTCCTTGAGGTTTGGTGTAGCCTTGCGACGCTTCAGAGAGCTAGGGACAGTGTCGCTCCAGGCACTGTCGAGTTCCACTGCCTCCTCGTCGTAGCTGGTACTATTGCACATGCTGGCGGTGCGCTTGGTAGCGGGGCGGAAGTGCGCGTGGTCCGCTTCGACCTCGTCGTCGATCTCATCAGCGTCGACTTCAATGCTTTGGCGCGGTGTAGTGCGACCCAAAGTCTGTGACAGTTCTGAAGCACCCCGGAAAGGCAGTGCTCTTGCGGTGGATAAGCCAGCAGCTGCGCCGATGGTATCAACGAATTGCTGCTGGCGATGGACGGTATGTCGCAGATCACTGTCGAGAAGGTTAGTACCTGAACGAAAGTAGGAAGTAGTAGCGATACACACTTGTGTTGCTGCAAAATGGTAATCTGCAGCTCCTTCTGCCGCACTACCTCGTCGTACGTGGTCGCCTGGAGTTGGTCCCGGCGTGCGAGTTCATCACGAACGCCATCGTACTGTCTGTGTCCACTTTAGCATCATAATACTACGGAGCAGAGCGTGGCGTATCACATGTACTCACTGTCGCAGATCTCTGACCATGTCTTCCATCCTTGCAAGTTTGACAAGAGCGGTCGACATTGACGTATGGAGTGGCTCCAAAGTGGCTTCGAAATTCGTGCGCAAAGTGTCAACTTGACGCTTGAGGTCGTCGTCGTACTTCTCTTCTAGCTCACGCTTGACGTCGTTAAGAAAGGCGTTCAGGACCGCATCGATCGATGGTGGTGCCGCCATTTCCCTGCACACAATGCCGGTGATGTTGGTGGAGTTGTTGACGAAGCTCAAGGGTGAAGTTGAGGTCGAATAGAGGTGCTTGTACTGTATGTGAAGTCATGAGATCAGTCGTGTCAAGAGTCGCGCCTCTATTTTCGCGTGCCTTCCTCGTCTGCTGCATGTGAAGCTAAATAACGCTTCTGCAGCAAGCGTTCGCTATCGACACCAGAAGCCTACTATCGTACAGTCTATATACACTGCAGCAACCCATCTTCCCTACTGTGTACATCTTGCTTATGAGAGGCTTTTGTTAGGCTCCATTCTCGCATGTCTCCTTCGATTCCTCATATCTGATCCGACACAGCTACTTGCATATTCATGAGTGCTGCGGCCTCGTCCGTCTCTGCAGCCTGTCCACGGGCATGATCATCGGTCTGCCGTGTCGCATCTGTGCTTTCCGGAAGGCTTCTGTCACGATCGGCGAGCTTTCTGTTCGAATCGTTGTCCCGATCGACATGAAGAAGCTGTGAAGGGTCAGCGTACGTCGTTCTCACCTCGACAGCGATCGAATACCCAAATGTTGCTGCGGATCCCAGCATGTACTGTCCCAATGTCCTCATCATGCCATTAGCTCCCGGACCGTATCTGATGATGTTCGTTGCGCCAAAGATGAATCCGATGATCAGGCCAACAGCTTGAGCACATCAGCATCTTCACCCGACGTATACCACTCTTTCTCAGACATACTGCCTCCCATCATCGCGCCCATCTTCGCTGCAACTTCGTCAGTGTCTATACCCTCTCCCCAGCTCAGCTGTACATTGTACCTTTGTCAAAGGTCGAAGGACCGGACATGCCACCGGCTGCAGCGACGGGCGGCATGTTGGACGATGGAGATGCTGTCACAGTGGTAGTCCGTCAATACCAGTCTTTGTCGCAACCTGAAGGCATCAAGTGCGGGAGAGCCAAGGTTCACGCGGGTCAGTTGGAGCGCTCGGTTGCGATGCACGCTGCCGGATCACGTGAGCATTTCTAAGTGGGTGTCCGTTTCGACTTCGAGCTGTCCCGGATCAGGAGCGCCGACGTCGACGCAGACGACTGCACGAGAGGAGGCGACGCTGCAGACGGTGCGGGAGAGTCAGGCCATCGACGCGATAGAGCCCACCGCCCCCGATCGGCCGCTGTCGACGCTCGGAAGCGCCCTGCACGGCCTGCACTGCGCTGGGCGGCATCTGCATCTGCCAACAAGGAGCCCTGCGCAGGAGCACCACCACCCGCCGCCATTCTCACCATCACCACCCCCTCGCCATCCAAGCCGGCACACGACCCCATATCGCGGTGCTCCGAGACGGCAACCGCCACCTGCTCCGCCCTCGACGCCCACACCCGTCCCGGCCCACGACTTCTCTCGCGCTCGAGCACACGACCAGCCGTCCGTGCATCCGACTACACGCACGACCCGCCATCCTCGTCCGCACACAGCTGAACGACATCACGACCACACCCTGACCGTATACCCACTCGTAATAGCATACTTTTTCTTTCGTATCCACTACCAGGTGTCCATACGCCGCCGCCCACGCGCCGGACACGCGAGAAGAGGACAGCTCCTGGAACGCAACTGACCCCCTTCACGTCGACATACCTACCAATGACGGCCGTCGCACCCGCCTTGAGTTCCTTTCAACCCTCGACGAATCTAGGATGGAGCAGGAATAACATGAACGCGGATGAGATTAGCAGGATGCTTGCCCCAGGCCCGCGGAAAACTGCACAGCGGCAAAATTCGAGCTCATCCATAGCATCAGCGGCTTCTTCAACTTCGACCATTTCTGCAACATCCACCAACACCACCGCCTCACTCCAGGCAGGCACGGACGCCTCGAGCTGGGCCGCACGGAAGAAGCCGACTCGCGGGCTGTGGCCACCGGGGAAGGCAGAGCCAGCGACCGGCATTACCACCGCGAGGCCACAAGCTGTGACGTCCGCAACATCGGGCGCAGCAGCCGCAAACGCAATATCTGCGCTGCACGCGCCTTTGCTGCCGTCGCAGCAAATGGCGAATGGGAACGGCCAAGCCAATGGCGTGCGGGAACAGGTTCAGACGATGCCCCCGGCCATACTCCACCTGTCACCCATGAACGGCACCTTCGAGCGCAAGACGATCACGGTACCATATGCGCCTGACGTGCTACGAATCGGGCGGCAGACGAATCAGAAAACTGTACCAACGCCTCTCAACGGATACTTTGACTCCAAAGTACTGTCGAGGCAGCACGCCGAGATATATGCCGACCGGCAAGGACGAATCTTCATTCGCGATGTGAAGTCAAGCAACGGCACTTTTGTCAATGGAATGCGATTGAGCCAAGAGAACAAAGAGTCGGAACCACGCGAGCTACGTGAGCAGGATGTGCTTGAACTTGGCATTGATATCGTGTCCGAGGACCAGAAAACGGTCGTACATCACAAGGTTGCTGCGAAAGTCGAGCACGCTGGCATTTACGGTCAAGGACAAGATGCCCTTAACTTTGGCGACCTCGACCCCAGCGCTGGTCCAAATATGATGGCTCCTCATCAGCTCAAGCGAAACGGAAGCCAGGGTTCAATCAATGGACGAGGCGCATTGAGCGCAGGAGCGAGCCAAGCCGGCATGAACATGGGAATGCTAAACCAGCCTCAGCACATGAGAAATTGGCTGAACCCCATCACCACCGAGCATATCGTGAGAAAGCTCAATGTGAGTAGCTCTATGACGTAGTCGTTTCAAGATACTGACTGCCCCAGCACGAGATGAAACTGGCGATGCAGCAATCGCAAGAGATTGCAAGGGCACGACAAACCATCGAGAATATGCTTGGAGGCAAAGTGGAGCCACCAGCGGCCAAAGACACCAAGCCAAACCTGGAAAAGTCAAGGCCTTCCCCAACGAAATCGAAACACGACCTCAAGGCTCATTTCTCTGAGCCTCCTGCGCCCCCTCCGCAGGCACCCCTGCCCGAGAAGCCGGACGTTGCTCGCGCTCTGGCCGACCCCGTTATCCAACCTCTCCTTCGGCGGAGCGACACTGCTAGGCCAGGATCAGCGAGCAGCTCTCCGACCAGGAACGACCACTCTAGTGACATCCTACGCCTGTGTGAGGAGTTGAAGCTCGCCAAAGGTGAGCTCAGCAACCAGAGTGAGCGCATGAAGACACTGGAACAGGAACTTGCACACGAACGGACAGCGAGAGAAAGTGCCGAAGAACGCGCTCAGAGGCTAGAGCAAAGCGGTAGACGAGACTCTCCTACGAACGACGGACATCCAAGTGCCGACAACAGCCCCAGCTCAAGCGAGCCGGCGCCAGAATTGCAGATCCAGCTTGACCAGCTGCGCACCACCATGGATGAGATGAAGACTCAAATGGAGTCCTATCGCCAACGCGCGGAGATCGCCGAAGCTGAGCGCGATGAGGCGCGGCAGACTCTCGCCGAGCTGGTGGAGCAGAAGCGCAAGGAAAACACCGAGCAGGCAAAGGGCACTGCTCCCACTCCTTCGAAATCCTCTCGCTCACAGTCGAAGCGGCCTGCTCAGCTCGATGGATCATCCGAGCTGAATGGACATGCCGTCACGCCAGCACCCCTCTCCAGTCCAACTTCCGTCAGCCTCCTCAAGCATGCTGGTGTCGAACAGGACAAGCCCATCACGCCTGAGCAGGCCAGGAAATTGATCCAAGACCTTCGACAGCAAGTTCTAGCTGCTGGTTCAAGTTCAGGCGGTGGCGACAATGCGTTGCTATACTATGGAGTGCCCTACGGGAGCTTCGCTGCGGTGGTAGTACTCGGTTACATTGCCATGACATGGATTAATGGCTGGCCTAAGGTGGAACGCTGACACAAGCTCTGTGACCGCGGAAGCATAAAAAATTGTCAGGTCCCTCCGACATATCGCAGAACCATGAGACCTCGCCGGGGTAGGATCAGAGTCAGCTTCCGGTGCCGAGAAACACATCGAGAAGGTCACCAAGACAATCCGAACGACGTCTCCGGCGCTCGCACCTCTCGAAATTACCGCTTCGCCCTGGATCAACCTTGCACCACGCTCGTCAGACAAAGCATGCAGGGCTTGTAGCAACAGTGGCACGACGGTACATCACAAGAAGAGAAGGCAGGAAGAATAAGAGAGGCAGCGGGAAATTGAGAACCGAAGGGAACGGAGCTCCATGGTGACGAATCACAGCCAGACACGACTCAAAAGTGATTCTTATTTGTACGACTCTTGAATATCGCAACCACTGGCGTAAACTTCTGTACTTTTGGGTCGGCATGGACGTGTGCCGAGCGGCGGCACACATTGATTGGCGCGAGGCGGACTCCAGACCAGAACCACAGGAATGGGCAGCATCGGGACTGGTGGAGTTTGCTGTCTTGTTCTGACTTCTTTTTGGCGCTTTTTGTTTTTCTATCTCAAACACACCCACGAGGATACTGCAGACGATGATGTCTCCTTTGTTGTACATAACACACATCGTAGATCGGGTTCAGGAGAGGCTGTGGCGACGGAAGTGATCATGAAGAATAGGAGAAACGTTTTTATCCTCTGCCCTGCTCTCTCGATTGGCACGTTTTTATGGCACCGCTGGATCGCTGACTGGGTGGTTAGAAAACTCCTTAGCCCTCAGTCTAGAGACCTTGTTATGCCTAAGTGAAGCGTGTCCATGTGGCCCTCGAAATGCGCAGGGAGATCGGATGTGAGATGGACACCGACTATCTGCAATCAAAGGTGATCTTGAAGGAGGCCTGGTAGGATGCAATAATCACGGAGTGCCACCTCCCATCAATCTACGATGCTAAAGTACACGGCAGAGCCGGATCTCTGAAGCATGAATGACCTCGTTTCGCAGCCACTGCTTGAACACCAAAAACAAGTGTTCTACTGCATTTTTCCCATCCCAAGCATACTATCAAAACACCCCCAATCGCTCCCCTCACTCCCCCATAACACCCCATCACAATTCCCACCAGGCCCCAACCCAAATCTTCCCACCACAACAAACTCCCATCATCCCCCTTTCCCAAAGATCCCCCCTAAACCCACTCCACCCCTCCCAAACAACTCTGCTTCCAACACTTCCACTCCCCACCCTCCCACGACCACCACATGACCACCACCATCTCCCTCCTCCCCGACGACCCCTCCCCCCGCACCGAGAGCAACATCCACACCCTCCCCTCGCCCCCATCCACACTGGCGCTCACATTCACGACTTCGACCGATCGCGGCGTCAACGGTGGGAGATTTCGTTGTAGGTGCGAGAGGTTTGTGTCTTGATTTGTTATGGGAGAGGAGGAGGAGGAGGTCAGGTCGAATTCGGCTTGGAATTTGGAATGGAGATGGGTTTGTAGGCAGGGGTGGGAGGTGGTGAGGAGGGTGTGGAGGAGGTGGAGGGAGAGGGATTCGAGGGAGGTGGATTGCGTGGTTGAAGGAGGGATGGTGGTGGGGAAGGGTGAGGGTGGGGGACGGAGGATTTCGAGAGAGGTTGTCATTGTTTTGGCGGTGGTGTTGGTGAGATGGGGAGGTTGATGGTTTATGTTTTCTGTGTGCGTTCTTGAGGCTGGAGCAGTTGTGGATTTGATACTGTTGTTTTGGATGGATGGACTGGCGTCTTCTCTCTTTGGATTGCTTCTTGAAAGTTGACTCTTTCGCTGTTGGTGTTGGCAGCTTGATCGACCTTGGGAACTTTCAAAATGCTCGTCGAAGTTCTTGGCTAGTACAATCACACAGGTGTAGTAGCAGCAGCGGCAGCGATGTAGTAGTAGTATTTCAAGCCCAAGAGCCTCATAAGCTATTACTGGCTAAAGAACATCGGAAGTGATCGACAGGGCAAGAAACGAAGACATACGCAACCCTTTAGACCTCCCTACGTTCCAAGGATCCGTTCCGAAATACGTCCCGTGCACATGAGCGAAAGGGCACACATACCCTCTCGAGCAATGCGTATGACATGGGCTATAGGTTTAGGGCAGAACACAAAGCCCTCGCTATTAGTAGAAACGCTCGTATGATGCATCCGCAAGTGCGCTTGTCCACGGAGTTGCATCTCACTCTTCGCTCCGAGTACCGAGAGGGCGAAGTCTAAACAGCCGTCGTATCCTGAGCACGTGAGGTGAGATCAGGGTGCGTACTCGTACGTTTCCCGTGGTTTGGGAAGAATGAGAAGTAAGGCGACCAGACCCTCGGGTCAAGATACCGGATCGTGTATGGGCTCGATTGTGGTCGTGGAGGATCTAGGGAGTTTAGCGGGTAGGGCAGCTGAAGACCATTGCACCGCTCTATCTTGCCAAAGAGTGGCAAATGTCGAGTGACGAAGTGTGTCGGCATCGAAATGGCCGGACAAGAGGCGCCCTAGAAGCCTGATGGAGGCTGTCGCAACGCACAGACATTTGTGACTTGTCATGGCGGGAGAAAGCCCAGAAAGGAAATACAGAACATCATGAAGGATCGCAGTCAGAGGTCCGTCAGTAGGCCAATATCAGGGCATGGATGCAAACTTGTCTGATCAGTCATCATGCTAATAGTCGTACTTTGGTCTTCGTCCATTCCGCAAGCGAGATCGACCAAGCAGCCTGGTTTCTTCTGAACCCGAGACTGTTCCTCTTGTCCACCCACGCAAAAGACAGCATACCACTCGGGATGTCACCAGAGCGCACGAGGCTTCTCCGAAACAGCCTGGATTCGAGGTCGCTTAGGCGGCTGATTTGTGCCCTAGGGTTTTCATCCGCAAGAAAGCGGGATTGATACCGTTCGGCAAGCCCGGGTTCATCATGATCCTTCGGCCTGGTCCGCTGTGATTACTGCTTTGGACGTAGTGGCTTCTGATCATGAAATGGGAAGAGTTATTGGACGTGCTGGCCCCTTATGAAACGCGTGTAGCTGCTCGTCGAGATACTTAGATCTGATCTTCGAAAGTGGACATTCATGTGGATGAGGCACGAACACGTTATCTCAAAGTGACACTACTTCATCCATTCCTCCTCCCAAGCGCGTCCCTCAGCGAACTCATTCTACTTGCCATAGTCAATGTGCTCCCACCTTGAGCCCTCATATTACTCATGAGCGCTTCTTCGAGAGCACTCTGCGTCACACTAGCGTCATCCAGATCTGAAAACGAGGAACCCATGCTTGGGCTACCTTCCGAGCCATCCCGCCGGTTCGATCGCGGACTGAGAGACACAAGTTGTGCCCGGTGTCGTGGCGAGAGGGGACCAAGCGGCCGTTGTGCAGTAGAACCGACGGAAGCACGGCGATAGTGGCTGACGTTACTCCCTAACGGAATGTCTGCACTTGATCGGCGAAGTTGTTCTGAATCGGTCGACAGCTGGCGGTGCATAACGACAGCCGCAGACGATTGTGACGATGTAGAGGATTCTGTTGTCGTGGTTGCGGTGCGATTTGCGGGATTAGGTCGTACAGCACGGCTGGCTGGTACTGCGGTAGGTTGTTGTGTTGACTTCTTTGGTGAACCACGAATCGTGGCTGCGACATCCTCCTTTGGACCAGGCTTTGAGGTTGCAGCGAAAGGTAGATAGCCGTCGGGACTACTGTCATCGTCGTCCTCATCAGCTTCTTCATCTCCATCTGAAGCCAGCGGAGCAAGAGATGGTTTGGCTTTCTTCGCAACTGCGGGTCGGCGGAAAGCTTGGCTTCTGCTCATGGCTGATGGCTCCTCCTCGGAGTCTGATTCTGATGGTCCTTCGTGCTCGATCGCGTCTTCATAGTACGCATCTCGTGGAGAGCCTGGATTGGAGGGCGATAGCTTCGCTGGTCTACGTGCCGAACCGGAAGAGCCACGTAACGCTTGCTCTCGTAATGGTTGCGGCTTGGTAGTGGAGCCAAACATTTTACTCTGCGTGACGGTCGCTGATGAAGGTGTGCGAGACATCGGTGGATGCCCTGAGCGAGGTGTTCCAGATCCCGGAAGGCCTTCTGTTTCTATCGGGGAAGGGTATGCGGCACTGCCACGTCTGGTTGTAGCTGTAAATGAACTAGGGGGGACCTTGGCATCTGGCGGCTATGTTAGCGAGGATGCACGGAATCACAGCATTATAATCGACATGCCTCTGCTTCCAGCTCTCTCCATCTTCACGCCACCCACGCTCCCTGAGGCAGATCCACTACCACTACCGTCGCCTTTGTCTCCTGCCGCCACACCGCCGATTCGGCCCACCTGTCTCCGCATGCGTTCCATATGCCTCTCGGTCAGCCATGCTGCTTGCATGAGCAGGAAAGACAGTTCTACGTCGAACTCATGGCTTAACCCCTCCCAGTCTAGGTCGTTTGATGATGCCTTCGATATGAGTTTCCATAGTTGCTTGTCCTTGGCAGCACTCCAGTTGGGCGGAGCAGGATCTTGGAAGGCACCACGAACGAACGGGAGCCGGACAAACACGGTATATTGCGGTGAAGGCCTTGTTGCACGTGATCCTGATGTGGGAGATTGTGGCCTTGAAGTCGGTCTAGCCGTCAGGGTGTTCGAGGCCGGATCTGGTACTGGTGTGGTATTTGAGGAATGTCTGGAGCGCACGTGAGAAACGATTGGTGCCGCAGACGATGATGGTGACATACTTGTGACCCGGCGGCGTTATTGATGTCCTGCAGTTGATGGAAAGTTGTGTTCGTTGCACCATGGAAGCGTTGAGCGGCGAGGTACGGAGGTTTTGGCTTTGACATCAACGACACGTGATGCAAGGATCTGTGGGACAGTGCAGCATAAATGGAAGTTGCCGCAAGTCTATCTGTGGCACCATAGTAAGAGACAGCAATGCAACAGAAACTGGTCCTTCAAACATGCAAGTTCGATTCGTTGGCTACGGAAAGGGACGAGGTCAGTGTGCAGTTTTTATCTTTGAACCACATTCGCTGCTCGTTATGTCCCTCATCAAGAGTCCATGCCCCATCCTCATATACGCCCACAGCAAAAGCATGCCGAAATTGCCCGCTCGACCCATCTAGATCGTGGTCTCGTAGGCTATCGGAGCAACATTCTCTGGCTTGTTGTCCTTTGCGCTGACAGTCCGGGCCTCCCGTGGGACCACGGGCTGTCTCTTGAGGTACACACGCTCGCCGGTCTCCTTCGCCTGGCGCTTCTTGGCGGCGTTGGTCTTGACGCGGGTAAGGAACTCCTCTCGTGAGCGCGAGTGACGGACGTGCTCGATGCGGACGTTGATGCGCTTCTCAATGTAGCGGTTGCCAACTTGTCTGTAGAGGATGACGCCGACAGCGGACTTGGTGACGTTGTAGATGACACCGGTCTTTCCGTGGTAGACCTTGTATGGCTGTGGGGTGTATTAGTCTACATTCGTCCAGGCTTGAGGTCACCATCTGCAAGTGCTTCAAACGCATATGCCGCAGGCCTTCTCGGATCGACGTACCATGCCCTTCTGGACAGCACCGTTGGCGACGACATCAACGATATCTCCGACCTTGTACTGCTTGAGGTATGTTCCGAGTGGGATCATACCCTTCTTCTTGAAATCGCGGGAGAAGGCTGTTCCCACATGTTAGCCAATGTTTCATGTCATTGCCTTCCACCCATCCTTCAAGTTCCTGAATGCGCCCCAGCCTCCATGTTCCCACCCTGATTTCATTGAGACTGACCATAGCGAGTGCCTGCGCGGAGACCTGCGGCGTGACCCATTGTGACGGTGGTGAGGGCTGTGAAATATCGTTAGTCGGCGGAGCTGCGTGGTATGAGAATCGCTCGTCGCATACGTCAAGTGGTCGAAATTCTGTGACAAGTTAGTATGATCTCTATAGACACAGAAATGAGTGTGTACCCACGATTTCTGCGCAACGGCGTGCTTGAATTCTCGAAGTCGCGGTTATGGCTCGCTCTCGCTGGTGTGGGTGTGGAATTTGTCCGCCAAGACCACGCTAAAAGCGGGAAAGCCGCACCACACATCAAATCGACTTCTCCAGCTGCCCTCTGAGCTTCTTTCCAGCAGGACCTCGCAGAAGGCACGTCGACAACAGCCATGGCCCCGTAAGTCAACACCAAAGACAAAAGCGAGGATGTGGCAGTCTTTGCAATGATGCGGAACGTGGTGCGATACGATGCGATGCGGTGCGGTGCGGCAGCTTGCGGCCAGACGTGGATGCGCAAGCAACACCAGAAAATATGCTGTACAAGAGAATGACTACGACAGACAGGCACGGACATGCAGGCATCTGAACAATATTTCGTGGCGGCACGCAAGCCCGTACTGCACACCGTCGACTCGCAAGCATCCGAGACTGCCAGCAACTCCGAGTTCAATATTCCTTACCAAGATCCTCATATGCTGACCTGGCTACAGACGCTCCTACAGCAAGACCTACAAGGTCCCGCGTCGTCCCTTCGAGGCCGCTCGTCTGTGCGTAAACCCCATGGCCACTGAGCTAGAGCGTGCTCTGCTTATGTCAACGGACTCTAATAGTCGCACAGTGACTCCGAGTTGAAGATCGTTGGTGAATACGGTCTCCGCAACAAGCGTGAGGTGTGGCGCGTTCAGCTCACCCTCTCCAAGATTCGTCGTGCTGCCCGGTGAGCATCAAGCCCTGTCTTCTCTATATCCAGCGACTAAGACCCCTTCCAGTCAGCTTCTTACCCTCGACGAGAAGGACCCAAAGCGTCTCTTCGAAGGAAATGCCCTCATTCGTCGTCTGGTCCGTGTCGGTGTGCTCGACGAGTCCCGCATGAAGCTCGATTACGTGCTGGCCCTCAAGGTTGAGGATTTCTTGGAGCGTCGTCTCCAGACTTGCGTTTACAAGCTCGGCCTTGCGAAGTCCATTCACCACGCTCGTGTTCTGATCCGCCAGCGTCACATCCGGTAATACAGCATCCATGACTTTCTAATACGAATATACGTGCTAACATACCTCCAGCGTCGGCAAGCAGATCGTCAACGTCCCATCTTTCATCGTTCGTCTCGATTCCCAGAAGCACATTGACTTCGCCCTCAGCTCGCCATTTGGTGGCGGACGTCCAGGTCGTGTCCGAAGAAAGAAGGCCAAGGCTGCCGAGAAGGGCGGCGATGACGAGGAGGGTGGTGAGGAGGAAGAGGAGTAGATTACTCGACATTACTCCGGCTACGCTACCACGATTGAACAGGGAATGAGAAAGGCATAGGCACGGCGTTAAGATGTGCAGGATTGATGCATATACGGCTCTCAGATAGCCATCGAAGCTATACCGCCTGAAATCATGACTACCCTGCTTCTAGTTCCGCATTCTCCATCTCGGTGATTCATCGTGCCTATCTACGCGTTTCTGTCTTGGCGACTTTTATGTAATGCAAACCTTAAAAAGTCGAAAAGTTCCGACCTCAATGATTAGCCCGTTTCGATGAGTCCATCATCAAACGTGCGCATGTGACGCTAGATCAACACAGCGAGAGACTCATATCAAGATGAGCACTCCAGCATCCTCCGAGCTCGTCGCCCTGATCTTCGCCCGACAGGAGAATCTTGAACAACAAACTTGGCAAAACATCTTCGACCGGATCGCCAGCAGCCTGCAGAATCGCTTCCCCGACCTTGATGGAGCTGCAATCCCCAAGACAAGATTCTTGGAACCGCATCGTGTGGCTGAGCTACGACTACCATCCAGCGTCTCGCCTTCCATTCGAGAATGCAAACAATGGACCGATGGCGATGAATTGTCGAAATTCCAGGACGCCCATCATGTCGAGATCATCCTGCAGCCCGGAAGTCTCTACGCTGCACATAAAGTCCCCGGGTTTTGTGTCTTCGATATGGATTCTACTTTAATTCAGCAAGAAGTCATCGATGAACTCGCCCGAGCGGTGGGGAGGTATGATGCCGTTAGTGAGATCACGGAAAAGGCGATGAGGGGCGAGGAACCTTACACTGATTTCGAAGCAAGTTTACGAGCCCGGGTTGGACTACTAAAGGGAGTCAAGACGACTATCTGGAAGCAATTGAGGGAGGATGGCATTATTACTTTCACGCCTGGAGCCAGAGAATTGGTGAGAGCTCTGAGGAAAGCGGGGTGGAAAACTGCCGTGCTGAGTGGCGGTTTCATACCGTTGGCGGAATGGGTCAAGGAGACGTTAGGTTTGGATTACGCGTTTGCGAATTTTCTTGTCGAGAACGACGGAGAGTTGACGGGAGAGTTGGTACCCGGTAAGGCTATTGTGCATGGAGAGAAGAAGAGGGAGTTGTTGGAGGAGATTGCGGGCAGGGAAGGGATTGAGAGGGAGAATTGTGTCGCGGTCGGGGATGGGAGTAATGATTTGCTGATGATGGAGGCGGCGGGTTTGGGTGTAGCGTTTAATGCTAAGCCTAAGGTGCAAAGGGCTGCACCGACGAAATTGAACAGTCGGAGTTTGCTGGATATCTTGTATGTGCTGGGATACACGAAGGAAGGGGTCGAAGCGGCGTTGGTTTGAGTGGGAAGCGAATAACTTTCGCGTTAGTTTGAGGCAAGCACTCTGTCTTGCACAGCGAATCGAACGGCTGAAAAGGGAATCAGTACAGCGACCCTTCGCTACACCCTCTAAGAGTCTTCAGGAACGTGTTTGGGTTTAGAACAAACGACTGTCTCGGTCAGACACGTCTAACATGAACTAGAGTGTGCTCGTTGGCGCTTCATGCAATGCATGTCTCAAAGCTCTGCATATCACCAGTCGTTTCCAGAGAGCAAGCACAGGACAAACATCCAAACGTTCTTTAAACGAAATCTGATTCTGTTAACAAAGTCCCTCAAGGGCACCAACGTCCACAGATCCACGAACCTTTGGGTATCTCAAAAATAACATGTTCAGACGCTTTCAAACAACGAGCAAAGACTCAAACATTTCTCCGGTTGCTGAAGATTCTTCGACCCTCTCCACCACCAGCAGGCCGCCGCCTGATTCCGACATTTCGAACGGACAGACAACACACCTTGACCACAACCCTCAGACTGGTCTCGACCGTGGCGCCTACCATGACGGCAACCTGCTCGAAGCAGCCACCCAGGTGATCGACGAACTGCAGGATCAGTGCCCTGCTCTGCAAGATGAGAAAGCAGATTTGGAGCAAGAACAGTATGCTCTCGTCAAAGACCGGGATGAGACGATTGATGGGTTACAGCAAGAAGTCTTGGCTCTAATGGATACTAGCTCCCGTCTCGAAGCGTCGCTTTCCAAAGCAGGAGATGATAGGAGTCTTCTCCTTGACCTTCAGTGGGCTGTTTGGAAGGGTGGCCGGAAGAAGAGAGACCGACTCATGCAGCAATTGAAAGAGACCAAAGAAGAGCGCCACGAGGCCTTGGAGGAGCATGTGCGGCAAGCACAAAGTAATGTTCAGAGAGCTGAAGATGTCGGCTTTCGGCAACTCGCTATGGCGTTCGCTGCTGGCAGCCTTGTTGGGTTTGCGGCGTTATTTGCTTACTCGATGATGGAGTAAGGCAAGTGGTCGGCTCAGCCCATGAGGGAGAATACTGAGGGTAGATACTGTACAGCAAGAGTCTCGAAGTCACTACAACACAGCATTCCAGACGGCGATCTATTGATAGCACAGAACCTCTACAGTATTCACAAGCGAACTGATAGCTGTCGTTATTGGGTGCTCGTGGCATAGCGGCATGTGGCTGCGGCTCAGACGCGGGATGAGCTTTGAGAGCTGCAAGCCTCATGCTGCCAAGCCCTGCATTTTAAACCTCTTTGCTCTGGTGGTCCCTATTGTTGAGGTTTGCCTTCAGATCTGGTGGGGGCTTGTACAAGGCTTGCTGGCTAGATTCGATGCTTTTGCTATGTGCATGCAGCTACAGAAGTCACTTTGGTCTTGGCGTGGTCAGGCTGAACATCCGGTGAGCGAACGAACGACAGAAGGGACTGTGTTGGTCTTGCTCTGGCCAGTTACTATTGGACGTAGCGACTCAAGGTTCACGTTCCGCCAGCAGAGTCGCCTATGTGTACTGTATGGGTGGCGGTGCCTGTGATGCGTCTCGGTAGGCACGCGCTTGATGCCTTGCAACATGCCTCCCATAGAGGCGATCGTGCGGGTCGCAAGTATAAGAAGATGGGCTTCGACCGCCTGTGAATAGTCAGCATAATATCGGATACAGCAACCAAAGCTCGTTAACTCAGGACTCATATTCAAAGCTCAACAAGCACTTCCTTCCAGCAAGATGTTCTCCTCAATCTTCAAGCTCCTAGCCATCGGCACGCTATTCTCTCAGACCATCGCCGTCCCAATACACAGCACAGAATCGCCCTCGATCTCGACCCGTCAAACCGCCGAAGTCGTCGGCGCCACGGTCGAAGTCGCATCATTCAGTACGCTCTCCTTTCCCCCGTCCTCCTCACCTACTAACCAGTCCCTTCAGTTTTGGACGTCGTCGACAAAATCCAGGAAGCCATCGACGCGGCCCAAGATGCAGCATCTCAATTCACCCAAGACACCGTCTCCCGCATCGCCGCGCAATACCCAACCAAGAACGTCCTCATGTTCCACAATCAAGACAGCTCGTACGAGCTCTACGGCGCAGAGCATCAGCATGTGGAATTCGATCTTGCCGACCCGCTTGGGACCATGGGATACGAGATCTGGGTCTTCGATTATGGAGTTTTCCAGCGTGCTGGTGATGGTGGTTATCTGAACTGGGCTTATACTGGGAACGTGGTGAGCACCGGCACCGATGGAGGATTGCAATTTTATCTGATTCAATGATTCGGAGAGGACGAGGATCTCTGGTCTTGCGTATTCGTGATTCTTGCGGTTCCTGTGGACATTTCAGCGAGCTTGTTTGGTCTGAAAAGGATAGCGGTTTAGCGTTCAAGTTGATTCCCTACGACACTTCGCTGTTGGCAACATCATGTTCCTTGCAAACTCCGTGGCTCGACGGATAATGGAACTGGCTTTCTTGGTGTTGACAATTCCCGCGATCACGTAGAAGCGTAGAATAAGTCGTCTGATAATGGTTGTAATGTCTTGAACTTGAAGCTCTCTTGGTGCGAGCAGGATATCTGCGGTTGCATAGTAGGACATGCGTAGACATACCTATCCCTCTATCGCTGGCTTGCACTGCCCTGGCATAAAAATGTTTCTCATGATTAGTTAGCACTTCCTATCGTCGCACCATTTCAGTTCGTCACCTCATTCCCGTCCGTGACCAGCGTCTCCGCCAACTCATAGACCACGACATGACTATCCACTCCTATCACCAACTTGTTCCCCGCCAGAGCAAAGTTGCCAATCCTAGGCTGATCCACAGGATGTATCGGGATGTAATTGAACGAACCCAAAGTCCTACCAGCAGAATTCCGCACGATAATCCCATCATCCTCCGCAGTCCAAACACGGCCGGCGTTATCGACGTGAAGTCCTATACCACAAAAGTCAGCCAACACATCATACTTATCCCGAGCATGATCGCGAAATACCCACCGTTCGCGATCCCCGTCCTAATCAAGCCAAACAGCCTCCCATTCACCGGCTTCCCTGCATCATTCAAATCGTATTCGTAAATCGAATTACTCTTCATCGTATCGCTCGCCTGATCTTCAAGTCTGCTCTGATCCGTAATCGCCGTGTTCGTCACATACAGCGTCCTGCCATCCGGACTCACCCTGATTCCATTGGGCGCGACAATCTCGTTCGCGGAAATCACGGGCAGGAGCACCTTCTCCTGCACATCGAATCTCCAGACCGCGGTGTCGTAGCGTTGACGAGGGAATTTGGCGCCCAGGACGTCTTGGATCGAGAAAGTGGTGAGGAAGATGTAGTCTTTGCCGTTGACTCGGGTCACGACGACGTCGTCGCAGGGCGCGAGTGGGATGCCTTGGTAGGAGTTGAGGATGGGTGTGGCTTTGAAGGTTTTGGGATCGATGGTGAAGATTGTGGCGGGTGAGGTTGCGGTGGAGTTGAATTCGGTGCTGTAGACGAGTCCATCATAGGGGTAGTAATAGCCTCCCAATGGGTATCTGATGGGCGGGTTGGTGATGATTTGGTGCGCAGAGCCGTTCCGGAGATCGAAGGATGTTATGGACTGGTTGTAGGGGTAGTCGAAGTCGAGATAGTTGAACCAGACGGAATCGGTGGAGGGAATCCAGACTCCTGCTTCGAATGCGCACTGGGGTGCTGAAGTAGGGCATGGAATTGTGCTGATTGCTGGACTGGAGCCGACCATGGAGGTGAAATCATCGGAGTAAGAGACGAAACGAGCCTCGTTTGCTCGAGCTAAAGCTTCATTGATGGTTGCGTTCCCGGTCGTGGTACTGTTCAGCCAACCGTATCGAATACTAGAGTTCAGAGGTCCTGGGAGGTAGTACAGCCATTCGGAAGGAATTTGGACCAGGGCTGATGAGTTCACAGATGTCGCTGGAGAGCTTAAGTTCTGGCTCTGAACCTGTGCGGCAAGGAATGCCAAGGCATATACGGATTTGCCCATGTTCGTATTGTAAGTCGAGAGTCACGGTACTCGAGAAGCACAAGTAAGAATGGAGGCACGAGTCAACATGATATACCGACTCGTGCTGATGGAGTGACGTTGCCCACCTGCTAGGCCGATCTGGAACTGATCATTCTGCAACATCTCGAAAAGGTGAATGACTTACGAAAGGTGGAGCAGTGGTGAACTCAAGCATATTCAAACTTTGTAGCTGATCGAATCGCAGAAGAAGTACAATGATTAAGCTCATATTCGATCGATGCTTATTTGACGACTCCCGCTTCGGTTAAGTGGTAATGCATCGAACTCAAATCGATCGGCGTCATCGCAAGAAGATCTCCGGAGCGGAATCCATTCTGTAATGCTTACTGTTATTGACTCAGCTGTTGTGCCAGTAAGTTCCAGACCTCCAAGTTTGATAGGAATAACCCTGGGACAGTAGGGCAGGCAATACCTTCCTTACTCCTCATCAATGGTGGAAAGCTCCGCGATCAATTGGTCATATGATCGTCAAGGTTATGTAGTGTCCTTTCCTTTCGTGTAACTCATTACTGATCAGAACCGTATGCTCTACTTTGCAGTTCCGATTCCAGCTCGATCTTGAAACCTCAAGGAAGTCTGAAGCTGAAGAACTCTTTCCTTCGAAGATCATCATATAATCGGGCCGGAGCCGCCTGTGTCCTGTAAATGCCAAGCAGTAATCGAGATTCTCAACTCAAAATCTCCTCCAGACTCATCCCATTCTTTGTCTGGTCGTCATACCACTGACTCAAACTCGGCAGTTCTAATTGCTCGGGATCAAGCGTATTCTCCGGCAGCAAAGTCGAAAGCGAAGGCAGCGATGTCGTCGCACTACCCGCCGCCGCACCTGTACTATTCGGCTTAGGTAGTTTCAGTGTCATCTGGGGATTGATGCCGTGACTGCGACTGCTTTCACCTCCAGTGCTGGCGGAGAGGGCGGCGGGGCGAGCATTGTCTGCCCAATCCAAGATGCCGCGATCCAGGACGATACGTTCGTTGTCCATGTCGTCTTCGTCGACGCCGAAAGGGCCAAGATAAATGTCGTCGAGGGAGAAGAGGCGGGGCTGGGGAGGGCGACGGGGTGCAGATTCCATGGCTTTGGGAATAGGAGGGGCGGACGCGGTAGTATTGTTGTATGTAGAGGGTTCTGCAGCGGTGGCCGCAGGCACAAGAATGGGTTGCTCTTCTATAGTAATGGCGTTGGCATCGTTTGGAGAGTCCTCTGCTGGTGGGACTTCGGAGTCTTTTAGGGAAGTCTCGCTTTTCCTCCCTCTGTAGGCAGCTTTCGCATACTCTTCTGGCCAGCGAGTACGTACACGGCCTCGCAAGTCTGTTCGTTGGCGATGCGATAGGCCGAGACCAGGATCGTCGCGGATAGCGGCCCACTCATTGCCGTGCTTCTTGAAGCCTCTGAGCAGAGACTCGTCTTCCTCCTTACTCCAAGCACTCCGGCATCTTCGATCATTCTTCTTGAAGGGTTCACTCACACCATACTTCTCACGTGTGGTAGCGGAGATTGCTTCAGCTGTAGCAGCCGGTGTCTTTGTGGCCAGGCTCTCATTGCCAGTAGTGACGCAGTTTGTATCCGGACTCAGGGCTTTGACATGTTTCGGCAGCCTGGTACGCTTGTATGAGTCGGGACAGCAAACGCGGAAACGATCTTTGAGGTCCAGGGCGGTACGGGATTCATTGAACGTGAATTCTGGATGCCGAAGGATCTTAGTCCAGTTGCCAATCCCGAATTGCTTAACACCCTCAAGTAGACACCGAGTCTCATCATCGGACCATTTGGTACGCTTAGTCCGTATACTCACCTTCTTTGTGGATTGCTTCTCGACAGGCTGCTGTTCGTCACTTGTAGCGAATGCTGTAGCGAATGCTGGCTGAGCAGCTTCGTCCGCGACCTTACTCAAATGTGCGCTTTCAACGAGCCTTGGAGGTGGCGGCACTTGCGGTTGCTCAGTATTGATCGATGGTAGAAGGCCAGACTCAGGCGGTGGCTGATGAAGTCCCGACAGGGTAGGAGGAAGTCGATGGCGCTTAGCATTCTGCCTTGCAGGCAGCCTCGGCAGATCTAGAAGTGGATTTTCTGCATTGATCTTCTGCCTCTTCGAGGCTCCTTCGGCAGACGGCTCTAGGATGAAGTTGAACAGGTCCTGCTTGGATGCATTTTCCAGTCTTGCTTTCTCGAGATGCGGCGTCCCATTGAGAGGATGTTTCTGTAGCTGCGGAGCGGGCTGTATCGGGTTCGGAAGGTTTATGTAATCCAGAGATGTGGGCAGATATGAAGATGAGCCATTCTGCTCATGCTCGGATGGCATATTGGCCGGTCCATGGCAGATGGATGCTCTTTGACGGATGTGTAAGGTGTAGGATTAAGGCAGCGTGAGCGTGTTAGAGCGGAATCTAAGCCGAGAAACAGGGACCGAGCCGACCCTCTTCGGGTATAGCGTCAAACCTTGGTTGAAGCTCACTTTACACCTCAATCACTCTGCAAACTTCCTCTTTCCACCTCCCGGCACACGATTCTTCTGCATCGGAAGCGTAACAGTAAAACCACCTCTCCAATAGCAACATCCCGCCATATTCGGGCTGGTTGTGGCTGCGCTGGCTCTTTGTTTCATGGCGGTGAAGGGATTGTCTTGGGTGCCGTTCAGATCCTTCCGTCACGCCAGAACCGCCGCCAAGACCCGCGGTATCAAACCATCTCTATTCTTGGGCATACGCGGGAGATGGCACAGTGCCGAACTGTAGAAGCGCAGTGACAGCAATATCATGTATGTATGCCTTCATTGTCTCCTAAGTTTCATCATTGGCGGCTTTCTCACCTGCGCAATGCTCTCTCTATCGCCATCATTGGCAGTTCTCGCCTCGTGCATCACCTCCTGCCATGCTAGCCCGGCTTCCATACCTGTCTATATCAACCGCGGCATCATACCGAAGCCAAATGTACCCAAGATGGGCGGCGACGACATTCCAGTTGCACCGCCAACCTATCATTCCCCAAACATTGCTCCAGCTGGACTACACCCCGGGACCTGGGTCGACGACGCTGGCCGTCCTGTTCCACCGACTGCTGACCAAATTCAGTATGCTCCTGCATCCCACAGCAATAGTTGTTTCCTTAGTGAGAGATGCGCCGAAGTACTAGAAGTAGCAGCAGACGTGCTAGAGAACATCATCGATGCTGCAGCTGGTGGTCACGGAGCAAGTGCAACCACATCTGGTGTCGCAGCATTTCCCACATTCTCGAATACAACAAGAAGTCCTCGAATCGGACCCATCCCGAATGGCGACATGGCAATCACAGTCGCTCGATCTGATGTCGGGGATGAATACATGGGGCTTCTCAGCGAGAACGAACAGGATACATTCGTCCAGTCTCCCGTCTGCTTCTTCGTGAACATGGAACGAATGTACGCGGCTGCAGCACTCAGCGCCAGGACCAGTACCAACGCGGTTCCGAGTACCACCAGTCCCGCGGACGAGCAGAGATCTAAGCGAGGCATTTTAAGTCAGATACAGGCCTGCGAGGAATCGGATTGCTCAAATCCGACTTCTACTTTGCCGAGTGGGCAAGTCGGAGCCTTACAGACGGCTTTCTTCCAGGATGCTTTGCCAAGAAGATTACGAAGCATTTACGCCGCAGCCACGTCCACGGATATCGAGACTGCTACGACAACATGTTCGGCTTTCGATGACGGCAACATCTATACTACAAGCTTTGTGCAGAAAGCTGCGGCGACACCTACGACAAACAGTGTCGCTACTACAACTCCTGTCGTGGAGGTGACGAATACTGCTGCCGCCACGGGCATTAGCAGCATTTCTCTTAGCCTACTTGTATTGGCACTTATGATCAACAATTGGCAGTAGGGAACAAGCGTTCAGCTGGGATCCAGACACCAACCCTGCACTGCTTCGACGTCAATGTTCGCGTCAGAAGTATTCGAAGAATCTCTGGCTATCTCGGGAGAAGTCTGGTCACCTGCAGGTTCTATCTCAAGACACACCAAGCTACAACCTGACCTACTCGCTACCTTGGAGCACCGTCCGCAGTCCTCTGGCGATCTTCTCGCGTCACACATTAGAGACCTCCACATGGGATCAGACCAGTGGCCAAGGCTCAGCACGTCTTGTCTCCCAGCCACACTATAGCCCCGAATGGAGTTCGACCCTCATCAAGGACACTACGCAAAGAACCCATTGGCAGAGAGAAGGTCCCAAATGGATTCCGCATGGAAGAAGTCCAAAAACATGGCGTATTTCTCCAAAGGAAATCCTGGCAAGGATCTATTGGTGTCTGTGATTGACGGCTGGAGACAATAGGGATTGAATGCGTGCCGTAGCAATCTGTCAGACTGGAGTCGTACGTCGTCACGTGCAGTTTTTCTGTGAGGTGAGGACCAGTTATGGTTATCCTACGACTGTTAAACTAAGCGGGTACACCAGAGGGGTTGTGGTCTCCGAAGACAGGGCCGTGAAGGTTGGCAATTGAACAGTTTGATGAGACAGGTGTTCCCTTTTCTCCACGGACGACTATCCAGAAAGACTCTGTTATCGCGCGAGAAGATCATGAGTTGAAGCAACCAGGTTAGGTAGCAGAACCAGAGAGTTGTTCAAACGAGCGTTTTCTTCCCCATTAACCCTTACATATATACAAATCCATATCTCCTCCCTCCAAAGATCATCCGACAGCCTCTGGCTCATAAAGAGGGACTCGGGGTCAACCGTAACAATCATTAAAACACTCCCGCACCCCATCAAACCCAGCGCCTCAGTCATGTACAAAATCCTCTCTCCTCATTCAATCCGAGTCTGGTTCTCTTCTCGTTCTGGCTCCGGGCAATTAGAGGGTAGGGACAGCGACTCTGATGGTTCGGGCTGGAATTGTGCGGGCCGGGACTAGGTGACGGTCAGCAGAGAACTCAACTTCGAGCTGAGGAGTGCAGCAGCATCTGCGGATATGATGACCGCGCTTTCAGGTGGGTCGCAAAATCCGAGCAGATAATGTTCATCCTTGGCTGTACTTACTGGTGACGAATGGAGGAATTGTAATGCCTAAGAAGCAGTCTGTCAGTACAAATCGCAGACGGGATGGCTATTTGGTTAGCGAAATTTACCTGGAATGGTCACCTAAACATGTTGTCAGTGTGTGTTTCGTTGTGGAGAAGCAGGGGTGGTATGCTACTTACTGCGGGAATCACGATAGGAGGGATCGTGGGGAGGTTGGTTGGGATGCTCGGGACGGAGATGGTTGGCACGCTGTCCTCGAGGTCAGTCCAGATATCCTATGGTAACGCAAGCGTGAATCTTACCTGACGGTGGGCAAAGTGATGGGCAATGTAGTGGGAAGACCTGTTGGCAGCGTAGTGGGAAGCCCTGTTGGCAGCGTTGTTGGGAGGCCTGTTGGCAGCGTAGTTGGGAGGCCTGTCGGCAAGGTAGTTGGCAGATCGGTGGGCAAGGTTGTTGGCAAGACCGTTGGCAAAGTGATCTGTGGTGCTGGAGCAGCCATGATCGCAGCAGCGAAGAATGCGAGGATGCTGAATGACTGCATTTTGATGATTGTAAAGTTTCTGGTTGACAGAAAGCTGTTATTGGTTTTGCGTGTTTTGGACGGAGGCTGTTGAGACTGCTGATGCTGCTTTGCTGTTGTGCGATGAGGAATGTGATGAGATGGGAAATATGATCAGTCTTATATCTCTGTTCACGCACATAGCTGTTGCATCCATTCTTTGGAGATGTTCAGCATTAGCATGCGGTCTGCCTAACCGTGTAGGCGAAGGCTCGAGGTGAGACACCCACATGTTACTGAACGGGCCGCATTGGTCTCGATTAGGCTATGATGGACGTGCTTCGATCCGGAGAGGCAATCCAGATGATGGAAGTGGCTCCGTAGTCCAGCCTCATACTCTGGAGAAACGCAGGGCGTTCTTGCATATCGTGGCGAACACGCTACGGAGAAAGAAGCAACCATTATTGACCGTAAGACAACTTGACGTTGTGGACCAACGGAGTGAAGTCTCGATGTGGTCCGATCAGCATGTTGAGCCGCAGCTTTTTGGTATGAGAGTTTTCGGATGTCGTACAGATACACGAGCCTGGATGCCAGATCTGAGCGTTGTGCGAACGATACAACGATGGAAGGATGCATCTTGCTGGTAGAGTACCAGCTGTATCCTCGTGGAACCACGTGGGCTGCATATCTTTGTTTCAAACCTTAGCTTGTATGTCTTGCTTCCGCCACGAGATGAACATGTTGACGAGTGTCTTCCAACCCAGTCTGCCGCCGGTGAAGATTCGATCTATCTTATATTCTGTAGTCTGTATGGAGGGGGCAACAGCAACATTTCTCGTAGTGGCGCCGATTGTTTGGTGCGTGCTGCTTCAGCCGTTCAGCTTGAACTTTGACTTGAGCAATTTGCGATTACATGCTCACAGTCTAGAGTCAAGAACGGATGCCAGGTGGTTGTGAAAGTCAGTGCGTCCACGTGGAACTGTATGCACTCCACGATGACATTGTTCGGTACAGTCTCTGTGTCTTATATCAGCCGTTGGCACAGAACGGTCGCTACCTCGTGCTGGTGACGCTTAAGCGTTCAAGCAGAAATGGAGGACGACATTCTGGAACATGCCCACTGTCGGTTTCTCCTCTCGCGAAGACGACGCGGGCCATAGTTCCGATGCCTGCTCATGCTTCGCAGAAGCGCTGATCGTAGCAATCGTAGCTCGGCTGTCAGAACTACTTTGTGAAGATGCATGGCGTTCCCTCCGAGCGCCTCACGCATTTCTCCACCTTCGACACATGGATGCGTAAGTGGAGGGCTCAAGAAACAAGCTTCTGTGGTCGTGGCTTAGGTTTCCAAGCCGGGGCTAGGCTCGTGGTCTCTAAGGCATTTCGATGTTTTCTTGCCATATTGCAGCGTTAGCAGCTCGTCCATGCTGTGATAAGACTCGTTCAAGCTCACTCGCATGCAAACACCAGCTATCCGCGCCGGGGAGTGACGAGATAACGGAAACACTTCGAATAGGTAAACGAGGATGTCATCTCTCAAGTTCGCCGTCGATCTCGTCGTCAGGAATCTGATCTGCATAGAATCGATCCACCATCCAAGATCAATGGCTGAACGCTAGCCTCTGCAAACCAACGGATGTGTTTCCTCGTTTGCCACTTCCCCTCGCATCGTACTCATCAACGCGACATTCTTACCGATGCAGAGGCCTGTGACATGCGCTGGCATCTTGCGCAGGGAGGAGGACAGCTGCTTTGATTGGCAAGTAGGCGGCTGCAAGTCTTGGTTTGTGGATGCCCGTGTGGCTTATGCGAACTCTTGATACAGCATAGCTTTGGGCTGCCCGGTGAGAGCAGTCCCATCTCAGTGATTGGCCGACATAGGTATCAATAGCGAACTCAGCAGAGCTGCCATAGGGAACCGTAACTCCCCTGTATACAACCTCGGTCTGCCTGGCAGCTCAACTGCGAGCTGAGCATGAGGTGCTCTGGATATGTTTTGCCCATATTTTTCTTCATGAAGCGTACGGTTCTTCATAGCTTCGCTCTTTCTCCGCCTGAAATGAGGATCTTCTGCTGGCTAAGCCCGTGTGTTTCGTGGACGCTTGTGCCGTGATTGTCGGCGAGCCAACTCCTGTGGATATCGATGCCTACTTGAGCCTCTGATGTACGCCATCTGGACAGTCTTTTCACCGACCCTTGAGATTGAGCTGGTCTTCAGCAGACTGCCTGGTGGAGGAACACGGAGAAAGAGTCGGCGGTGGCCCTAGCAGCATTGTCGCATGATATCCGGTCGTCTGCGGCGGCGGAGGCTTCCGAATTTTGCAGTGCTGTGAGTGTAATCGTGTCGCGCAGTAGATTTCCCCTTCGTCATGCACTCCATGACCAAGTTGCATGCTCTAAGCAATGTCTGACTGATGAATTGCGAGAAGTGTGGCATGCAGACAGTCCAACAAGCTTCGACATTGACAAGCTCCGGAGCTCTCCTGTGCGTCATGGATGCAGGAGTGCCTGCAGGAGTACTCCCAGGTTCCGCGAACAGCCAATGGGTCTATCTCATTATGGTCACCTGTGTATAGTCTGCCTCCATCGACGACCGCCAACCGGGAGAAAAGGGCGATATGAGTGAAGTCTGGGAGCAATACCAGTCCACCCTGGTCGGATGCTGGAAGACTGTCTCCTTCGAGATGTTTGAGGTCGGTAGCTCTGAACGGAAACTCATTGCCAAACCACATGGAGACAAGCCCCTGGGACGAGTAGCCATATCGCCCAAGGGATGGCTCGCTGCTCACTTGGCAACACCAGATCGCGCGAAGCAATTGGCGTCCGGCAAGCCTTGGGCGCTTGCTCCAGATGAAGAAGTCGCTCACGTTGCGCGCGGTCTCTCCATGTACTGTGGCTATATGAAGCTATACAAGAATAGCGAAGGGCAGCTATACTGGCAAACGAAAGTTGAGGTCAGCACAGATCCCAATCGGATGGGAGGCATCGAGGAGCGCAAAGTCACACTCATCGAAGAGGGCGGCAAGACCTTCATGATACTGGAGCCCAAGCAGGATATGATACTGGAGGTAAGCTACATGACTGTCCAGCCTTCCCATGGAACTTTCTGCTTCTATGGCTATACTAATCTCTCGTATTAGGATGGCACGAAGACTCGGGGGGTTCTGAAGTGGGAAAAGTTCGAGTAAGAAACAGATGGGTTTCTTCGTCGTCAGGTAAAATGCACTTAATGTATCATCTTCTCGACCTTACATCAGGCACGTTGGGTTCATGCGAGGCGTCTGAATCATAAGCCCTTTGGGGTCATGCAGCCGTAGTTCAGCAAGAGCGTGGCAGCATGCGCACTTCGCTCCGACTCAGCACCTTATGCGAGGTATCATGCCATCTTGGTGGCCTGGCTGAGCCCTAGACTCGTGAGCCCGCTGTGTGGCTTCATGTTTTGACACCGGACTAATCCTGATCGATAAGAGGGTAGCCATTCTGATGCATGCGCCCATGAGATGTTATTCCAGCTGACAGAAACATACCAAATCACGCGTACCGTTCACATCTACTGCACATAGACTTACAAGAAATGGAATGGCCTGATGTATTGAAGATCTACTGAAGGGAGGGTTGTTTTCATATACAACGGGCGTGTGCACAGACATAGGGTAGATGCCAGGCAGCCCAGATAGCGAACAAATTAACCATTCATACTCCTCACAATAGGCGAAATGGGGCCGCCGAGATGCGGAGAACGAGTCAGGCCATTGAGCTTGTGGAACTATACCAGAGTTGGCTTGAAGCTCTGACGTTCTTCCTCGGTCGAGACCCTGCAGCTGTTTGTACATAGCTGCAGTGCCCTCTTCTGCGCAATGAAAGAATAGGGAATGCAAACTGAGAGGCTACTGAATTTCTATAAAGCTCAGGTATCTCGGATGATCTAGGTTGATGCTAACTTCCTGATCCTCGACCATAACAGCAGGATATCCACTCTTCGTTCAGTCCACGGAAATACCTTAACGGGGGTTCAAATACACTCAACTCACAATGTCTGATTACGCCGAAAGTTGGAAACAGTGGGAAGATGCATCCGGCGGTCGAGCCATTCTGCATGGCACTCCAGCAGAGATCAAAGGCATGTACGACGGTCTCGTCCAGGCCTTGACCCCAATGATGCCTGCATTTACCGAAGCGGTTGATGTCAAGGAGGGCGATGTAGAAGGCATCAAGTACAGGATATACACACCCAAGGGCAAAAGCGGACCATTTCCAACTGCGATCTGGACACATGGCGGAGGCTTTATGACAGGAGATCTAAACTCAGACCATCTTTTGTGCGGTGTTGTCTCAGAGCATACCAACTCTGCCGTCGTCAACGTAGACTACAGACTCACACCCGAGTACAAGTGGCCAACGCAGTTGGAAGACTGCATGAAGGTCTACAAATGGGTAAGCCACCAGCTCGCGAGATCCCGCAATCCTCGTCCCGCTGACAATCCTCAGGCCCACGCGAACGCTTCATCGTTCGGGGGAGATCCCAACAGATTCTACACCATCGGCGGCTCCGCAGGTGGCGGACTCGCCTTCGCCATCGCCAACCAGATCGTGAACGACGCACAGCTGAAAGACAGCATCAAAGGCATCGTCGGCATGGTCCCTTGCACGACGCACTGGGACGCCGTGCCCGAGAAATACAAGTCCAAGTACAAATCCTACGAGCAGAACAAAGAAGGCACACCGATCATCGACAAGCAAAGCATGGAGATCTTCTACGAGTAAGAGAGAGAATCCCCTCAATTCCTCTCCTTCAAACACAACCCCTAACTAACACCGGCTGTTCCAGACACGTCGGAGCCAACCCATCCGACCCCGATACCTTCACCATCCTCGCCACCGACAACCACGCCAAGTACCCACCCGTGTACATGACCTCGTGCCAATTCGACCCTCTCCGCGACGATGCGTATATCATGGAGGAGGCTTTGCAGGAGGCCGGTGTTCCTGTCAAGCACGATCACTACAAGGGCATGCCGCATTACTTCTGGATCATCCCCGCGATCCCCGAAGGCCAGGAGTATGTGGCGAAGTTGTTGCAGGGAATCGCGTGGGTGCTGAGCCAGTCGAAGTAGACGGCTGGGAATGGCGGGATTGATGATCCATGGGGTTTTCACGAGGAGACGATATAGTTGGACAGAACTGCAGAAATGAGGACTTTTGTCGAATTTATGGGATGAAACCGCGTGATGGTGAGATTTCATGTTTGAATAGGAACAATGCTCGTATTATCAGTCTCGTGCCCGAAGACGTGAGCAAAATATAAGATTGTGGTATTTTGAAGAACGCAAAGAAGCTGTCAAAGAGTAAAACTTCAAAATACGATATGAACTTCCCCAACCACGACCATCAATCAAAAGAAACAAATCGTCCTAATCTCACAACTCTCCCTGAACGGCGCATCCTTCTCACTCGTCGGATCATCGAAGGCCGAATGTCCAACGAACCGCGCCTTGCCCTCATCGCTATCATACGTCTTGAGCAAGATCGTCTGGTCGGCGCGCATATCCGGGAAATAATACCACTGGTGGCGATCCGAGTGCCGCATGACATAGTTCTCGCCGGTGCGGTCGCGGTAGCGCAGGTACAGCTTGAAGAAATCTTCCGGCGGCGCGGACGCGACGTCGCACATGGCCAGCGGGTTCTCTTTGACGGGCCCGAGGGGTTTCCAGACGTTGATGAAGGCGGTGCGGCGCGCGAGGAGGTCGTCGGCTTCCTCGGGTAGGAGTTGGCGGACGCGGGTCGGGGCGGATTCGGCGGTGTAGTCGCAGTGCACGAGGCGGACGGGGGCTCGTTGGGAGGTGTTGGCCTCTTGGGTCAGTTTTTTGTCTTGGTTCTTTCGGGTGCGGATGGTGTGGTCGAAAACAAGCACGCGCCGGGCGCCCAACTCCTTTTTTAAAAAGTCGACGACTTCCGGATAGAAGTCGTTGCGGACCTGCTCCTCGTCTTCCCAAGAACCTGAATAGCTTGGACTGAATTGCTTGAGTTCGAAGCCATTGACGTCGACGTCCCAGTTCTGACTCCACCCGCTCTTGACCGACATCATGTGCGTGTCATCGCCGGGCTCGTGGATGCCTAAGCTCTTGGGGTCTTCGTAGAAGTAGAGTTCGGTAAGCTTATCGCCCATGTCTTTGGTATAGGCGAACTCTGCACGAACCTCAGACTGCTTCTTGTTGGGAAGGAGAGCCTTGTCGACAGCTCCTTGGGTCTTTTGCCAGGCTGGAAGCTTCTCGAGCTCCTTCAGCCATTTTTGGATGCTGGGGTATTGCTCGAGTGGGAGTTTTTGGGCCTCGTACAGATGCATGGGCGAGGCGACGGCAATGTCAACGATGGTTGGGCTGTCGCCCGGAAGAATCCATTTACCAGTCTCGGAGAGTCGCTGGTTGAGGATGGAGGCAGCCTTGTTGAACTTTGGTGCCTCCTTGTCGATGATTGATTGGTCTGGTTCCGCGCCGAGAAGCGGCTTCACGACATACTCAACCAAGTAGACGTAGTTTGTCGGGAACCACACTGATGCCTCCCAGAGCAGCCAGCGATTGCCATCTGCGCGGAGCTTTAGGTCCGTCGGGTACGCTGAGTTGCTCTTCGCAACATCAGCGGCGTACATGAGAATGGCGTTGGACTCCGTGAGCGTCAAGTCGCCATCGGTTGCGGCAGGTACGGTGGCATGTGGATTGATTTTCATGAATGACTCGCTCTTCTGCTCGCCCTTGAAGTAATCAACTGTTCGGTCGTTAGTTGCCTGTTCATAGCAACGAGTCATCGCAACATGGCTTACTATGGTGGAACTCATATTGCAGACCAATAAGATCCAGACCAGCCAGAACCTTACGGCTGTTGACGGTACATGGATCCAGGTAGACTTGAAGCACCATGGCTGTTGTATGCGACTTGCTTGCTGTCAAGAATTCCTCCGGGTCCCTTTCGCTCTGCTCTGGGAAGCTTGCCCAGTATATGTGTGGTTTGCGATCGCCGGAAATGTGATGTCTGTACTACCCCGCCTCCAAGGAGCAGACCCCACGATGGATGTGGTTTCCATGATTCCGGACCGTAGCCACTGAAACCGTCTGTCAACCCATAGGCGCCGCAGTAGCTGAAGTCTAGTGATAGCGGGCTTCGGCGGTTGAGTTTACTGGTCTGAAGCGAGAGCTGTCAGTGTACCAGAGCAGACAGGCTCGTCATCCTGCATTAAGGAATGTACATATGGGGAAGCATGTTGCAAATGCCGCGATATAAGGATGCACGTGTTTGCAATATCGTCCTGGGAGAACACATGTATGCTCATCATTGGTGTCCTCCCATCGCACACGCAAACGCTTTAGACATCCGCTCTACCTTGTGGAGATTGCAGAAGCGGAAATGCGAAAGATGCGCTAGGTACATGTGTTCGTCTAGTCCCGCAATGCACTGCGCCGCTCTCGTTCCGCACTTCCCAACTTGGGATGAACTTGTGACTTCTGTGAAGATCCCATCCTGCAGCCTCCAATGTTGCTTGGGCTGCGTTGTTCGTGGCGTGGTTGGACTTGCTGTCGATGGTGACAGCTAAAGTGGTCGCTGCGGACTATGCCAACATCCGAAGCGATTGGTTCTTGATGAGCTTGGGGGGCAGGTGTATGGGGGATCGGCTATGAACAGTGGATGACTGTGGCATGTACATACTCAGAATCTATGGATATGCTTCTTCTGGATTCCGAGCTGATCCAGGACACCTTTATTCCCAGCGACTGCGTCCTCCATGGCCGGTGGTCCGCAGAGGAAGACTTTGGTGCCTTTCGCGTCGCCAAAACTCCCCTTCTCGCAACGAGCGATGGCTTCTTGAAGCACGCTCTTGTTGACATATCCCTTCTTGTATTTGTCTTCGTCACCCAGGCTAGGCGCGTCCGGCTTGGCCTCTTCACCTGACACGCAGTAGGTGACATGCAGTCTATCCGGGTACTGCCTTTCCAATGCTTCAAGCTCTTCCTTAAGGACGATGTCTCTTGTGCCATTAACACCCCATAGCAGTTGGATACGAGTCTTGTCGTCGGCACCGCTAAGCACACCCTTTGCAAGGCTGTAGATTGGAGTGATCCCTGCACCACCGGCTACGAACAAAAGGTCTCGTGGCGTCTCGGACGGAGTATAGGAGTAGCCTGGAATCGGGCCTCGAATATGTAGAACTTGGCCAGGCGTGAGAGAGTGCATGTGTGAAGAAGCGCGACCCTCGGGATATTTCTTGACGAGCAATTGCAAGGCGCCGCGCTCATCGGGATCGGAGACTGGGGTGTATGGCCTCAGTACTGGAAACCACTTCCCGGCCGGTGTGTGCTGTGTCAACACCGCAGCTGAGACCCGCTTGTCAGCAAAGTCTGTCAAGTCTGTGCTGTAACACTCTTACATCCTGCTGGTACGCCTGAGATCTCATCCCTGCCCCCAGGTAATGCGAAAGTAATCCTCTTCGTATCGTGGTTGACCTGCTCGCTCTTCAACACTTTAAGCTCTTGGCTGAAGAGCATGGTCTTCGGAAAGGCAAGCGTTTTGGTTGGCGCATTCTGTGCCGAGTCCAAGAGAAGGGGATGCCGTTGTGTAGCATAGTAGATGGCTCCTGTGGCCCCTAATAAGGCTGCTCCGGAGAGAAGTGGGAAAGCTCGAAAGGATCGTGGGGAGATGGACGGCATAGTGCTGTGTCTCCTAGCCCCGACGTGACGTACGGAGATGCTTGGAAGGGTGGTATTGTGCGATGGTCAGCAAGAACGTGAGAGCTGTGGTGATGTCGCTACTGTACTGCAGTAGGTGGAAGGAAAACAGAAGAAACAATATACTACATAGGGATAGATGGACGCGTAGGGAGGAACTAGTGAAGACGGACGCGGCCACTATGTCCCCGTCTTCGCAGCTCGGTTCAGAGCTGAGGCTGATGTGCTCTTCCGATAAATGGTCTTGGTAGTCTCGGACCGGGCTTTTGTATCGTTGGAAAGTCCGATGTGAGCCAGCAGCCGCATGTTCTAGAGTATACGGCCATTGCTCCCGAGTCGCTGAGAGTGCAGTAGTAGACAGCTCGCGAAACGTGACGATACGGACCTTCATACCTCTCGAACCCCGGTAGCGTACCAAAATAGATCAGCCTTGCACGGCCAAGTGCAGGCCGAATGGCCGTGGTCGTGCACCTTTCCGTCCGTTCTCCGATGTCAATACACAGACCCGAGTGATGGCATGCTACGGTCAGACCCATCTGAGTGATTATTAGCCTGCTTTTGGCCTAGTAAGACTCTATCTCGGTGCACAATCCTATGCCGATCAATGTAGCCAAGGCAAGACAGACATCTCTGCCGTGAATCAATACGCGGTCGCAGCAGCAGCATCTACACAGGACTGTATCTCGGCATGCAAAGGTGATTCACGATGCAACGATTTCGCATTTGACGGCTCATAATCAGTGCACCATTTCGAACACCCGCTAATGCTTCTACAACGAGTCCTCTTGCTCTGACCTGGGGTCAGACCATAAGCTCATCGTGCTCCGAGCACTGATTTAATCTGTACCAGCATGCCAGCCCTTCGTAGTATAATTATACCTTCGAGGAGAAGTCACTTCGAAGTTTCTCGAGTAAAATGTCAGGACGGAAGACCGGTGGGCTCATCACGACGCTGCATACGATGTCTGCCCACGGGCAAGAATTGTGGACTGTCCATATGCAGCACCCAAGTCCCGCGATTGACGATTTGGTCCAGCGTTTGTTCCATCCGGTGAGGTTCTGCAGAGTCTTCAGCGCGTAGATTGGTGAACTCGCAGGTCAGCAGCACATGCTGGATCTTGTGCAACACCATATCTTCGCGGAGACACGACGAGGCTCAACTCAGAAGCACAGCCTGAAGGACCAAACCTCTCAGACGAGCTTGACGGAAACATGTCGCCAACCAGATGTCGGGAGCTCGTCAGCACTCTAAGCTGTGAATTTCAAAATTCTAGAGTGAAAATCATCATCGGGGCACACCCACGTTCTGATTTATTATTCTCCCCCAAAAGGCAAGCAAGAAAAATCATACATGAGATGGCGACTGCTAAGTACTTGACCGTTCAGACCCATATCAACGCTCGCAGCCGCAGCGACTTTCGGACGACCGCCTTCTTTAAGTCTCAGAATCATCGTGGAGAAGAGCGCTCTGCTAGAGAAGCCGAACAACATCCCGATCTTGTCCGCAAAATGCCTAGGCCCGTCGAGCAGGCCAGCACGTTGAAGGAGTGTGTTGAATTTCCACCTGCCATTCAAGAAGAAGCACAAGCTGCGTCCCAGCGAGACCAGTCTCCTACTCCGACCACCTTCGGATGGCCGGTGAACCTTCAACACGAACGGCGTCGCCTTGCCTTTTCGGCTGTGGCAGCTACTGTGATATCCTCGAGTCGATCTCCAAGCGCACAGTTGTGGAAACCACATACTTTCCCATCCCGCTTCACATCAGATAAGAGCCAGAAGACTTCCCACGGAGAGTCTGCCATCATTACCGAGCTTCTCACTGGTCAGCCTTGTCATGAGAACGATCTGAGTCTGTTCGTGGAAGTGAGGAAGGACAGCGCGATTCAAGTCCCCGAATTCCCTGGGCGCAGCTTGTCACCCCGCGGCCTGAAGTATGTTGAGAAGCTGGTTTGGTGGAGGCAGCCGGTCCAGGTGTCGTTTGTCCTCAAGACATGGGCGTATCAAAGCGAGAGATGAGGTGTAGCTCAGCAGATAGAGGTCGAAAGCTTGTCGATTTCTGACGCGAATTCCCGGACACAAGCCCCATCTAGTTCGAGTGTAGGCGTGGCATGGCCAGACACAGAGCATGGCACGGTCGAGCAGCTCATAAGAGACGGACTCGGGGTGCCAAGCCTCACATGTGGTGGAAAGTGAAGCAAGCTTCCGACGGCTGCTCGTGCCTTCCACTTGTAGACCGGAAACCTCACCGGCGCCGCTTTGACCAGCGACCAGCAATCCAGACATCGCCTCTGACTTTGTTTGCTTGCTTTCCAATTGTCCTCCACACAGGCGTTCCGATTCTTGGCCCTTCGGTTTGTTTCTTGAATGAACATCGGCAGCAGGAAACCATACCGCCACCATGTTCCGCTGTACGGTCGCTCCACCCGAGCCAACCTACGAGGCTGACCTCGAGAAGCTCGGATTCCGACTTAATGAGCATAAGCAGTTCGTCAAGGTGAGTATTGCCGCCACTGTCTTCTGGTCATGTCCTGACTCCCTCGCAGGTCAGTGATGGAAGCCTCTTTGACTTCTATCATACCGACAACGAGCGCGTCAACGAGCTACGCAAGGAGGCGTTCCATGCCGCGGCTCGCACCAAGATCGCAGAGGTCTTGCGCGATGAGCACGGCATCCAGGAATTGTTTCTGACCGGCAGCGACTTCTACACAAAGCGCCCAGATGGGCCTCACGTGAGCATTCTATGCACCAAGGTAAGCGAACTCAAACACAAACGCGACATTGTCGTAGTCATCGGCGAGGCAAGCGAGGACGCGGGCATCTGGGCTTGGCGAGTGGCGGGCAAGGAGGGCGGTATCGAGCGTGGCAGTGCGGTGGGACTTGCGGCGAGATTGGCGGCATATGGGCAGAGTCTGAGCAACGATGACTTTGCAGGTGAGCGCGAGAAGCCGGAGGTGTGCAAGCGTCTACTGGGCGAGGAGGAAAGTGACAAGGCAAGTTGTCCAGCGATCCACGACCTGTCATGCTTCTAATGACAACTTCTCCTCTAGGACACGGCGCCGGGCCTCATCATTCTGAACCCCGGACAGCTGCTGTACTCGCACAACGAGAATAAGAATATGACTCTGACGTCCTGGAACCACCGTGCTCGTTCAAACGCGCTCAGCGAGCCATGTGGTATCGACACACAGCACAACCGTCTCAAGGGTTAGTCCGCGTCGAAGACACTTGCTTCGAATCCTCACTGACTCTTTTTCCAGGCCACAGCGATCCAGTATTCCATCTTCACACTTGCTTCGAACACATCTTACAGCAGCTTATGCCGGACGGCACCCGCCTCTACTGCATCATGATTGGAGACGGCACTACCTACGGTCTCCACGTCCTCGACCAAATCCTTATGAATAAGTTTCCTACAGAGATCCGGGGTGGGAAGCTCGAGGCCATCGCGATGATTGAGCCACGCCATGACGCAGGCGAGTGTACCGACCAGCCCGATAGCCCTCAAGGTCTCTTCTGCGAGCACTTCAAGAAGTTCCTGGCCCAGCAAGGCCGGTCTTGGGTCGCTTCTGAAACGGTTCCAAAGGGCGCGTGCGTTGCAATACCAGAGCGGGGTCGGCCGACTAGAGGCTACGCACCAGATGCTGGGAAGATTGAGGTCTGGAAGGCCGGAGACGCTGATCAGAAGGAAGTCAAGACTATCACTGATGCAACCAACTCCATCAAGTTGAAGGTCAACGATGCCGAGCAACAGCAGGTCCGACGCAAAGACTCGGCCATTCCGAACGAAGTCGCCCCTTCAGATGGAGAGAATAAGTCCGAGGTCCACCATCCCTCTGCACCCGTCCCTTCCGCATGGGACCTGCCACCAACCAAGACTCCCGTCACTCCACAAGGCGACCCAAATGCGGAGTGGCTAAAGGGAGAATCAGCGCCCAAGGTCATTACGGACCCGGTCTCCGCCTGCACCTTCTCGGTCGGCGAGAACCATGTCGGCACTCTCGAAGTCGTCTTCCCCGCCGTCCAAGATGAGGTCCTCGACTTCATCTTCTTCCACATCGAGCGCGCTCGGCGCTGGGAGGCCCATCCCGAGCTGCGCCCAAGAACACCTCAGCCACGCGATCCGGAGCACGAGTCGGTTTAGTAAGCCATGCGGTCCTGGAGAGGTTGGTGGGCCTGGAAGAGTGCTGTGGAGTTGGAGTGTGCGTGCTGTGGGTGAAATTACATAAGTTTTCTTTGGGCCTTTTGGACTCTTGGTATGAAAGACCAGCGATGCGTTAAAGTAGGATACTGCGCCCTTTTGAGCTAGTCATGAATCGAGAAGCGTTGGTCGAAGTCATCTCTCATGTGTCCCGTCTGTGATATCCTGCTAATCCACGTCGATGTCCACTCTAGCGTCGTACGGTCGCTATGCTGTCAAAGTCGTCGCTCGACGCTGTTAGACGTGCTTACGACTACGGAAGTATCTTCCGTAAAGCTGGCTCAAGTCATGTCATCTCACTCCATCTCGGCCCTTGCCTCCTGCATCAGAAGATCGGCCAAGCAATTATGGTACGAATTCCACGTTCCAAGACCCTCTGCGTATAGCAGGAACCGCTCTCGAAAACCTGTGTGAAGCGATCTGCTTTTCATCCACCTCTTCATAGAGCACCATCGCATCTTGTGCCACGTGCGTATCGGGTTCGACATCGTAGTCTGAGTAATACGTTCTTGTGTGAGAAGCGGACTCGTGTGGTGCTCGTTATCAATCACTTGAGAGCTTTGCTCTTGGCAACGGGAACGGTTTCCTGCTTTTATGGTTCGAGGTCGATGGTTCGTGAGCAGAGTCCGAGGCGGAAGGTCATGGCAGTAGGGGTGGAGCAAGTCATCCCGCGAGGGGAGAAATCACAACTCATATTCTTGTTATTGGCTCATGGGATGGCTCGCTCACTGCCACTGTCTCCTGATCACCGGCCTCGCAGGGTCCCACGGCCCGTGAATCTCATTCTTATACCTCTGCAGACCGATCAACCACCAGCTTGTCATGCCCATACTCGAACACGTCACAATGCTTCCTAAAATGACTCCCAGCAACGCATACCCCCAGCCCCCGCCACTGATGCACATGCTCAAACCCCCGGACGCCACGAGCACCAGGAGGATCGTAAGGTAGACGTGACCGGTCCAGGAGTAATGCCGCAAGTGCCGACGGAACACCGGGAATAGGCCGAAGACCTCGATCGAGAACAGCGTCAGGCTGAATACGTGTGTGGTGGAGGGGAGGCGGGATGCGAGTACGGTGGAGGCCATCAGCGCGGCGTTCGTGGACAGTGATGCGGGGAATTTGGCGGATGGCCCGGCGCCGTAGTCGAAAGTGAAGATGTTGAGGATCAGGAGCCAGGAGGAGAGTGCCCAGATGGAGTCCGAGGAGGTGGAAAGGGTTAAGGATTTGAGGATGGGGGAGAGGCCGAGGAGGGAGCAGTAGATGAGAATCGCGGACTTGGCGGTCGTGAGACGTTCTTGCATGCGGGGGCTGAAGAAGGTCGACTTAGTGCTTGAGGGGTGGTACGCAGGTAAGTATGATGGTAAGGCTGGTAGGACTGCCGTGGGAGAGTCATTGGTCACGGGAGAGGTTGAGCCAGATGTCATGGAAGGGTTGCGTGAGTGTGCGCTGGAAGTCACGGTAATTGTCGATGTAGTGGAAGGCTCCTTGAATGGCATGCCGAAGTCTGCAGTGCCTGGTTCTGCTGTTGCGCTTCCTCCGGAGGATGTGTTATCGTCTGCGGTAGTTTCGTCGGGAAGTTGGCCTTCGATGCCGTCCTCTTCCGTTGTTTCTGTGTCACTGCCTTGACTCTGCCACCAGTCTCGGAAAACCCAGCCGGCGACTGTGCAGCCGGTCGCCCAACCTACGACGCTCTCAGGCTTGATTCGTTCTTGAAATATGCCCACGAAACATGCCACGAAGATGACCACCGAGCATACATGTTGCACGATGATTGTGCTGTCCGCCACGAGCGGCCAGAATTCGTAGGGACGCAGTCTCGGATTCCTTTGCAGATGTGAGAGGAATGTCTCTTCGTCGGTATAGTTGTCGGGATATGGTGACTTGATCCAAAGGAGTTTCTTCCATTGTCCATTGCCATTCAGGCCTTTCGGCGTCTGCTGCACTCTTCGCCTCGAACTACTTCTCCCACGCCGCTTCTCACGACTCCCGCGTGTTCGTGACGTCGAGTTCTGTGCTGTCACCGTCTCGCTGCGTGCGATTGACCCGTTTCGTGGCGGAGATTGGAAGAAGGCATCTTCCGGGCGGAGGTGCTGTTCGCTGCGCCGTCGCGAGGACGAATTTATGCTGGAGGCGCGTGAGGATTGAATCGAGGCCATAGATCGCAGCTATGGCTGACAGATGTGGCCTTCAGCGTATGTCCATGGCTGGTGCTAGCCTCGGGATATGCACAGTATGTTAGTGGAAGGCTCATGTCGATGGATGGGCTTGTAAGATGGCCGCAAGGTGAACCAATATTTGAACGGGGGTGCCGTCAATATTTCGGGTTGTGCTTATCTCGGTGATATTCCACGCTATCTTCGCTTCCAACTTGCAGCCTTCGTCCTTCGTTACAGATCACATCCTGAACAATGCTGCATCTTTGGCTTGCGTCCGTGGTCGATGTCTCGCCAGCTCCATTTGCGCTTCCCAGCGCGAGTGAAGCGCAAAGATGGTCAGACAGATGAAGAACCTTACGAGCTTTCCACAGTGCCTTCAGAACAGCAACCATCGCAGACATTACCGGCTAAAAAGCAGCGCAAAAGGATTACCCAAGCCCCCTTGAAGCCTCTACGTAGCTGGTGGAAGCTGCATATCGCTCCAGATGTCCACGAAGTACAATGTCGTGATCACTTTGCGCTGGAGAGAACCTTTTTGGCATACGTTCGCACTGCCAGTGCCTTTGCTCAGATTGGGGTCACTATCGCGCAACTCTTCAAACTCACACGAGGGTCACTGGATCTGTCCCCGTCAGCGTGGAAGCTGGGACATGCACTGGGGCCGATAGCACAGGGCTTCGCGATCGTCGTTGTTCTTATGGGAGCTGTGCGATGCTGGCGACAACAGGAAAGAATTGCTCATCGCGAACGATCGAAGACTGCTGGCAATATGGCGTGGGCTTTGATGGCGCTGTTGCTGATTGTGAGTCGATGGAGCCGGTCTTTTATGCTCATTTCTCATTGCTGACGGACTGCAGTTCATCGTGGTGAGTCTTGTAGCAGTCCGCAATCGATAGTAGTGACTGTCCAGGACGGCAACTCCATACTCGTCCAACGCATCTCGACTTTGCCTTGGCCGAAGGTGTTGGCGTTACCAAGTTCCGCGTACCTGGATCGCCAACGTACCAAAACGTCATCTTGACGGCGCTAAGCGGCAGGTTAAGTATCACGAGATCTGGAAGAGCGGAGGCACAGAATGTTTAGATTTGGACCTCACCTTTGCAACTCACAGTCTGTATCGACAACTGAGCTTAATGACACCATGCCATCATCCTCTGGTGCTCTGCCACCGCATGAAGCATCTGAAGCAGTGCTTCAAACCGGTCTCAACCATCTTAGGGAACCTCTCACGGTCACCTTCATACAGAACATCTATGGTGCGTTACTCGTCTCCTCTGGAAGCCTCTTCTCGATAATCCTCGGTGCTGGATTCGCTGGTATCCAAGGCGATAACAACCCCGGTATCCAGCGTTTGATGCAGGGTGCTGCATTCCCATGGGGTCTGGTCATGGTCTACTTCGTAGGCGCCGAGCTCTTCACCGGATATCCCATGTGGTACGCCATGGCAATTCTGGAACGCAAAGGAACCCCAATTCAATATATACGGGGCGTGACCGCCTCTTGGATAGGCAACTTGCTTGGAGCATTACTTTTCAGCACGCTTTTCACCAAGGCTACGGACGTCATCGAGGACAACCCTTGGCACGAAGCTATTGTGCGGCAAGTCACAGATGATATTGTTGAGCTCTCCTGGCACACCGTGTTTGTGCGGTCAATCGGGTGTGGATGGCTGGTCACGATTGCGATGTTCTTGGGCACGCAAAACAAGGATGGAATTTCAAAGGCACTATGCTTGCACTTTCCTTTTATGATTTCTGCAACTGCGAGATTCCCACACACTGTTGAGTACATGTATCTTGCTTCGGCCGGCATGATTCTAGGTGCTCCGCTCAGTATCGGGGGGTTCTTCTGGAAATGTATGCTGCCGGTCACGCTTGGAAACATTGTGGGCGGTGGCTTCTTCACTGGTGCCTATCTATGGTGGGTGCACGTTGCTGTCGACAAGGATGGCAAGGACGATGGTGACGAGGCCGGTGGGAGCTTGCTGGATGCGCACGAGTAGCGTGGTACATTCCTTCTGATTCCGTGGGTCGAAGGATAAGTCATATCATGCTGAGATGCTTCCCAAACCACTACGCACACGTCAAGCATAGGGACAAGCTTCATACACACAGCTTAGAAAATCCGACTCCTCGGGCATGCGATTGCAGCCCCAACGCATCTACACGAAAATAACGCCAAGATGCAACCGGCACCGTCTGCCAGTGAAGCAACGCCTGCTCCTGCTCTGGCATCAGTCGCCAGTCCAAAGGATCTCTGGAAGATTCAACTGATCCATATACGCAACAAATTGATTCAGGATGTCAACGGCATAGGTCTCATGGTCCCGCTCCTTCCCATCGACAATGTCACGGCTGACGCGGTATACGTCCGCGATTTCTCTTGGACAAACGAGCAATGTCAACAGTTCACCCTAGACGGCACTTTGCCACTCACTGCGGAGGAAGCCAGAGGAAGGACGGAGTCGAAGTTTGCGAGGTATGTTTGGATGTTCGATATCAGACATGCTACGCTGCTCGATCTGTACCCTGCGATCGAAGTCGAGGAGTGGCCGCAGGTGGACATGAGGGAGGGGCTGCTGGCCTTTTGCCTACCATGGGGTGTTCTGCTTGGCCCGATGGTGGCAAGCGACTTTTACCTAGGTGGACTCCTGGGTGGGAAAAATATCAAATTCGTGCACCACTCGATTTACTAGGGCTAGGTTGCACGACGCAGGTGCGGGTTGGAGGGTCAAATGCACGTGGCATCCTCGATAGATGTTCAGCAGATTGCTGAAGGTAACAGGCAGAGAAGTTATCGAGTATCAGTCGCTGTGGAATGTGCATCAAAAGAATATAGTCTCAGCTGCACCATTTCATCGGCTTCATCATCCTTGCCCACCACTGCTCCAGGTTGCTCTGTCTCGTGCAGCTGCTTCTCGATGCATCACACAGGGCTAGGCTAACCGCGCATTGCTACCCATCACGTTTCCGTAGCTCCAAGAGCGCGTCTGATGCAGCTCGCCATACACCGCGCGGGCTTCTGCAGTAGACAAAAAATCCAGCGGCCGGAAACTCGGCAGATACGTAGCAAACGAACAGCGAGCAAACATTTCATCTTCACATTTAATCGCGAGCATCGCTCTTTCTGTTCTCATATTCTCCTGCTTTCCCTCAGTCATCTTGCTTCTCCAGAAGCGCCAGTGAGATATGTCCCTTCCTCATCACGCATCTTCCTCTCTGTACAGATCTGTCTTTGCCTATGACGAAACATCACTTTCCAAGGACTGAAAGCGCACTCATCTTCAAGGTGGTGGCTTGATGATGCCTCGTATCCACTCCTTCTTCTTCCGAGGTCCACGAACCACTTTCCGCATGCTCAATATACCGGTCATGTACTTCTACTGACATCTGACATCGAGGATCATGTTGCTGCCGACAGGACAATGTCTGGGCGAAGGCTCTCTTGCCAGAGAAAGGTATGTGTGCCACGATCGTCCTTTCCTCCGGCGGAGAAACCTGTGATGATGAAATTTACTGTTTCAGGGACTGAGAGCTCATGCGGTGTGATGGTTATACACCTGTTCCTCTATCTGAGGCTCGATGGGTTCTTTCCAGCTCGCGCCCAGTACCAAAGTCGGCAATGTACTGACTTTCGATATTAGAATTTCGAAATCGGTTGGGCATTATTTGCAAGATCAGAGGTACGTTCACAACCCCATCCCCGTACGATTTCGTCAGTGGCTGTGATTAGAAACATGCGGTTTGAATGATTGAGAAGCTGTTGGAGATCTCGATGATGTCTGTGATTTTGTCTGTCTGAGCCTTTTCCTTATGCTGAGCACCTTTCGATCGGATTTGAGCTGTTCATATGACTGATGTTTGGAGTCTAGGATCCTCGCTCTCAATTGCGGCAGCGTGGGACTTGGAATGGAAGATGAGGTATGTCTCCAGCATTGTATTTTCTGTGGTTGGGAACTGTGTATGTGAATGCTGACCCTGGTATTCGACAAGGCACTGATAAGGCTCACGGCTGCTCGCTATAGACTAGATCAGTTCGCTGTTGAAGCCGGAATGACCATAGCATGCAAGAACCTGGGAGAAGATGCATGCGGATTTGGTCGAGTAGAATGTCCTAGAACATGATCTCGATATTCGACTCAATGCGGGGACATTTCTCGAGCCATTCCTGACTCCACATAGATGCCCGGTATAAGCTGCGTTCCATTATGTCATCATCGGTATCGTCTCCAAAGCACGCTTGACCATCGCTCTCAACCCTTGCCCTACAGATCCAGATAAGTATATGATCGATCCCAGGGCGCCGTAATAGTCCCTTGTGAAAACCGTGGTGCTTTGCTGTGAAACGTGACTGAGACGCGTGTCGTAAACAAGTGAAGTGGAACTGGATGCCAAGACTGCCAGGGTGCTGACTGTACACATCAAGCGCCGCTGGTTCAAGGCTGCCACACATCGTGCACATAACTTCTGGCATACATGCCATGCATTCTTGGTCTCAACATAAGACTTCAAGCTGAAGCAGGGACTTCCCTCTGTGCTCCAAGCCTTCAGATCGTCCGCTGTTCTAGTGAGCAACGTAACATATGTATGGAGATGCAGAAAACCGGGCTAGCACACCACAGCAGAACAGCTCAACGGCATGCGGAGCATAGTTGATGCTGCCTCGAAAATTAGAAGACTGAAGTTCACAGCTTGGAGGGATTAATACGTCTAGTGCTCCGTCCCACTCGGTCCCGTGCCGGAGTCTGCCGTCTTGAAACAAGTAGTCACAGTCTGTTGGTGGGCGCGTTAGGAACATCACGTTATGCTACTCTCACTACGTCTATGGATTAGAGAAAAGCTCTTCGGCTTCGTCGGAGACAGGACCTGTCCTGCTGGCGTTCGCGTCAGTCCAAAGCGCATGGTGAAGTGGCTATGTGAGACGCCCGAGCTGGAAGGACTCCGCTACGCCGCTGCACACACCACCATCCCGATTCCAAAGATTTACCGAGTACATCGATATCAGGGCAAGCTAGCCATCGAAATGGAATATCTACAGGGTTGCCAGAATCTTAGGGATGCTTGGCGTGAGCTGTCAGATCAACAGAAAGACACTATTGTTGATGAGATTAGCGGATACATAAAGCAGTTGCGGGAGCTGGAACCTTTGAACCAGAACCAATACAAAATCTCGTCCACGAGCGGTGGACCATGTCGCGACATCCGAGTCGGGACGGTAAAGTTATTTGGGCCTTTCGACAAGTCCTCTGCTCACGAATGCTTACGCGGCGGCATTGATATGGAGACCGGGAAGAAGGCCTTCGGCGAACATGTCACACGGATTCATGCACGCGAATACCGAACTCGTTATACTCACGGTGACCTTACGGTATTCAACATTTTGGTCAGAAACGGAAAGGTTGCTGCTATCATAGACTGGGAATGTGCTGGGTGGTACCCTGAGTACTGGGAGTATACGAAAGCGCACTACAACTACATTTACCTACCTGAATTTTACGATATGCTGGCCCTGCGGATAGACCGTTATGACGAAGAGCTTCAAGCCGAGCGTGCGTTGTGGAGGAGATGGAGCCAACCGCTGGATGATACTTGAACGATACATCCTGTTACTGCAAGCTCACCCGCTGCCGTATGCAAGAACAAGTAGATCTGGAGGTATCGTAGCCTCGAAGGTGAAAGATTGACAATCTTCCACTCTTCCACTCTTCCACACTGGGATCGTCGTGCTGAACATATGGATAGAGAGATTGGCTTGCGACTCTCATCGCCAGGAGTCCGGATCATCTGGCTGGGATGGCGATGCCAGTGCCGCCAAGGTCACTGTCTGTGCAGAATCCTCACTCGCACTAAGCGACAAACGCCACAGGCTTGTCTAAAGGGCCATCTGTTTTGTGCGACCTCTCGCCTTCAACGGGGGCTTATGTGACCCACATCAGCTCAGCCCTGTTACTTCGCCCACTTTGTGCTACCTCAGAAGCTGAATAAAAGTGCTGAGCTGTAATTCGCACCTACCCAAACCACTTCGATGCAGCAAAGTCGATCGTCTTTGCTCTAGCGACGGCCATGGAGACGACAGCTGGCGCTCTACAGCTTGCTGAGATTGGTTTTACACTCGCCAAAGCCTTGTACCAATACGCCAAAGGTGTCAAAAAGTCGCGGAAACAGATACAGAGCACTGGGTCTGAAGTCGACACGGTGTCCAAGGTCCTCAAGCAGGTCAATCTACAGCTTGACATCGGACAACAAGGAACAATTTACTCAGAAGAGGGCCGCAATACTGCCTATAGTGCGCTTGCAGGATGTCGGCAGACTTTCACCGATCTGAACAAGTTCTTGAGTGGAGCTGTCGATTTCAGAGCGGATGGCACTTTGAGCGTAAAGACCAGGGCAAAGTGGCCAATCAACCTGCGTGAGCTTGAAGAGCACCGCAAAGACTTGGAACGCTGGAAGAACATACTACAATTGAGCTTGCTCGTAGTTCTCTTGAAGCAAAACAGGTCAAAATCGTATGTGCGATCTTCGGTCAAAGTATGGCAGGACACTAATTGGTTCGTAGTGATGCTGTGACTACTGGCATGTTAAGACTGCAAATAGAAGAGCTTCTCAAACGAACGGAGCACGGAACAGCAGCACCCAAAGCAGAGAATGGACTTCCATCAACCATCCCCACCGACTTTCGCGACGCTGGACACTGCCGCAATCTACCAGTCGACGCGGGTGCGGAAACCTGCTCTAATCGAATGGACAACGTCAGAGCAGCAAAGTTTGATTCTGATGTGGCTCTCACACAAACTCATGCATCTCTGTCAGCATTTGCGGTGCCTAGTCAGAAAACTGGAGAGAACCGCAGTCTCGAACTACAGACGCGAGAAGGTACCGGCGACAATGAAAGAGAGCCGGCTTCTGACTCAGTAGCCATTTCAGCCACCTCACTCGATACAATGGGCTCAAAGTCGATCGAGCAGCGCTCTATTCCAGGATCGGGGCCCGCATATGTCATTTCCAAAGTCCACAAAGCGATCATGGATGCCGTCTCAAGAAAATTAGTCCGTTCCTCTCAGTATGCCGAACAGCTTCTCTTGGCCATCCAAACCGAGACCCAGAGTTGGGAAACCCATCGTCGGTTGAACCCCTCATCCATTGCCGATCTCCTTGATGTCGTACAGATGTACAGCGACAGCCTGAGTTCTAATTACAGTCGGCACCTACGACAGTCAGAAAATCTCTCATTCTCAGTTCCAAGGCAAGACTGTCAGAACAATGCTGAATTCTTTGGTGCCCGCGGCGATTCGTATGGTTCAGAATCTCCTCCCCGAGATCCTATGGACAACAATGCCAGGTATCGAATGTTCGACCCGGTACGCCCGCCTTATGCTGCTCAAGCGCTACCTCTGCCATCCACCACTGCGGCTCCATCCCTTGAGAACGAACTCAGTGTCGGACATGCTAGTGATCAAGAGCAAGATGCGCCTGAGGGGATTCATGAGAGATCATTTTACAGGGCAAACGCCATTGGTGGCAAGTCACGAGCGCACATGGGCGACGCCTATGGCGACATCAAGTCCTGGCGCCTAACATCGTCTCACAACCAAACGCACGGCGAGGAAGTTGTTGCCGAGGAAGAACCTGCCAAGGACCCGGTCGACGACCTCTTGCAGAGGTGGACCGTCTGACAGTGTTCTTGATCACCATGTTGGAAATCCCGCTCATCACCATATTACGACCGTGCCTCCAAGGCACGGCGAAGAACTTCATTGCCAGTCTATCCAATGCCCTAGACCTTCAGTATACCGGGACTCCAAGACCATTGCTTTGCTTTGTGCTGTACAGCAGAGAGGATAGGTGCAATTAGGGATCTTGAGTGCTCACCTAGACCGGATCAGCTCGTGGTAAAGACACAGCAAAGAGCTCCAGGCTAGACTGTTCAGTATAATTTTGAGGTGGACGTTGTGAAGCGGGCACGAAATTTCTCACGACATGTGCTCCGCGTCGCGTATCTTTGTAGCTACCACTGCAGGCTTACGAGTGCGTAAGATCACACCATATACTCAGGATGTTTCCCAATTTCTCCAATGTTGGTATCATTACCATCGACAAGAGAGCCAGGATCAATGTGGAACGAGTCTATTTGTGCATGAAGGTCGCAACGACTTCATGCAGAACATAGGTCTTGCTACGCTCAGGATCCCCCGTAAGACTGATCTGTTCTAATGTTTCGTTCGGGCAGTACACTGACCATTCGTAGGGTGCCGTCACTCTTCCATTTCCATATAGTGCTGGAGTCAATGGCGAGATGACTGGCCAGTGTTGCCGATCTCTGCCCGCTGTCACAGTGGAGTCGTACAAACATGTTGAACATGTTCTATGACTCTCAAGGGCAAGATACGCAGCCAGTAGTATCCGCTGATTATTCTTCTGGGAGATGGAGGTGTAGGACACGGGGGAGCGAGGGGAATGAGGACAGTGGCTGGACATCGTGCCTCAGGCACCCATCGGCTCCTTCTCGCACGCCATCTTGGTTCTGCATTGCTACACAGCTGCATCGCCGTTCACGCTGCACATCATCTCGCCTTATCAATGCACATCAACCTCGTGGCGGCCTTGCGGGTCCCCAGCAGAGCATTTCTGTTGGCGGCTCACGATGCCATCCCGGACGGCGTCCGTTTTGATGGCCGAACCAGCCGTGAAGGATGCAATGGTGGATCTGAATGTGTCAAGGAGAGCCAGAAGGCATAGCGTTCTCTGTTCAAGATGGACTTGGTTCCTCCTCTGTCTCTACAGTCCGGTACAACAGCACGTCTGAAAACATGGCCGACTTCGACGACAGCACGAAGTACAACAGTCCAGACGTGCAGTCTGTATCTGCAGAACCGCCCAGCAATGTCGCCGAAGCAGGAAGCAGAGAGGCTTTCCTCGCTTCTTTCACGAAGCATGATGACAAGGCTATCATGAAGAAAGTCGATCGCCGTTTCCTGCTGCTCATCGGAATCCTGTACATGACCAAGAATGTACGGAAAGGATGATCGCACGAGGGTGAATTTGACGCTGATCTCGCACAGATCGATTACACGAACGCGGCAAACGTCAAGGTCCTCCAAGTCGGCCAGCCTAGAAATATCCTCAACGAGCTCAATATGACCGCAGACCAATATAACTGGGTGCAGTCCATCTACTTCATTGCCTATATTATCTTCGAGGTGCCGAGTAACTTGCTGCTCAAGAAAATGACACCTCGAATCTGGCAGTCCAGGATCATCTGCTCTTGGGGTATCGTCTTAGCGTGCCATGCTGCGATCCAATCCAAGCATTCCTACTATGCTCTTCGATTCTTGCTGGGCATGATGGAAGCTGGCCTATTTCCCGGACTCGCTGTGCAGCTTTGTTCCTGGTATCGAAGTGATGAGATGGGAAAGCCCATCATGTGGATGTTCGGAATGCAGAATCTCGCTGGGGTTGTTGGATCGTTGCTTGCCTATGGCATCTCGTACATGAATGGCATGTGTGGTATGAGTGCTTGGAGATGGTAAGAATCGCTATATTCCACATTGCGCTTTTTGATGCTGAGTTGAAGTAGGGTATACCTCCTTGAAGGCATATATACGATCCTTCTCGCTGGCGTAGTCCTGATAGTGCTACCTGACTATCCGAAATCACCACGATCGAACAAGTGGCTGACTCCTCGGGAGCAAGAGTATCTGGAGGTCAGACTAAGCGAGAATGCACCGCTCACGGAGGAAGCTGCTTTCAACAAGACTGAGGTCATTGCTGCTTTGAAAGACCCACGAACATATGCCTTCATGCTGAATCAGCTGCTCATCAATCTCGGCGGTTATGGCCTGAGCTGGTACTTACCGACAATCACTACCAACCTTGGCTTTGCTGGACTTCCTAGGAACCAGCTCTTGAACATCCCGCCAGCAGCAGTAAGTTCAAGTGTTTGACTCGAATTATCAATTCGTACTAAATCTCTTACAGGCATCAGTCATTGCGATCATCGCCGCTGGCCTCATGCTGGACAGGGCTTGGGTTACCAGACCGGTCTTCACTCAGCCCATCATGGCAGGCTGCGTGGTCTGCTTCGTCCTTTTCTTCACCATCTCCAGCAAGGTAGGCATATATATTGCCTGCGTTCTCGGGTCAATGTTCTATGCAGTCTACTTCATCCCATTCTGGGCGTGGAGATCTTCAACCCTCAAAGGCATGACCGGATCCGCTTTCGCGCTCGCATTCCAATCATGCATCGGCCAAGTAGGTGGGGTTGTAGGTCCCCAGCTATTCCAGTCCAAATGGGCATACAACGGGTACAAAACTTCGTTCGCCATCTGTGCGGCTTCAATCATTCTTGCGTGGGCAGCGAATTTGTGGATCTGGTGGCTAACGAGAAATGTCGAGTGGGATGTACGAAGGGTTCGTCGCCTACGCATCGAAGCGGAGAAGACAGGTCAGGTCTATGGTGGAGATGACGTGAGGGTATACGAGGAGCGTCGGTTTTACAGTGGTTTGCACAAGGCGCAATGCTGATGGACCTTGTGGCGCATCGTTCTTGAAGCCACGCTCCGCCGCTCGACAAAGCCAAACGTGTTAGGACCTGAAGGTGGTGCGCAACGAAGACCTTGCAAAATCAAGAGCAGATCACGCCTGGAGAAGTGCTGATAAAGAAGCCAAGATGACAGAGAAAAGCTAGGATGGTCCTAGGATTAGTATTCAAGTGACCAGCACCAGCGATACATACCTTATCAGATATAAATAAGTCCAGAGCAAGCAGCAGGGAGATTTGTGATCATTCATATATTCTGCAGCGGCGCTCAGCACTACCAGGGCAAGCTTTCGCCTTCGCGCCTCTCTCACCGTTGTGTATCAAAAAGTGGAGTGTCCAAGTACATGTCTAGGGATGAAGGGCTCGCAAGATCGTGCGAGTGATGTATTGTGCTCCTCGTCGCCAGAATGGACGGGACTGCCATTCGTCGCATCTAGGCCTACAACATAGACAGGCTCTAAAAGTCTAGAAGAATGAGGAACACACGCCCCGCTTGTTCACAGAACTCCACTACGGTGGTTTACGTGACAGGGCAGCCCTAGAGAGACCGAAGTGGGATTGGAGTAAGATCAATGAAAGCGTGATGTATCCAATCGCGTAAGCAGCTTCAAGATGATCTTTGCATTTCTCTATGGGTTGCCGGCCCCCGGAGATCGCCAGGTATACATCATGTGCCGATGCGTAAGCGCCTACCCAGCACTTGAGTATCACATCGCCGCAAACCAAGTGCTCCGTAGGAGGGGAAACGCCTTCGGAAAAGAGCCTGCTTACGTCTTCCTCGGACCTTTCCTCGTAGGGTAGTCTGCCTGAAAAGATAGCGTAGAGTACGGAGCACAAAGCGAAGATATCGGTACGCTTGGAAGAAGGCTCGTCGAATGGGCGTGGCAAGAAATAGCTCTTTCCCTCGATCGCTGAGCCCAGTTGTCTATCGAGCATAGATCCTGCGAGATCTATAATGCGCAATCGATCGCTGCTATCGACCATAAAATGGATAACCTCGAAGGCTCGTCAACAAGCCTTCAATGTTATCATACCGTATGCAAAGCTTCGCTACAGGTGCGTGACAATCCAAATGTATGATTGGTGTGGCTAGTATGGTAGACTCTAGGACGTGTGTCAGGAGAACTATGGGATTATGGAAGATAATGCTGTGCCTCGAATCTCCACTCGAATTTCTTGAAGTATCTCAGCTACATTGTCGAACTTCCTTGCCCAGCATTTCGTGATAACTCGACCGCACGCCTCAAGCTCAGTCACGTCTGGATATTGCTCATTGGAATATGCAGCTTCAATCTTCATATTCCGACAAATTCGAGTAAGGCTTCTTGCCAGTCATGATTTCGTAAAGGCACGAGCCAAGCGCAAATATCTCACTTGCGTACGTGACGTCTTTCAACAGTGGGTGCGCACTCCGTAACTCGTAGAAGGTCATTACGGGCTCGCCATCGATAGAGGACCCGGCGAAGTCACCACCCTTTATGTTCAAAACTTCATCGAGGAAAAAGTTGTTGCAGGAGATGTCGCCGTGTAGGACGGAAGCAGCGTGAAGGGCAGCAACCGTATCAACGACTTGCTCGCCCCATCGGCGACGCAAGGAAAGTGGGATGGCGTGTTCGTGGCTGCGGACGTAGCCTCGAATCGAACCATTGGCTGCGTAGCCTAAAATCAGGCCGTTTTCGATACCTCCATAGAATCTGAGAAACCTGGAATCATCGTAGTTTTGCTCTTGCAATCGCTGATAGACTCTCAGTTCTCTCTGAAGGGAGCGATGGTGGTGCGGGGGAATATGTTTGATGACTGCGTCAAGACGAAGCACAGTCCCCGTGATTCCTGCACCAACAAGGTCTTTGAAAGTAAGACCATAAGGGAGGTCGAGGGTATATTCTGCGTCGGGCATCGAGTAGGTATGTCAAGCGAAAGCGAAGTGCGTGGTGATCAAGAAGAAGGCGCGAATACACGTGTGGTGGATAGGAACAGGGGAAGCAGGGGTATATCCTGCACGGACTCCTGCAGGTGTAGGATGAAAAGTGGCAGCGGGGGGACTGCTGGAGCGATGCTCGCTGCTGCCACCACTCCGTATCGTGATGCCCTGATGGAGTTGCTGTAGGTCTGAAGCATGCTTTTGTATTAGCTTCATTGCTATTGTACCTGTTTTGTATGAGAAGTTGAACCTCGTCGTCACCGGAGCCAGCTCCGCCGTCGGGCTCCCACTGCTGCTTTCCCGACTGCCGCCGCTATTGTTCCCAACTCGACCTCATCCCTTCCCTTTGTCTCCTCGGCCGACCAGAAACACGAGTCGAATCTGTAGTCAAGTCCTAGTGGACCTCGATGAGAGGGACTTTGCAGAGTCCAACAGCACGACAGAGATGATGGCGTCCAGGCCCGCAGGGTTCGCAGTGGCGATGCAGCACCTTGCTTCAGGCAGTCCGTGAGCGAGGCAGCTTGCCATGGCATTTTGCCGCAGACTGCGCACGGGGGAAGACGCACCGGGGGGCGGAGCTGTAGCGATGCAGAGGTCAAGCAGGAGAAGTCCGAACCTGGCTCACTGCGACCGCCACCGAGCCATCAAGGGATCAAACCACAAGGTAGCCCTGCGCGGTGGAATATTCGCTACGTACAGGGCATATCGGTGGCCTGGCAAACATCAGTCAGCGGATCACCTGCGGTCGAGACGAGCGAGAAAACATTTTCTGTACCCGATACCACCCATGACGACAACACGACCTGGGCATCTTCGTACGTACATTAGCAAAGAATGAAACCAGAGTGGGCTTGCCAGAATTACCGGATACGCGTCACATAGCGTTAATTCAACCGACAATTCCGTCTGACAGCCGTTTTGGCACATCTGGATCCCGCACACGCCGCGTCGTATATATGTCCTAGCCGAAACGGAAAGTGGTGAAGTAGCGAGACTACAACAGATGTGCTTGCACCTCCATCCTATCAACACCAGCTCCACGGAACGCATTTTACCTGGATTATACCGTATGCATGTCCGGAACCAACGACATCGAAGTGAGACGGCAATAATGCGTCCTTGCCTCGCCAGAGTGACAAGATAACATTGTCAACTCCGGGCAATGTGCAAGCTTCCGAAAGATCTGGACCATAATTGGAAACCGCGATATGTAGGTCAGAGCAGAAGGAAACCGATGGTGAGCCAGTGGTAGCACGACCATATTCACCAGCAGCTCTACCTCGCCATGCTTTCCCGCAGTACCCAAGTCATACATCATCGACACCATATACGCATCAGAGAAGAAGGACTGGCAAGAGAGTCTGTCCAAGGGCGTCCCGTACTCACAACAATGGCCATTTTCGATCACACCCACTCGACGACTCGGTCCATGTAGCCAACGTTGCCAGGTCTGTGTCTTCTCTCGAATGCATTATAGGTATATCGGCAGGGAGGGAATATAGGGGGACCGGTCAACATCTCCTGAAGTCTCCCAGATAAGCGGGAAATCCAGGCCATCTCCGTCCGATAATACCTGCTGAAGTATTGGATTCAACCTCAGGAGTCTGGACCATATACGGGTGGGAAGAAGGATGCGATATAGGGGGACTTCCGCGACTCACCGTGGATACGATATACCACACCGACTCTGCCTCATCAGCATCTGCTACTGGAGCTGAATCCTACCCCAGAGGCACCATAGATGCAGCGCAGAGAAAGAGAAGGGAATGTGATGCGTAATAAAAAGCTTCTAAGACTTACCGTGGATGTGACAATACGCCCCTGAGCTCTGCTCAAGCAGAACCTCTTTCCGGTTCTGGCTCTAACATCACCGGCATCATATACGCGTGTAGAAAGGAAGGATGATGGGAAGTCTGCCAGTGAGAGTGTTCTTCATTCTCACCTATTACTATGTATGGTATTCGTATAGAGGGCGCTTCGGCGCCACGCCCATGGGTATCTCGCAGAAACAGAACAAAACAAGCAGATGAGTTGGTTCTACACCTCAATGTCGAACCAGGCCCTCCAGCCGTGGGCCAAAGCCCACTTCACGAGGCGGAAGGAGCCGTGCGTGAGGAAGGTGACCTCCACGGCCCCACGCAAAGTCGTGAAGCGCTCCACCCGACCGAAGTACTGGAGCTGCGCTGCAGCATACGCGGCCGGGATGGGGATACCGTCGCGTGGGAGGAGCCAGATGGTGCGCGGAGCGATGGCGGGCGAGGTGCGCAGGATGCGGTTGCCCATGACCTGCTGGCCATTGGCGGCCAGAGCATTGTTGGCGCCTTGGAGGGTCTGCGAACTGTCAGTATACTCTACCATCCGCGACGATGACTGACGTACTGTGAACTGCACGTGGGCGGAAGGGCGGACGGCGGTGGTGGTGTAATCGCGCGTGACGTTGACCCAGCACGCGCCGTACAACAGAAACATGTTCCAGAGGGACAAGCTCAGCTGGTAGTCGGTCAACGACGCTGGGAGGCTGGCGTCGCGCGTCAGCAGGAGTCGATACGTGGTGTGAGGGCTGGAAAATGCACTTACTTGCCGACGAAGACACAAAAGCGAGCGGAATACTGTTGCTGGGCAGTGCGGAAACCGTCTCTGATGAACTCGAGGTGTTCATGGTTGAAGCTGGCCTGAAGGTGCGGAGCGGTTGGTGGCATGTCGTAAGGATTCATCACGAGGAAACGATAGTAGTCTTCTTCGGTGGCGGTGGGGGCCATGCCATTGTTGATGACGGACTGTGGAGGCGAGATGTCGGATGCTATCGACAATGGCGACGTGACCGCTTCCTCATAGACGCCTGGAGTCTCGAGATTCTTGATGCCGGAGTCAATCTCTTTCGACTTGACGGCGATGAGGCTTGGCTGGTGCTGGAATGACGGAAAGATGTGCTCGAACTGGCAGTGGTTCAGCTTCTTCCTGAAGTTCGGGGAGCCTCTGGACTGAGAAGTCTCGTTGTCGAACGGCCAGGACATGTCGTTGGGAGACGGCATGTTGCAGAATGGACGACCCATTGTGGATGTTGACGAGGAGGTACTGGTTGAAGATGGGTGCTGAGTTGAATGGTGACGATGGTGCTGAGCTGCTTGGGGAAGATGATGTTGAGGCAGTGCTTGAGCAATGTGTGGCGTATGGGTGGGAGAAGATGTGTCAGAAGAGGATGCACCTGAATGTATGGCCGGATGATGTTGGTGAAGAGGAGGAAGAGAAGGATGTCCGTGGGCAGCAAAGAAACACTTCTTGCTCATGTCAGGGCCCTCGCACCCTCGAACCGCCGCCAAGGTTCACAGGAGTGTATGTTTGGGCAGGACCGATTGGACCCACTTTCACGGATTAGGCAAGACGCGCTTTCCTTCCGGCAGCCTGCCTTCCCATGGGCGTTCCCGAAGGCGATGAGGTCGACCATCGCCGGCGTAGTATGCTGGTATTGCTGGTATGAGGTTGTAGCGCCAGCTCAGGCGATGCTCCTCCACCAATCGCGGTCCCTGTACGATATGCTATGGTGGAGGAGTATCATTTCCTGCCTGGCCAGCAGCACTTCATCTGCGTGCAGGAAGCTCTGGGCAACCACGACCCATCTCAGACAGGGGTCATGCCACTGGACGTTGGCTCTCCAAGCAGCAGCAATGCCCTCTTAGCATCGCTGTGTGTGGCTCCGTCTTCTTCTCCCAGTCGTCTCCATGCTCTTCGATGTCTAGGCGGCTGGCGCTGGGGACCATTCGATCGGGGGTGATGGTGTTAGACACCGCAAAGGGGCTCTCGAGGCGGGGGTTTGCTGCGAGGGACGACGAAATCGTCGTGTTTCAATCCTCAGACCCAGAGTCTCGTTATTTGAAAGCGTAGCCGGCGAGGGCTAAGGGCGTGACAAGGCTCGTTCGATGGTGGAGAGGCCACTGGCGCCGTAGCGAAGGCTGATCAAGGCGCGGCGTGGTCTCAGTGTCTGTTTATCTGGCTGGTCAGTGCCGAAGCCTTCCACTGCGCACGACTGCCACGCTGTAGAACGCCAGAGCAAAGGGAGATCTACCTTCTCGTGCAGTTGAGATGGTGTTTCGCCTCAGGGGGAGCCTGTTGCAAGGCGCGCAGAGCCACGATGCGTAGATGTGTCCTTGTCGCGGTAGGAGGCATCGCGGCGAACGTTGCCCCTGCTACCAGTGATGACCCGTTGAGCCATTCAGCGCGTGCTATACCATGCCACGGTCCTTGGTACGGACATGAGTTGTTTCATCAGAAACAGCACGACCTTTGGACAGCCCCTTCGCCACGAATGAGGCAGTGGCGATCGTAGCAAGGTGGCTGCAGTAGTGCCAGAGATGCCTTCTGGCCGCGAACGAGCGCCTTCACCAGCCTTCGACGCCTGTCTCGAGCCATTGAGGCACTGGAGGCAATCTATAGCGTGCTGTGACCCTTCACCTGACCTCCCCATGCTTCCATCGAAGTAAGAAGAACCTCGTACCAGCCAAGTAGCCATGGTGCGAGTTCTTGTGGTGATGCGAAGTCATTACGTCCACCAGCCCAGGGCGGCTGGGGCCAGTCTATGATGCCCCAGACTCCTGCCGTGACATGCTGCGATCCGTTTCATAGGCACTCTCAGCCTCGCATATGGCGATATGAGCGTAGCAGAAGCCCAACAGCCATAGCATGGGGCTACAGTGGAGGCACAGGGTGGACGTGAAAGTGAGGCAAATTCAAGGAAGCAAAACCCTCCCTTTCGTAGGCTTTCTGTCGGACATCATGAATGTCAGGCAGGAGCGATACAGCCTTGATGACAGCGTCAAGTAGGTATTGCAGACATGCTGGCAATTTCTGACGGTGAATTCATTCTACGTGGGACAGCGGCGGGCGCTTCCTTCGTGGACCATGATATGAGGCTATGGCGAACGCAGAATTCGGGCGTACAAACGAGTCACTTCTGGGGAACAAAGCACACAAGAGCTGTGAATACTGTACGAAGTAGCATGAAGACGGCACAGTGCCAACATGGACAAGGCCTGGCTGTCGATACATCTCGTCCCCAGCATTGGAAGCTCCGCAATTGCTTGCCCATCCCGAAATCAGGCGCTGTGGCCGTACAAAGAAGACCGAACAGAAACAAGCCAAAACCACGCGCAAAGCCTCCTCCCACTCGTTCCACACCCCTAGCCAAGCTTCTCCCACCCATCGGATACCTCGCCCGTCAAGTCATCCACCCTGACACGCGGCCGCCCATCCTTCCGCCCTTGCTTGAACAACTTCTTCATGCTCTGCCATGTTGCTTTGAGGCGCTTCGCCAGATTGGGGGGATTCATGTGCTTGAGCCGCGAAGTCGTGCCGCTGTCTTGGCCCAAGAGACGCTCTGCAGAGTGGGCCGGTGCCGGTGTAGGCGAAATCGATGTGGATGGCACCGTTGCGCACGAGTCTTGTGAGGCAGCGGTGGCTGTTACAGGTGAGGTGGAGGCTAGCCTCAGAGGGCTGTGGTATGGTGTGGTGGTCTCCATGGCGTCTTTGTTCTTCGACTGCCGGAGAAAGGCGTGTGTGAAGGGAGGCGGATAGGGTCAAGGCGTTGGAAAAATCGTCGAGCCAGACGGGGAAGAGTGAATGAGCCTGTTCCATGGACAGGCTGCAATGAGCTCTGACTACAGAAGGAGAAAGCACGGAGGTTGTAGGGTTGGCGGAGTGCCGTGCGTCGAATACGTATCTAGAGAGCAGCATACGGCCGCATTGAATAAGACAATTTGTTACCACCGAAAGTAGCACAGAGGCGAGAGCAGGGTCTGCATACGCCAATGCTGAAAATACCACATAGGAATAACTTGAATAAGGCATCCAGGGAAAGCGCACAAGACTCACGCGACCCGAAACAACATGCTCAAGACATTTGACATCTCATGCCCGCCATCATCACGAATATCAATCCAAGCGACTGAGCCGATCAGTCTGCAGCCCAAGCATCATAACAATTAGACACCGGACAACCAAGCATCGCATACATCACCGCAGCATGAGCAGTAACCACCACTTTACCGAGAATATGGTAAGAACGTACAAAGTATGGATGTTAGCAAGGTGAAAAGCAACATCAGTCGACGGACTTGATCTCAAGTCCTTCAATGCCAGTTTGGGCAGTCATGCTCAGTACTGCTGACTAGCAGACTATGGCGGAAGCTACGAGTCGATGTGGTGACTTGCTCTGGGAACAGGACGCCATATGAGGCACCGGCACGTGGTTCGTGTTAGCGTCGCGGACCATACTGTACGGATATGCTCACATCATGGCGCAAAAGGATTCTGTAAAGCTGTGGAAGTTTTGCAACGCCTCTGGAACAGGATGGAGAGGTCTCTGATACTATGGATGCCGCTCACATCATGGACTGGTCCCAACGCCCTTAACTTCAGCGCTCCCGAACTCAAAGAACTCAAGATTCAAGTAGGCCATTTGCTCTTCTGCATGCTTCAAGCATGCCAAGAAGTAAATCCACCGTATAGCGGTGGAAGAGGTAGGGCGTCTCGTACCGTCTCTTGTCGCCCAGGCACATTTCGGCTTGCATCAAGAAAAGTCCTTCCATTGCACGGGACATCTCCTCGCTTTGGAGTGGACCTTCCATCCTTGTATCTTGACATTATCCCACTCCAGCGCTTCTGATGACATGGTGCCTTCGAATTTCTCGCAGTCGTTGCCAGAGAAGACCAGGTATCCTGTGTTACTGTCGATGTCGATATTCTGTTCACTACCTTCTACTCCCGAACCGTGCGTTATGCCCTTCCACTTCATCCAGAATTTCGGATTGCGGAAGGTGTTCTTTTCAAATGCTTTGGCGCGACGGTTGATTCTCTCGTCTTCAGCTTCCATGACGCTGGGCTGTTGGTGTGAAGTTTCATCGTCGTCGTTCTGGTCATTTTCCTCGTCACTGTTGTTGACATCATCGGTCTCCTGTTCATCATCTGAGTCTTGCTCAAGCTCCTCGACGATACCAGCCAGCCTTTTCCGACTCCCCGCTAGAATAAAGATGCCGTTCACTTTGCCACCGAAGTCGAAGGTGCCAAGAAATCCGTCATCTTCTGGGGTCAACTCGTGAATCTCAAGCCAGGATTGAGTCTTTCCAGTAGAAGCTATTTCTGGCTTATTGTTGTCTTCATCTGCGAGCCGAATGTCGTATCTACCCAGCGCCCGAAGTGGATCAAATGTTGGACCATTGCGGCCACGATTCTTCCCCTTGCCACCTTTCGAATTCCGCGAGCGACCATGCGGTATTCGTCGAGATTGTAATGCCACTCCTAGTGGATCATCGTCCATGTTAATCAGCCTTGCTGAGCTAGCAAGGGTTTTGTGAATAGTCGATCAAACAAATGAGGTCTGGTAAAGGCTTGGGAGGTGCCAAGACATGTCGATCGCGGCTCCACATTTGCATGCCGAACCCTCGCGTTCACTCACCAGCTTGCATCAATGATGATGGCATTGTTCGTACGATTGTCGCGACTCACCACAACGGAAGCCAAGCATGTCACTCAACTTCTTCCACGCCTCCGGAATACATACGATCACCTCTACGCGTGGCGGCTGAACCGATCAGCATCGAATGAGGCCTGCCCAACCCGAAGCCGCAGGCGTTCGAGGCCATGGACGCCAGAAGAGGATGCGCTTATAATTCGGCGGTGGAATGAGGACGCGGATGGGGATACTGCCAAGCAGATATCAGCAGAGCTCGAAGGGCGCTCTTTCAATGCTGTTCATAACAGAGTAAAGACGCTCAGGCTCGTCGGCAGAGCAAACATCTCGTTCAAGCAAACAAAGGCTCGATGGACACCCGATGAGGTTCAGACGCTCCTCGACAAAGTCGAAGCCAACACACCTATCAGTGATATCGCGGCCGACTTGGGGAAAACTGCGTCGTCCGTAAGGTCTCGTCTTCGTGGGTTGGGAAAACTTCCTGAAGGGAGTTCAGACGGTAGGCCAGGCAGGCAAGAACGGCCCCAGCGCCGCTTGAGATATTGGACGCCTGAGGAGACTCGAGAAGTCCAAAACTCAACAGGAGAGTCACTACGGAGTCTGGCGGCACGCCTCGGCCGCTCCGTTGCTGCGGTGAAATATCGTCGCTGGTACGTAACCGTCAGTGGCAGTGCCCCCGAACGCGCTGTGGAAGACGCAGAACGGTCCACCCTCTTCTGGACACGGCAGGACAGGGACAGACTGATTGAAATGAAACGAGCCGGCTGGTCCAACAAAAAAGTTGCTCAGCACATGGGCAGGAGCATTTATTCCGTCAAGCATTACTACGGTGCGTGGAGGGCAGAGGCGACGCGGCAAGGAATAAGTGTGCCGCTGTGTGGAATTTGGACTCCTGAAGAGGATGCGATCCTTCGCCGACTCGGCTCGACCTCACCGCGTCCGGATTGGGAGCAGGTGTCCGCCCACATAGAAGGAAGGTCTGGGAAGGCTTGTCGGGGTCGTTTCTATATTCTTATGACCAGAGGTGGTGGCCGTGGAGTCGGGGCTCAGCGAGGCATTGAATGAGCTCTCGGAACTCGCACTACGCGAGCCAATTCCAGATACCTCACAGCGTCAACTCCACGCTGCTTCTTAGCCAGGCTGAAGTATTGGCATGACTGCTGGGATGAGACATGCTTGGCACGCTACAACCGAGGATGCATCTTCTCTTGCGACGCAGCTATACATGGGGTCAGGCTTGCTTGTTGCAGCTGCACCATTCAGCTATATGAGCCTTTTGATGCTCTTGTTCGAAGCCATCGGGTCAGGCTTGGCCTATCTCCAGGTCTTGGCCTATGTCATCCCGGAAATTTCGTTGTTTCGGGAATCTTGTACAATCATACCACTGTCAAGCGAAGGTGTTGTCGAGAGCATACACTTCTATCGGCCAAGACAAGATCATCAGACTGTGGGCGACCACTTGACAAGTCCTGGCTGTTCCATCGTAGAACAAGAGCTACTCTGTATTTTCCTGACAGCATGGCTTCCGGAGACGATACGTCCATGCAGCCACTGGACACTCACATTGACCAACCCCAATCCTCCACGGCCATTGATCCATCCACGAAAACATACACGTACTACCACGCCGGGCCACTCTTCACCCTTGGCGATCTGCACACCAACGTCCTCCTTTCCCGTTCCATTTCCACCCTCAGCAATGGTAGATTCCAGCCTTTGCTTCCTCAGGACCTCGAACAACGAGGTGACGTAACCCCTCACAACATTCGCGACAAGGACATTCGAGCGCTTCTCTCCTGCGACCTGGCACTCTTTACCTATGACGGCACGGAACTGGATTCCGGAACCGTGGTCGAATATATGATTGCCAAATTTGCGGACATCCCTTCCGTGATTCTGAGGAGCGATTTTCGAGGTGGCGGTGATCAGGGAAGTCATCCTACTGGTGCTGGAGAGCCGTGGAACTTGATGAGTAGTTTCTGGCCACGCACGAAAGGTGTGGTGGTGGATGGCATGGTCGAGTACAAGAAAGCTCTGAGGGACGCCGTGAGTGGTGCGGGGAATAGCAATGTCGACGTCAGTCGCGTCGCGGGCGAGAGCATGATCGAGACCACCGCGAGTAAATGTGTGAGTGCCATGGAGGAGGTTCTCAAGATGCCCGCCAGGATGCCGAAGGCGCTGAGGCCAAACGTGTATGAGTGGTTGGCACTGATGCCCGGCTATGCTGAGGGAGACGATGGGAGGGATGTGAAGGATATGAACTCATTGTTGGAGAGGAAGCATGGGAAGGGAACATTCAATTGAGTGTATGATGGAGATTAACCAGCATGCGCATTTGCTCCGGGCACTGCACCAGATGATAAGCTGTCGAAAGGCCATACATTTTCAGTTAGTCTTACCGCGGCCTGGATACATAGCTCCACACCGGCGAGGCCATCAAATATGACAACGACTACCACGACAACGACTTTGCTAGCCGCTTCGAGATCATCCATAATGACAAACTCGATCGAGAAGGGATCGATCCAGCTCTCCAAGACAATGCGTAAGTCGCCTAGCTCTCACTCTCCTCCTCGGGTCCGGCTCGGCTTCCTTCATCTCAGCGCCCTCACTTCCAATCTGGCAGCGAAATGGGACAATGAGATCACGAACTGATCGTCCTCTTATCCCATCCCATCCACCTTTTCGTCTCAGCTGGAGCAGGCTATAACTGACCGACGTCGACGCATTCAAAACGCGTGGGATATCATATCGTAATGGCGCTGGAACACGCCATGATGTGAGTTCGGCAAATATCCAGTGCGGAACTTGTGTTCGGAGAATATTGGGCGCGTAACTTGTGGGGAAGGTGAGTGCGGTTGGGATGGAAGTGGTGGATTCTGACGCGGAACCAAGCACATGTCGATGAAAAATGGGGGATCCTGCGGTCGTGGATCTTTCTTTGGACAGGCTATTGGTTAGATGCGATTGCGTAGCCTCGCGTGCTCCTCTGAATACTCGCTCCACAGACACCTGAAGAATGTGGATATGCTCCGTGAAAATGGGGTTTGGAGCGAGATTCATCGCTACGAGTCGCGGAGAAGTGATTGGTGAGGCTGCTCTGGTTCATGCGCGCGAGAGGGTGGGACAGTCTCTGCAGCGGGTCTGGAGGTGCATTATCATGAACTGCACGTCAGTAGAGAGATGGTTGTGATGGAGAATGTTACGTTGACGATGCATGGGGGCGGGGCGATTTTGGAGCCGAGATGAGTTGGCAATTGCGCCAAACACATGGCTTCATTCATTTCAAGACCCGCATTCAATAGAATTAATGTACGTCAGCATGGCACATGGCATTAACACGTATCTGAATCGACGGGCTACCTTGAAGAGGGCGGGAATGTTGAGACAGTGCTCAGCAAGGTATCGCATATAAGCGACAATTCATCTTTAGATTCAGGTATACCACCTGAGTACGCAAGAGGATTGGCAGAGATTATAGATCGCCTTCGCTGGCATTCTTTACATTCCTGAGAATTTCAGAACATATATCCCGTCATTGCATCTTGCAGCATTCTTCTTTGAATCGAACAGTCTTGCATTTGCGTGGTCGAGTCCCCCAGCCAAACTCCCTTGACGTCTTTAAAATTGACCGGACATCGCTGTGAATGTCACGGACCCGAATACTTTCATACCATGCAACCTGTGGGACGATGAGTATCTCTCGTCGATCGATGCAACGACGACCTACTGCTGCCCCGATGCCCAGGAAGAGTGCGCAAGCTGATAGTATGATTACCGTCTCGAACTTGAATGCGAAGCGAGATGTGATGTCTTGAATGTACGAGAGCGTGGTCATCAGTAGAATCGCATCGAAAACCCGTTGACGTAGAAACGAAGTGATCTTTGCAATGTCAAACATGATGTCGGTCTTGCTTTCAGTCGTCGTAGTTGTTATCGAATCGAGCTCAGTCTTGACTGCGGCTTTCTGTAGGGAAATTGCCGAGTTTGCTCCTTAGCATACTGTCTCGACTGCATCGATCTTTTGCTGGGCATGGCCGATCATCGCGAGTGAATGTCACTCTCGTTGGCCACAGACAATAGTACAACGCGTTTGCTTCGGTTCTGATCAATATTTGGTTGGGAGGGGCTTTCAAAGCGTGGGATGTGCCTTCGCTAATTCGACCCAGCGTGGCAAAGCTTTTGCCTAGCCTTGTCAAGAATTATTCGCTCCACCGCAAGGGCTTGCATGACCGCGCGAGCACTCGGACGACAACCACATGAGCAGGGACGCCAAAATGAAGCAGGCTCGCCAAACCCTGCAGTTGGGCGCCCTCCCAAGTGGGACCCCGGGCGCGGTGGATGGGCTGGTATCTAATCAGATTGCTAAGTAGCGTCAAGCCCGCCGGCACCGGAGTACTGACTATTGGAGGACCATGGCACAGACCGGCCAGGGTGGGCGCCATAGCAAGTCATTCACCAACATGTGGCTTTCGGCTGATCCGCTGGCTCAGCGGACCTTTACGAATCTTATCAGATCAGAAATTTCCATCTTTGCGCCCTGCGCTCGTCACGCGTGCAGCAGAAAGGCTGGATCAAAACGTGATCGGTTAACAGGGCCCGGTCCAGACTCTCCTTCCGGCACAAGACCCGATCTGCTTTCGTTGCGGGAAGTCTTGCTGTGCTGGACGACCCACCGTCCAGCTCTGGCGAGGTTCGTACTTCAGCAAGCTTCGCTCTTCCCTTGGATCTGCGATAGCAACGACCGGGCATCGACATCCAAGCCTTATCGCCAAGATGTCGTCTGTACTCAAGAAGATCGCTGGGCTATGGATCCCGAACTTGAAAGGATCGGTAGACGATGGCGCCCAGTCTCCGGCTTCAGATAACAGCAGCATCGAGCGTGTCGACTCGCCGGAAGGAAAGGGCCACGATCGTGTCGCAGAGCAGCCAACAGTGTCTGGTACCCAGGCGCCGGACGAAAATGCTCAAGATGGTGTCACGGCGGTAGAAGCCATCACGTTGACATGGACGAAGACGACTCTTGCAGCCGCCTACATTCTGTAAGTCGCTGAAGAAATGTAAGGCAACCAGATCACGAGAGCCAAATCTAATCGACACGAATAGCATGTGGTTGCTCTATTTCGTCAACGCCTTTCAGTCGTCAATCACAAGTAATCTGTCAGCGTATGTCACTAGTGCATTCGAGTCGCATTCTTTGCTTCCGGTCATCTCGGTGGTCTCCAGCGTTATGGGGGCGGCTTGCTATATGCCTCTTGCCAAGATCCTCAACCTTTTCGATCGTTCTGTTGGGTTTGCGGCCATGGTCATCTTCGCGACGATTGGATTGATTCTGTCTGCGACATGTAACGATATCGAGACGTACTGCGCATCGCAGGTGAGATACTTTGAGATTTCTGGAAAGCCCAGATCCTGACCAGTTCGCAGGTGTTCTACACCATCGGTTTCACGGGCATGATCTTCTGCATCGATGTCATCACTGCCGATACATCCACCCTACGCGATCGTGGTCTTGCGTACGCTTTCACATCCTCGCCATACATCATCACCGCATTCGCTGGAGCATCAGCCTCGCAGCACTTCTATGCGACGAATTGGAGATGGGCTTATGGCTGCTTCGCCATTGTTCTGCCTGTGGTAGCGACTCCATATTTCTGTCTCCTTCGCTGGAATCGACATTTGGCGAAGAAGCGTGGTCTTCTCCGCCCCAAGGAGCGCAGCGGACGCACCTTCTTCCAGAGTGTGTGGTATTACATCGTTCAGTTCGACCGTAAGGACGCACCAAATGGACACAACAAGCATCAGCTAACTGAGTACAGTTATTGGTACCTTCCTCTTGGCTGCAGGGCTGGTCATGTTCCTTCTTCCCTTCACCATTGCAGGATCAGCCGCCGACGGCTGGCGCCAGGGCTACATTATTGCCTTGCTCGTCCTGGGCTTCTGCTGCATCGTCGCGTTCGCACTGGTCGAGCGTTACGTCGCGCCTGTGCCATTCATTCCATGGAATATCCTCGTCTCCAGAACCGTCATCGGTGCATGCTTGCTTGATGTGTGCTACCAGATTGCTTACTACTGCTGGTTCGACTATTATACTTCTTACCTTCAGGTGGTTTTCTACACCAGCATTGAGCTCGCTGGATACACAAGCAGTATCTTCGACGTTGTTTCAGGAGTGTGGCTTTTCGTCGTGGGTTTTGCCATCAAGAAGACTGGTCGCTTCCGATGGACTCTATTCTGGGCTGTGCCCGTCTACATCCTCTTTGAGGGTTTGATGATCTACTTCCGCATGCCAGGCTCAGGCTACGGCTACCAGGTCATGTGTCAGGTCTTCATTGCATTCGCTGGAGGTGCTATGATCATCTCCCAGCAGGTGGCCGTTCTCGCAGCCTCTGATCACAACAACGTAGCTTCAGCGCTCGCTGTGCTTGGTGTCTTCGGCAACATCGGAGGTGGCATTGGTGGGAGTATCTCTGGCGCCATCTGGACGAATACCCTGCCGCAGAAGCTGCAAGAATACCTGCCGGAGTCTACCAAGGCTGACTGGGAGGCAATCTACGACGATCTCACCACCCAGCTCAGCTACGAGAAGGGCACCCCGACCCGCATTGCCATCCAAAAGGCATACGCGGTTGCGCAGCAGAATATGCTCATTGCCGGAACTGCTGTCATGGCTACCGCTTTGATCTGGATGGTGGTCATCAAGGATCTCAAGCTTACCAAAGTGCAGGCTAAGGGAGTCCTTTTTTAAAATGTTCATGCCTTGGCCAGGGTTATTCGTCGCACCTGAAACTTTCAGCAAGCATGAGAATTGGACAGAGTAATTGTGTCTGAGAACCACGCGTGGTGTTCAGACAGTCTTATGCATAACAGATACCACTTTTTGAATCTAGAATTACTTTACTTGCTCTCTCATGAGACGGGCGACGGGAGCCTCGCTACACTTCGATCACGCTGAATTATTCATTCCTTGCCTTCACAAGAAGATACACAGCTTGGAGTACCTTGGCTGCTCATGATATGCTCATGAGCTCAGTTACACCAGGAAAACCGTCATACATTCCAACAGTCGATCTGAGAACGAGAAGTCATTTCGAGGGATCCAGGTCTGATCTACCAAGTATCATTACAAGAGTCGCCACCTCGAAAACAGAACTCACGACTGCGTACCTTCACCGCCAAGCACAGTATCCAGGTATGCCACCACTCGTCTCACGAGGTCTTTCCTCGGCTCTTCCTGATCATCATTACTAAAAGCATGCGAAGCATTCGGTATAATCCCACTGTGCTCGCCATCCCACTGATCTCCCACGATGCCCGCCCATTTCCGCAGCAGCTTTTCCTTGTCCACCCACGCCGGCACCGACTGATCAGCTCCCGACTGCATCACCATGAGTTTAGTTCTCAGGAGCCCTCGCTCTCCAATCTTCCCAAAAGTCGTGCGGAGAACCTCCTCGCCGAGATCTGAACTGAAAAGATCGTCTTCCCGTGGCTTCTCTGGGCTTTCGGGACTGACGAGGCTCAGGAAGCGGCGAGCGGTAAGGACGTGGTCGTCGGGATAGATCTGGCTGGTCATCCAGAGCGGGAGCAGAGTGTCGCAGGCTCGTTTGGATTTCTCGGCGTCTCGGGACATGGCGACGAGTTGTTGGAAGGTGGTTTTGAGTTCGGCTTGGGAGTGCCCTTTGAAACCTTCTGGCTGCTCCAGGAGAAGTTGGATGACTTCGCGGTCTGAGACGGCCGCTTGCATGATGGCTCCATCGAGGGCAGGGCGCTCGACGTGTTCGAGATTGGGGTCGAACGAGGCTCGGCTGGTGTGTGGATTGGGTCGTGATAGATAGTGAAGGATGTCTTGACATCCGGTCGAGTGGCCCATCAAAGTGATCTTGCCGGAGCCGAATTTGTCGGTCTTGTATTCTTTGATGTATTTGATGCATTGTGCGATTTCATCCGTGTCTCGGTCAAGGTGTCCGAGACCCCATGATTGGTATGAGGATGTCAGGTTGACTGTGAAGATGGACCATGGTGATTGATCCAGGGCTTTGACAAGATCGTGGACGTAGGGAGTTGTTGCAAGACCATCACCTAGACCGCCGACGAAGAGCAAACTGTGAGGTTTCTGTACGGCATTGCCGGTGAATTCGAAGGCGACTAGGGTCTCTGTCTGGGTGACAATGACAATCAGTCCACATGACGCAGAAATGTCACGATTGAGTCTGCCCACCTACAAAGTGATGCAAGATGCCAGGCAGGCCTCCTTTCGGCCAGAATTTCGAAGCCATACTCAACCTCAATACAACTCAATGATGGTCGGCTCCGAAAGTCACAAGATCAGATAAGATCGAAGGTCCTCCGTGAATGGGGGGGTCGTGCCCGTCCGACATGTCCGCCTTGTCAGCACGCTTCCCGCCCGAAATCGGCCCATAAAGCTCTCTCTCTCTCTCCAAGTCGACAAAAACGACCAGAAGACCGCGTGTTGAGCCCTGCAGAGAATCATAATGCCGCACAACACCATGTGTGGAATCCTTGTCTAGCATTGTCCTGCTGCTGCTCCTGACTCGTACGAAGCGAAGCGATACCGAGACATGCCTCGTCACAAGCTTTGTACTAAGGCTATACACCCGCGCTACTGCAGGATAGGCGGATCTGATTAGACCCGTGGAACTTTGATAACTTTGGTGGACGTTTAGTCGGACTACTGCATGTATGTACATGTAACGTTACAACACCACGCGTGTTCTGTGCGCTAAGCCTAGTGAGAGGGAAGAACGCCTTTTATTTTTTCCTTCCGTTGCAAATCCCCCCGAGGTTGGCTTGAACGCTTGCTAATAGGTAGACACATCGAAACCCTGGTTTTTAGGAGCCACTGCTTTCAGAGCTTCGCGGTGAGCTTCTCGATCAGCTCTGCAGTAGCCGCTGCGTCCCAAGCCGCCCGGTCGGCGGATTCCAAAGGTTTCTTCCTCCCATCCCAGAATAGTGGGCAGAGTTGGAACCATTTCTCGCGACTGGCGTTTGAATGTACCGATCTCTTGTGTCCGAGGTCGACGTATTTGCCGATCGTCAGGCCGACGGAGTTTTCGTAACTTAGAATTGTAGCTCCGGTGGCCTTGGGCTCGCCGACGACGTTGATGGTGCGTGGATCGTCGAGGAAGCAGTAGTGAATACAGCTTGAATACCATGCGTTGACCCTGTGGGAGCCACGGAAGGACGCGTCACCGACGAGGGAGTGTCGGCCGCGATCGTATGCATGGGCGTCGTAATGCGCTCCGTAGTGATCCTCCTAGCAGATGTTAGCGCTGGTTCACGGATCGAACGAGTATGCGACTTGCCTTGGCCCAGTAGAGCTCGTAGTACGAGAAGCGAGTGTCGTTGAAACGTCCGAACAAGCACAGAACGTGTGGATCCTCGTGGAGCTTTCGAAGGTATTCTCGGTGCTGGTCCAAGGTTCCAGTCTCATTCCAGCCAGCGGCTACGCGAGGGTCGTTCTGCCACTTATTGAACAGCTCGAGATGCTCTGAGTTTCGATAGTCGACAGCCTCCAAGGAGAAGAGTTCATCGATCTCTGGAATGTAGCGACTATACACGATCGACCCTGGGAAGGGCTTTGGTCGTCGGGTAGGATGTCTTGTGTATACCGGCTCTTCGGGAAACTTCATCGTCAGCTGGTATTGCTCGGGCATCGCGGGATACTGTGCGAGTGGTTCGCGGAGGTGAGCATCTGTCCCGTCACCAACGACCCATATTGGTCGCGGTCCAGTCGGCGAAGCGGCGCCCTGCCAGAAAGCACTTCGCAGAACCAATAGTTCATCGTCCGTCACCTTCTGGGCCACCGACTTCCAAGGCTTCGGATGTTTTACTGCCAGACCAGTCGCAAGCAGCTCGTTCCACACGTATTCCTTCTCCGATCCTTCCAAGGCCAAACGGAAATGCTCGTGCATTGGGTGTGCCAGGAAGATGGCGTGAACCACGTTCCAGATCTGACCGAGTGTGGGAGCGGCTTGGTCGTTCCACTGGAAGATAGTCTCTGGGCTGCGGTACGCTCGTGCCCAAGCACTATTGTCAGAAGGAGGGGGACATTCTGCTCTTGGTCTAAAGGTGAGGTCTAGCCACGAAAGGCTGTCGTTGTGCAGCGGCTTATTGAGGGGCTGTCCAGAGGGTGGCTGGTCTTCCAAGCTCAGGACAAGTTGCGAAGGTGTTGATTCAGAGATGCTTCGCACTTTGTAGGTTGTGAGGAAGGGATGCGGAAGCTTGACTTTGGGATACTTGTCAGATGCCATTGTTTCCGTAGGCATGGTAGCCTGCTGTATCAATTCCAAAGTCTTTCGTTCGGCAGCGCTGAGGGTCGTGTCAATGTCGTTGTAAATTTCTGTTGCCATTGTAAGAGTCAGGAACCAGAATACAACGATCAGCAAAAATCTCTGAACTGCACAATTACCTACTTGCTGAGTAGCGGGTCGCGGCTTAGTGTAATATTAAAGAGGCGGTTCAACATTACAGCATGCTCCAGATTGACCGTGTATGCGTGTGTTGCCAGGCTTGGGACTACAGTATGCTTCGATCATCAGCTAAGGGTCTCCACGCTCGTGGTCATCGAGCAACCCCTACCGAGGATGATCCCAAGGTCGTTTCGGAAGTTGTACGATGTGGGCTATGATATTCTTCCCAGTCGCCCGATCGAACTGGGGTCCGAGTATAGGCGGCCTGGGTGCGTCGACTGGCGTAGAGCGGCCGAGACGCTAGCGCTGGTGAAAATGCGGTTGGTCGGGTCCAGGAAGCAGTTGGGACAGCGTGCTGGGTGCTCCTTATCATCAATGGTAGCAGTGTATAAGTCCACTTCATCGATACATCGATTCTGTGGCTCAATGCACAAATGGCAGTCACAACAACGACTCAAGCCGACACCAAAGCAGGCATCTCATTAGCCTCACGGGTTCAGTCGTTACGGTTCCAGCACTTCTATATCACATTTCCAGCCGAGCACGTTGTCCAAGTTACCATCAACCGGCCTGAGAAGCTCAACAGCATCAATAAAGCAACGAGTCGAGAGATTGCGGATGTCTGGGAGCTCTTCGATCAAGATGAAGACCTATGGATTGCAATCATCACTGGTACAGGCCGAGCATTCTGTACTGGAGCCGACTTGCAAGGTATTCCTGCCAATGTTCTCGCCTCCGGTTAAAAGAGAGTATGCTGATGTTTCGACAGAATGGAATGCCATGAACAAAGCTGGCGTTGTCAACGACATGTCTGCCCCCGGTCTGGCTGGCCTGCCACGGCGGAGCGGCAAGAAGCCGATCATCGCCGCAGTTAATGGCATCACCATGGGTGGGGGCTTCGAAATGGTAGCCAACTGCGACCTGGTTGTAGCTGCGTCTTCGGCAATTTTTGCGCTACCTGAAGTCAAGCGTGGGATCGTGCCCGTAGCTGGATGCTTACCGAGGCTGACCAGGACGCTTGGTTTACAACGTACCACAGAGCTGACCCTCACCGGCCGAAGTGTCAGCGCCCAGAGGCTCCATGACTGGGGCCTGGTCAACGAGGTTGTAGCGTCAGCTGATGGCGTTCAACAAGCAGCACTCAAAATGGCGCAGGAGATATGCCGAAATAGTCCAGATGCCGTGATAGTTGGCCGGGAAGGCATCCGACTTAGCTGGGAAGCAGGTAGCGTGGAAGAGGCGGTCGATACCTTGGCTGAACAATGGTACCCGCGCCTGATGAAGGGAGCGAACTTCCGCGAAGGCATCGAGGCGTTCGTAGAGAAGCGGCCAGTGAGATGGGTCAACTCAAAGCTGTAGCTGTAAATGCCGCCGCCACGAGCACGCAGTCTTGATGGGATTGTGACGTTGGAATTGATTGTGGCGTGAGTCTGAAATTAACAAATATGTTCGATTGTGTCGCCATACTGATCTGTGCCGGGAAAGTGTTTCTCCTGGGCCCAATTACCCCATCAGTCCTAAGAAAATCCCGAATCAATGTCTTCGGAGCAACCAGGCCGAGCTCCCATCAAGCAGTATCAAATATTGATGACGTAGTGGGGCCGGGGAACTGGTATGTCGATTATCTGGCCCCACCCTTGCACGTCTTCACTCACTTGGCATGGGAAGTTTGATCATCAGATTAGATCACGGACTATCAGCTAGTACAGTAGTGGGCGCCGCCCGCTTGCAGGGTTGCCACGGTCCAAGCGAGGGTTGCGAAGGTCCGGCGAAAGTTCCCTGCAGGGCGCGAAGACCCAACCACACCCGCCACTTCGGCGTCACGCACGGGTCAACAAGGCTCGAGTTCTGGACTGTGTGGTTCGCGAACACAAGAGAGCCCGGAGGACATTATGGGCACAGAAAGAGGCCAGATGAGCCGAAGTCGGATGGCCCACTTCCCAAGCAAAATGAATCCCCTGACGAAAGACAGTTCTTGGCAGACCCAACCTTGGTATGCTTCAAGGTGCTGTCGCCCAGCAATGACAAGACTTGGTAGTCCTGCGTGAATGCAGATCCCTTGCCCGCGGTCAAGATGCATATCTTTCAAGGAATCACGGGCTACTATCGCCTGCTCTTGGCTGGTGGTCCTTCAGCTCGAGATCTGGTAACATTGCTGTTTGGGATCGTCGCCGCGATTGCTGCTGGAGTGCCATTTCCGCTGATTGGGATATTGTTTGGTCAACTTCTGGACGATTTCAACGATGCTACCTGTACCGACGACCAGGACGCGAGAGACTCCGATCAAGGGAGCATCAATAGCAAGATCCTGATTATTGTCTACCTTGCGATTGCACAATTCGTTCTGATCTACGCCCATTTACTATGCTGGAGTCTCAATGGTGCGCGTTTGGCACAAAGACTACGAGAGGCATATCTGAAGGCATTGCTCCGACAAGAACCTCTTTTCTTCGACAACTTACCTCCTGGAGAGGTTGCTTCACGACTCAATGGAGACATCCAAGCGATTCGTTCTGGAACCGCCGAGAAGGTGGGAATTGTACTTTCCAGCGTATCGTTCTTTGTAACCGCCTACATCGTGGCTTTTATCAAAGATACCATTCTGGCCGCGGTCCTACTCTCCCTGATCCCCGCCTACTTTATCATGTCTTTCGTTGGGAGCCACTTCATTGAGAAGTACTCCGGGCTCATGTCAGACTACGCCGCGACTGCCGCCTCTATCGCATCCGAAGCCCTGTCCAACATTGTGGTTGTTCAAGCGTTTGGTGCCCACGACCGTCTAGAGGACAAGTTCTCGGCAGAACTGGAAGCATCTGAACGCCAGGGCATGAAGAAAGCCACTGCCACAGGTATACAGTCCGGCATCCTATACTTCATATCGTACGCTGCGAACGGTCTGGCGTTTTGGCTTGGCAGCCGAGAAGTGGCAAGGACATTGGAGAACGGTGGCGTGGGCACGACAGTCGGCGCAGTGTTCACGGTCATCTTCATATTGGTCGAAGCTACGCTGCTATTGAGTCAAGTCGCTCCGTTCTTGCATCTGTTCGGAGCAGCAGTCGCATCGTACGAGAAACTACGTGAAGACATTGAGCGGCAATCCTCAATTGATAGCAGTTGCGGCTCCAGCTTGCAACTAGCACAAGCGGAGGGTGGCTTTGAATTCGAAGACGTGTCCTTCATATACCCATCACGCCCGGAAGTCACGGTACTGGACCACCTCAATCTTTCCATCCCGGCGAAGAAGCACACGGCCGTAGTCGGCCTCTCTGGAAGCGGGAAGTCTACGATCGCGGGGTTGGTCACCAGGCTATATGACCCGACACAGGGCGTAATCACTTTCGATGGACAGGATATCTGCGACATTGATCCCCGAATTCTCCGGAGCCACTTGAGCTTGGTGCAGCAGGAGCCCTCCCTTCTCAATCGCTCATTGCTCGAGAACATAGCACATGGACTAATTAACTCGAGTGACCCGCAACATGCGCACCTCCAGGCTGCTATACTGGGATCTGGGCTTGAGGAAATAGCGGCCGAAGTAAGACAAGGCCATGATATGAGAGCTGCTGCAGAGAGGACAGGACCCGAAATGGTCGAGATTGTGGACCTGGTACAGAAAGCTGCGATGCTTGCAGACGCTGACACCTTCATCACTGACCTTCAGCATGGTTACGGTACATCAGTAGGCTCGGGTGGCCGCCTCATCAGCGGAGGTCAGCAACAGCGTGTCTGCCTTGCTCGTGCTCTCGTCAAGGACCCGAAGGTCTTGATACTGGACGAAGCCACTGCCTCATTAGACTCCAATAGTGAGCGGCGAATTCAAAAAGCCATAGAAAACATTGCTTCTGGCAGAACTGTCATCACCATCGCCCATCGTTTGTCCACCATCACCGCTGCCGACAACATTGTGGTTATGCACAAAGGCAACCTCGTTGAGCAAGGCACCCATGCAGAGCTTATGGCGAAGTCAGACGGAGCCTATGCCAACTTAGTCGGTATGCAGACGCTGAACACAGCCGCTGACTTCAAGGGTGCTCGAAGTAGCCTCGATAGTGTCAGCAGATCGAGTGAAGGTTCGTATGCAAGTTTGGAAGTCGACAAGACGAACCTCGGAAGGGAAGGTGATCCGGAAAAGTCCCAAGCCGTGGTTGCTGCGCCCAGTCACGGCGACCCTCCCGAAGCGGAAGAAGAGCCAGAAACCCCACGAAAGTCGTTATGGACCATCGCAAGGGGCTATACGCCGACACTGCGGCCACATGCTTTGACCTTGGTCATTGCTTTGCTCGGATCAATCGTCGTCGGAGGCGCGTTCTCGGCGGAAGCTGTCATCTTTGGAAATACGGTTGGCAGCCTCTCACCGTGCAAGACACCGGCATCGATCAGGTCCCGAGGTGACTTCTTCGGGTTGATGTTCTTTGTCCTCGCAATCATCGAATTTTTCGCCAACTTGGTCAGCTGGTCGGGATTCGGGTGGGTGAGCGAGAAAATTGTGTACAACGTGCGAGTCCTGAGCTTCCGAAGCCTGTTCGAGCAGGATCTAGAATGGCATCAGTCAAAGGGCCGAACTCCGCCAATGCTTCTCTCGTACATTACGCGAGACGGGTCGGCGCTGGCAGGTTTGAGTGGATCAGTGATCGGAACTCTGCTGTCAATCACAGTCAATCTGGTCGCCGCTGTCATCCTAACACATATCATTGCTTGGAGGATAGCGTTGGTGTGTCTGTCCCTTGTGCCACTTCTGCTCGGCGCCGGACTTATGGAGTTGCGAGTTCTGGGCAAGTTCGAAGAGGAGCATGAGAGCGCTTACACAACATCGGTTGACATCGGCGTTGAGGCCATTAATGCGATCAAGACGGTCACATCACTGGGCCTGCACGATGAGATCTATCAAACTTATCGTCGCTCACTGAAGGGGCCCCGCAAGAACATTCTTGTGGTGACTCTACAGGCGTCATTCTGGCAAGCCATGACATACTTTTTGGGCAACTTAGTGAACGCCCTGGCATACTGGTGGGGAGCAAAACAGATCGTGGCCGGCAACTACACGCAAACCCAATTCCTGATCGTAGTATTCTCGCTCCTGGTCGGCGCGCTTCTATGGAGTCAAATGTTCGCTCTCGCGCCCGAGCTCTCTGCCGCCAAAGCTGCAATGGCTAGGATCCTCAGCCTGATCGAGATCGGTTCTGATGGTATGCAAGGCCACGTTCGTCGAATTGGAGCTCCCGATGAGAGCTCGAAAACTGAAGATGTGGAAGCGACTGCAGAGACGAAGACGTCATATCCGTCGACCAGGTCGGCGTCAAGCGTACAGTTGCGAGACGTGCATTTCTCGTACCCAGCTCGTCCTGAGATCAAGGTGATGAACGGTCTGAGCATCGACATCAAGCCTGGTCAATTTGCGGCGTTAGTAGGACCTTCTGGAGCGGGTAAGTCGACAGTCGTTTCGCTCGTCGAAAGACTGTACAGGCCACAGTCCGGCTCCATTGTCCTGGATGGCATCGATGTCACTCAAAGCCGCGATATCAGCTTCAGAGACACTATGAGTCTGGTGCCTCAGCAGTCGGTCTTATTCGAAGGTAGCATTGCGTTCAACGTTGGCCTCGGCGCGCGTCCAGGACAGTCCGTCTCACTTGAGGAGATCAAGGAGGCGTGCAAACTCGCCAATATCCACGATGTCATTGAAGCACTGCCAAACGGATATCAGACACTTTGCGGACCGAGTGGCAATCAGTTTTCTGGAGGGCAAAAGCAACGACTGTCGATTGCTCGCGCCCTGGTGCGAAAGCCCAAGATATTGATTCTTGATGAATCTACAAGCGCGTTGGATGCCGAGTCAGAGAAGCTGCTACAAGAGGGGCTCGAGAAGGCGAGTAGGGGCATCACTGTTATTGCCATCGCTCATCGCTTGCACACGATCAAACGCGCCGATGTGATCTTCTTGATCGAAGCTGGTAGCTGCGTCAATCGTGGAAGCCATGCTGAGCTCATGGAGAGGAGTGAAAGCTACCGTTCGAATGTCATGCACCAAACAGTGGCTGAGTAAATAGCGGTCAAAAGCGTTGTAATTCTATGGTTGATTTGGTGCGTCTCAATTCTGATGGAAAGCCCATCAATAATTCACTCCACTCACTATCCTTGTCTTGGCATCGGCATCGGAGGACCGAGAGACATGCAGGGGCGTGGGGACAACTTCGCTTCGTAGGAGACCAAGCACCACTAGCAACGCAAGAGGAGGCGAAAACATTTCCTGGCGTCATGATCAACATCCCACGCAGGATTCTTCGGACACAATCGGCTCGTACCCAAGAAGGAAAATTTTTATCAATCTGATTAGATCCTTCCGAGTGGATCTTGTGACGACCTACGGCGCGCCATGTTCCACGCTCACTATGTACTGTACAATGTACCTGTATATTCCCCGCTCCAGCAGGTTTCCACGCGAGACCCATGCGAAGTGATAGTCGCCGTTAAGAACGCCGCCATGTCAGGCTCTAGCGAATCAAGCTACAAGATCCTCCCCGACGGCCTCTTGGTCTCTTGAGATAAATAGCACACCAGTTTTAGCCTCTTCGCTTCCAATGCGGGACTCGGCAGTGATGTACGCAGTGCATGGGCGCTCACCCATGCCATACCCACGTTGGTTCATGCACCGGTTTTGCCGCACAGATGGTTACTACATCTCCGATCTAATCTGATGGAGTAGTCAGCCCCGAGACCGAAGCCACCTTCTGTTTCTGCGAAAGGTCTCGCCTCGTGATGGCCTCGGCGTGGGAAAATGCTCGTTGTGGAACGAGAATGCCGATCGCGCTTGTTGTTGCGTTACAATTGTCGAGCAAGGACACCATTGGTCGGGTATTGTACGACAGAACAACCGTGGAGGGTAGTGTCGAAGAGATTCGTGATGTGGTACTGAGCAGAGATCAAAGCTTTTTGGCGATCATGCTTCTTGGCCATTGCATTTCGAAGACGTCTTTCTGGAAGAACCATTCTTTGACTTGAGGGTCGTCCAATATGGCTTCTTCATATGTTGCCAACATACACGATCCAGAGTATCGTGGAGGCCATGTCGGCCGCCTACCTCCTACTCCTCCTGCGGACGATAATGTGAGTGTCTTTGCGGTCAATGACCTTGCAGCGGACGGCAATTCCACTCCTTCAGCGCTTAAAGAGGATGTAATTCTCCTCTCGTGGATTATTGTACTATTACGCACTCGGGAAGGAAGCAATGTAAATTACGAATGGGCGTACAAGAGCCAGGAAGCTCAGCATGAGCCCGCAAGACGGCACTTGGCACTGGACAAAGTTACCAAAGGGTTGCAGGACAACGTCAACGAAGTCAAGCAAGCTATAAATCGCCGCAACCAACCATCAGTCGAAACTTATGATGCGGCGATATCGAATCCCATTGGTCTGTTGTTGAGCACGAGTTCCCTGTCGCAGAAGTCCGAGGAGGCCAAAGAGGAGGGCATATTACACTTGGAGCTACGATATGATCAAGGCCACCTTTTCATACACGAAACTTGGCGGAGTGAGAACCTGCTAGACTTCACGGCATCTCGTTACAAACGAAGTCTGGTGGACACCATTCGCATCGTTATCGACAACCCAGAGTCCTCGATCCAGGAACTACTACGACCAACTCCGTATGACATCGAGGCAACATGGTCCTGGAACCACGATGTACCACCAACATACGCCTTCCTGATGAGCGAGATGGTGGCACAGCGTGCGTCTGATTATCCTGACAAAGTTGGAATCGACAGCTGGGATGGCAGCTTAACGTACTCGCAAATCGATGGGTACTCAACAAGTATAGCCCACTCGCTCCGTTCGGCAGGAGTCAAATTGAACGACGTATTGCCGATCTGCTTTGAAAAGTCAAGGTGGACTATCATCGCAGTGCTCGCAGCAATGAAGGTCGGCGCAACCTTCGCGCTGATGGATCCCACTTTGCCGCTCGCACGGTTACAGAATATGGCAACACAAGTCAATGCTAAGATGATGTTGTGTTCGCGCGAGCAGTATAGCCTTGCCACCCAGATCTTGCCGGAGGAATCCATTCAGGTCGTTGAAGAATCGACGTTCAGCAACGTCGACCTAAGCGCACCGGCTCAGCCGCTTGATCCCGTGCCAGCCGATACGTTGATGTATATCATCTTCACATCTGGAAGTACCGGAACACCAAAAGGCGTGACGATATCTCACTCCGCATACACAAGCTCAGCGATCCCTCGTGCTGCTGCGGTAGGCTACACGCCGAATTCACGAGTGCTAGATTTCGCATCTTACGCCTTCGATGTGAGCATCGATAGCATGCTGCTCACTCTTGGTAACGGCGGCACACTCTGTATCCCTTCCGACGAAGATCGGCTTAACGACATCAACGGCGCCATTCGTCGGTACAGAATCAACTATGCCGGACTCACACCCTCCGTCGGCCGAATCCTAGACGACGATGTCATCCGGGACATGGACGCTCTCGGTCTGGGAGGCGAAGCAGTCAGTGCCAGAGATTGCAATGAGATTTGGGGCAAGCTGACCAGAATCGTGATTGGTTACGGACCGTGTGAGTGCACGATCGGCTGTACCGTGAACAGCTCCGCAGCGACAGGATATGATTATATCAGCATCGGACCTGGCAATGGAGCTTGTATATGGATCGTAGACCCGAATGATCATGAAATCCTCATGCCTGTCGGTGCTGTGGGAGAGATACTTGTTGAGGGACCGATTGTCGGACAAGGATATCTCAATGATCCAGACAAGACCGCCGAGGCTTTCATTGAGGATCCTGCTTGGCTAGTGGCCGGAGACGGCAAGCATCCTGGTCGACGGGGACGGTTGTATAAGACTGGTGATCTGGGTAAGTATGATCCAGACGGTTCCGGCGGGATCGTATTTGCTGGTCGAAAAGACAATCAGGTCAAGCTTCGTGGGCAACGTGTGGAGTTGGGTGAGATTGAGTCTCAGCTCAGAGCTCGATTGCCTTCGGACTACACCGTGATTGCTGAAGTTTTGAAGTCAGAATCTGGACAAGCCACACTTGTTGCGTTTGTTTCGCAAGGGAGAGCCGCAAAGGATGCCGAGCTCGAGCTGTTGAGAACGGACGCTAGATTTGATCTGGCTCTTCAGGAAGCCGATGAACAAATCAAGCAGGTTCTTCCGAGATACATGGTTCCAACGGCATACATTCCCGTGAACGAGATACCAGTATTGATCTCAGGGAAGACAGACCGTAAGATCCTACGAGCCTTCGGATCAAAGCTCGACTTGAATAAGCTGGGCCAAGCTGCTCCAGTAACGGACGAACATACAACACTGGACTCCTCCCGAGAAAGTTCCGGCATTGAGACTCAGCTCCAGCAGCTTTGGGCCCAAGTGCTTCGCATTGACGCGTCGAATATCCGCAATAGCGATAACTTCTTCGCTTTAGGCGGTGACTCAGTCCTAGCCATGAAGCTCGTATCTGCGTGCAAAGTGAGCAACCTCGGGCTGTCTGTCGCCGGCATTTTCGCCAATCCAACTCTCTCAGGGATGGCCAGTATCATCAACGCCACTGAGAAAGAGGTTCGGAAAGATGTGGCAGCTTTCTCATTTCTCAGAGGCGATGTGGCTAGTGCTCGCAAAGAAGCTGCAGATGCCTGTGGAGAGTATCCGTCTGACATTGAAGACATGTATCCTTGCACTCCCACACAGGAGAGTTTGTTCACGTTCTCGTTGAAGTCTAAGAAGCTGTACGTGGCGCAGAGAGTGGCACGGATCCCTGGAGATATCTCCACGGAAAAGTGGAAGACAGCTTGGGAAGCGGTCGTGAGCGCTCAACCTATCCTGCGAAGCAGAGTCGTCCTGTTACAAGATGAGCCGGGGTACCAGCAAGTTGTTCTGAAACATCATGGCATTGACTGGCACGTTTCTGGGGATCTTGTGGAGTATCTTGCTCACGATAGCCAAGACCGAATGGAGCTTGGTCAAGCTCTGGCCAGATATGCAATCGTTGAGGATGTCAAAGACGGCATTCGATACATGGTCTGGACCATCCACCACGTCGTCTACGACGGATGGTCTGAACCTATCGTCCTACAGAAAGTCTCCGACGCTTTGCGATCGCAGCTCAGTCGCGGAAATGACCCAGCTCAGATGAAGAACTTTGTACACTGGGTTCGAGCGGTTGACGCAAAAGAAATGCAGCAATTCTGGCGCAAAGAACTAGAAGGTGCAGTTGGTCCTCAATTCCCCAGGATGCCTCATAGAGACTACGTCCCGACGCCAGACGGATTCGCCAAACGCAATATTTCTCTCAATATCCCTTCAGGGTTTGCCTTCACTACAGCTACTGTCATTCGCGGCGCGTGGGCTCTCGTCGCCTCCCAGTATACCGGCGAAGACGACGTTGTGTTCGGAGAGACTCTGACGGGAAGAGATATCCCACTCACAGGAGTGGAAAGCATAGTCGGACCACTCATTGCCACGATCCCGATTCGCATTCGAATGAATAGGACGAGTTCTGTGGAGGATTATTTGCAGAGCATTCAGCAGAACATGTCCGCTCGACTGCAATACCAGCATATGGGTTGGCAGAATATCCGGAAAGTGAGCAGAGATGCACAGCATGCGAGTGAGTGTCCGACGGGCCTGGTGATTCAGCCCGAAGCAGCCGTGGGCGTTGTGACTGAGCTGGGCTTCGAAGCTGGAGATGTGGTACTGGAGGCCCTTCATTTCAACCCGTACCCGCTCATGCTGGCTTGTGGTATGCGGAAGGATGGGTTCCGGATCGTTGCCAATTTCGACAGCAGCTTGGTGCAGCCGGAGCAGATGGATCGTGTTCTTGCGCAGCTGGAGACAGCCTGCCATCAACTTATGCTCGACACGGCTGTAGCGCTCTGCGATGTCGATTGCCTGCCTGATGGCGAACGAGACCATATCTGGGGCTGGAATCAGCAGGCGCCCTTGGCGTATGATGCCGCACACGAAACACTTCGAGCCGACTCTAGCATCGCCGCAGGCTCAGCATATCCGCGAGCTGTAATACCTTGGGTCTGCGGTCCTCGCAACTCATCCCTCTTGACACCAATCGGATGCATTGGTGAGCTGTGGCTCGAAGGCTCATTCCTTCCAGGTCAACCACTTCCAGCACCTTCATGGCTACTCAGGGGAAGTCTATCCTGTCCGGGACGAAGGACCACGATCATTCAGACGGGTGATCTGGTTCAATTGCAAGAAGACGGCAGCCTGAAGTTCATAGGTCGTAAGACTCAACTTCAACCCCTCCAAGGCCATGTCATCGACATCACAGAGATCGATAGTCACCTCATGAGCCATCTTCCCACATTCAGAACCACCACATGCATTACCCAGTCAGGCTCTGATATTCTTGTCTTCGTCGAAGCTCCACCATCATCAGAAGAAGACAACATCCAGCTTCTACACGAAACCCACATCATATCCCAAGATACGCCAGAGGCCCAAATCCTAGCCTCAATCCCGACCTCCCTCGCCAGAGCCCTAAAGAGCATGGACAAACACATGCAAGATGCTCTACCATCTTACATGGTCCCCACAGCATACATACCGCTCACAGCCCTGCCATCATCCCGTGATACGCTCTCCTCGCTGGCCTCCCAGATACCATCCACGGTCCTCAGCACGCTCAAGTCCGCTCTCGACGAAGTAGCAGCATCCAGCACCACCACCCTTACGGAAGCCGAGAAAGTCCTTCAAATCTCCTGGTCAAAGATCCTGCGCCTCGAGACCTCACAGATCGCGGTCGAGGATTCCTTCTTTCGCCTCGGCGGCGACAGCGTGCTCGCCATGAAACTTGTCTCCAAACTGCGTTCTCAAGGCCACAGTCTCTCCGTCGCCGACATATTCCAGCACATGCGGCTCCAGGATGCTGCGAAAGTGATGAAACTCCACGCCCTGCCCATCACAAAGTCTGCCCAAACTGCACTGGTCGGCAAGCAATATCGCGCATTCGAGACATTGGCGCAACCAGATCCTGCTTGGTTCGTGAACGAAATTGTTCGCCCTAACTTGGAAAACTGGGGATGGGATGTGGAGGATGTACTTCCCGTGACGAATGCACAGAGGATGGGTGTTGAAGCTACGGTGCGAGAGCCAAGGACGAGTTTGCAATACACCTTGCTCTACTTTGATCACGCCGTGGAGTTTGATGAGGGGAAATTGAAGCAGGCATGTCGGGAATTGGTCCGGATGCATGAGATATTGCGGACAATTTTTGTGGAGTATAATGACACGTATCTTCAAGCCGTGCTGGCGGAACTGGATAATCCGGTCGAGAACATCCCGGCTTATTCAGATGCAGGGCTCGAAGAGTTTGTCAAGGACTGGTGTACGACCGACGCTCAGACACTAAGACTAGGGTCTCCATTCCTCAAGTTCGCTCTATTCAAGGCCAGGAATGGAGCGCAATGCGTGGCTCTCCGGCTTTCGCACGCACAATACGATGGCGTTGCTCTGCCCAAAATCTTGGAAGACTTTGAGACGCTCTGCCGTGGTGGCCAAGTCACAAAGGCAGCATCTTTCCCAGCGTATGTGGCACATACGCTTTCTGCTCCAGCGCAAGAAAAGGCGCAGAGCTACTGGAAACATGCTCTGGGCGGATGCCAACTCGCGCTTCTCCCAGATCTAAAAACGCGAAAGGGTGACAAAGGAATCTTCAAGTCCGCAACAGTTGAAATTCCGAATCGATTAACACAAGTCACGACGGCAAATCTGCTAGCCGCATCGTGGGCGGTGGTTCTTGCTCGCAGGACCAGAACGACGGATATCTTGTTCGGGAATGTGACGTCTGGTCGAGCGATTCCCGATTTTGCCGTTGTAGAGAGTGTGGTGGGACCGTGTTACAACATCATGCCAGTCCGCGTTTCGATCCAGGCTGGGTGGACTGCAGGAGATCTTCTGAACGCCGTGCAGAATTTTACAGCCAAGTCGACTGAAGTGGATTATTTGGGATTCGAATCCATTGCGGAGAATTGCACTAACTGGTCAGCTGAAGACAGAGCTGCATGGTATCTTGCTGGCTCTGTCATTCATCATCAAGATGAGATCGAAGAGGACGATTCCATGCCGTTCGGAGGTGGGAATGCGAAGGTCGATGTGGTGAAACCTGATGGAGATGAGGGGGCTCCGCTCAAAGCTGTGACGTTCACTCGAGGTGGGAAGTTGAATGTGGGTGTTGTGGGAAGCGAGAAAGACGCTGGAGTTGTGCAGAGTTTGCTGAATGAGTTGGCAGAAGTTGTGCAAAAGCTGGGGGATGGGTTGTTGCAGGAAAAGGTGCTCTCGCTCGGACAGTAGTATATAGATTCGTTCTTGTTCTACTCCCATCGTCGTACGAGACATTGGACTGAGATGAGGCAATGGCGTTACTGGTAACCAGAATGCACCTTGGTCACGTTTTGCGTTCCACCCTGCTTTTTCGGAGATGTATGGTCAAGTCAACTCCATGTCCCAGTCACCACGCACTCCAAAAAGTGGACGCAGGTTAGAGTTCTCCTTATCAGTTTGTACACGCTTCAGCCTATGCTTCGAATTTAGCTTCATGTGGCTTTGAAGAAAGTGTTCTACGAGGTATCAGATCACGACTGAGCTCATTCGGTATACTTCACGCACAGCCACCAATCACTACCCTACACCTCTCGCCCTTGTTCCTAGCATCCTTACGAACTTTCTGTGGCGGGGGAAGACGGCTTCTTTAACATCGTCTGGAACTAACCAGGGCAGATCTTGCGCACGTGGTCCGGAGTTACACTGTATTCGGCACTTATTTCCTCCATCATCATCATCATCATCATCATCATTTGTAAAGACTACTGGTTCTGTTGTCGCTTGACTTTGACTTCGGTTCGTGGCGGTATCTATATTGCTGAATCTGTGAAGGGTTCGCCAGTGATAAGCTGAACACGATGAAAGAGTGAACAGTCTGCGGGCTCCCATTCATGCTGGGCCAGGTCATCCGGAGTAAGGCATCGTATTTTTCCAAAGCTAAAGACGCCCTGACCTCTTGCAAATCCTGATCTCTACTCGGAACCTCCCAGACTCATAACCTGAAAACACGAAGGGCACCTCGAGACGAGCTTTTCGACCCTGTCCGACGGCCTTGCCAAGGTTCCAGGAGGCTTTTAGCCCTGTCCGAACCTCTCTGCACATGCCTATCCCCGCGAAACTCCGCTCAAAGGATATTTTAGCTCAAGCCTGTAAGCTGTAACCTTCGAAGTATATAGAGCCTAGACCCAGCTGGACCTTCCAGCGCAGCCTGTTTCTCCCCGGATTTTTGATAGCAGGTTGAGACATGCCCGGAGAAAACGAAGCCGTCTCCGGAAGCCTCGAAGTGGTCAGAGAAGTGACAAGATCTGTCGTATCCTTTGTTTACACATATTCTTCCAAGATAAACGCTACTGTGCCAGTGGAATGAGTCCACAAAGTCTCCAGGCAGACACTCTACGCACGTGCGTGTCACGACATTCGTGGATAGTTGCAGTATCAGCCTTTTAGGGGAGTCCAGGTGTAAAGCAAATAGGTGCTTCGTTGGCCTAAAAGGGAAAATGGATGTATATGTATACAAGGAACACCAAGCTCCTGGTCGTCGGATCTGCTGTTGCGCAAAACTAGGGTCGGATAGCATGCACATACAACAGTCCACGTCCAAAGCCCCGGAGGGGCGTCCCTTTTCGGCCAATGAAGCACCCACGTAGCTCACAGCTGTTTATGCTTGAGTAAGCTCCGGGTCTCAATCACGAGCACAAAAAAACTTGGGCTCCTCGCAAAAAGCCGGAAACGCAGAGGCTCGATTTGAGCTGGGTGAGCGATAGGATACTTAGCGAGTGTACACATTCGTGCAGGAAGAACACCCATAGGCAGGACTAGGGGCAACCAGCTGACATATATGAGAACCCACGCATTTCATAATACATGACAGTAGTTTTGAAGGTATGTAGCGGCAGGATCAGGTGACGATCAGGCGACAAGGGTCGAAAATTGGGGCATTACACGCGTTTGCGGAAAGTGGTATGTTGTGCTATCACGTCTAGTACGAGGGTGAAGCAGAGAATCGATCGTTGGCAACATACCTTAGCAGGGTCTTTTGTTGGCGAAAGCCCCGTCAGGGTGTTGCCTTGAATTCGAAACTATGTATACGCTTAACTTCAACGTACGAAGTCTCCATGTCGGCCGACTTAGGGGCTGGTGCCTGCTTCCGCTAGCTAGCAATCTCTTGGGCGCTGTGATCGTACAGGGGAGGTCTCGTGTATGTAATGTCAGCTCTAGTCTTGAACTCGACCTGGTTCCGACCGTGCAAAGATCTTCAAGCCTTGGGAATAATCCTCAAGACACCAGACCAGCATCATGAGGGCTGTCCAGATCATCCTCAGCTTTCTGGCATCTACAGCCATTGCCAGAACAACTTTCGCCAACTCCCACCATCTATGCAAGGCCAGGTACGCGGCATGCAAGGAGCCAAAGGACCTCCAGGAAGCCATTGGCACCAACGGCAAGACGTACAACCATGCGCAACTTGAGCTCAAGTGTGGTTGCGCGCAAACCGCTTGTCTGGGAGAAGACAACAGCAAGAACCAAGCCTATTGCGACAAACTCAAGCAGAACAACTGGGTGGATCCCGATGCTCCCAAGCCCACTGTTCCATGTGCAGACAAAGAGAAGCTGGACGAGAACCCAAAGGTCCCCAAAGAAGCGACGAATACCGTCGCAGCCTCTCCCGTGGTGGGGCTAAAGACTTGGCTACAGCGACGCTGGAAGGACGGCGGCATTGGCGGCTTCTGTAAAGGTTGGTGTTACAACCCAGCGAGGACCAGGCGAACAATTAGGACGTGGGCGATCATAGACACTGTTATTCCCCCGGCCAGAAACGGTGTTCCTAGGGAGCCTCGGGGTGGAAACCTGAACAACGGATTGTTAGCTTATACATATGGCCAAGGAGAGCGCGAGGGTGACATAAACTTCAGGTTGAGGCGAGGAGACCGCTGGCCACATGATTACTCCGAGATGGAAGCATCAGCACGTTTGCACAACTCAGGCCTTAATCAGATTGGTTTCGATGAAGCTAGTTCCATGCAGACTATTACTGCAGAGAATATCCGGCAGGAACTGACAGGCGGGGGCCGAACTAATCCTCAGGGTGGTAATACACAGATAAGGATCGATATCACCTTTTCGTATTACGCTTATAACTGAAGGAAAAAGACGGGACGGTCAAAAGTGCGGTGTATCCATCTAAGTGTTATGAACTGGTATATAGTTTATTAAGTTTATATATCTTAGACCTTATTCTAATTCAACTGGAGTATATTGAACAGCCAACTCGCTAGATAATATACTTATCTATAGTATTCTTCTAATTATATAATCTATGTTTTTGATAACATACTATTTGTGTATAATTCTCCTAATAGTATACTTTTCTATCTTAGTACTCTTAGAGCCCTGAGTATCCTTAGAACCCTCAGAACCCTTAGTAGCCTTAGTAGCCCGAAGACAAACACGCCGCCACAGGCGAAGCGCGTCAGTTATAAGATCTTCGTGGTACACAGTTGTGGTGGTTCCGTCGGTATTGATGAGAAACAGACCCTCCTACTCGAGTCCGCTCAAAGTCATCGTTGGCACAGAGGAACAAGGATTCTACCCGCACGAAGAGGTCATCTGCGCGGAGTCTGACTTCTTCAAGGCTGCCTGTTCGAAAGTCTGGAAGGAGAATCAGGAGAAAACCATCAAGCTTCCCAATCAGCAACCCGATATCTTCCGTCACTATCTTGACTGGGTGTACTACGGCAATTTCGACGACGCTGAACTGGTTACAGGCCACGATTCTTCGGATCAAGCAAACAGCGAGAGAACTTGCGTTGCGCACGCGAGTCGCGCCCTATGCAAGCTTTGGATCTGTGCAGATTACTTGCAGGACGTAGCATGCGCGACTCATATCATGGGCAAGCTTATCAAAGCCTTCAACGACTATGGCTTCGCCATGACGGTTGCGACTATGCGCGTTGTAGCCCACGAGACGGCAGCCAGCTCAGGCTTGTTTCGATGGATGGTGGACATCCTTGCTGTTGGACTTCCTACTGAAGACGTGGAGAAGATTCCGGAGGCTTTTCGACTTCCATTATTGCAGCGACTATTTCCGCGCAAGACAGGTTTACTACCTGGAACCGCCGACCTGCCTAAGTACACAAGCCGGACATGACTTTCAGAGACTTTCTGCAGCATAACGGTACAGCTGCCTGCACGATCAAGGTGAAACTCCACTATGGATCCGCACGTAGCTTTGGTATGGATTTTGATGTGGGGGGTGGAAAGACGATAATGCGAGGCGGGTGACCCCCAAGATGGGATGCGGAGCCTGTCTAGGACACAATAGCTCTGGTCAACTTTCTCAATATGAGTTCGACCAAGATCTTCTCCTCTATGGTGACACCGCTGTGGTTCGAGTCACGTGCGGTGACCAGCTCGGCTCACCTTCTCACTTTGACTCAGGCGTTTCTGCCCCTCAATGCCTGTGAATCATCCCGCGAACAGAATATTAGGACACCCAACAACCACCGTCGCCTCGAAGCTTCACATCACAATGGCTGACGAAACGAAAGAGATGTCTGAGCGACCCAAAGAAGATGCGGCACCAGCAGCTGGCGCAGCAGATGGCGAGAAAGGCCCGTCGAAGAGCGCGTTGAAGAAGATGCAGAAAGAGAAAGAGAAAGCCGAAAAGGCTGCGCGTTTGAAGGCCGAGCAAGAGGCCAAAAAGAAGGCCGATGATGCGAACGATGTGAGCAAGGAGGACTACGGCGAGCTGCCACTGGTGCGAGAATCAACAGGCGTCAAGCATGAGAAACTGGCAGCGCTGGCAGAGAAGTACACCAAGGACACACCAAGTGATGAGGGCTGGGCGGAAGGAGAGAAGGGACCGAGCGTGGTCTTCAGAGCGACGGTGGAGAATGCGCGGAACCAGAGTGCCAAGCTCTCTTTCCTCGTCTTCAGCCAGCAGTCGGCCACAATCCAAGCGGTAGTGGCAGCCAGCGACACTCTTTCCCGCCAGATGGTCAAATTCGCCGGCAGCATACCGACTGAGAGTGAGGTGATTGTGCATGGTCTCCTCAACAAGCCGAGGGAGCCGGTCAAGAGTACCACCATCCAGAATCTCGAGGTGCACGTCACTAAGCTATACATCCTCTGCAAAGCCGACTCTCAGCTGCCACTCCAGGTCGCTGATGCTGAAGGCCGCATCCCTGCTGAAGGCGAAGAGAACGCTGTTCGTGATGATGGCAAGCCTATCGTGTCTCTCAACACGCGCCTCAACAATCGTACCATCGATCTCAAGGCCAACCTCAACCACTCCATCTTCAGGATCAAGCACGGTGTGCAGCGACTCTTCACTGAATTCTTAGAAGAACGCGGCTTCATCGGCATCAACACTCCACGCATGCTGGGCGCCGCATCGGAAGGCGGCTCGTCAGTCTTCGAGATCAAATACTTCAACGACAAGGCCTACCTTGCACAGTCACCCCAACTCTACAAGCAAATGATGATCGCATCTCGCTTCGAGCGAGTCATGGAGATAGGACCCATCTTCCGTGCCGAAAACAGTAACACCGCTCGCCACTTGACTGAGTTCACCGGCCTTGATCTGGAAATGGCATTCGAGGAGGACTATCATGAGGTCGTCACGCTCATCGAAGAGCTCATGCTACACATCTTCAATGGCCTTCGCACACGATACAAGGCAGAGACAGACTACGTTCGCACTGTCTACCAAGTCGAAGAGTTCAAGCTGCCCGAAGCGGGCAAGGTCCCACGACTACACTTCTCTGAAGGTATCGCCATGCTCCGCGCGGCAGGAGAGGAAGTCGGTGACTTTGACGACCTCAGCACACCCCAAGAGAAGAAGCTTGGTGCGCTTGTTCTCGAGAAGTACGGCTCCGATTTCTACGTGCTCGACCAATATCCCCTCGCCATCCGGCCTTTCTACACCATGCCCTCCGTTGAGACACAAGCCAAGTACGACCCCAAGAAGCCAAACGCCGGCTACTCGAACTCGTACGACTTCTTCATGAGAGGGCAGGAAATCATGTCCGGTGCCCAGCGTATCCATTCTGCGGCATATCTGGAGAAGCGCATGAGGGAGCACCTCACGCCTGTTGACCCGAGTAACGATGGTCTGAGGGACTATGTCAATGCTTTCAGATATGGTTGCCCGCCGCACGCCGGAGGTGGAATCGGTCTGGAGCGTATTGTCATGTTGTGGCTGGGTCTGCCGAACGTGAGATTGGCGAGTTTGTTCCCGCGTGACCCGGGTAGGTTGATGCCTTGAGCGGGATTCGCTCGGTCTATTGACATTTGGAGGAACTGGGAGATTGGTTGAGCGACGCATAACAGCCAGTCGTGCCCTGGGGTACGTTGAGCTTTGATTCTACGTGTCATCGATAGTCAGATCGCAGAATGATCCTGCCTACGAAGAGAGACGTGAATGGTTGCCACGAGTCATGATGAAGTAGTTGACGCCGGCATTCACGAGATGAATAGTTAAAAGCATGAGCGAGTTGTGGAAAGGTCGTCCGTTAGCGATATAGGTACGCTGAATTCAACCGCACCGGTTGACCGAGAAGATATGTTTGGTGACCGCAGCGTCGCGAACGCGGACAGCAATAAGTCCAGTCTTTCTAGATCAAGTATCAATGAAGACCATAAGCTACGCTGTGCCGTTAAAACACATGGAAGACCAAATCCTGACCTCGGTCACTAATGCCACGCGACTTCCACGCGTCACCTCACTTCTTCCCTCCATGCTACCCAAAAGAACGACGCAGTCGGCGGATCCGCACAACAGAAGCTATGTATCACGACATCACACACGCTCTATCCGATACGACCCACGGAAATCTCCAGTCACTGCGAATAGCGACTACTATGCATCAGCTATCATCTCGTGGCTGGCATACCACAGCATTATTGGGCATGCTGGGAGGGTTAGGATCTTCGAAGATCCAGACGGTCGTCTCAGAGGCGAAGCAAGGATGAAAATTTGTTGCCTTGCTGCAGCACTCCGTAAGGAGCCGGGAAATCGTGGAGAGACCCGGGTCCATATCAAACTCAGCTCGGCGATCATACCAATGCGTGGAGAAGGGTCCGCTTCACTTGGACATCTTGCGAAGCTGAATCAACGTCAGACAAACACCATTTAAAGCCACTGTAGTCGCTTCCTTTCTCCAGCATTTCGCATGCTCTTTCAACAATCGTGGCAGTCACCAGTGCTTCGCTGGTGACTGACAGTAAAACTCACCTCGAATAAGCACACCGACATCGCGAAAGCTCAGTCAAGATCGGTTCTGTCGATGCGCCAGCCGCTGCAGAAGTCTTAGTGAATCCATATGCTGGGCCAATGGCGGAGTCATACACTGAGGCCGTGCTGATCGTCTTCTCCCCCACTTCAGAGGGTGGGTCTGTCTGGCAGTTGCTCCCTGATATCAGTGCCTTCAGAACCACGGAGGTCAAGTGAAGCGCCGATAACAACGGGATTGCCCGAGCAGCTGTGATCGAGGGAAAGACTGATATAAAAAGCCGTGACTGATGAAGTTGCATGGGGTCGATGCCGTTAGCGTCCACTTTCACTAGTGAAAATAAACCGTGAGATGTAGTCTCCCAGATATCAGTGCCTAGCAAGTTCACTATACGAGGCATCTCATCGCCTGTGCTTTCGCTTTCGATTCATTAGGAAGTCATCGAGGTTGTCGCGCGAAGGATTCGGAACATAGCACGTACGATTTGACCTTTCCGGTCACCGTACCGCCGCTGCTCTGGCTACCGCATGAGGAATGCATTTTTCCGATACACAGAGCGTTATACAATGCCGGCCTTACACAGACGGTCGTTGCTACACTCGGCGCATAGTACAGGTCGAGCTGGCGTCCCATGGCGCCTGAAGTAGATCGTTGACAGCGTTTCGTACCATCGCATGCCGCTGAGGTTGTCCGCGCGGATTCACCGTGAAGATACATCAGCTTCCGAAGCATAGCAGGAGTTGTTTGTCGACATGAGGTTGGAGATTTGCTTTCAGAATGCCAAGCTTCGGGAGGTGTCCAGCCATCGAATTCTACGGCTTCCGGTCTTGCACCACACAGGATCCCTCTTATACATCCCATTACGCTAACTCCAATTATCATTGGGGTGAAAAGCAACCTATCTGATAGACAGTCTCACTCAACGACCGACCGTTTCCACTGCGCCCGGAGTTCGCCAGTCTACCCAAGGAAAGCCACATGCCTCGGCCATACACTCGATCTTCACTCTGCTTCTTGACGTAGCTGCTTCTTGGTGAGCGATAACCAGAGCCTTCGGATAGCGAGGCCATTCTGCGATCAGCTAGCCGACTCCCAAAGATTTCCCAGTTGCCTCGGGCCATCCACACCGTATCCTACGGAAGGCATTGTTTTAAAACACGAGCAGGACCAGGTTCGTGCGTCCTTGTCCGAAGTGACGAGGAACGGACACGTGAAGAAGTATAATCCATGGCATGCAACGCAGAACCAAGAGATGTGATCTGCAGGTACTGTAAAGTGCCAACACAGACGGCTCGATGCTGGTATGTTACAGCCGCTCGTACAACGTCATTCAGGTACGGCTGGACAAGGTAGCAGCTCTTCACATGGCTCATCCCCTCAAAAAATCTTCTAAACGCAGGAGCCTCCTGCATGTCAGACGTTCCTTGGGGAACTGAGGTCGGCAATGTTTCACTAAGGTCCGATGCTCTGGGTTCCGTAATACCAGACTGCCAAGATGCAAAAGTGTATCTCTTGCGTTGGCGAATATCGTCCTGAAGCACACCCAGGTTACGTCAAGCGATCGCAACTCCCAGCTTTCGAGGTGTACCTGGGAATCGCGTGGCCCCATCTAAACTCTCTATGGTCTTCAGAGCATCACCGAGTATATAGGTATCGTCCAAAGAACCCGAGCAGATTTCACAGTTATCAGCAATGGGTACTCTTCAATCATGTCCTATTCAATTCTTAGCTCGCTACTCCTCACAATTTGCTTAACCCCAGTCGTTTCAGCGGTCGGGAGAGCTCATGTCATCAATAGGCAATAGCAAGCCAAGACCCGTTCCGACTCATGCGAGCTGACTTTCGACAGATGTCCGTACAGCGTATATCTCTGCAATATCCCTTCTGCCAACGGAGGTTACGGCGAGCAAAGTACGATCCTTTCTCCAAACGAGCATTGGAACCAACCGTGGACCCAGCTTGCGAACGACGAAGGCTGGTCCATCAAGCTGTCAAAATCCACAGCACTCGGCGCAGAGAACATTCTCCAGTACGAGTACACATTCCACAACGACGGAATCATCTGGTACGACCTGAGCTACGTCAATGGTCAACCTTGGGGCGACAATTGGCGTATCGATAGCTCTGACGACAATTGCAATCCGAGGCAGACGGCCTATAGGTCTGCTACCGATGACGCCTATGGCATGCAAACTTGTCCTCAGGATGCCGACATCACGGTCACGCTGTGTTCAAGCCAAAGTTACGCTGGGCACAAGTTCAAGACAAGGAGGTCATTGCGACGACCAAGGAGAGGTCTTTGAGCCTGGAAAAAAGGGTCAATGGAGAGAATAATTACATATCACAATTCGACTTGGTCACCGGCACGAAGGACCTATCTTGCCATCCACCTGAAGCATTGGCCAGCGACATCACTGGACAGGAACTCCTTAGTTCCCTTAACACCGTCTCGGATATTTGCAAGTGCGCAGCAGGTGATGATCCAGTCAAGCACGTTGGCATTCGCGCACTGTAAGCGTTATGATCCCATAGCCTAAGGCTGTGTGGCTCTCCAGTTATCACAAACGTACTGACGAATTACAGTGCCGCTGACACCATCATCTTGATGGCTGATGACCGCGAGTAGCCTCTCATCGACTCGTTCCGTAGCTTGAGGCTCACTCGCAAATATGACAGCTGTTCGCAAATATCTAACTGCAAGATCTTCGCACACTAGTCGCTCTCCACATGCGACACTTCAGGTGACGCGGTTGAGCGAGAGATATGGAATGCCCTCATAGACTTCATCCACATTTGCAGTCGTCTCCTCCAGGCGGCGAAGGTGGTCCGCCTCGCACCAAAAGAAAACAAAGAAAAAAAAAGCCTAGGTATGAAGCTTCGCGGAATTCGACTTCCTCAATGGCTATATCGACAGCTCGTTTTAGACTGCTGTTGCGCACGGAGCTATTCGTCGAGAGTGCAATACCTCGTCCCATCGATCTTAAGTTTGCTGTCTTCCTGGACGCAACTGCATAGCTTTGCACCATTATGAACAAGGCAAGGCCATTTCAGCAGAGGTATGAATTGCGGGCAAGTCGTCAATCCTCGGAGGACACCGAAGGTCCTGGCAAACAAAGGTGGGAAGACGGGCTGTGGCTGTCGGGAAGAATGTAGCGTGAATCAAGGAGTGCATTCTTCTTTGTGCTCTCTGACAGACGACAGAGCAATAAAAGCCGAGATGCGATCCCAGAAGCCCCAGGTGCAACCCAATGTTATGTCGTGCAACAGCGCAGTGGGTCCAGGTGTGCCAAGGCCGCATTAGACCCAGGGCTGAGCTGAGAGGCCGCCATAAACACTCAGCCGTCTCGTGATTTCGCATCGCTTCGCCCAATATAACGACCGCGAGCATACACAACCATCTTCTGTTCTAAGCAATTCCTTCTCCCAAACACTAAGCAGCCGTCGCAAAGAAAATGCCTCGCGGGAATGAATACCATCCAGAGGTACGTGCTGGCTGGATCCCCGTCAAGACATCAAAACTGATATCGATCGCGCATGCAGAGAGTCTACAACGAGCAGACGGGCTACTGGGAAGATCCTGAAGGCAGACAATTCGATGACAAAGGAGTAGGTAGTCTCTGTACAATATGGACACCTTGTTGTTTCTGCACGTGCCTGACGATCCGAATCAGAGGGAATACATGGAAATGCACCATCCGGCCAAGGCTCGCTATCACGCCCAACGCGTTCCGCAATATGGAGCTGAGGACTATGACGAGCCCAAGTCGTGTTGTGTGTTGATGTAGATTGGAGATGGATAATTAGGTTCGAGAATTTGAGGAACTCGATGGCAAGTGGCTGTACTATTTTACGTCAGACCGTGGTCTTGACCTGTTGAAATCTGTGGAAGGTCGTACTCTCTTGAAATGATTGAAGAAGTATAGTCTACCTTTGCAGTGCATGGTTGGTCAATCGATGGGCAACAGTCCACTTCCTTCCATATATTTGCTGCTGCTGCATGTGCGCTCGGTTTGTCCCTGCATGCCGATAAACCGCCTCCGGTAAGCGACAGGCGGCTGCTCACACCATACCTCACACCGGCCCACAAGCGAGAGAAAAGGAAGGCATCGAAGAGGGGATCGGTATGTGTCCACATTTTCGATCGAGGAGAGATGCGTCTGCTCACGGAATGCAGAAGTCCGACAGAAGAGCTGGTGCCCCCGCGCAAGCGCGAGTGGAAATGCAACGGGTGTCTCAGTCTAGCGACTCAGAAGCTGAGAGTAGACTCTGCTGCGATGTGATGTGAAGCTGATTTGATCAGAAACGGAACGAGATCTATGCTCGTCACGGGTCGCTGTCGCTTGCATGTTGGGCTTTCAAGTAATTGACCCAGTCGCGAGCTAGAGGGCTATGTTCGCCTTGACTGCTCTCCCAATCGCGTCGTATGCTTTCGAGCGTCTCCAGAATCTTTGGATATCTCGAAGGGTCTTTCTTAAGCAAATGCATCGCAAGATCGCGCCGGGTCACAATGGTTTCTGGGTGTCGCGCCCCGATAGTCCTTTCGAAAGCTTGAATTATCTCGCGGAACAAGTTTTCCGCTCGTTCTCCAGAGGCAACGTCTTGCAATCCATACACTCGTGCGAGGCCCCTTCGAGCTTCAAGGACATCTCTGTGATCCTCACGCAGGATTTGCTTCCGCATTTCGATCACTTTCAGGTACTCACGCTCCGAGCTATCGACGTCCGTGAATTCGTGGATGCGGGCCATGACTTCTAGAAAGTCTATAGCATTTCTGTGCATGTTCTCCTCGGGTCGAGACGTGTCGACTTCTTCTCCGGCCGGCAAAGTACGGGATGCCTCTGAAACCAGCCGTTCGGCTTCCAAAACGCGACTCATGTTTACTTGTGATGCCGTCTCTTCGATATGCGTCATGATCATGGCCTTTCTGACCGTGGCAGTCCTTTTCACTTCGCTGAACGGAGACATGCATTGGTCGCAGATGTTGATCACCTGCGTGATCATAGCTTCAGCTTCCTCGAAATAGCCAAGATCTCGCTTGGTCATGGCAACATATTGCATGCATCTTAGGATCGACTCGTGCTGAAGTCCCAGACATTGTTGTTTGCGCAAAAGCACGTCCTGGAGTAGCGCGTGCGCTTCGTTGAGATTTCCCATTGCTTGCCGAACCAATGCTATGCACTCTTCTGTGTCGAGAATCTGATGTATGTCCATCTTAGCCTTCTTTTGAGACGCAATAATGGCCTTCCAATGCTTGATGGCCTGTTGCCAATCTCCAACATCTCCCGAAAGAGTGGCAATATTGTGGAGTGAGGCGATAGTCGCACTGTGCTTATCTCCTAAGAGACTTCGCCTGCCATCAAAGACGCGCTGGTGATGGTCAAGCGCGGCATCAAGTTTTCCCAGATCCCGCAATGCACATGCAAGGCCTTCCTCGGAGCAAAGGCAGTCAAATTTCTGCTTCTCCGTCCTGCGACCAGGAAAACCAATCCGGATCCGCACTGCAGTCTCGAAAACCACTTTCGCGGAATATGGGTCGGCCAAGTCAAGGTAGTAGTCTCCAGCAAGATGACACAGATACGCTAGCTTTGAATCTAGTGATGCTTGGCCAAGCATACAAGACTGCAGAGTTTTGGCAAGATTTGCGAAACTCAGATGATCTGCTTGCGGTTCCTCAGCGTTTCCCGAGGTCGCTGAGACCTTGGTGTGGAAAGTAGACAGGAATTCTATCGCCAAATTGAAAAGCGTGCGTTGGACTGACTCGTGATCCGATTTGCTAGAATGATGTTGAATCGCTCTGGCTGTGATCTCCAGCATGAAGTAGCCACGGCTAGTGTCAGATCTGAGAAAAGCGCACTCTTCCAAGAACTGCAGAGCCTTGTTGGTCTGGTTAGGCTGAAGTAAGCAATTGTATACTTCTGTTGATGCATATTCTGGGCCAGGTGGGCGGCCACGATGCGAACGGAATAGGCCGCTGAGTGGTCTGGCTGATCTTAATGATTCGTGGTCATTCACACTCTTATCCTGCTGCCGGAAACGATCGAACAAAGCGCTTGGAACAGCACTGGGTGCTAAGAAGGCCAGTAGTTGAAGCAGCTGAGCTGCTGAAGGGTCCTTTTCTTCAAGAAGATCGAGTTCTCTTCCAATGAGCGCTTGGAAAGGAGCTCTCGGCTGATGAGCTTGTAGCCATGTGCTTACCCGATGATCCAGTACCTTTCCCAGAGAGTGAGATCGAAGCCACCAAACGTCATTTGTAGGAGGGACCTTACATGATGAAGGCTTTCAGCTTGCCGAACCACTGCAAGCGTGTCAACAGCGCTCTGTCCGTGGACTTTCATGTATGACCCGGCTTGCACCAGTGCGATAGGTAAGCACTGTAAACTCTGAACAAGCTGTTTTGCAGTCGCAGGATCAAGCTCAGCATCTCCAGATGCCTTACTGAGCAAGCAAAGTGAGTCACGCTCGTTCATCAACTGCAAGTCAATGCACAGCTCGTTCGAGAAGGCTGCAGCAAGGGATTGGTCTCTCGTGCTAAACAGGATATTGCCAAAACCTCGACAGGTGAGGTAGTTGGCCACAAGAGCCTCCCTGGTAATGTTGTCGAAGATCAGGAGCCAGCTCGAGCTTTCTTCTTCGAGAAAGGTCAGCGGCGATGGCACTGTATCTGCAGGGCGATGTCTGAAGAGATTGTTGATGCCATCTTTCACGTCTGCCATGTCACTGCCATTGATCCAGGCCACTCGATCTACACCATGGACCGCAGCGAATCTGGAAGCACACTCCAGAGTGAGCTCGGTCTTTCCAATGCCATGCTGGCCATGGATACCGACAGCCGCACGATCGCGAAATGTCCTCGGTCTTATAATAATCTCGCAGACCGCATCGACTTCCTGGCTGCGGCCGATGAAGAGCTGAGATCTGGGAGGCCGGGAGTCTGATTATACATCAGCATTGCGCCCCATCGAGTCGTCGAAACCAGATTTCCGTTACCAGAGCTGAAGAAGGATTTGAGAGGTGTCGCTGCGTGGGTGTTTTGAAGACTGGTGAAAGTGCATTGGTTATAAATGTGGCCAATTTGTTGACGAGCGTCGCCAGTGGCAGAGTTGTTCGCGAACACATGGCCCATGGCCGCATGAGACCTGTATTATGTTGATGTTGCCCTGTGGGAAGTGAACACGCAGGTGGTGGCCACAGCTCGCTTCAGCGCCGCCCACTCGCTCAGCCCAGATGCCGTGGCGGATCACATCGCCATTGCAGCATTACATCTCGAGGTTCCATCAACCTCCTGACACGGGCTACATGTCGTGAGGGAACAGATATCTTCACCGTGAACAGTGCAGTACAGATGGTTGTGAACGAAAGTGCGTAGGGCCACCTTCAATTTGCTTTAGCAGTGAAGAAAACAATGAATACGCTACAATCACACATAGAAGTGCTTCGTCCCAAGTCACAGAGAACACCCAAGGGTCTGATGGGTTATAAGAAGGTGAATTGGGGTTTCATTTGTGTTCGAGATATCTGTTCGAGTGAAAGGTGTAGCTTCTCGGTTGTGACTAACGTCTCCCGTAGTCCTCCACTTACGCTCCTCATCTTCTCGTTCCGCTAGAGTTTAGGACATTAACACGAAATCCGTATTGTGAGCGCATATGCACGATCAAAGTAATGAAAAAGCCTTATTTGCCAATATCGGAAACCATTGCGTTTGCCTCAATTAAATGCTTTTAGTTCTGTAGAGCATGCATTCCCTCAAGATCACCTGTTTCGCGTCATCACCATGATACACATCATACAGCTCATACTGCCCTTCCGGACCTTCATGCGCTTACTATACTCCTCTTCATGCTGATACTCGAGCGCCTTCGAAACCCAGGATGCCAGGCTCCGCGTCCAGCGAAGCCCACGAGGCCGCCGACCTCTTCGACATCTCGCACCTCAAAGCCTTGGTCACAGGCGGTGCAACAGGAATTGGTCTCATGATAACACCATAACACCAGCTCTCTTCTCAAATGGAGCAATAGTCTACAACGCCAGTCATCGCCCAGAAGTCCTGTAGGGAATCGTCCCGCCCTACTGGCCGGAGTCTAGAGTCTCCATGCGAGCGAGGGAGACGCAAGCGGCAAAGAACGAGCCCTCAAGGTAGCTCAAGAGCTTGGCCAGAAAGAGCGAAGAGCAGCAATGGCAGGACACTTTGCACACTAAATTCACAACACGATACACAAGACCATGGCTGTTGCTCGCCTCATTGCAAGAGGAAACATTGTTATGCCAGGCTATGCAGGAGTTCAATCGACGTGCCCTTCGTCTCTCCTCAACAAAAGCTCCAGTATGGGCCAATGCAATCGCGTGCGCCAATTCGAAAGGGGCGTCAACGCCTCTTTGTCCTGCGCTAGCGCTCGTGTTCGAAGACGTAAATCTTCGAAATGTGATCGCCCCAGGAGTATTTCCTCGCGAGATTATCACTGGTGACAGTCACCAACATAACATGTGTTTCCATGGATATGAGAACATCAAGAAGAGTACCAGAGTGGCATGGCTGCGACGAAGTCATTTTTGCGGGTAGCGGTGGCCTTTCCATGATGGCCAGATCTGCGAGTGTGAAGCTTTTTCCCTGGCGCTCTTCAGGGCGTTGGCTCACGCTTTCGGGCATACAGTGTATCCGGATGGTGGTGATTGTTGCCGTGAAGGAGGCCCGTTGAGGCACTCGCCATGCAACACATCCGGTGCATTCCGCTTGATGCACGAGAGCTTGTTGTCCTTCAAAGCTCTAAATATAGGTGATCTTTCTATTCCTCGCCCTACATTAATTGGGAGAGGGTGGCGGCTGATCATGGCCAGTGCGTCAATGGACGTCGTCCGATCTGCTTTCTGGACACACCTGGCGCATCAATGATATCCTGGTACAAACTGCGTTATTGGATCGTCCTTGAGTGTTTGCAATTCTTGCTTTATATCACCGTATGCCAGCACAGGTGTCAGCCGACTCCAGCTCAAACTCTTCTGCGACAAACACAAATCAGGACAATGCTTGCTTCACGCGCAAGTGTCTTTAAGCTCAGATTCTTGGAACGTCGCCCCAGGCTAATATTCTGCAGCATCTCTAAACGCTGCTAAGACTTGTTTCGGCATTCTTTCTATGTCTGTGAATTGCTTCTCGTCTCCGAACCTGCCTGTCTTAGCAGCCCTCCTCTGCTTTTTGTCAGCTGTCTTATTGGATGCTGGGTTTCTCTGTGGTCGTCTCCCCTTTGGATGGAAAAGATTTGGTGCGGCCTCCTCCCGGACACTGGCTGTTCTTGGAAGCTGTGGTTTGTGAAGAAAGCGAGCTGTGCGAGTGGGATGGCAAGGCAAGCAAGACTACAAGAAACTCAAATGCTCGTCCCGGCTGGCGCCGGGAACCAAATCTATTTGTAGCCTCCTTCTCTCACCCTGGTCCTGACGACATGGAACGCAACGTGACTTTGTTGCTGGGCTGTGGGACAGTGTTTCGTATTCACGCGACTCGTGGCTATATTCTCACTCCAGGTACTTCCCATCTATCTTGGCCAGCCTGGATGTACTTGTTCTTCGACGCTCTCTCACAGTCGGAAGACCCCGACACGCCCTTTCAACCGGTTCGCTGAAAAAGCCGTTCCTGGAAGATTGTACTTTTAGCAACAAACTAAATCAACAACCTTGCCAGTCGCTTTCTAGGACCTGGATCAACGTCGTCAAAATGTATAGAGTTTTGTTTTTCTTGGCAAGTGACAGGGAATGTCGATCAACACGAGCTCTATTTGAAGACAAACAGACCGGGGTCCGTGGCACCACAGGTGTGGTATAAATACAGACCTCCTCTCTTCTGCACAGCATGGGAGCATCTTCTGCAACACCACCATCTATCATTGACTAGTCCAACGACAACATCACAATCAGTACAGATCCAGACACGACAGCATCCAGCAGCGCAACCACCATGCTCTCCAAGACTCTCACTCTCCTGGCTCTAGCCACATCCTCGGTCCTCGCCACGCCCACGTCCACTTCAGAATTCAAACGGCCTAGCCCCGGCGATAAATTCGGCATTATAGCCAATGGACCTGGCATCGTGAACGTAGACATCACTGCCTCGAAAGGCGAGATCTACGTAGGCGGAAAGCAAAACCCGAAATGCGGACAAAACAAGTTTCAGGGAATCGCTACCTTCACCATCCACTCTGACGGTTCACTCTATCTTTATAAAGCGAATCCGCTACAACAACTCTGGGTCGACGCTAGTGGAATGGGACAGGGAAATTCAGGATATATCAGCGGTAGTGAGACTCTAACGAAGAGCGCGCAGACAACCAAGTTTGTTATCGACAAAAATGGATACCTGACCTTCAATGGCACTGGCGCGAAGGCCTGTCCCACTGCGGAGAAGAAGAAGTGGTCAATCTGGTTCACCACCCTCAAGAAGCCAGGCTTCCAAGATGGATGCGTGGATGTCAAGCTGAAGGCTAATAAGGCTCCGTCGAGACTTGCTTGCGAGTACTCGCACGCTACCTAGAATTGTCTGATGGTCGACTATACGGCGATGCATTGATGGCTTGGTCGGTAATTTCTGGCATAGCGTGGTCGAGCATCGGTGAAATGTTCTCAAAAGCTACCAGACTTGGGCGAGTGGAATTCAATATTCATGTGAGCGATACAGACTATGTGCATAGCTGAGATAGACCATGATGATGTTCATTCGCATGGCAGTTATTTCAATTGTTTGATGTCAACCCGCGCTTCCGGATATGTATTTCTACCATAGTGCAGAGACCTAGGCTACCATTGCGCGAAGCACCGGAGCGGCCACGATTTTGTACAGTGTCGCGCTGATTGGACCCTTCTATCATACTAAGATCAATGTATCAAATCTCTGGCAGCATGGACAGCAAATTCCATTGTATATCGAAGCTCCGCGGCATGGAGCTTTCGACACGGGTCACTTTCGCACCATCTCGACACAGCCATCTCCCCATACAGAGCTTGTGCTGCAACTTATGTCCAGCTGCGAGACCCTCTCAAGAGAGTGCTGCCAAGTATAGTAATCCGGCACGATGAAGCCGACGGCATGACGCTTGTAGCCTACTCTGGAACGCTATTCGTGACGATCCTCCAAAGCTTCAACATGCTTAAAGACGAAATAGGCAAGAGTAACGTCACTTGCCTTCGTACAGCATTTCGTCAGGCGTGCCATGATGGTTCAATACGAGGTTCATACATCCTGACGGATGTGCGTACTGTTCGTGGAATGGAGCAACAGAGATATAAGAGATCTTGTTTGGCCGGCTTATATGGCCTCTCCACAATCACGTACTCAGTCACTCGATCAGATCCATCAAGAAATTTACATCTCACTCCTAGCAACAATGAAGTCCTCTCTTTTCCCCACTATGACAGCCCTTCTCTCCCTCACTTCCATGAGCTTTGCCCAATCCGCAAACCAGTCCGCCCCTTTCTTCCTCGTCCTCTCCAGCTCCAACGAAACCCTCGACGGCCTCAGTCTCTCCGCCTGCCACGAAGGCGCCGCGATCGAAAGCCTCTGCGTCACCAATGCTACCACCAATGCTACGGGTTATAACACTTTCCAATTCAACACCACCGCCGGCGCGATCGTGTCGAACCGGACACTCGGCGAAACAGGCATCCTCACCTATGAACTACAAGGCAGCAGTTTTAACAGTAAGTGAAGCAAAGCGGATTCTCAAAGACAAAGGCGGTGGAAAAAGAGTTTCTAATGAAAACGCGTGCGTAGCTTCGAACGGCATGTCCTTCTACACCGACCCCTCCACGAACGTGGCTTTGCCTCTCTTCGAGCCCACGGATACCTTCCAGCCAGTGGCGTTTGACAAGGACGGGAAGTTGAATGTACAGAGTTATCTGGAAGATACCGTCGACCCGCCGACGGGTTCGGAGGTGAAGGGGTACTATAGGTGGTACGTGTGTATAACGAATTTTGAGGGACATGTTTTTGAGACGCTGGCGTGGGTTTTGGGGAACGGAAAGCCGCAGAATCCGAGTTGTCGAAAGGTAGATGTGACGAGGAGGTTTGTTTAGCTTGGGCAAGGGTGAAGTGAAGAGGGTGGCTCGGTGTGGGGACAGCAGTCCGAACATGTAATGGAAGGGCAACGAAGGTAATTGCGGACAACAGGTCTTTTCATGATCCGTTCGACTTCAACTTGCTTCGAGAGCTGCATGCCGAAAGAAAGATCCCATCACGCCCGATTCTCCTTATCTTTTTCGTCCATCTGATGGTCCTTCACGGCACCCATACCCCTCCCTTGGCACACATCGCTCGTCGTTAGTTGCTTCGGTAGCTCTTGTGTTTCGTATTTATCTTGATACCGCTGCTGTGTGGTCATATGGCGCTCACTGCGGATATTATGCAATGGCTTTCGCTTGATAGGCTTGAGTGGTGCGGCGCTACGCCGCCATACTGGAACCTCATCGCTGGTATCCTGGGCTGATGGAGGAGGCTTATTCTCCCCCTTCTTCTTTCTGTGCGTGACCAATTGCCACTCCGCATCCTCGAGAGGTGTGGCGGATGCGGAGCTGGGGTTGGGCATATCCTGGCTTGAAGACATCACGATGAGGCACTCTGGATCAGGTTGAGAAGTGGGCGGTGGGAACGGGGGCTCTTGTACTGCTCATTGTATCAATGGCCTTAGACAGGTAGATTCTCGTCAAGTCTAGCGCCGGCCACGACATTCAAGTCGAGGAATCGTGTCATCTTCGCCCTTTGACCAACAAAGACGGAAGGATAGCAGAGCACTTACGAACTTTCTCCAGATCATGTAGTGAGGGACAAACTGCTGTGCCAAGGGCAATCACAAGTTGAGTCTCCTTTTTCTCGTGATCTGCTCAAGTGCCACACAGCCTTCCATCATCCACCAGGTACCTCACAAGAGGTCGAAATCATTCAGTTGAACACCACAATGCCAATTCCAGTGCAATCGCCCAGATTGGTCGCCAGTACAACAGTGCCTGGATGCCTCGATCCCTCCCAATCTATGACAAAAACCGGCAGTAAAATTGCCACCCGAAAGCGTAAGATCGAATAGTTTGCTGGATCTGCGCTCCCTCTAGCAGAACTGAACATATCTTCATTAAATCGCGTCTCTGACTTTCCGCACTCTTGACATGACCCCCTTGATGGGCTCAGCGAATGCCCCTCTATCGCGATGGGTCTGATCCAGTCTCATCTCGAACAAATGGAGATCAATTACTCAGTGAAGCAAGCGTTGGTCCGACGGGTCTGGCTTCACCGAAGAAGACATGGTTCTAAGAGTTGAGCCGCATGGCACAAGGCTTCTCGGCGCCTGGAACATGACGCCCACAGAGTAGCCATCACACTCTGGCCCACATCGAACAGAAACATGGTCCTCCAGCTGTCCAGGAGTCGCGGCTCTTGCTGCTGGTACATTGTGAGCATGGCAATGCCCCTGCGTGTTGTCTTCGCCAAGTGATATGGAGACTTCGGCTAGCGGGCCCACCCGCGCCGTTTTTTAGCCGAACTGCGAACCTCACTTTGTCCCTCGAGCTCCGAAAGTCAACTCCCCTTTGACCTCACACATTTCGCACTGCGCGTGTCACCCTCCGGCACATCAACATCTTCTGTCAGCATCCTTAGACCGAAGAATCCCGTGTGCGTGGCCGCGCACCGACATCCTGAACATGGACAGCTACCGACCAGGCGACAACGGTATTATGCATCAGCAACATGAAGCGAGCGTAACCTGAAAATGAAAGCACCTCGCTGACCTGACGTTTGAAGACCCTCGTACGCTCCGTGACTATCGCGGCAGTGACGACAACGACTCAGACTCGGGTTTCCAGATTCGTGGTGCCGCGAGCAACAGACGCACATCTGATGCAGGTCGCGCGCCATCATCATCACAGCGCCCCTATCGTGACCCGGATATGCCAAATCGCCAGAGAGACGTTGGCTACACGAACGACCATCATTCCCGAAGCGTAACTTTCCAGAGACCCCGTTGTGTGGCTCGAAGTGCCTAATTTGCCTCCCAGGACGATCGCTATGACCATTCGTACAGCGGCTCTAGCGACTACTCCGGACGATACTATCGTGGACGCGACTACGACAATCGTGACTACTACCCACGCGACGATTATGGACGCAGTGGTCGCGAGTATTACCAGCGCGACGGTGATGGACATCGCTATGCGCCACGTGGCCAGGAAGCGCGCGGCTACCCGGATTACACAGAGTCGGATCCCTACAGCGAGCCCACAGAGCCACCGGCCAGTACTGGAGTAGATGACGTATCTCATGGTGGGCCACCATTGCAGTTCCTGCTCATTCGAGGTCTTAGAAACACCGTCGATGAAGCACTACTCAGCAAAGGCCTGGAGAAACTTAACCTGGACGATAGCGAGCCACCGTCGACTGCCATTCCTGTAATGCCTGGAGCCCCACCAGTAGTCACGCCAGCCGTGCCGCCAGGAGCCACTCCCGGAAGCCTGAAACGTGTATTCTTGATTCGTGATCGTCTTAGTGAAAAGAGCTTGTCGTACGGATTTGCTGAGTACCATACTTTTAGTGACGCCAAGTCGGCTCTTGCCAAGGCCGGACAGCTTGCCGAAAAATGCACTATCGCTTCGAAGCAGATCCTGGTCGACTTTCCACATGCTGGAGTGTTCCCAATAGCAGAACCGGCGAAGGATCCCAGATTTACTTTTCAACTCAGCAATGGAAGCACCCATCGATACCGCGATGATCGCTACTATGCCTCTGCCTTCGACGTGAATGTCACCCCACCAGCGCCACAGAAAACTCAGTCGGCAGAACCAACAACCAACACCAAAACTGGCAAGAAGCGCTCCACCGCCACTCAGTCTGTGGCCACTCTAGACGGCAGTAGTGAGAAGCGGAAGAAAGTCAAGACGAGCGCGACACAAAAGCTCGAAATTGCCAACATGTGGAGCAGAAAACAAGCCGAGCTCAACGGTGAGGATGGTGGCGAAGAAGACGAAGATGAAGAGCCCAGTCCCAATCCAATCCATCCTCTAGAACCCACTGAGCCCTCCGCGTCAGGCGCTAATCTCGAGTCTGGAACAGAGAAAGAACCAATTCAAACATTCGTGGCTCAGGTGAAGCAGAAAGGCGTCGATTGCATGTGCTGCCTGCTCTGTGGCACTACTTTGAAGGTATCGCCAGAGAAGCACGTGAATGAGAGTCGTGGACATGCCACAAAGTTGTTGGATGACGTGGCGGTCAAGGAAGGCTATGAGCGGCTCAAGCTCCGCGGCATTGACAAGAAGTCGACCTTCAGGCTCAAAGAGGATATACCTGAGAGGTCTGAGTATAGGGATCGCGCGAAGGAGCGCCGACAAGCAGAGGCAAAGGCTGGTGGTGGCAAGCTCAAGGTTTCGCTCAAGGACGCCGCTCAGAAAGCAGCAAAACAGGAGCCAGACGCGAAGCCAGCCGCACCCTCGTACGGCAAAGGTATGGCGATGCTGCAGAAAGCCGGGTGGAAAGAGGGTCAGGGCTTGGGTTCCGGAAGCGGGATTTCTGCGCCAATCGACCAGTTCTCTTATGCTGCCGGCGTCGGACTGGGTCACGAGTCGAGCAAGAAGGGAGACGCTGTAGAGGAGGCGGCAAGGTCGACCAGGGGAGACGGCTTCTTGGAGAAGACAAAAGAGGTTGCGCGTGAGCGGTTCTCGCGTATGGATTGAGTTGAATAGCGCTGTACTTCACGTAAGAACGCTTACGCGCTCAGGCGCAGAGCAATGACTCGGCTGCTAGTTGTCACCTGGACTATAAATCGTGACAGTGGATACTCGGAGCGAAACCATTCAAGATCTTGATCGCCTGCTCACGAACCGCACTTGACCCTCACTTGATTGTACTTGATGGCTCATCCAGGCCGAACCTATCAAGGCACTGAACTCGAACCCAAGCCTGCTCGTTGTCAGAGCCATTGGGGAGTGTAGCATTCGGTGTTTTTCAACGCGATCTTCGGGTCTTACGATTCAACTTATCGAATCTGGGCCACAATGGCTTTCTAGAACATATAGCAATGCATGCGATCCAGGTCAACCCACAACCGTTCCGTGGCTTACCGATTCCTAACCTCAGGCTTAGTGGCTGTCGAGTCATAAGCATCATCATCAACTCAATGCGGAGGGGCAAGTGTCAAAGTGAAGGTCAACGCTATCGTTCATGCTGCATTATTTGGATAGCTCAAAAATTACCAAAGACTTGAGTCAGTCGCTCTATGCCACTGATATGCTCCAACATTCGATAGGCTCTGCCCAGGTAGTACATTCGTGCGCCGTTCTGTACCAAATGTCTAGCTTAGCTTCGGAAAGCTGAGCGTACTCTGCCGGAGCGCCTTGCCGGTGCTCTTCATTGCCGCTGTAACCCTGGAACGAAGGCTCCCACTGCGCTCTACCTTCTGCTTCTTGGGAGGCGGCGCCTGCCTGCCCTGGCCCTCCCCATCGGCCAGCGGTGCTGTGAAGCTACCTTTGCTCGAAGTGGCACTGCCAGCATTACGGATCCCATCCGCAAACGATTTGCGGCCGACAGTAATGTCATGCTCCTCCAGGACATTGCCTGTTGCCACTCCTTCTGTAATCGTCTCGCGCTGGATCTCAAAGGACGTCGAATTGACCGAGACAGTGGTTTTCTTCGTGATACCGTTACGGGTTGATGATCTTGACGCTGGTCTATCCTCAATATCAAGGTCCTCGGTAAATTTGGAGCCAGTGGAGGTAGTGCGACGATGGACAGGTCTCCTAGAACTAGGAGGTCGGGAGGAGGCAGCTTTGGCGAAGGCAACCTTGACATCTTCGTCACTTTCATCTTCAACGACCTGAGCAGGGCGAGAAAGCTCTTCGACATAAGCGATGGTCCGGCGACGCTTTGGAGAAGCCTTCTTCTTCTCTATCTTGCTCGGTGCTGGCTTAGAGGGCACCTCAAGGGAATTGCGGTTGGCTCTAGCCTTCAACCGCTGGGCACGTACAGAATTCGCCTCGGCTTCTGCCTTTCGGCGCTTCTCTTCGCGGAGTTCTGCCTTGATGTTCGGGTCGTCGACAGCGACCCAGCCTTGCCATCCGGCGCCTCTGCTCTCTTTCTCAGCCTTCTTCGCCTGTGCCTTCTTGGCGGCTTTCGCTGCTTCTTCGGCGGCAATGCGCTGCTTTTCCGCTTCCTCCTTCTGAAGCTTCTTGCGCTGGTCAGCGTTCAGGCGCTTTCCAAGATATCCTCTGCAATTTGGTGCTCCACAGAAGCATGGCTGACGAGTCTCGCCGAAATTGTCGAAATTGTAGTCGTAGGTAAGCTCTTCTCCGGTCATAATCCCAGAGTCTCCGGCAAAAACGGCCATACGTGGTGTACCGTTGACCTTCATCATTCGCACCTCGCAGTTGGGTTCGCAAGAATGGTTGATGAAACGTGCCATGCTACCTCTCGTACCATCAATGACCAGATTGCGCTCGAGTTCCATGAGATAGTAACATGACTTATCCTTGTAGTCTTCCCGCATGCGACGCTGACATTCTTCTTCTGTAATGATCTCGCCAGTGTATTCCATGATGACTTGTTGCGGACGGAAGGAGCGAGTAGCACGTATGCCATGGCCACGCTTGTCGGTTTTGACGACTTCGACTCCGATATCATAAGCACCGCCTTTCTTCGTGCGAGCAGTAATCTCCGCGAATGGACGATTGCTGCACAGCTCGGGTGGGAGTACGCAGTTGGACTCGTCACACTCGTACTGCATTACACGATTGAGACAGTCCTCTCCACAGCCAAGCTCATCATCTCCCAGACTGGGCTCGGCGCAGACACACATTGATGCGGCCATCTTCTCGGTCTTGGCCCATAAATCCTTGGCATCTCCAACCAGTCGATTTCGGTTGAGCTTATGCCAGTCCTTTGGCTTCTCACTGTTCTTTCCGGACGGTGCGTAGACATCATAAGGAATGCGGAAAGAACGCGTCTTGTCTTCGTCCAGATAGCCATACATGGGAAGGTGAAAGCCAAGGGAGGGCTTGCGTCGTCGTTTTCCGTTCTCCTCAGATTCAGGTGCACCAGACGCGAAGGAGTCTGGTCGCTTCTTCTGAAGTCTCTTGGAAGTTGGCTTGTCAGGATCAAAGTCCAGTGGCTGGCCAGCGAACAAACCGTGCGGCTGCCATTTTTTGACCCTGTTGCCTGTCGAAGTCTTCTGCATAGGTCCAGCCACTGCCGGCTGAGCGATCTCCTGTAACGGCGCCTTTGAAGTTTTGGTCCTCTTGACCGGCGGAGGAGGCACATCCACGTCCAGATCGATTTCATCCCAGAGGTTGCCAGTGCCGGTGTCGAGTTCCCTCAGCAGTTTCTTCTGTTGCGGGCTTTGAGACTCCTCCAGTCTGCCCAACTTGCGCTTGCCGGCGTCGACTGCGTCACGCGCTCTCTTTCCCAATACCGACTTGGCACTGCTGGCCATGTTCTTGACGCGGTCCTTGACGCTGGGTCTCCGCTGGAGCTTGTATGGAGACTTCCGTTTGGGCGAGTCGGCTGGCAGTTCCCATTCGTTGTTCAAAGCGTCGTCAACATCACCAAAGGGCGTGTCCTGGTCCTCGTCTATGTCGGTGCGGTTGACCAGCGTGCGGCCAGAGAGCCCCGAGGTATTACGCGTCCCTCTCGAAGCCTCTGCCTGGATGGCATTGAATTGCTCAACCACATTGTAGTTAACTGATGGGCGAGCGCGTTGGGAGCGTCTGCCCGGCGATGGCTGCTGCGATGTTGTCGTCTCGTCGCCCGGCTTGTTCGAGTGCGTACTACGGCTGTCGGACACGCTGGTGGGAGGGGTGGAAGCCGCAACCTGCTCCGAGGCGCTGTCCATGTCCATGGCTGCGATGGCCACGTCGATGTTGGACAGGGCGGAAGAGTCGGAGGATGACACACGCGTCAACGAGCCCCTCTTGGGCGCCATGCAGCGTGTGCAGTATGTATGGGGGTGGTGGACCAATAGACAACGTGAAAGTGTTGGTGCAGGCCGACGCGCTTAGTCGACGCGAGGCACAGAGCAGATGTGGGGCGAGGGTCTCTTGTTGATATCGGCGCCGGCAGAGCTGAACAATGCAAAGACAACGCCAAGTCGCGGGTCACCATGTAAGGACAGTGGCAAAGATGCGTGCACCGAGCGGAGGGGGAGTTGGGCGGCGGTGGTGGTGTTGGGAGGTGTGGAGGAAGGGGAGGGAAGGGAAGGTGATTGTGGCAGCGGGAGGTGAGACTGTTCATGCCACAAGCATCAACAAGCTCAACCGCCCAACCCAATCAAATCTCCTCTGACTAAACCACCACGACCTCGCCAACGATCGACATTCTTTGCGGTGGCCAGGAGATATACCACCTTCTATCGATTATTGTGGAACGGTGGTGCAGGTCTAGATTGCCGACACGGTTGATGCACATCGCAGCCTCGACCTGGTTTACGATATGAGCCTTTGGACTTCATGGACACTGGAGCCAAGACCCGAAGCAAGGAGGTAAGGCCACTCTGGGACCGATATTCGAGGGCTTCCACGTGCCCATGGAAGCGATATACGGAGTCTGTTGTCATATTCCACGTGTTGCAGACAACAATGCCACCTTCAGACATCCCTAGCAGCTCCATTGGAGAAAGTGACGGCCGAGATGGCCTACAGCTACAGACCCGCTCCCTACACTGCATGTCCGGGCATTTGTCCGATCTGGAATAATGATCATGAAGGCACCCTGGCCTGTGAACAGCCTGCAGAGCTTAGTATCATTTACCTTTCAGCTTATGGCGGCCCAACGCGTCTGCCAGCGTATAATGCACGTAGGCCAGCCTTCCATCTGCATCCTGGTTCTGCAAGGCGATGACACAGGATTCTAACACTGGGACACTGCGATACATGCGATTTACGATCGAAGGACAACTTAAGTGGCCCCTTCGAACGGTATGAAGCCTTCAAGTGATTCCTACCACCGCGGGCCACCACGAACGAAGCCAGCCCCTGCATTACAGCTCCGAAGCTGGTAGCGCTCTGTGCTGCCACAGACATGCTGGAAGAACAGGCTGACTTGATTTCTTCCACGCTTACCATAGACTGATCCTCCCAACCCTGACTGGATCCCGCATAATATGTATCTTCCACAGAGACCGTAATCTTTGCTTCACAACTATCGTGGAACACATGTTAGAATATGCTGTCGGATCTCCATACTGAGTGTCGTCACCTCTTCCTCCATCGTCTTCACTGCCCTCGTGCCACGCACAGTAACGACAGCTCGCTTTCAAGGTGAACGCTACCAGAAGCCAAGCAACATGTGTGAGCCGGGCACGAGAGCATGCACCACCCAAGCTCGCAGCCTCACAAACGCCATGAACCTCCCATATTTGACACACTCTCCGCCGCCATCACCATCCGATCCTCTACGAGCTCCTGCTACAATCGAACTCGAGAACGACACTCCAAAACCCATTTCCCAAAAAGAAAAACGAGACATCAATACTCCCACCCCACCACTAAACTCCCAACCAACCCCAATTCCCTCTCCTCTACATACACACCTCTCTCTCTCTATGCTTCCCCCCTCGCATCTCCCTCTCCCTCACCCATCCACCCCACAACAATCACCCTCTCCCCCATCCCACCCCGCAAAACCCTCAGCATCCTCATTCCTCGCCGACGTTTCGAAACAAATCCGCTCGCGACGACAATCTAACCAACCCCACTCTTTTTCACTTCGGGACGGGACGTAAGGCGAACCATCCAACCCCTTCTCCCCAAGCGTGCGAAAAAAGTTCGAGACGATACGATACGATACGCGCAGGCATGGGACAGAGGAGCGGTGGGGATCACGAAAACTTGCCAAAGAAAAAAGAGAGAGAGAAAAAGGAAAGGAAAAATGTGGGAATTTACTCGTCAATGTAGGACGACACTTTTCGGGGAGGGGGAAGGAGATTCGAAGTAGGGATTCACTATCGAACTTTGGGAGAGGGAGAGGCATTTGGGGAAATGATCGGTTCATACCGAAAAGCGGTTCGAGGTATCGATGAGGATACGGGGATATTGGTAGGAGGGCGTTGTGGTTTGGTGCAATTCGGTCGTTCGAGCAGCGAGTCGCGAGCGTTGGGCACGGAGTGAGATAGATGGAAAGGCGGGTTGCGGCGTAAACACACTGGCGGATCAGGATTCATAGGTGCATCGTTCGTCGATGTTCTCAGCCTCGGGATTTTGTCAATATGTGCCACTTTTTCGAAATGCCTTCAATGCCACCCTCTTTACTCGCGTCTTCAGCGAGTGAGACAGGGATTACATGTTACTTCACCGACCCAGACTCGGCAGTGGACGAAGCCTGGCATGTCACGCGGCAGACGCCCCAAACCTTCAATGAGACATGCGGCGGAGAGCAGAAAGGCGAAGAAGCGCTCACAATTGCCTTCGTGAAATGAGATGGGTATCGAAGAACCAACAAGTCACCTACACCAAGACCCCAACGCCATGCCTCGATCCCTCAACAAACAAGACATTTGATTCGTGTCTGTGCATAATAACGTCGCGTCTGCTCTCATCATCGATTCCTGTCCGGTTCCGGCGTGCTCAACCCTCGTTCCAAATCCTCGAATGCCTCATCCTCCCTACTCACAGGTTGCTGTGCGGCGGGATCCTCATTCACGATGTTCGCAGCCTGTTCCTGCACATCGTCCTCGTCCTCGGAATCATGGTAGGGCTGCAAAGCGGATGAAGATGATGTGGAGTTGGAAGCGCCGTGGCGTGCGAGAGAGCGGACGACGTCGCCGTTGCAGATGGGACATGTGCGACGGCGTGTGGTGAGCCAAGGGGTGCTGGAGTGGGAGGTCAGTACGATGATCAACAAGGAGGTGAGGGGCGAATGACTTACATGCACTCGGCGTGGAATTCGTGCCCGCACGGTAGGCTCATCACTCTGCTCACGCCATCGACATATTCTTCCAGACATACCACGCATTCGCGCTGCTTGCCACCATATCTTCTCCGCCATTCCGCGAGACCTGCCGCACGCTTCTCCTCGATCTGCTCGAGAGAAGGTGAGGCCATCCCATCAGACAATGATGATGCACCTTGAGGAACTTCCGATGCAGTCCGTGATCGTGGTCGTGATCGTGTGCTGATCGGTCGGGATGCTGGTAGAAGTGGTGTTGTGGCGCTTGGCGATGACGCAGACGATGTTGTCGAAGCTGTGCTGCTCGCCATAGTTTGATATGTTCGCACAGGGAGTCGCTCTACAACCGATTTGGGTGCTCGCCATCTTCGTCTCCGTATCCTGGATCGAAGCAACAATAGCGCATAAACAACGGTGAGCGTCACGAGTGGCGACACGACCAGGACTAGCAGTGTGTCGAAGAATGGCGACGAGGACATCGAGGTCTGCGAAAGCGTAACCCATAGTCCTTCGTGGGCGGGTGCGCCATGCTTGGATGGCATCTTCTTGGGCGAAGCAGGAGCCTTTGCACGAGGAGAGTCGAGCTCCGTTTGGGATGCATCCTTCTGAGAGGCGGCGCCAGGCTTGGCATCTTCCCGACCAGGGTCGGAGCTGAACAGCCGACCCAGCCATCCGCGTGATGCATTTTCATCCTGACTGTCGGTCTGCTGAGATGTCATGCCGTCATTTGCGTGAGACTTCTTTGCACTTGAGAGATCCACCGCTTCATGGTTGGCTTTGCCGTACTCTCCACTGCCAGGCGTGATGCTGCCGCCGCGAAGAGGGGTGCTCACCGCCTTGCTGGACTTGGGGAGAGCACTGGCAGAAGAAGTTGCAGATGTGCCCTGGAGGTGCTGTTCTTTGGCTTCAGCAACGAGATCTGGATCTCTCCAATCCTGGACACCGATCACGAAACCATCGTGAGAGCCAGGTTTCGGAGTTGTGCTTGGTCTTTTGACTGTCGCAGCGACGTCCGGTGCTTTCTTGCCAGCCTTTCCCAATGGCATCTCATCATCTTCGAATTCCTGTAGCACCCAACCAATGTTCCCGCTGCTGGGTGGCCGACGACTGTCCGCATGTCCGTCTGAGCAAGCGCCAAAAGCGGATGCAAACCATCCACATTTCGACGCAACCTTCTGCTCACTCTCCGCGTGTTTTCCCGCTGGCTTTCGATCATTCGTGCCTGGCTTCTTCGCCTGCGGAGTGGAAGTAGCCTTGGCTGTGCCGGAAGTCGTGGTGAAATTGGGCTTGTCTGCTGCCGCTTCATTGTGAGAAGCGTCCTTGTCTCTGCTCTTGTCGCCCTGCGAAAGACGAGCAGCGTCATCCGGGGAAGAGTCATGCGCCGGCATCAGGCTCGACAGCAGCTGCGCGGTCGTGTAGGAGGTGAACAGCGAAGGGATGGTGACGTTTGACGTGTCTCCGCGTGCATACATGGTCACCAATGGACCACCTCGGATGTCGTCTCCCACGATCAATGCAATGCCGCCTCTTCTCTGCACCCATTTGACCTTCTCCAGAAAGCCACATCCTCCGCGACTCAAGAGGACCACCTTGCCGGCGATCTCTGCGCTCTCCTGTAACGACTGAATATCGGCGTGCGTGGGCTTCTTCGTGTATCCGGCCGAGTCACCATTCGTTTTCAGACCATCTGAAGGGGGTAGTGGGTGGTGTAAGTGGTCGTCGGTGCCATCGTCTTCGGTCGGATATTCTTTCTGTGGGGACTCCATCATGTCTTCGTCGTCTATTGAGCGTTTTGCGTTGTTGCCTTGGCTTTCCGAGACTGCGCTCTTGCCGTCACTGGTCTTCTTCGTATTCAGCCAGCTCCCATCGTCCCATCCCGGCACATCACTGCACCCCAGCTCTCCTCCAGCGCCCGCGCCCGCGCCAGAGCCTCCCCGGCCAAGGTGATCATTCCCAAAGCCGCTCCCAATCCATAGCTGCCCACTCAAAGTCTTCACGGGGAGTAGGGGCCCGAATGCTGCCGGTCTCGCCACGAAGTTGGTGGAGTTGTCGTCGGTGATGCTGATGATGGCGGAAGGTGGGAAGAGACTGCTCGGCGCTCGCCAATCGAAGTATGTGCCGAAGCTCCCTCCTCTTTCGTCGACATCAGCCCTCTCACCGCTCCACGGTCCGACAAAGAGTAGCACGAAGAAGGCGACCACACAGGAAAGAAGGGTCAGGAGAAATCGAAGGGGCCGCATGGTATCGACTAACGCGTGGGCTGGTTCACGCGGGATGGCAGACTGAAGGGAAGTGTGCAAGTCAACGACTTGTCGGTCGGTAACGCGCGCGACCCAGGGCGCTGTCGTCTTTACGCCCGCATTCGCATGAAATTCAGCGTCGATGGAGGGTATGCAGCAGGGTGTTTGGTGCGGAGGCGGAGTTGGCGTGTGGCGTTTGACCGACGAGACCTCGAACCTGCACGGTGACGGAGCACAGTGGACGCGGCTTCCCGGTGAATCAGCACCGTGTACCCGTACACTGACTGCCTCGGTTGGAGAATGAAGCGCGAAAGGAGAGAAAGGGAATGTATGGTATGGTGCAGATTGAGGATTGTTCTTCTCCTCGGTCTCCCGTGAGGCTATCCGATCTGAAGCCCAAATCCAATCTCTCGCCAATCTCACGTGAAACGCACACCCGCACCCACACCCAGTTCCGTGGCGGGGCACGAGTCTCCAGCACCCGTGGCCAATGTTGTACCATGTCTTGGCGACGGGAATGTCTCCTGTAGCGTCAAAGATACATGTATCCAATGTCTTGCTAGGAGAATATATATATGTATGTATATGTATGTATATGCAGGCCCCAGGCACTGCGACTGCGACTGCGGTCGGCCTGAGGTTGGCGGCGTCGTTGATCGGGAGTAGCCCCAGTCGCCAGGTGGGATCAGCGCAGAAGAGAACATGAAGGGGTGCTGGGAGGATCCCGGTTCACGAACAACCTCACGAAACGAACTTCACCTGGCACATCATCATTCATCGATCCCGTCTAGCCGGACTATAATATCCCGTGAAGACCACTGTCCACTCTGGTCACCCCGTCTCTCCCGCCCGCCTCATCTCGCAACGTTCACCACCAATTCTAATCTGCTGGTCCAGATGAGGCTCCCAAGAAGGTTTGGCGAATCGATGACATCTCCAAACCAAATCCTCCTGCAGTGGGGCCATGGGACAAAGCATTTATTCCAACAACCACAGCGGGAGCAGTCGACGTCAGGTTCGCCTGCAGAGGGCCAGCTCTCCACGGCACGCCCACGTACTCCTTCTGTCATGATTGCGCCGAGCGGTGCGGGTATGGCGACTGCGCATCTGATTCCATCGAGCTCGGCGATGACAAGCCGCAGAAAAAGTTCGCCCGACGTGCAGCTGTGGTGCTGATCGACACGCGAACTACGATCCATTTCCTACCCGTCCGCCGACTGCTGGCGACCATAGCTCTGCCGCTTCCCATGATCGACGCGCACTTTCGCTCGAGAACAGCTTCTGCGTTACCAGACAATGCGTCACGGTGGGAGCGAACTTCCGTCTGCTAACCAGAAAGGAGCTGTGAGGCGAGCACGGCGTGCGTGCCGGCTTCCTGTTCGATGGTACGTACAACGTGATGTCCACCACCACTCCTTCTTTGCCCTCAAGTACTTCCTCCCTCCACATCTCCAGCTCTGATCGTGGCTTCTCGTTGTACTGCGCTCTTGCTGCGTTTTCCAGCGACGGCGTTGGTCTCTCGTGGCATTGCTTCTCTCCAGTCCTCCCCAGTGCTCTCTCCATATCATCACAGACTTTGCGACCCCAACACACCTATCGACGATATCAGCTTCCTATAATACCCGCACGCGACCTGAAGATATTCCACCTATTTGAGCCTTCTTCGAACTCTTGTCGCCACGGCTTTGAACCTAGTGCCGCCAGAACCCACATACCAACCACCTGCTTCCCGAGAAAACACCTCAATAGCCGCAGCGACCTCCAACCAAGCTCTCCCACCGTCAAGCAAGATGTACACCATGTCTGCCCCTCGGGGTACTTTTATCAACATACCCGGCTTGGGGAACAAGGAGCGAACCAACAAGAATGAGCTGAGGTTACCATTCCTGGGATTCCTTCCCAACAAAGTCCGCAACCACTTTGTCGCTATGGTATGTCCAGCCGAAGTATCCCCCACAGCGAACTGCGGAGTCGTCCACTAACTCTTCTTCTTCTCCACCAGGTCGGCGAGTTCATCGGCACCTTCCTCTTCCTGTTCTTCGCATTCGCCGCCACACAAGTTGCCAATGCCGCAGCCACGGGCTCGACCAATCAGACCAGCATTGCCCAGGTGCCGAACACTAGTGTGTTGTTGTACATTGCTCTGGCCTTTGGTTTCAGCTTGGCGGTGAACGCGTGGGTGTTCTTCCGCATCAGTGGAGGTGAGGATATGCGCCGCACTCGGTGACTTTCGGGGTCTCGCTGACGCATTACGCCAGGCTTGTTCAATCCCGCCGTGACATTGGGAATGGCCCTCATTGGAGCTGTGACGTGGACTCGTGCCGGCCTTATCTTTGTCGCGCAGATCCTGGGTGCGATGACATCCGCTGCTGTGGTGTCCGCGCTCTTTCCCGGCCCTTTGGCTGTTTCCACCACTCTTGGTGGCGACACATCAATCGCTCGCGGGCTCTGTAAGTTTCGATCCACAGGCTGAGGTCTACAGATCGCTGACACTCTGCAGTCATTGAGATGTTTCTCACCGCCGAGCTGGTGTTCACGATTTTCATGCTCGCAGCCGAGAAGCACAAGGGCAGCTTCCTCGCACCAGTCGGAATTGGTCTCTCGCTCTTCATCGCAGAGCTTGCTGGTGTATACTTCACAGGAGGTAAGCACACTATTTGGACAACACCTTTGAGCTGCCTGTGCTGACATCGACGACCGTAGGCTCCCTCAACCCAGCCCGTTCCTTCGGCCCTTGCGTCGTTCTCCGGAGCTTTCCAGGATACCACTGGTTGTACTGGCTTGGACCTGCTCTCGGTGCCCTCCTCGCAGTTGGCTTCTACCGCTTTGTCAAGATCCTGGAATACGAGACTGCAAACCCAGGTCAAGACTTCAACGAGCACGAGGCGGAGCAGTTCCAGTTCGACGAGGACAACGCAAGAGCCACAGATGCGGCACGACCAGTGCCATCTCCTGAGGCACAGCTGCACGCCATGGCGAGCCGCGAATCTGCTAGCAATCTGCATCCCGGCTACAACAATGCTGCGCTGAACAAGCCTGGCTCGGCTGGCAGAATGGACGGTTCTCTGGGGAGTGAGAAGCTCGAAGACGCGTCGTACACCCGCGGACCATCGGCAGAGAATGGCAACGTGCGCCGCTAAAGAAGTGGTTCCTCCTATCGCCACTCGAAAGTCTTGCTCGCTGGTCGCGATTGTTTTGGAAGAATACAGGAAGAAATGGACATGATACCCTTGGGCAGCCGGCGTTCGCATTTTGGGCGTAGTGTATTCGACAGGACAGTGGCATGTGGTACCCAACACCTCTGTAAGCGCGGAGTTCGGATACCCGGTATGATTACGACGTGTACATTCTCATGTAGAAGCATCTTGCGTAATGATCATAGAACGTGTTCATCTAGCCTCTTTCCTTTGAGGTCCCTCTCGTCACAGTACAAATCCACGTGAAGCATAAGATTTAGCGACGGTAGGAGACGACGTCAAAACACGCCACACGCTCGACGGAAATACATTCCTCATCTGGGTCCTTTACGATCACGTCCCTCTATGGCCCTTGGTATCCACCTTCGTCATCCTCTTTGCCATCCGATCCACGGCGAAGAAGCCATCCCTCGCCTTCTCATTGATTTAGATGGATTTCCATACATCGCGCGACCTGCTGTAACGATGTCGTGGACCGAACAGAACGCGTCCGAAATCTTCCACGAATTACGCCCGCGGCATGGATCTGAGTGCTTTGCGCGGTGGCTACTGTTGAAGGGGCAGGGACAGGCCGCATTTCATGTAGGACCGATTGCCGGAGATTCTGATTTGAGGGAGAGTACCTTCGTGTTCGGAGTTTTATGCCTGAGCACTGCTATATATAATTCTAGGCAATACAGTGATTGTCTAACTCCGCGTGATTTTACGCATTACCGATTAGGGCAACATGCGGAGGATCCTGGCTGCTGGGTCTGTCGAGTGAATGGAGGCATATCCGTGGGAAAGGCAGGGTTGAGGGAATGGAGCGGCGCTGCTGCTGCTTTGGGGATTTGGGAAGGTCTGCACGGCATTGAGATTGGAAGATACGGCAACGGGCAGGAAGGTGGAGTTGATGGAGAAGACTTGGGGTCCGCTCAAGAAGAAGATCAAGGCAGCCAACGCAGACGCTGGCCCACGCCTCCGATACCAGGACTGAGAAGGTCATCAGCTTCACGGACAACGATGTCAAGACACTCGTTGCTGCGATGAGCTCACTGGCATTCGGTCCACCAGCAATCGACATGGAGCTGTTCAAGAAGCACGGCGGCTTCAAGAGTATCAAGACTGCCACTCAAGAAGAAGACCGCTAGGAAGCGCAGCAAGAAGGAGGCCGAAAGCGATGGTGAAGATTCTGAGTAGGAGAAGACCGTCAGGGAGCCATGTTTCGAGCTCACGCGAATGTGCTTCTTCCTCCCCTTACAACATAGCACACTTGCCCACCAATTCACTCCAACAACTCCGCCGCATCCGCCACGACGGCACCAACAGCTTCCAACCCAAACCTCCCGGCGTCGACCGCTATTTTGAAGCCCTTGGCTTCCTCCTCCTCACACCACCAACACAACCACCTCCTCACTCGTCTCTGTGCTGGCCCTTCGGAACGACTCCCTCAGCCTCCACATTCCACGCTGCTGCTGTGCCCGAAACTGTTCAACAGCCAGAGCCCCGCGCGATCTAGGAGGCCTTTCACGCACTCCACGCCTAGATGGCTCGCCGCCCCTATTCCAGCTTTCAACCACGGCACAGACCTGCTAGCAGCACTCAGCAGCATTGCGCGGCGACTCGAGACTGTGGAGCTGTGTATCGCAGTAAGGTGAGCTACTGATGCGGTGAATATATAGGATGGAATGCTGACTTCTAGTCTTACAGCATCTATAACAATGTGGCGCGCCTTGCCAACTCCCGCCTGAGCGGTTTGGGGTCTCCCTCTCCTACAGGGGTTTCATTCCTATGTCGTGGCGTGTTGTATGGGACTGGCGTCGGATCATGGGTCAGAACATTGGGCTTGTGGGTGTGGAGTCGTCGACGACCGAGTGAGGACCTGAGCTCTTATCTTTCGCTTTCCGACTCCGTAGAAGTACTTCGGTCTTGCTATCAGCTACGGGACTCGAGCTTTACGAATTTGCCTATCATCTCGGAGTCACTCCGACGCGTGATTTGACATACCTCATCTCTGTAGCTCTTCAGCTCCACCTGACCGTGTAGGCCTTGCCGTCGTATCGAAGTCTTGGGTTCTCCGTTCCTGTCTGGAGTCTGAAGTTGGACGATCATGTGGGTAGGTGAGATCTCACATTAGCTCACGTCAACTCCGCTGCGTGGAGTGGCCAGTGTGTCTGGATCGGGATCTCTAGCGCTTTGAATTCTGCTGAATTCCGGCGCGGGAGCAATGTGTTGCCAGTCGCGTCCTTCACCTCAAACCTGCGGTGTCAGCCCCGCTTCGCTTCATGGTGTCGCACTTCTGCACGGTGGGTAGAGCACTCGAGTCCTGTTCGAGGAAGTGACCTGACAGATGTATCGCTGACGTTCGCTAAGCATAGACAATGGACCAGAAGTCCCGCACGGACCAAGTAACCCCAGCGAGGGCCTGTGGTTTAAGCACATGCAATTTTGATTTGTACAGGCGTGTCGGGAAGTGCTGCACTTCATCGGCTTTGCAAAGAGGCAGATCGCTGTGTGCGTCATTGCGCTTTTGAAGAATAAGTGCGATTGTGTGCGTGAGGGAATGCCAACTATCACATGGAGATTCAGACCACATCACGTCCAAGTTCCATCACTCATATGAGAAGCTTGGCAGAGAATATACGTTACATGAATACGAGCAATGCATGATCTCTCCGACCTCAATTACTCTGGATTACACTGTTTTGTAAAATCACTGCTTCGGCTCGCTCGAAACAGTACCGGAAAGAGTTTTGGTGCTCGGACTCCAATCTACAGTGCAACTCCGGGACGAAGAGCTCGTCATCTCGCTGAAAGCAGATCTCACGGGTTGCATACACTGCAGGACTTGAAGGTCTACGCGATCCGAATCGATCATCTTAGGTAAACCCATTCACTCCGTTCTGAAAAGTCCTGAAGATTTCGACAGGAAATCCATCAGCCAGAGCCTGGTACCCGATTGGACTCAAATGCAGGCAGTCGCCCACGTCGTAGAGTGGATTGAGTTGCGTCGCGTTCTTCGGATCTTTGATGATCTCATCGAAGTCCACAAGAGCGTCGAAGCCACCAGGCTTGCCCACGTTCTGCCGTATCCAGGCGTTGACCTTCAGCCTCGTAGCTTCACGTTCAGGTGTTGCATAAGGCTGTAATGTTGTGTTCGTGCACCCGAAGGGCGTGATAGTAGCGCCAAAGACTGGGATGCGCTGGGCATGGATGCGGCTGATCATCTGCTGGTAAGCCTGGATGAGACTCTTGTATATTGACGTCTGGTTTGCCGCATCGGAGCCGGCTACTCCAATGTCATTGACACCTTCATAGATCATGGCATACTTCACACCTGGCTGGGCCAATACATCGCGCTCGATCCGACTCAGCGCAGAAGGTCCCAATCCGTCTGCCAGAATCCTGTTCCCGCCTGCAGCTTGGTTCGCAATGTTGATCTTTCTCAGCATGTCTCCGACCTCTGATTCCCGCTGGAGACGGCTGAATAGCAAATCTGGCCAGCGGGTATTGCCATTGTTGTCCGAACCTCGTCCATCCGTGATGCTGTCACCGACGATAGCCAAGGCGCCATATTCAAATGGCTGCCAAGCCTCGAGTGCGGAGATGAAGTACCAGTGGAACACGCTCGTGGTGGAGGGATCTGTCATGTTCGCGGCAGTGGTGTAGTCGCCCATGGAGATCCAGCTTTGCGTGCGAGAGCCTGGATGAGAAGTGATCGCGTTGCCTTGCTGACCATCAGCCAGATATAGCGTGATGGAAAGGACCTGGCCTGTGATCACCGGAAATGGGAGGGGATCAGAGACTGCGAGAGCGCCAGTCGGGATGGAAATACTCTGGTTACCAGAGAAGCTCAGCATTTGTATTGTGGTCGAATTGATCCCGCTGGATCCAGTGACATTCTGGCCCGAGAGTGCCACTGGCAAGGCCACGGTCGCAGATGTGATTGGAAGAGCAGTAATACCGAAGGCATTGGAAAGGCGGAGACGGATCTGAGAAGCGCCAGTCGAGATCTTGATTGTTTGCCGTATGGTCGCATTTCGGAATATGGCTGTGCTTCCGTTGAAGGGAGGAGGTGGTAGGTTGGCAGGCTCGGTCAGTTGTGGCATGGAAGTCCAAGTATCGACCCAATGCCCGTGAGGAGGATCTGGTGTCAGCGTTTGGCCATATGATAGAGAGTCTGACCATGGCAATGCGAACGGGAAGGCATGTGTCAATATGGAAACGGACAAAAGTAGCACAACTATGGGAATGGCCATGCTGATGCTGATGCTCAAACGCTGATTTGGCTCTCGCATCCACTGCAGCCCGCCATCAAACCCTTATAAGTCTCTTGCACACGAGCCTGTGAGCTTCTTCTGCCGTGTATTGCAACAGTAGGTCTGATGGAGATGCCGAGAGGGGTCACTAAGCACAGCATTTCTGTCTCGGCTAAATGCATGGTGAGTTAGAAAAGGGTTCGGGACCTGCACGGCGGCTGATGTTCTGGCTGATCGGATATGCGCCAGACTCTCGTCATGACCGAGTTGTAAGATCGGGTTGAAACGTCGACATTCTTCACTTAGATACATGTATACGGGCACAGAAGCGTGCGGTAAAGGTGTGGAAGGGGGCGACTGAGATAAGCTGAGTCCCTCGCTGAGCTAGTCCTAATCCAGACTTGCGATGGCCTGGGATTGGTTTTGGCATATCGAAATTTGAACTGCATCAAAAGTCGCCGCAAACAACTCTGCAAAGACTGGAAAGGCGATGCTCACCGAGCATTTCATCGCCTCTCTCGGCGTACCATTGAAACCGCCTGGCACGAATGTGGCCAAGGACGCGGCCATATTCCTGTACGAGTACCAGCCCTTGCAGCAACAACGGGCAATCTGCAAAAAGTCCGCCACGGCCCCAAACTGCCTGGCCGTCAGTGATACACATATCTTTGCCGCACAAAACGACAAGGGAGTGGTGCATGTCTACAGTAGGGAGAAGGGCAACCACGAAGCCACCGTGCCATTCACAGAACGAATCTCGGCCATCACGCTCGCATGCGATGATGCTGTACTCATCCTCGGAACCCAAGAAGGCCGGATCTTCTTATGGGAGACATGTACCGGACGTCAGATCACAACGAATCAATCCCATCTTCAACCCGTGACTGCCCTCACTGTGGACGCGACTTCGAACTTCTTGCTGTCGGCATCGAAAGACTCGACAATCCATGTCTGGTCAATACCTGCCTTACTGTCCTTCTCTAGCATAGAGGATGCGGCACCATTGAGGACATTCTCATCTCATCGCGCAGATATCAGCTCGCTTGTCTTGGGACACAGCGCGTCGCACTGCAATTTTGCAGTATCATGCTCGAGCGACCGAACTTGTCTTGTTTGGGACTATCGCACGAACGTGATATTGCGCACCTACCTCCTACCAAGCGTCCCGACAAGTGCTGCTCTAGATCCTGCAGACAGAGCAGTATATATTGGGTATGATGACGGCAGTGTGCAGTCAATCGACCTGTACACATCATCAAACGGAGATCTTGCTGCTGTTCAGACAGGAAAGGATGCTGCCACACCCATTCCAGCTTCACAGCAATCCCTCTGGAAGGCACCAGATGCGACGTATGGTCCTGCACTCAGCCTCAGCGTCTCTTACGATGGTAGTTCAATCATCACTGGTCATCAATCCGGAAATATACTCATCTGGGATGTCGCCCGTGGCTTGGCAACCAGCTTTGGCCAAGCAGCTCTACATGCTCCCGTGACCAATCTCTTATTCCTACCAGTGACCGGGTTTCGAGATCGGGATCACCTGGATGCGAAAATCAGAATTAACGAAGTCGTGAAGCCGAAGTTCGGCGCCTTCGATTCCTCAAAAGGCGATGTGCCTGGGAACTACAGCATGCACGTCCAGTTTCCCAATGATCTTGTATCGCCTCAAACTGCGTTCTCAGAAGCTCTAGCAGCACCGATATTTCCAACAGCGCTTCTAGACGACGGCTTGGCCGAGCTTGCTGCGTGGGGCAAGAATGCGCCACAACAAAATGGATACGACGAAGCTGCTGACGAAGACTTCATGGCGCTGGATGTTCCGGAAAAGCCAGTTGAAAGGACAGTAGAGCAAGAGAATGCCGACCTGAAAGCTCAATTGAAAGCCATGCAAAACGTACAGAAGAAGGTCTTCGAGAAGATGAGCAAGCTTAGCGAGGAGAAAAGGGCTTTGATGAAGAGGGAGCAGAAGCGAATGGCAAGGACCAGCTCGGGCCAGAATGGGACGATCAATGAAGATGATGATTCCAGTGACTGAAGTTCTGGTCATCCTGCCTACCACCGATGGCAGGGAATTGGAGGGCAGGTCACGTCCAGAAGTGACATGGCAGTTTAACTTCCGGAGGGCGCTTCCGATGGTTCGTGATCCCAAATGGACGAGGAACACGGGAAATCACGGCACGCGGTATAGGCACGTCAGCAAGAGGCTCTATCACTGGATTGGACCGGAGTCACGCCATGACCGCGCGCCCATTGAGGCATGGCATGGCCAGTAGCACAAATCATCGCCAACCTCAACCATTCGCACAACGTGCTTAAGCTGCATACTTGTCTAGGTACATGAACAAGAACGATACCCCAGTACCATGGCTCTACAAACCAAGCTGATGCCGCCATTGGGAATCAAGACCTTATTACCCTTTTCGAGCAGTCGGGATGCCGAGTTTCTCTGCCCAGTCCACAGATTCGCTGTGTAAAGTCAGCACACAATCGGAAGCAAGGATGAAGAAGAAGGCAGCTCACGTCGGTGTAGGCAGCGCCGTCTCACTATCAGCAAGCACGGTCGGCAACGTAACAGTAGTCATCCCATCATAGATAGTTGTCGTGCTCGTGCGGCGGATCGTTGAAGTTCTCGTAGTCCTGAATATTCATGAGCACAGCCGCGCCACAGTTTCAGACTTGCGACTATCACTTACGTCAAAACCCCCGTCTCACTCGGCGCAGCCTGCTCCAAAGTCATCGTAACATAACTCGTCGGACCCGTGACCACGCCGCTCACACTACTCCTCTCCGTGGTCATCACCTCCGTCGCATACTCGAACTCCATATCCGTCGACAACCGGAACGTCGTCACCACATCCGTGACATTGGCAGCAAACGTCTCGACAATGACCTGACTCATCCCATGAATGGTCGTGGAAATATTGACTGAGGTCGTGCGGGTGGCGGATTCCGTGACCATGGAGGTATGCCAGACCTCATACTGTCGGACACATTCTTCCGTGCCGTTGGCATAGGTGGCACAGACTTTGAGGGCGACTTCGGAGGGGGCTTCGCCGGCGGTGAGGGCCTGGTAGGGCGCGAGGAAGTAGGTGGTGAGGCGCTGCACGGTGGGAGCTGGGGTGATGGTCGCGAGGCTTGCGGAGGTGGTCGTGTTGGGAGTGACGGTAGCTGAGGCTAGGACGAAGCCGTACTCGGTTGAGAAAGTAATGTCTTGAGAGCATTCGGAGACGGTGTATTTCTGGACGAGACCTGTGATCGTGGTGGCGCAGACCATGGTTTGGGTTGGACTGTAGATCGTGGTGCAGGTGCCGTTGCCTGGTGGTAAGGAGATTGAGTAGTTGCGCCATGGCGCGGTCATGGTTGTCGTTGTTAGGGCTGGGGTAACTGGATAGACGGCTTGTGGCGGCAGATCGCAGAGAGTGTATTGTGCTACATAGGAGGTGACGATTTGGCTTTCTTCGGTGATTGAGATTGCTGCTGCGCCAGGGGAGGGAGTGATGTAGGTGAGGATGGCAGTATTAGACGTAGCTGCCACAGCTATTGTTGATGTTGGCGAAGCCTCAATAGGTGGGCCGACCTGTCTGCGATGCAGGTTGACAGCTTCATGTTTGTACTGGTGCAAGTGGCGAGAGTTGGCGGAAAGAGCGGAAGCTGAAATCAACAAAAGAATCAGTGAACGATGATTAGCCATGCTGGGTGAAATGATCGTGTTGTCGTGCTGTCAAAGCAAACGTGTTGTCGAGAATCCTGCGTCTGGGGCTGCATCCAGTGCTCAACCTGCCTGGTCGGTTGATCAAGACAGCTACTGAACGAAGGTCTTGGAGATCTATCGCCTTGCATTCCTTTTCTAAAACGCAAAACAAATACGTGGCGCAGTCTCCGTGGAGGCGGGGATGAGGAATGCTAGGCAAGGCCATAGTCGTGCTCGAGAGGAGGTGATGTCCCTTGCATGAACCCGCCAAGACTGTACGTGGCTAGAGTTGGCGCCACAGAGTATACGATCTATCCAAGGCCGACCAGCGCCAGAAGACACTCGCTTTGGAGAGCCATAGCACCTTTGATAGCATACGTGGCTGTATCGGTGCATCAGACGTGGTTTTCACTGCGTGGAAGTCCAAAAATCTCCTGTCCGGGCTTCGCTGAGAGAGAATGACGCGAGGTAGAGACAGTGTCCGTAGCTGAGTCGGATTCTTTAAGCCTCATTATCTGAGATCCATAGGCTGATCATTGGGGAATGTTCGGAATGTCTCTGCCCAGGGTTGATCCGCTAAAAGCACAGTGGCGAGATGATTGAGATTCTCTCTCAAATGACACCCGTTTGATAGCCAAATGGAGAATTTGGACTAGCCGAAGCACTGTTTTTCTTCCATCGCGTCTCGGCGGCTTTTTACTTCATCCTAGAGTATTAGCAATGGACCTTTGACAGCACCTCGAAGTCAATAGGCGTTGTAGCAGTTCGATCTTCTCACTCGTCCACCCAGATCCAAGTCGCCCAGACAGAGCCCGAGTGATTGTTTGGGCCTCACCGTGCCTGGGGCTATCACAAAATATCACTCAAGACGCTGGACAAGCATCCCGGCGCGAATGGTCGCAGAGGGAGATGTGGTAATTTCTCAGGTCACTAGGAGCATTTAGTGGCCCGGGTATAATCGCTGTGAAATGCAAGATGCGTTTTGGACTTCGTACATCTTCGATTGGCAGACAAGTATCCCAAGGGTGGTGCGGAGTGCTTCATTGTAGGCCATCCTTCTCGCCGGTCTTGGCTTTCACGACAGCGGATCCGATGCCGAAAGCTTGTCGATGTCCCTTTCTTACACTCACTCTTAGGCACCTTTAGGTACGTGGTCGGCAGCTTCGACGTCGCTCCATACCCCCTCGGATACCTCTTACTTCCTGCATAGCCTTAGACCTGTGATGCCTTAATCGCGTACAACCGGAAGACCTCGATCAAGCTCATCAGAGCGAGGGAAAACTTCCAATGTCCTTACATTGTGTCTCTGGGCCGAATCTCAACATGGAGCCCGGTCTTTCCGCAAGGGAGATTGCGCCCTCTGTCTTCTCTGTCTCGACATGTGTCGTTCAGTGAGGCAGATGATGCTACAATAAGTGATTGCCGAGCGCTGGCCCGGACGTAGTGCACGAGCGATTTCCCATATTCTGACATAAAACGGAGCGAGATCATGCAGCGAATCCTGGCTCTCCTACGCAACTTCAAATCTAGCAGAATTCTGGAAACCGGGACAATCCTGAGTGCTAACACAGCTCGAGATGCTACTTTCTCCCAATGACCCCGGTTCTGCGAGACTGTACTTCAAGTCACGCCGCCAGGACGCCTTCGATCCCGATGCATGGCTGTCCGGGTCTACGTGGCAAGGGCGATGCTCCGAGAGGCTGATGCAGTAGTGATTTTCAATGCTGTACCGACGATCGGAACTCTGAACATTTGCAACGTAGATATGACAGCCGGAACCTTCCAGTATGGTCCACCACATCGAATTCCACATCGCTATCTATCCCATCACTACCATACTTGTACAACTACAACCCAACGCCAAATAATCATTCACTGCCATTTCCATGCCACTTCCGAGTACTCCTCCTCATCTCCAGGAAACTTTATGATGCCTTCTGTGCGACGCTACCGTTGCACTGACTGTTGCACGCCCCAGAACACCACGACTGGTGGAGGTAACCATTCGCATCGCGGTATTGGCAGTTCTGCTGGTATCCCACAGGACCAGCTGCGGGCTGCTGCTGCTGTTGTTGTTGGTGCTGGTCTGGCTTGGGTGATCGACGTCCGGAAATTGCGTTGCCTGCTTCGTGGGCGATGTAGGCGATGGAGCCGTACTTCATTCCTTGCTTGACGAGTCCCATTGTGGAGATGTGATGGGTTGGTCTGGTTGGTGGTAGGTATGTGTCGTTTCTTGTGTTGTAACGTAGGTGGATCAAGTTCGCTCTTCAGTTGCTATAGTAGTGTAACGTGGTGTGGTGATGTTTGGCAGATGAGAAGTGATTCCAGACGACTTGGGAACTGCTACTTATATCAACATCTGGCAATCGCGGTGGGTCAGCACAGCCACGTCAATTTCCTACAGCTTTGGAGAATTGACGTTGTTGTGATCAGGGTATTGACATCGGAATCGCACTGTTCGGGCTCACAATAGGATGAACTACTTGGCATAGCCTACGACGATCTGTACTCAATGAAGTAGGTGAAGGCTGCCTATCGAAGTCCAACAAGGCAGTGTGATTCATGCAGAAAGATAAGTTAGGCGATGCACCCGCTTTCGGAGACGACACAGGTTGATGCTCAGGCTCATGTTCAGATCATGAACGTCAAGCACGTGATCAGCTTGGCGAAGACCTAAAGTGAGCTTGTATCGGAAGGATTCATCGACATTGTTTCAGCTGAATCTGGCATGACCTCGCGAGTCCTGCGTGGCTGGTGCGTGGTTGAATGGTACGCTCCTACGCGTAGCTGGATATCTGGCGTCATCCTCTATTTCTGTCTCTACTTCGATGCAGCCCTCGGGTTTGATCCCGGGCCACCCCAATCCCAAGGTGTTTCCTCATGGGCTCATAGCAGGAATCTCTGTGGCAGGTTGAAACTTTTATGAGAGGTACGAGAGTATGGAAATAGGTAAGAGAGTTAAAAGTGTTCCAATTCCTCAATTCACAACTTAGCTAATGCGAACCTGAAACCCTTGCTTTCGTATCCCAGTCTCGATGTGTCAATCCTCCAGAGTAGCAAATCTCAAGCTGGAGCACGAGCACGAGCTCAGCCGGCTGAAGAGCTGTCTGTGACGTGAAGATACATGCACCAGGCCGAGGTCGAGCCAGGCACGTTGTTGCAGTTGAATATACTGATATAGTCAATCTCGCGGGCGCCCATGGCTGCCTTATGCTGGCTCAGTAACCACGCCATGCCAGAGCCATGAGCACTACTGAGAGCCGCCAGACCTTGCGGCTCTGAAAGCGAATACTTGAGTCCTGGCCACTAGAGAAGCGTGAATGTCAGCTGATCGTCCTGGGTTGTGTAGTAAAGTACGTACAGATGGCATGTCGAATGGCCATTGCTTGCCGGTCACCATGCGCAAAACTTCTATCGTCGGGTCATATATGATGTTGTGACGGATGAGGTGTTCCAGTTTCGCGATCGTCTTGCCTTTTTGGGTAAGCTCCTGTGTCTGTTCTGCAATGACCAGTTCTCGAGATACCCAAAGCAAATCACTCAATCTCTTCAGAGGCACAAGCTGGCTGTCCGGGAAAGAAAGCCCTCGTTGCTTCTTCATGTACTCAGGACTCCAATTATTCGAGGCAATCAAAGCTCCTTTGACTAAGTCGAAGTAGTTCTCAGAGATGGCAAGAGTACGCGGATAGGCTTGATTGCCCATATGTCTCAGGTTGGCCTTGATCCAGAAGTTCAAGTTGGTGCTCAGTCCCAAACCGCTTATGATCTCTTTCATTGCTCCATCTTCCATCGTTCTATCTCCAGAGCCTCGCTTCAGCTCGTACCTCCACCCATATAAGTTGAGAATTTCTTTCGCAGTCTTGCCTTCGCCCGGCTTGAGATTGGCATCGGCAGGATGTGATTCCGTCTGGCTTCTCATCATGCACAATAGCTTGGCACCTTTCTTCGCGGCTCTGAGCTTGCGCTTTACGTCCGAAGATAGTTCTTGGTGAGCGTCGATCTGGTCATCAGGTATGAGCATGTAAGTGTTGTCCAACCATGCTGGATCCGAGTCATCCCTTCGCTTAAGTGGTGTGCGGTTGTAGGCTCCGTAGGGGTCAACGAGATCGGCGTGCACCGATTCAGGTTGCAAGTCATACCGGTGGGAGACATCAATCGAAGTGGACGGAAGGTTGAAAGAGAGGAAGGTCGCAAATATCACAAGTGCTGTGATCACAATCCATCGCGTGCCATTCCGTGGTATAGCCAATGCCAGGAGGGCCTGGATGTCGATATGGGTCATGTTGATGATTGATCGTTGCAGACGCCAGACAGGGGATCCGCGCGTTGATGAAGTAACAGCAAGGGACAGCTGAGTTTTAGCTATTCGTACATTCGCTGAAGCGTGGGAAAGCATATGCTGATGGGGACATTGCTGCGGTCTCATGTGATCAGACGATGAGAGAGCGCGCGAGCGCTGGCACGCGCAGCCAGAACACCTTGTCACATGCTGAGATGCTTGTGGCTTTTGCATCTCATGCTCCGTACACACCGTATGCTTATAATCAACCAATAGGCCAATATCTGGGGCAGATCTGTCCAATATATCCCTGGCGACAGCTCGAAAGACCTGCTACCAACTTTCGAGAGTTGAATGTCAGACTCACTATAACCAGCCATCGCGAAGAAGTACTTTGGGACTACGAAGTCTGCGATGCTCATGCAATAGGCATTGGAAAGCTGTCCCGCCGACGAATTCCGGGTCCTCGAAGTGGAATCTTGAGATAGCCTTTAGATACCTTGTCAACACGGAGCGTCTAGACGTATTTCAGACCTGGCATACCAATGTCACCCGTCTCTCCGTGGACAGAGATGCGCTTATCAAGTCAGTAAGAAACTTGAGGCAAGTGCTAAAACCTGGGTCGGACAAGAACATCGCAACCGTAGGCCCAGATCAGTCACGCAGTGTGTTGTCAGAATGATGATGATAATGAGAAGGATATGGCCAGAATCTGGTCGAGTTCCGCATGCCGAAGCTTCGAAAGAAAGTTCAGATGGTAACGAGAACCCACGACGCGAGGCTGATCGAGAAATAGGAGTGAGTCTGTGAAAGGCCAGATCTGGAGGAAGCGCGGAAGCATCTAGCTGGCCACCCGAAGTAGTTTGTCTTCAGGCCGTGGGTTACTAGGTGGTAGATGGGAATCAAAGATCACAAAGTGGCCAGGCGACGCTGGTTGTAAAAGTGGGCGATCGTTTGCCCCGCTCGTGTAGAGTGTCCATGTGGCATTCTGGAATCATGGTATCGTCGGTAGTAGAGCATAGTAGTGGCAGGCGCAGATCCACGCTCATGAAGCAGTTGGTAAGATTGTGGTGAATAGGATGAGGATGTGAGTGAGCAACAGGAAGCGTAACGATACAATTTAGACTCTGCGGTATCGTTTTCGGGATCGCTTTTCTGGGTTCTATACTGGCCTTCTGCCATCGCGCTACCATCCTTCTCTATTTTACCGGTGCGACTCTTCCTGCAATAGTGGAGAACAACGTACGTAAATACATCGACAATTGGAAAATGATTCGAAACACGAAATATTCGGAAAATCCCCGTCAACTCCAATTCATCCTAAGTATCATCGCACTAAGTACTACAAAGCATTGAGACCTTAACCCGAGCTCCTTTCATACACCGCCTCCAGAACCACAAAAACCTCCCTGGCAGCCCGCTGCCACGCCTCGCGATGCCGTTGCGGACATTTCGAGAAGCGATCCGGATGCCATTTCAGCCGTTCCAGCTTCGCCTGAGCCTTGGTCGCGATGCCAATCGCCCTAAAGGCCTTGCGGATATTACAATCACACACTTTCAATGCGCGGGTGTCCGCCTCGGCCTGACAAGATGGGGCGGCACAGATGGCGCCGGGTGGAGCGGGGAACGACCTGATGCCGGCATAGTCGGCGAGGCAAGTATCCTTGAGCTGGCGCCATTTTTCGAAGTCGGGACCGGGGACGGGGGTGGGGGCGGGGGCGTGTTGGCGGCGTTGTGGAGGGGTGGGTCTCTTGAACCGGCGAGGTTCTTGGTGGTTCCAGAATCTCTCTTGTGACTGACGCTTCTTTTCGCTCTTGCCGCTCTCGCCGCCCTTTTCTTGCTGCTGCATCTCGTCAATTATACGTTTTAGGTGGTAGACCTTCTCGTTCAACTTATCGAGCTTCAGACGAAGGAACTTGCGGGATACGAGGGCTTTCTCTAGGTCGTGGCAAAGTTGATCGTAGTGTTTTTGTGTCTGTTCCAGCTTTTCGCGTAAGCGTGCTGTGCCGTACAGTTTGTCCATCACCCTACTCGCTTCGTCTATTTGACGTTCGAGATCGAGTATCTGTGAGAGTCGAACTGTCATGTCATTCTCCAATTCACAAACGCTAGCTTCAGCCCGCTGAAGCTCGGCGCAGAGTTCGTGGATTGTAGTCATGTTGAGCGAAGTTGACGAGGAGTTGATGAAGAGATTGATGAATATCTGGAGAGCAGGAGGAATCATCGCAGGTCCTGATATACTTATACGAAACTGTCAGCCATTTGAGTCGGCAACACATTGGCATTGTTCGTTCATACCTAGTAATTGTTCGATGTTCAGGCGTGAAAGAACACGGTGCTGGACAAAGAGCATTGTACTTTCGACAGCAAAGACCAGATCATGGTGACAAAGAACATTGCAACTTCGACAGCAAAGAACAGATCTCTTGACTTTCATTTCTCCCAGTCCGCACATTGACAACTGGCTTGAGACGTGAAGTGGGCTTGGTTAGTGATCGTTAGCGATCGACATCGCGGGTGAGACAGCTTGGCAGAGCCTTAGACCAGCAACATCTGGTTGGCGACAGCCGCATGATAAGAGGAACAACAAGAATCCGGATTCTCTCTTTTGTGTCATGATCCGACACCCACAAGAGTACTTTCGGGGGAATTATAGCTTTATAAATGACTAGACAGCCGGGCAGTGGAGGGCGCTTCCTTGGATGCGCTCATAAACAGATCTTTTGAGCCGGCTTCATCATTCCACAATCATATCGTATACTCTCCAACGCCAATAGGCCTTGTCGTTTCTCAAGCTGTAGAAGTGGAAGCGAAGAGTAATGAAAGTGCAGACCAGCTCATGAAAGTAGAGCTGGACCGGCTGCACAGCCTAGTCCCAGAGAAGCAAGCGGTGAACCAATGCGTCACTTTGCAAGGATGGAAAAGAGTGGTACCGATATTCTCCCACTAACATGCATTGCTCATCGCAGAAGAACCCGAACCTCCTCCCGCTCTTCGATGGAAACAGCCAAACACGTAATTCACAAGCACGGCTACGCAAACGAAGTCAGAATGGCGGATTTGGGAAACAAATTCCCAGCGAAGAGGTGCGGTCAGTGAGTCCCTCCACATCCCCAGCGCGAAATGAAGAACATCTATCCTGACTTGACGGCATCTTGTAGGCGTGCTGGGCGCAACGGGTAGCGTAGGCCAGCGATTCATCCTCCTCCTCGCCCTACACCCTCACTTCAAGCTCACCGCCGTCGGGGCCTCTCCCCGAAGCGCCGGGAAAAAGTACAAAGATGCTGTGAAATGGAAGCAAGCCATGCCCATGAGCAAAGAGCTCGGAGACTTGGTCGTCAAGAACTGCACACCCGAAGAATTCCAAGACGAAGTCGACATCGTCTTCTCCGGCCTAGACTCAGACGTCGCCGGCGACACAGGTACCCATCCACCAAATTACCCACCCTCCCACAACAACACACTGACATCCCCCCAGAAATGGCCTTCCTCAAAGCCAACATCCCCACGTTCTCCAATGCCAAAAACTACCGCCGCGACCCTCTCGTCCCCCTCGTCGTCCCGACCGTCAACCTCCCCCACCTCGACCTCATCCCGCACCAAAGAACCCAACACTCCCTCACTCACGGCTTCCTGGTGTGCAACTCCAACTGCGCCGTCATCGGCATCGTGATCCCCTTCGCCGCGCTCCAAGCCCGTTTCGGACCCATCAACACCGTCTCCGTCGTCACCCTACAAGCCGTCTCAGGAGCCGGCTACCCTGGCGTCTCCAGCATGGACATGCTCGACAACATAGTCCCCTACATCAGCGGCGAAGAAGACAAACTGGAAACCGAAGCGCGCAAAATCCTCGGCCACTTGACCCCGGACGCCACCGCCTGTGACGAACAGTCCGCCCTCCGCATCTCCGCCGCCTGTAATCGCGTGCCCGTCCTCGACGGCCACACCGCCTGCGTGAGTCTGAAATTCGAGCGTCAACCCCCGCCTTCGGCTGAAGACGTCAAGGCCGCGTTGCGGGAGTATGTCTCGGACGCGCAGAAATTGGGCTGTCCGAGTGCGCCGGCCCGCGCGATTGTGGTGTTGGATGAGCCGGATCGGCCGCAGCCGCGATTGGATCGCGAGGTCGAGAGGGGTTATGCGGTGAGTGTGGGCCGGGTGAGGGAGGATGAGAGTGGGATTTTTGATATCAAGTTTGTGGCGTTGAGTCATAACACGGTCATTGGGGCGGCGGGGAGCTCGATTCTGAATGCGGAGGCGGCGGTGTTGAAGGGGTATGTTTAGATTGTTCCATCGGGATCTGCTTGTCGGGTGAGACCTGAGGGATGGAGGTGAAGTGGCAGGGTCATGAAATATGTGAAAATGAAAAGCAGGTGATTTTGATCCTTAGAATTAGTGCGCACATCTCGATGCGCCTCGTCATTTGTTTATACAATATGCCTCCTCAGACGGCGACCAAGTCGTAGGAGCTGGTATCTTTATGCTTCATCACGAAAATCAAAATGCCAGCCATATTCGCCCACGTGCATCATCATGTACTCTGCATCATCCAAGCCATGTTTCGATCCTCGTTCTCATCCTCATCCACAGCCCACTCTCATCTCTGACCTTCATCACCTCATCCACACTCCTCACCATTTCCACCGGCCTTTGCTCCGCAACTTGCTCGGCCGGAAACCATGTTCCATGCAACCCATAAGGCACACGCTGCGGCAATTTCACCCTCGCAATGACATCTCTCATATTCTTCGCATTGACAATCCACAACTCACTCTTCGCTCTCGCAGGGCTCGCATCGTCCGGAACCTCGCCCGAAGCCAATAACTGCGTTTCATCAAATGCGTAGAAGAGCAGGTATCCATCATCCTCATCCAGTGGAACATCATTCAACTGGCGTTCGTGCTCGGGTCGTTGTCGAGGCACAAAGCGAGGCTCCTGTGCGAACCAGCCTTCAGGCATGCGGAAGACTGAGATGGGATCGCGAGGATCTCGGGAGATGAGGACCTGGGACATGGTGCGGCCGTCGACAACGCCGGAGATGCTTCGGGGTGGATTGCTCCGACCGCGCTCAATGAGTTTGGCGGCATTGATCTTGACGAGGGCGTCAATTTTCGTGGCTTTGCCGAGCGCGCTGCCGAAGTCGGTGGTGGTGGTTGAGCAGCCGTAGATGTATCGGACTGAAGACATCTCGCGATCGGGGTGCACGGAAGGAAATTCAAATGGAACGGCACTGAGGGCCCACTGATGGGTAATGGTGTTGGTGGAGAGGTCAAAGTTGTAGTAGTAGAGCCGGCATTGCTCCTCGCGGAATGGATCTTTCTGGAGATGTTCCTCGAGGGTTGGAACGAGGAGAAGAGGCTCTTTCTCGTCGAATGTTTCAACCAGGGACGCATCAGTATCTGGGTCATACTTGGAGAAGAAAGGCATTCTCCTCCTCTTCGCTTCCAACTCCGCAGCCGCTTTGGCTTTTGGCGGAATGGGAGGTGCCATATTGCCAGCTGCGTATACAAGTGTGGCAGACGTGAGCCGGCACGCGAGCATGTTGACTCCTGTGGCTTCTCCGCTTGAATTAACCTCATCCCAAGTATTGGCTGTGTGAAATATGCAGCAAGCATCCGTCTCGAACCACTTCGTCTTTTCTGGCTCGTGCCGTGGAAATAGACCAAAGCGAGAGGGGCGACTCGGGTCGTAGGCAACCGGTGGCAGGCCCTTCAGCTGGTTGAGAGGATCGAGCGAAAGCGGCAGATCCATGATGACGGTGTGTGCCGAGGAAACACCAAAATCGTGCATCATCTTCGCGCTGGTGATCCCGGGTACGCTTGCATTGAGCATCTTCCTCCGCGGGGGTCGCTGCGCGTCACCTCCATCGCGCACAGTCTGCGGGATGATGCTGTACTGTACATAAGGCGGCGCGAAGCTGGAGTGGAACATAAGCATTTCCTTCGTCTGAGGATCGACCTTTGGATGTGCTGTTGTCCATTCTCGCATGAAGCTGATGAGGCCAGCGTTCTCTCCTAGAACCGCTTCTTCCTCGCTTGCTTCCTTCTCTGGCTCTCCTTCTGCCACTGCTCCGTTGAACCAGCCAACGGTTTCGAGACCAGGAAGTTGGATTCTCATTGGAGGGCCACTTTCGCACAGTGCCATGGCTCTCCCGTCGTGGTATACGATATTTGTGTTTGCAACGCTGATCTTCTTGATTTTCTGTCTACTTCCCGGCAGGTGGCTGAGAATGACCAGGAGTATCGTCCTCAAAATGCGTAATGTGACGAAGATGAAGCTCGCGACAGGGTTCACGAGCGTCGCTATGCTGGGTAGTATGGGTCCCTTCAACCTGCTATTGCCCTTCGCATTGAGATAGAGGTCGGTGAGAATGAATTGATTGACAAATTCAGGTGTGATCTGTCCCGTATCATCATGCCTGGTGAAGGAGACGCCCGACAGCATGCCATCACCATCGAACCAGTGCGCGTCACGTCCGAGGTCAGAATTCGAGACGGGATTGCTGCCATTGCGCACGTACTCGCCATCCGCAAGCTCTTCTGGTATTCGACCCGTGTAGGTACAAGGCGTGAGGGGCAGCGTTTGTTGGATGGGGGCAAAGTTGCCGGAGAGATATGGATGTTTCGGGAGCGGGGTTCGTTCGATATTCGTCGACGGCGACCTCTTTCGCTTTCCCAGCCTGCTCGTCGTGCCTGCACCAATGCCGCCTCCTCCCTCTAGCGTGTCGTACTGGAGAAGCATGGCGGGTAGTAACCACGCTCATACAAATATTAGCAACAGCAGCGCACTTCCGTGGAGGGTGGTGGAGGTGTCATGGCGGTATTGGAGGGTGCGGTGTCGAGGTCGTTTCATCCAGCAACCTCTCCAAACATCCAAGGCGGTGGTAAGTTAAAGCTTGGTAGAAGTGCAATGGACAGGAGCTTCACATGCGAAACTCCACCTTCCACCCGTGGCCCGCACGCATCATACACGCACCATTCTCCCTCCCGTGGACGGTTTCTCCCTCCTCGCCTTCCGCTACGGTGCTTCTTGCCGCCCGAGCCATCTTTCGATCGCCCCTTCCCTTGCCTCCTCGACGGGTGACGTCGACGAGCGATCATGCTGGCAACAGCTCCGCAACTTGGCGCGGAACAAGGTTCGTTCGTGCATCGCGAAAGGTATGTCCAAATTACTGCTGGCTCACGAAAGCCAGAAGTCGTGGCAAGCGACAAGCGAAAGTCGTCGGCCTTCCATCGGCCATCGGGCTTTTGGGAAAGTCTAATGACTATTATGTGGAGCACTTCGCGCTGCCACCTCAACCACGGGAGCCTCACTGCTTGGCCGGAGGTGGACGAGTCCGCGGAGTGAGCAGCAGCACCACCACCAGCAGTTGGAGCGGGCTGGGCGGAGGCACGTATTCGTAATTCGTGTGGCAGTGTGGTGTGAGACACCGAGAACTTCCCTGCTGCCTGTCCTGTACAGCGCATCATCAGCAGACGCAAACGACCACGGCCGGCACACAATGCATCGCAAATTGGCTTTGTCGTAATGGCCCGAGAAGGAAGGGAGCAAGTGCACTCACACTCATTCTGACTCTCCCACCCTCCGGCAAGCTCTCGCCGCCATCCCGAGTATTGATATCCAAAAATGGGCTACGAGTATGCGCGTATGTGAGTTCACCACCCATCCACTCATGCACTTCCGTGACGATCTGCCTGCGAAGCTAACACACGCGCTTTGCATGTGAAGACACCTCACCTACACCATCCCGCCCGCCCTTCTGTTGACTCTCCTCTCCCTACCCCTCCTCACCCGCCTGGACCTCTACCGCATTGGCTTTCTCATCACCATTGCCGTCACGGCCACCATACCGTGGGACAGCTACCTCATCCGGAATAACATCTGGTCGTATCCCGAGAATGTCATTGCGGGCCCAACATTGTACTCGATTCCGCTCGAAGAGGTCTTCTTCTTCGTCATTCAGACCTACAATACGACATTGCTGTACCTGCTCTTCAGCAAACCAATCCTGAAAGAGACATATCTCGTGAAGGAGGATAAAGGCAGCACGGGACAGAAATGGAAGTACATCAAACTCGGAGGACAGCTGTTGCTGGGCCTGGCGCTCAAGCAAGGCCTGACATACGTGAGGGAGAACAAAGAGCACACCTATCTTGGCCTCATCCTGATATGGGCACTGCCGTTCCTGCTCCTCCTGTGGAGCCTGGCATACCAATTCCTGGTCAATTTGCCCATGTACTCCACCGCCTTGCCAATCGCACTGCCAACGCTGTATCTGTGGGTGGTGGACACATTAGCCTTGAAGAGAGGTACCTGGGTGATTGAGCATGGAACCAAGACGGGACTTATACTGTGGGAGGGCTTGGAAATTGAAGAGGCCATATTCTTCCTGCTCACCAATGTCCTCATCGTGTGCGGACTGGTGGCATTCGACAATGCCGTCGCGATCCTGAATGCTTTTCCCGCACATTTTCCAAATGTCCCAGGGTTGCCCAGCCCGGTGCTGTTGGTGCGCGCACTTCTCCTCCCAGCACGCGCGTACGATGATGACCGGATCTATGGTTTGCAACAAAGCGTCGCGCGGCTAGCAAGTAAGAGCCGAAGCTTCTACCTAGCTTCGTCGACATTCCAGGGCCGCTTGAGGATCGATCTCATCACCCTCTACTCCTTCTGTCGCGTTGCAGATGACCTGATCGATAACGCGAAAGATGTAAAGGAGGCGAGAGAATGGCTGGCGAAGCTGAAGAAATACCTGGACCTGTCATATTCAGTAGCAGAGCAGGATGCCCAAGGCAATGTCATACCCAGCAAGGACGTCAACCGCGGACAGGCCACCCTCTTCACCATGTACAACTTCCCGCCCGAAGCACAATTGACATTGCTCCTCCTCCCCACCCAGCGGCTGAGCCAGGAACCACTGTATGAGCTTCTCAAAGGCTTCGAGATGGATCTGCAATTTGCGGGCAAGAAGGAGAAGGGTACGAACTCGGGCCCAATAAAGAGCGAAGAAGATCTCGATCTATACGGAGCAAGGGTTGCAGGCACTGTCGCCCTGCTCGTCATTCAGCTGGTCCTGTACCACTACCCGGGCACCTCCGATACCAGAGCTCGACAACTGATGTCAGCGGGCCATAAGATGGGCACTGCACTACAATACACCAATATCGCCCGAGACCTCACCGTCGACGCAGAGATTGGCCGCTGTTACGTCCCGCCTGGCTGGCTCAAGAAGGAAAAACTTACGCCGGAAGCATTCATCGCTGGACTCATCACGACCGGCAAAGTCGACGAGTTCTTCTTCAAGAGAGTCGAGGCCATCCGCGGCCGCCTGCTTGACCGTGCGTTCGCATTTTACCGGGAGTCCGTTGGCGCGATTGAAGAACTTCCACGCCCTGCACGAGCCCCAATGCGAGTGGCTGTCGAGAGCTACATGCAGATCGGAAGGGAGTTGAGAAGGCCTGGATACGTGGTTAAAGCGGGGAGAGCAACTGTACCCAAATGGACACGAATATGGGTTGCTTGGAAGAGGCTTCTCAGTCCAGCCCCGAAACAGTTGATATGAGAATGAATTGTACAGTACATTCAGCACATCTGATGGGATTTGGCTTGAAATAGACAGGGGAATTATCGTCAGCATAGCATGTTTTATGAGGCCGTAGGAGATACCCTTCTCGCGAGAAGTATAGAAGAAGTCGACCACGTGCAGTCGATCGAATCATTCGTCGAAACCGTGCCCTCTAATTCTTGATTCACCTTGCTTCAATCTCACGCCAAATCGCGCCACGAAAACTCAAACCGCGTCAATGCTTCCTGCAGGTCCCGCTAAGCCCACTTTCACATGCCACACCTCACGCCATCCACACTCTCGAACCCCCAACTCTCCACCATGCATCCAAACACCACCACACCTACTACCTCCTCCAATGCCCACCAAAACCGGCCAAAAGACAGCCATTGTCATCGGCGCCGGAGTCGGAGGCGTCTCCACCGCCGCTCGTCTCGCTAAAGCCGGCTTCCACGTCACCGTACTCGAAAAGAACTCCTTCACCGGCGGCCGCTGCAGTCTCCTCTATGCCGGGTCCTCCTCCTCCTCCGAGCACTCCTCCCCCCGTTTCCGCTTCGACCAAGGCCCATCCCTCCTCCTGCTCCCGAACCTCTTCCACCGCACCTTCTCCGAGCTCGACACCAGTCTCGCAGCCGAAGGCGTCGACCTCCGAAAATGCGACCCCAACTACCAGATCTGGTTCGGCGACGGCCAGAAATTCGTCATGAGCAGCGACCTGGCCATCATGAAGCGCGAGATTGAAAAGTGGGAGGGCACGGCCGGGTATGAGCGATACCTGGCGTATCTGGGCGAGGCGCATCGGCATTACGAGTACAGCGTCGAGCACGTGTTGTTGCGGAATTTCACGAGTCTCGCGTCGATGCTGCGGGGGAGGTTTTTGCGGAGACTTTTCGCGTTGCATCCGTTTGAGAGTATTTGGACGCGCGCGAGTAGGTATTTTTGGACGGAGCGGTTGCGGAGGGTGTTTACGTTTGGGAGCATGTATATGGGCATGAGTCCGTTTGATGCGCCGGGGACGTATAGTTTGTTGCAGTATACGGAGCTGGCGGAGGGCATTTGGTACCCTGTGGGTGGGTTTCATCGGGTGGTGGAGGCGTTGGTGGAGGTGGGGAAGAGGTTGGGGGTGGAATATAGGCTGGAGACAGAAGTGAGAAGGATCGTGTTGAGTCGGGATGGAGGCAAGGTGAAGGGAGTGGAGTTGGGGGATCGGAGTGTGTTGGAGGCGGATGTGGTGGTGAATAATTCGGATCTGGTCTATGCGTATACGCATCTGTTGCCGGAAAGTCCTTATGCGGAGAGTCTGAAGAGTCGGCCGGGGAGTTGCAGTAGTATATCCTTCTACTGGGCTCTGGACCGTAAAATTCCAGAGCTAGGAGCCCACAACATCTTCCTCGCCGACGAGTATCGCGAGAGTTTCGACAGCATCTTCAAAAAACACCTCATTCCCGACGAACCCAGCTTCTACGTCAACGTCCCCAGCCGTGTCGACCCCACCGCCGCACCTGAAGGCAAAGACAGCGTCGTCGTCCTCGTCCCCGTCGGCCATCTCGTCGGAGAAGAAGAGCCCCGTGCGCACCACAAGCCCAACATCACCTCCGATGACACCTCCTCCATCAAATCCTCCTCCCCCTCCACCCAACCCGGCCTCACACCGTCCCCCCACCAAGATTGGCCCGCCATGATCGCCCTCGCGCGCCAAACCATCCTCTCCACCATCGCCTCCCGCACCGGCGTCGACCTCTCCCCCGCCATCATCCACGAACTCACCAACGACCCTTCGACCTGGCAACAGCGTTTCAACCTCGACCGAGGCGCCATCCTCGGCCTCTCGCACTCCTTCTTCAACGTCCTGTGCTTCCGCCCCACGACCAGGGCCCGTCGCCCCGCGCGCGGCGATGCTTACCTCCCTCCCCTCGGCGTGCTGGGACGTGTGCTCGAGGTCCTGCTGGATCTGGGCCGTGGCGTGCTGGGGAGCAGGGATGTGAGGGGTTTGTATATGGTGGGTGCCAGTGCGCACCCGGGCACCGGGGTGCCGATTTGTTTGGCCGGTGGGGCGTTGGTGGCGAGGCAGATCTGTGAGGATGAGGGGGTCGAGGTGCCTTGGGGTGGGAAGGTGACTGTGAAGGGGGAGGGGAGGTTGGATCGCGTGGAGAAGCCGGTGGATTGGGAGCGGTGGATGGTGGTTGTTCTGGTTCTGCTGCTGGTGGCTTTGGGGAGGTGGATGTTGGCGGGGTGAGGGGAGTGTGGTGATGTAGAATAGATCTTACGATCATATATTGAACTACTTGTTCTTCATGCTCGTTGCTGGAGTCTTCGTTCTATGTTCCAAGGCTTGAACAGTACGCTCCGATACACTGCGATCATTCTACATGTCACTCGAATTGGAAGTCTGAGAATGTGATTTACCACGGCGGACCATATTCTATTTGCATCCTCGTTTCGTAAACCTGATCTCGGCCACAGCAATGCGAATCTCAGGACACTTGGACTTTGGTTACCCTCAGCCTGGCGCCAGACCATCTGTGCTTCTTGGCTTGCTTTATACGTCACGGTGAGACGATCGCCAGTACGCATCTATCAACGAGGCTGTGTCACGTCGGAGCAGATTTATATAGCAAGTCAGCATGCTCTGGCCACTGTTCAGGCTGTCAATGGAAACTTCAGGTCCCATTCTCGTCCACTCTGGTATTGTCTGCGGTTCGTCCTGCCCACATCCGCTCCGCACGACTTCTGCTCCAGCCTTCTTCTCATGCAATGCAGAGATGGACGAAAACCTCTGCTGTGTGAACCGTGTCCTCAGATCATCGACTCCGTTGTCCAACGCATCGATCGAACTGCGCACTGATGTGCGTAGGTTCCACCTCCTCGCGATGCCGTCCCAGCCACCTTCTCGAGACACTCGAGAGACGTGCACCTTCCGACCAGGTCTTGACCATCGCCAAGCGGTCATGATATAAGAGCGGTCAGCACAGCAGCAGCAGCTACCTGGTCGATATCAGCTCGCGGATGAGCTTCCCCGCACGGCGCTCGCTGGGGATTTCAGGAACAGGATAGTGCGTTGGCCCAGGAAATACTATTGTCCCCAGTGATCAGCCATGGTGTATCCCGCGACCCCGCAATCTAGTGCTTAAGATCCAGCGAGTATCAACGACAAGTACTCCGTCGCCCGACGGAGGGGAAAGTATGCCTGGTGCAGGTCCGAGGCGTGAGGATCAGTTCATGCGACGACTTCTGGCCGGTGGAGCGGGACGTCGGCACGCCCGCAGCTGGCATCGAGCTTGGGGATCTGTATTTGAATGCAGAATCTTGGTCAGCAGCGTGGTGTCGGCCAAGCTATATTGCACGTGAGGAGAAGAGGACTCCTTGTTGGACGTGCGCGACCTTGGGGAGGAAGTTGTTGGAGCAGACTACATGTACAGGAACCGGTTCGCGACCCCGGCGTGGATCAAACCATGCTGGCACGGAGCAGTTGGCCTGGAGATACCGTACCGCGCATTCGTGAATTGTTTTGGCGGCCAGCGACGGAGAAGGCTCCGGTGCCCGATAGCCAACAGAAACAAGAAATGGTGGCTGGTTGATCGACGCCAGGCTGGTCACAGCGGACTGCAGTCCGCTGTCGATAGGGCCCCCATCGTGATCGGAAGCCGACCCGGATCGGCTTTGACCTCAATAAACAAAACAATTATACCACGCCAGTACTGTCGTGTTTCCCGCGCGTGCTGGAGGTAGTCACTGTCCCCGCACCACGACAGCTCACTGTCGCTATTGCTGGGCATCCCCGACGCAGCATTGGACGTCTCCTTGTAGGGTCCTGCACCTCGAGTCACTCACCGACCAGGCATACAGAGGCCGCTGCAGAAAGAAGTGGAGCGGTCAGACACTCACGCCACAGCAACATCATGGACTGTCCGGCGCCGCTGACTAACATGTATGTTGGTGAGTGAACGTGTGGACTGCGACTGTCTCACAACCAGTCGCAGCGACACAGGCCTGGTGAACCACATGCACTAATGGGGATTGTGGTGCATGGTATTGTTGGGCACAGTGTGGTCGACTAACAGTGGTCGGTTGTGCTTGGATGATTTCCACATAATCCTTGGGCAGTCTGTGCTCCATCACAGCACAGAACTTTCCAAGAGCCAGCGGCCCACTGTGATGAGCTTGTCGACGCCAGTTCAAGCTTGTCTTTGCCGCAGTCCTCCACCTCCGATAATTCGGCATCCCAGTCGGCGTTATGGTCAGGGCTTTTCGTCATGATGAAGTCGCCATGCAAAGATTTTTGGCTGGCTGGCTGGCTGGCTGGCTGGCTGTATGGCCCTTGCGTTAGCCACTTCCGACTGTCCCATTGGACGTCGAAGTCATCACGCATCCACAATCAGCCACTTGCAGAGGCGACGAGTGTACAGCGATCAAGCTTTCTTTTGCTGAACTAGATCCGTCGCCTCCGGGTCGATCGCCGACGCTTGGTGTCAAAAATTTCTGCTGTGCAGCACGAGAGGACTCGGTGCGAAGGTTTGGCCCTAGCGCGATCTGGTGACCTCAGCGCGTCCGCCAGAGCTATCGCTGACGATCTCATACCCTTCCATCACGACTATGGGAAAGCGGCTCAGGCAAACCTCACACTACCAAACGGCCATGTCTGGAGATTGCTCGCACTTGACTAACTCCGTGATACAGTAGAGTATGCCGAAGTGGTCGCGCAACAGGAGCAATGACAATTACATACAATGGCTGATGGCTCAGACCGGAAGCTTGGGGATGCTTCCAGTGTTCCACAGCTTCACCTGTGCCCTCTGCACGGACGAACGAATGGCAACCCGTTTGGCTCCTGCAGCCGCTTGAGCTCCCGTAGGGTATAGACATCGGAAGATTGGCTCACGGCACGCGTGGTCGGTGTGTACGGAAGCTTAACAGCAAAGCAATCATAGATGTGCTGCTAGCTTCCACGGCAAGGTATCGCGAGGAGCACTGATCTGCGACGTCATGCCTGATGATAGTCACTTGTGCCGGCGCGTGTCCGTCAAATAGCTCCTAGGCCTCCTGTCCTGCTTCTGATCAGCTTCCTCCGTCTCGCATCCCCAGGACCAGGTCAGTCCCGAGTATTCATCCAAGAGTAGATACTTGAACGCGCCAACATGGGCAACCAAGCTCTTCAGATCAACGGTATGCTGGTGGATCATGTGTGTACGTGAGAAGTGGATGGAGACTGACGTGCTGCAGATGGCTCCGTCAACAACGGCGTTGCGGAAATCGCCATCACTGTCCGCGGTTCGGACTGGTACTGGACGGTGTGCGCGGTCATGACTGTTGCGACCTTCGCCTTCATCGGTCTCTCCACCACGAAGCCACGAAAGGACCGCATCTTCCACTACATCACCGCCGGTGTGACCATGGTCGCCGCTATTGCCTACTTCACCATGGGCTCGCATTTGGGCTTCACACCCATTGACGTCGAATTCGAGCGCAACGACCCAGTTGTTCGTGGTACCAACCGTGAGATCTACTACGTCCGCTACATCGATTGGTGAGTCAAAACGTCCGTTATACGACACGTGAAGGAGCTTCGAGCTAACGACGTCTCAACAGGTTCATCACCACCCCGCTGCTGCTCACGGATCTGATGCTTACTGCTGCCATGCCATGGCCCACCACTGCCTGGGTCATTCTCATCGACGAGGTGATGATCATCACTGGTCTCGTCGGTGCTCTTGTCGCATCCAGCTACAAGTGGGGCTACTTCGTTTTCGGCTGTGTTGCTCTCATTTGGATCGTCTATGTCCTGGTCTGGGAAGCGCGCAAGCACGCCTATGGTGTCAGCTCCGACGCCGGCAAGGCTTTCATGTATTGTGGCACGCTCACCGCATTCCTCTGGACTCTCTACCCAATCGCCTGGGGTCTCTCCGAAGGTGGTAACGTGATTGCCCCGGACTCCGAGGCCATCTTCTACGGTATCCTCGACATCCTCGCCAAGCCAGGTTTCGGTGCACTCCTGATCTGGGGACACCGCAACATCAGCCCCGCCCAGCTTGGACTCACGATCCGTGACTACGACGGCACCGACCCCGTCATCCACGAGAAGCACAACGGCAACCACGTGACCAAGGGTGATTCCAACGGTGTCACCAACGGCACCAACGGCACCACCACCGAGGCCGTCTAGAGAATGACATCAATGTCTCAAGACACATGCGAGCGCTCACCACACCTCGCTGTGTCCCGCCCGAGAAAAGACGCGCATGAACAAAGAAAAAACACGATACGCCTCTGCGACAAGCAGTGTGCATGGCGCAATGCTATTAAGATATCCCCGGCCTGCGATGACTTTACGTGGAACGACATCCCGCCAGGCGACTGTGCTTGGCGTTTGCTACTACTATTACTACCATCTACCTACCAACCTACCTTAGTACTCCGTAATCCGTCAATACGAATACGTAATGTTTCCCACACATACTGCTTCCGCGTTCGTTCCAATGTGTTGTGCATGGCATGAGGCTTTGTCATGAGAGGCAAGGCTAAACGATGTAGTCTCTAGGCCTGCTGATGTCCTGTATGTATAGTACCAGACTTCCGATGCCCCGCACTGCACTCGCGGCTCAATTCCAGAACCGCCGGCTGTCTTCGATAAAATGCCGTGTTTGCCCTCAATTCCCAAGATTCTCTCCTTGGAATAGAGGAGAACCGACTACTGCACTCATCCCGACGCTAATATTCCAATTGCATAAGCCAGCACCCTCGAACTGCGGCGCTGGCTTCTTGATACTGGCGTTGCAAGCTCTACCTTGGGCTTCTGTAGAGTGAATGACTTCGTTTGCCGGTGTTGTAGCAGGCTGTTGGCGGAGACCGCTTGTGTTCGATCCTACCCTTCGAAAGGTAGTGCCACTGCCTTGCCAGAGCTGGTCTCAAGCCCAGGCGTGTGATGCAGCTTTCTTTTCCTCGTGGCTGGTTTTAAGTGCTCACTTACATGTTTGGCAAAGCCTGCGGAGGTCGCTAGCAGTGAACGGCATTCCGTAAAATCGGCCGCAATGTACGAGGGATGCCCAAGTTGCTTAGGAACGATGTGTGTACCATGCACATGCCAACCCAAGTTGCTCGGGGTCGTGGGCGGAAAGCAGGTCGGGAAGGCCCTGCTTTTCCAGGTTCTCGCATAATGTTTTGTTGATCAGGAATTCTCTGGTTGGATCACCTCCAGTCATGTCCCGACTGGGTTGGATCTGCTGCTGGCCATTTACCATTTTTGGGCGATCGCTGCGGATTTGTGACTCCGCAGGAGTGCTTCTGTGTCGATTGCCAATTCCGCGATGGTGGGATATCTGTTGTGCCAACATTTGTCGATGATAACGTTAATGGACGAATCACCAGCCAATCTGGGGAGCTCCATGTGCTGCAACAGATGGACGATCATGGGTCCGCGCTCTCGATGGTCCTCGGTCAGCGTCTGATCTCCATAGACCTCGAACCCGTAATTGATCAAATAGTATATCGAACCGAGAGCGAATTGCTCTGTTCGAGAACCGAGAGAGCCGGAAGTTCCGCATGGTCCGTATTCTGCCTCGCCGCTGTTTAGTATCCGTCCATACGGAGCGATGCAAGCTTCGAACTCTGTTCCAATTTCTGCCGTGCAATCGAAGTCAGAGAGCTTCAATCGGTCACGATCAAGGAGGACATTCTCGGGTCGAAGATCTCCATGCGCAAGGTTGAGGGATTCGAGGAAAGCGACAGCCTGAGTCAGATCGTGCGTCCACTGCTTTCGAAGGGCCAGGGGTTCTAGCCTCTTGACACTCGTTACCACCAGATTTTCATGGTCTCTAATCTGGTTGTCTTGTATTCTGGAGTGTAGGGACGCATCTGGTGAGGAAGTCAGGGGATATTCCCACTTCAATATTGTGGAGAGTCGCACCCCGCATGTATTAGAGGAATATGCCGTTATCCGTCTTGTAGAAGCATTGAACCACGGAAGCACAAGGAGGGGACTTGGAGAAGAGATCATATATCCTGAGCTCTTTTCGAAACTGCTCTTTCTCAAAATCTCCTGATTTGGGGACCTTTACCACAATATGAGGATGAACCTCATACACATAAGAAATGCCTCCTTTCCATATCCAGTGTACGTCTGGGAACTTGTCTTGGAGGCACATTCAGGAGCAGAGTATTATGTAAAGCGAGTATGGTTGGTGAATGCTGGGCTTTAGACGTAGAGTAGTGGAAATGTGTGGGAGGGGAGAGGCTGAGTGTATAGGGTAGGACCCTCGTTTAGTGTCTTGATAAATGCCTGCAATTTCGCCAAGCATTCTCGGGCATGTGACCGGAATCTACATGTCTGGAGTCCATTCCATCCACAGCATTACTAGTCACTTCGCAGTCACTACATGCTCTGCAGCACTCACAGTCATTAACTAGAATTCGTTGCTTCATAGCCGGTGAAGTGGCCTCCTTCGATACCCGCAGCAGAGGTAGCACCCACTTGGCCAGCTACATCTTCCTCGGGTCTTGCGTTCTATCTTCGACGTCGCCATACTATGATAGTGGCTTTTCACATCTTAACGGCTCAATAGCTTTTCTTATACTAGTATAGGCAGCTAAGGGTTTGTGAAAACTGTTCCCACCAAGTGCAAATGCCACGCCGTTCTTTGACTATTTTTCACAAGCTTCGCTCCTTACACTCCTTGTCATACACTTTCAGATCTCTCATCTTCATTCCAACAAACTCCTCCAACGTTTTCTGCTGTGTTTCGTCGAGCACATCATCTCCCTCTTGATGAAGCGCGCCCCAGTAGATATCATCTATATCCAGGCTCTTCCTGATCCCATAATCGAACCAAAAACGTCCAGTTCTCCAGGACTCTCCCGCATCTGAACCGACAGGTTGATCGTTGTCTGCCGCGATCTCGCCTCCACTCGCTCTAGGGCGTGGAGACACTGCTTCAATCTAGGTTCGTAGCGAGCGAGGAACTCTTCCATGCTATAATTTTCTAGCCACATATCTGGTCCTTTCAGAATAAGCCACCACGGTGGATCATAAGAAATTTGTGCTGGCATAGCGTGCGTGAATTCCCAGTCCAGTATTGCGTGGATTTTGAGAGTTTCTGGGTCAGCAAGCATGTTTGAAGGCTGGAAGTCGTCACAGAAGAGCTTGAAAGGACCGTTGTTGTTCATGCAATACCTCGGGATGAGTTGGCGGAACTGTTTTCGCGCAATGTACCTCCGTCTGGCGTCCTGTGGACTACTTGCAAGATTACGTTGGACGCGAAGGTGAAGAAGATTTTCATCAGATTGGTACTCGAGATACTCCCGGGTTGGTTTGGAACGGCGCAACGGGAAACGTTTCCACCGGACAATCCAAGACGGTAACTGCCATCTCATTCATGTTGCACGTGAAAGGCCTTTCAGTGGCTCGCCACGTCTCCGTGTCCGGATTCTTAGCTATGGCCCCAATGGCGTCGAAATCCAGTTGAGAAAGTTGTTCGATCATGAATTCTGCCAGCTGTTCGTAGACGTAGCCAAGTTTGTCCTCATCGATATCGTCTCTCAAGATAACATTGTCCTCCTCCGACTGGAAGGGCTGCCTCAAGAGGGTGGCGAGCGAAGTACCTTCGATACGGTTCATGGTAATGAAAGGACCAAGGTTTCTGGGACTCTCATCTGTCAATCCCCAGCTGATCACGCGAGGAACGGGAAGTTTTGTTCTTTGCCTTAAATATTCCAAGACTTGAACCTCGCTCCTTACCTTTTCCTCTCGTCGATCCGTCAGTATGTGGCCTGGTTTTGGGAACCTAATGATGGCCTTTGGTGCTCCATTGTTAAAGCGCACGGAGATGCAGAAGTTGAAGGAGCCTTTCAAACATCCGTCGAATTCCCCTTCGGGACATCCTGGGAGGCGGCTCGATACAAAGGCTACAATCTCTTCCTTCGCGCCGAGAACCTCAACCAACCAAGCTCTACACTCGTCATCGGCTTTGACCTCGGCAATTTCGTCGTAAGCAGTCATTTGAAAGATTGCCCACGGCTTCTAAAGGGAAAAGAAGGTTACTAATGATTGAGGATGAGAGCTGCTGTCTTGCAATGGCGCTAGTCTCATTATAGACCAGCGTCCACGAGGGCCTATTCGCCTATTTCCATTGGCATGGCGTCTTTCTTGAGCTCAGACTCTTTGTAATGATGGTGGCACGCTGATAATTCGCCCCCGTTTGCTCGAAACCACGTAGGCGATGCGGCTTGAGAGGCTCGTGCAAACTCGCTCACAGTCAGTGTTCACCTCAACCCGGAGTCGTCCACAATCTTGTTAGTGATCTCGTGTCATATTGGGACCCCAGAGGCCTTGATTGAAAGGGTCAGTTCCTCAACAATCTGGCTGCGTACCTCCTGGACAACGATCTGGCAACTTGACATTCCTTCCAGTCGGTCGGTGTTCGGAGGATGCTGGACGTAGCCACTAAGGTCATGAATGAGCCATGTGTTCCCTCGCTATGTTCGGAAGTGTTCTACTGTGGCAGTCTTATCTCACGCAAAGGGAAGCTGAGCTGCAAGAGCGGCTCAAATGAAGCTCGCTATCGTGTGGTTCGCTGATTGTACGGACATACGGATTGCGGCCTTCAGTTCTAGTTATGAGTAGAACTTAGGCACTATCGCTCATCGCCCGAACACATCGGATGCAAGTCCGATTCTGGGCAGGACTCTGCTCGCCATAGTGGATTGTTGAGATTGTACCCCAACTTCATATGGAGAAAGATAGCTTGCAAATTCAAGGGTGAGGCTTCAAGAGACCAGTCACGCTTTACTCTTTGTGTTGGACCAAGTGCCATGCTTATGATCCCATTCGCATCAGGCATCAGTGCCGCAACCGTCTGAAAGATGATTGAGGATGAAGTGACTCAGGTCCTCACTATTCCTCGGCGCGTGTGTGTTTTGTTGATGTCCTTCGACTTCCACAACAGTTCGCGCCGACGCAACTTTCCATTATCGTAATCGAATCAATGGTGGAGTTCCTGCTCCGCTGCGGACACCGCCCACGGCGAACAGCCTCGGAATCAATCTTGGACCACATTCATACTGTCTGCCGACAACTTAATCGGTACAGACATACTCTGGTGCGCCCACCGTGTGAAGAGCAAAGTCTGCCTCGATTCTACGAAAGGCGATATTACCCTGTGAGGATTGGCCAGACATTCCACAATCGATACCGTATTCTCGCCAAGATTGGTTATGGGGCGCACTCAACCGTGTGGCTCGCTCGCGACCAAAGAACGGATCAGTACGCCTCTCTTAAGATCTGCATACGCGATGACTCCGATACTTCACCTGTCACGAACGAGGTGAAGATCATCCGACACATAAGGACATGTTCGAATGAACATGCAGGTGCGGATCTTGTGCGACTCCCTGACGATATATTTGAGGTCGACGGGCATAGTTGCTTGGTGATGAAGCCTCATGCTTGCAGCCTCCAACGGCTTCAGGATCTACTTTCCGGCTCTAGAGTACCTCGTGAATTCATTATGGTCATAGTAATACGCCTTCTCACATGCATCAATTGGCTACAGCTAGATTGTGGCGTTGTACACACAGGTATGTTTGTAAGCCCACATTACTCGAAGATGCTCACTCAGGAAAAGTGATTAGAGATTACACCGCAAAATATTTTGTTGACTGCTGATGACGACAAAATCTTCCAAAGGGCTGAAAAAGAGGAGCTGGACAACCCGAGCGTGCCATTTATCGACCACGCGCATCCTCACCCGCACCCCATTTATCCCTCTCGTGGACAACCAACTAGTCTTTTGGAAGCCTCGGGACATTCAATACTTACGGACTTCGGCTCGGCCAAACTACTGAAGGCCTCGACGGCTACTCGAGGATGGTGGATGCCAGATACATACCGCGCACCGGAGATCTTAATGGGTCTCCCTTGGGACCACGGGGTCGACATCTGGTCCATTGGTGTGATGGTGAGTACTTCCAATTTCGACCCAACTTTCAAGCTTATGTAGTCACTATAGGTGCTTGAACTGTTGGAGGGCAGGAACCTTTTCGACCCTATCGACCAAGTTCACAACCAATACGTCCTGCCCCTTGCACTAGCACAGTACATAGGCTACATGGGCAATCCGCCATTATGGATGATTCAGCAAAGTGACAACCCGGTTATTGCAACATTCTTCGATCAGCAAGGAGGGTGGATAGCTGATCCGCCCATCGAAAAAAAGTACTTTGAAGAATTTGTGACTGTGTTTCAGTCCGACGAAGAAAAGACGCAATTTCTGAACTTCGTGAAGAAGATTTTCACTTGGAATCCAATCGAAAGAGCCAGCTCTGCCGAACTTATTGAGGACGAGTGGCTCACAGCATCGTTCAAAGCTTCAGGAATTTTGCACTGATCCAGTGCGATTGAAATGCGCAGGCCTTTGTAACGGACCCTCGGCGGTAACTTGCAAACTCTAGACATTTTCAACTCTCTGGGAACATAAAATTCACTCCTACGTCGTCTTCAGCATGGAACGGGGATCCGTTTAGATTTTTCAAGATGTAACTCAGAAACCTCTTTTGATGTAGACCTAGCGAAGGCTCTCTGTAGTCATGCCTGCCCTCACATACGCCATCCATTGCCTCGCGTTTTCCGATCAGTTACGAAGTACTACTCAGCCGAGTTTGCGAAACATGCTTTAAGCAGCGCCAAAAAATTGAAGGGTGCTTTGAATCTTCTCAGACACATGTAAGGGCATGTGAAGTGGCGACAACAGGAAAGCAGATAACTGCCTCAGAGGATGGCCCAACGCTGAACCGCCAGGCTCATACTAGTATACAGTACTCCGTACCAGCCGCTTCCTCCAAACATGAACTCGGCTCAAAAGTTCTGTTTTGTCTTCCAGGCCTTGTACGAAGGAGGGCACAAGGTGGAAGTCTGACGGATGCACAGCTATATCGACATCATCGCCATCGAGAACGGGTGTCAAAGGGGACTTTGTAGCCAGCTTTGTGAGCATACAGTGGAAGAGAACAGCCATGGGTCCGACGCATCGTTGAGGCGATCAGGACGAGATCATCCGCGACACGGAAGTGGGCCGAGATTCTGCATGGCCCGAGGACTTTTCAGCACGGGAATGAACATAAGTAGACTCAAGCACTTTTCCACGAGTTTTTTTTTTTGGCGGCTGCGCGTCAGCAGCGTTTCGATCAATGACGTGCACTTCCATGGAAGGCTTTCAGATCACGTGGAAGACATGTATTTTTGCTTAGAAGTGTTTCATCCTGTATCGAAGAGACGATTCTACTATAGCTCACGGACCAATTCCACAAACGCCAGTATCTTCGGCAGAACTTCGAGAGAACGTGAGATATTCCTAAAGTGGACCTCGTCCGAGCGTAGGCCGCATGAGGGGCAAAGATCTTCTCCATCACGGCTGCGGTCCCCTTCTGGCCTTCACACCTTTTATACAATGTCTACTCTGTGTTCCATTACCGTGAGAATAAACTTTTATATCGAAGGGCATTGAGTATAAAGGTAAGGCGGCTCATAAGAAGACGCCGTATCGCATCAACCCCCTTCCGCTACTCATCGTAAAAGGAATCTCATCCGGAATCACGGCCTGGTAGTCTGTTCTCGCTTCGCACGCTGAGCATATGAATGGTCGCACGCATCCACTAGTCGTGGCGGAAACTGGAGAATGCTTGACTCAATTCTTACGCCACGTTGCTATCGATGCATGTAGCCACGATCTACAAGCGCTACGGGCCAGGGCAATATGCCGGTAATCCCTCACCATCTGGAGCATGAGAACAAGCTCCTGCCTCACATTCGTTGGCCTTGTCAGGCGAACACATGGTACTTCGGAAGCAAGGAGATCTTCACCTCCAACAGTGACACTCGGGTCGTGAGAAGCACCCTGCTGCGGACATGCGTCTTTGCACGGCCACGCTTCTATCTCGCCAGAACTTCGCATTGAATGGGAAATGGGAGATCGTGAAAGATACGCTCACATGGGAAGGGCATCGCTACGCTCGTGGCAGGAGGTCAGTGGGTCTTGCTGGTACTCCACGCCTGCGATGCCTCTCCGCTGTTCCCCATATATAATAAGATCCCAGCCGCCCACAGCACTCTCATTGCCTAACCTAAGGACATCGCGAATCTCTTCATTTAGCTTTTGTCTATCCTACAGCAACATCGAAGTCTTTGCACGTAACCGTATCCTGCAGAACACGCGACGTGGCCGACAGAGATCGCAACCAGGACACGACAGAGGCTGATGAAGTACTACTGAACCTCACTTCGCCTTCACTCATTCCGACATTTCGGCGTTGCGAGTTCACTTGATACACTATCGCTTCTTCCAACATCGTATCCCGAAGTCAGATCCTGGAAACGCACCTTCCCCAATATCACGGAATCATCGAGGCAAAACAGACATGCCATCTTGAAATACCTCAGACTCCTACTTCATCGAAACCTTCGGCCCGGTCGACGTCGATCTAGTATGGTCGCCCCGTACTTCCCGCCCATCAAAATCGATGGCGGCTCTTACTTCCCCGAGCCGTACTCGGTACCCACACTCCCCGGGACGGTCAGAGATGGCATCGTCCCGATCGCACTCCTGGCCACATTGTCAGTCGTCAGCACCCTGGCCTTGATCGGATTCATCCTCAGCCGCTTCATAACCTGGAGAAGTCATTACCGCACTTTTGTCGGCTACAATCACTACGTCGTCCTGGTCCTGAACCTCTTGATCGCGGATCTGCAACAGAGTGCCGCATATCTGATCGAATGGCATTGGTATCGGAAGAATCAAATCGTGGCGCCTTCGGCGGCGTGTTTTGCTCAGGGTTGGTTGTTGCATTCGGGAGATGTTAGTAGGTGGGTCAACCATGGTCGTTGCCTTGTCATCGGATTTTGCTGACCACGAGGCTCATGGTTATAGTGGCTTCTTCGTCCTGGCTATAGCAAGTAGGTGCACGTCAGTCTAACAGGACCAGAAGCCAGGCTTACCTCTATTCTAGTCCACACTTACTACACGGCAGTTTATGGACGACGAGTGGATAACAAAACCTTCACGGTCTTCATTGTTCTCATTTGGGTCCTGGTATACTTTCTCACTGGCATTGGGGTCGGGCTTCGTGGACACGAATTCTATTTCACCGCAGCAGGCGCGTGGTGTTGGGTGAGTGTATTCTAGACCTCCTTGGACAGCCGCTGACTCATCTCAAGGTCTCACCTGCTTTCGAGATTAATCGTATGTCTCTCCTCGTGGCTCACTCCGATGAGCTCTGCCTGGGATCTTTTGCTGATGTAACATCCCCGCTGTAGGTCTCTGGTGCCACTATGTCTGGATCTTCATCGTCGAATTTGGGACTGTCGCAATATATTTCATGACGTTCTTCGCTTTGCGAAAGAAGACATCCCAGCTGTTGGTCGGCGGGCAGATCCCCAAAGATAGTCCCAATGCCGCCACTATCAAAGCGGTGAACCGCATCACGATGCTCATGACGCTGTATCCCATGGTCTATGTTGTCTTGACGTTGCCTTTATCGGCTGGTGAGTGCAATCCGAAGCCACAGATCTGCTAGCTCGTGACAATGCTGACGTTGAACAGGACGCATGTGGTCCATGTCACACGGTAGCAGGCCAACAAGCGACCTATTCTCCTGTATTGCAGGCGCGTTATTGACTTCCTGCGGCTGGGTCGACTCGCTCCTCTACACCTTGACCAGGAAACGACTCCTACGCGACTCCATGCCGTCAAGCTCCCGACGAAACACCGACGGCACGTGGGAGATCGATGGCTTGGGTAGCGCAGGCATCACACACACGAGGACAGTAACCGTCGAAGGAGGTGCATTGGTGGACATGGATGTCTTGAGTTCCGAGAAAGCGAGGCGTCTGCCCAGTTCTGCGTTCGAAAGATCTCCTTCTCCTAGTGGCAGCATTGATCCGATTCTTTCAGGGAATGGCTTAGGGGATAGGACGAACGGGACTGTGAAGACGGAGATCTCAGTCGGTCATAGCGAGATCACAGAGGAGGAGCGACAGCACAGACACGAGTTGGAAGCGCCTTTACCAGCAAGGTGGCGAGAAAATCGACAGAGTAAGACTTGATCAGATTGTAAGGAATGGTAGCGAGCGACGAATGACTTCACTTTCCATTGTTCGGCGGTGCGGTCACCTCGCAATTCAAGAGTCGTTAGCATTTCAATTTTCATCCAGCTTCGCTTCCCCTACTGAAGACCTTCGCACTTCCATCCCTCTGCACCAGATACAACAATTCCGTCTCCTTCACCTCATCGTCTCCCTCTCCCGCCTCATGATACCAATCCCCTCCCTTCGTGATCCTCAACACCCCGCTGATATCCTTGGCGGCCCCCGTATCCAGCTCCCTCACACTGCACACCAATCTCGCGGCATGCGCCTGACTCGTCACGAACGCCGCCGTCTCCACCTCAATCGGAGTCGTGACGGCAGCAACGACAGGCGTATCCGCCGAACATGTCACAATAGTGGCGTGCACGCGAGATCGGAGATGAAGGAGGAATTGGTTGAGGTGCAGGGCCGTGGTCGAAGATGTGGCGAGGAGGATATCCGGAGCGTCCAGGATGAGGAGGATTTTGTGGGGGCCGAGTCGCGTGACGGCTTCTTCGATGAGTTTCTGACTGTCTGACAGCGTGAGATTGGGATTGTGGAAACAGCCTGTGAAGGTGAAGTGGTTCGTCTGCGAGAGTTTGTTGGTGTCGAGACCCTGGGATGAGATTAGAATGGGATAAATGAGGGGAAGGGTGGTTATCTACTGTTCCCCGTCTGATCTCGCTGTGCCAGAAATTTAGGTCGCGCAGCCAGCTGACGAGCAGGATTGAGACTGGCTGTTCTGAGGGAGCGTTCTCATCTTGGACCAGACCGCCGCTGATGAAGCGGGTCGTGAGCCAGTTCACGCTGCATCCTAGTGTGGAAGTCAGGAGGATGAGAGAGGCTTCTGGTGGGAGGCGGAGGTATGGTTCGAGTGCTGGAGGTAGGCTTCGAGATGTCATGCTGGATATGAGTGATGTTTGGGCGGCATGGTTGAATTCTTTGGGAAAAGTTGGGGTCAAAATTTGGGGGAAATTTGATTTATGGTGTGCCTGAGGCGTCCGGCTTCTGTTTGCTGTGTGACAGTCCCGACTCTTCGGGATGGCGGACGGAGGCAAGTCTGAAATGCTGGGAATGTTGTTACGAATTATGTGCGGAGATATTCTCCCATAAGAAACTGTGGTCGCTGCTGCGGTGGAGACAGATTGGAGATGCTGTATTCTAGGGTCTGGCAAGGGTTCTTTGCCGAGTACCAAGTACCCATTCGCGTTCTCCATCTGAACTACATAATTCTAACTCCTACAGGACCATCGAAGGACCACTCCTGGTGTCCTGGGCTTACATTCTCGCACTCGCCCTGCCCCCATATCAGACAACTCGAATTTGTCTATACAGTAATAAGCCGTTTGTCGCTCGCTGCAAAGCGGCCTAAGACATATGTTACTGTGGTAATCATAGAACGATCCACAAGCAATTTTCAGAATCTTGAAACTACCCAAATGGGATGTATATTGCTGGAATAGCAAGGCGGCACAGCTCCCGGGGAAGTCCTGAGTATGACCCACGAACCAATTGGGCGGATTGCAAAGACTCGGATTGAAACCCATCGGACTTGTGCTCAATGTGACGCGTTCGGCAATACAGAAGCCTATGCCGCAAAGGACGGGAGCTGCAACCAAAGGCTTTGGGACTTGCATGGGCATGCAATGCGGAAACTTTCAGAACCTTTTACTCGAAGAAAACAGCCCGTCTCTTGTATCTATGAGGGGTCAAACCCCGTTGCTACACTATTTCATCAGAGTCTTCTCACTATCTTTGCGATACTGCTCGTAGAATTGAATTTTCTTAGGGAAGGATGCCGAATAACGATCCTGGATCCTGGCATATCGTGTCGCGGTCCATTCCGGACATGGATCTCACAAGGATAGGCGATGGAACCACGTGGGTATACTAGTTAAAGGAGGATTCAGCACACGCCGGCAGTATCACCAACTATTCCTTCCAGAGCCCGACCAAGTGAATTCTCACGTTCTCTGCATAAGAACATCACCACTGACCGCAATCACTCCCTACCGTTATCCTCCTCCTGGAGCGCGAACAGCAATCGAGTCCCTGGGGCACCTCCCTACTCGCCTGGTCTCCTCTCCAGGTATATCAAGAACGACGACTCGTCCGTCAAGATGAGGCCAATCGTCGCATTCCTAGCCATCCTCGGCGCTGCTGTCGCTGGCCATGGTCCTGCCGAAAGGATATATCAGGGCTTTAATAGTGGAAATCTGCTCATGGATCGTACAGCCAAGAATGAGTCTGATTTCCGCAAGGAGTTCGAGACGATGCAGTCACTTCCAGAGTCTCCCGGTCTCTTCAATGCCGTGCGGCTCTACACCAATATCCAGGGAAATCCCAAGTCGCCCAGCGAGCCAATTTCAGCATTCCAAGCAGCCATCGATACAAACACTAGCTTGCTACTCGGGATCTGGTGTTCAGGAACTACCAATATCACCTTTGAGCTGGATGCCATGATCACGGCGATCGATACATATGGTCAAGCACGTATGTTTCGTAACAACCAGATCCCACAATTTACCCCTGTCATTTGCTAACGGTAGTCCGAACGGTACAGTCGCTGATCTTGTGATCGCCATTTCTGTCGGCAGTGAGGATCTCTACCGGGTGTCAAAGAAAGGCATTGAGCAGAAAGCTGGCATTGGGACCGGCCCGGCGAGCATCACAAGATTCATCAAAGACACCCGCAAGAGAATCGAAGGCACTCTTCTGGCAAACAAGCCTGTCGGCCATGTCGATACCTGGCAGTCATGGATGAACACTTCCAATTCCGCTGTCGTTGATGAAGTGGATTGGATTGGTGTGGACATCTACGCATTTTTCGAACAGGATCCGAAAGTCAGAGAATTTGTCCCCGGCCACTTGCCAAACACGATTGAGAACGCAGTGCCACTCTTCGACGCTCTCTACGACGTAACTTTGAAGTCCTCCAAAGGCAAGCCAGTCTGGATCACCGAGACCGGTTGGCCGTACTCGAGCACCGGGAAGCCTTGGGGTCAAGCGAAAGCATCCGTGGACAACCAGATGACGTATTGGCAGAAGATCGGATGCAACAAATTATTTGGGCGAGTCAATACTTTCTGGTACACGATGAGAGACAGCAATCCCGATGGAGAGCAGAGGTTCGCTGTTGTTGCCGATGACCTGGATCTGGGCCCGAGATTCGACCTTTCTTGTCCTGCTGGTTCTGGGGCACCAGCAGCCGTGAATTGCGGGAAAGATGGGCATGAATAAAAGCATTCGTCACGACTCCTGCGCGTCTACCTATATGATTCTATCATCCAGGGTGGATTCTGCGAACAGCGGAAACGGCTTTACCATTGAGCGCCATCACTGGCAAGGAAAAACGTCCAATCTCATCTCTCAAGGAAAGAAAATTAGGTCAAATTACCTCGGGATCAAAGGCTACGGAACTCTCCTTATCCAGAGTCGGCACATTCCCACCTGGAGTCGATCATAACCCTCCAGGAACAAAATCAAGTGAAACACAAAAAGAGACCAAGCCTGCTTTAATCCCAGCTCGATCACCAATCTTCCAGTCCAACACGCCTGGGCCGAGCGCAACGACCACTTCTGCGCCTTACCATAAAGTCAAGCTCCAGAACCGCAACACAGCTTCAACAGGAGATCGAATGCCCAAATCAGAAATGTTGCCGAACCCCAGGTCATTGAGCATGTAATGGACACGTCGGAGCCATATAGTCCCGGACCAGACGAGGGCCATTGGAAAGCTTCATGAATCATGGCTGGAGTAGCACACCATTGCGATTGAGCTTTATGAGTAGTCGTTCAGAAGCTGGGGAGAGCTTTTGGTTAGCATAAGGGTCTCATCGCAGAGGATTCGATTGTGGTGGTTGATCTGCACTGGGCTATGGGAGCTTCTACTATTTCGACTGCCACATGGAAGGCAGGACCTTCGCTGACTTGTGAAAGATCCTTCATCAGCATATTCTGATACATATGAACCTAGTTGCTCAAATGAGCAACAGGCGCGAACGAACCACGACTCCAGCTCGCACTTCTTGGAAAGCTCGAACGCAGTCATCGTAGCAACACAATTAAGTCCGGATCAAATTGGTAGTCTGATTATATACAGCTTCATAGCTATACAAATGATCGAGATAGCTGTAAAAGATACATTCCGGAAAAGTATGAGGATAATTTCAATCCTCCTGACATGCACATTCTATGTCGACCTCTATCCTCGGTTCCAAGCTCACCCAGCCATGTGGGGTGCATTTGTACCACATCGCAGCCGCGCGGTGGGGCTTGCTGTGGCACGACAATCGTCATGTCGTGGTCGGGTGCTGACTAGAATGCGCTTTCGTTCTTTATAAAAGCAGCGACTGATGCCCGTCAAAAAGCGCAAGCAGCCGAGCGGTCTGTAGAGCAGACTTCCGTCTATGAGCTGCGCTGTTCGGTCTGAGAACAGCATGAGGGAATGTTGCATAGTGCAGGACCTAAGAGAAAAGATCGCGGGCTCGACTATGTCTGCGGCCTGCCATCTCACTTTCTCTATACGTGCCGCTGCAGAAGTTGCTGCTGCTAACAATGCACAACCATGAGTTGGTCTCGGTGGATTCAGTTCCGAAGGACGTCCAGTAGCGTGATTCGGGAAGGGGTTGCAAAGAAGATGTCTTCTGACGTCTGGGTTGCGGAAGCGCGGCGGCTAACTCGAAGCCCAAGGACTCCACTAACTTTGATCTCCAAGGGCACGTCTTGCCCATCACGTCTCCCGTCGCAGCGGCCCCGAATGCCTGCACACTGCGACGACCTCATGTCAAATGGTAGGCCAATGGGTCAATTGATTGTCGGGAGACAACGAGAACGAGTCAATATCGAAGTGAGCCGTCTCCGGTGTGATGTCCATATTGAATCCGGACATCCAATCCTCGGTGTGGGATACTTGGTTCATGAGATGCTGTGTCTGAGCAGCGATCTCTTCGATGACGCCTGTCTGTGTTGCAACCTCTTCATCCAACGAAGAGTCGTCGGCATCATCATGATGACCGAAACCAGCGACGGGCGTCTGCAGAGCCGTCACTGGATGTGCATAGTATGGGATCAGGTCGTGGGTGAGCATTCGGTAATTCTCGATATCGTTCCAGCTGCGCAGGAAGCCCTCAGATAAGGAGTAAAGACCGGTCTGCCTGTTCACTTTATACATGTCTCGCAGATCGTATTGCCAGTCGAATCGAAAGCACTCGGCAAATGCGATTGATGCTTTCCCTGGGCATTTGTTGATTCCTTCTCGAAGCAAGTGGTTTCGCACTTGGGGCCAGCCGAAATAATCGATCACAGGAGGGTGTGGCGCAGCGGAGCGTTGGCTCAGGGTCGGCTGCATGAACGCAGCGGCTTCCCTTCGTTCTTGGTTCTTGGGCTGTATCTTGTGCAGCATCGTCGAGCGCATCTGCCAGAAATTGGCGAATCGTTCGACGGGCGCGGCCCGGTACCACAGCCCCTCATCAAAAGCTCGGAGAAACCGCCAAACAATGTCAAAATGGTGAACTCGCTCCGCAGCATCCCACCCATGCACGATCGCCCGACTCAGTATGTCCATATCCTCTTCGATTGTGGAGAGGTCGTCCGGGGTTTGCTCGACCTTGGCGATGGCGGCGTTCACGCGTTGGAAGTAGGACGTGTCGTCTGTGTCCTCGCATAACATATTGATACCGAGCACGATGAGGTTTCGTGATGCCGGTGCTACCTTTGCTCGTGGATTCTTTGTTTCTACCTCGCTGGGCTTTTGTATCTCCGGAATCCATTGGTCTTCGCTTGGAGAGTCCCAATTCGCAGCGGAAACTGGTTCTTGAAACGCAGACGAGCTATCAGCTGCAGATTCAGATGTGCTTTCCGCTTTTGGTCCTTGGGTCTTGCCGGGAGGTGAGTTCTGCTCAGACTTGCCAGCTTCCTGGACCAGCGACCGGATCTTAGACACCAACCCATGGAGCTTGTCGATTTCTTGCGCTTGCTGTGATGCATGCTGGGCCAAGTAATTCGCCCGGTTATCTCCACTGCTTTCGCTTAAGTCTGCAACAGTCTTCTCGAGATGAGCGATGTATGCTTTGGTCTTTGCCCGACTGGCCCTTTGGGCCTCACGGTCGTGCGCCCGCTTTCTCTCAATCCTGCATGTGCTCATTGCATCACTATTTCGTCGCATTCTGGTTTTGCTTGTCAGTAGGAGACGGAGATGCACCTGTCGACAAGCAGCCAGGAAATACAGCAAAGAGCAAGCGTCGTCAACGGTTAAGTCGGTAATCCAGGGCCTGATAGGCCTCCAACCCAAGCAAAGTGTAATCGCGGGGTGAAGACTGGGGTCTGCTGGGGCGTCAATAGGCAAACGGCGGATCGGCTCAGGCAAGGTTCCTATTGGGCACAGAAAGGGTGCTGACCGAAATATTTCCCTGTTATTCCCATTGAAGGAAGTGAGACACGAGCTATTGCTGAGTTGTATTTGGAGGCATTGTACAGGAGCGTACATTGAGTCCTGGGGCAGGGTTCTCGTTGTTCCCCATACCGGCGGAGTAGCTGCATTAGAACAGTCCAGGGTCTCAGAACCACAAAATGGCTTCGGATCGAACAAGGGCCGTGTGGCACAAGAACAGGAAATAAGGTTATGCCCGGGTTCGGATGGTCATCCTCGGGTATGAGGTGGTATTTCTTCCAAGAGCCTGAAAGTGCCTAGGAGACGTTAATACTGTAGCAATGGCAGTTTTTGGCGGAAGACTGATGTACTCGCGTTGCGAACACACCATATGCTGTCAGTGGGACTTTGTGTTGATGAAGGCTCTGGTCTCCTCTTAGCCTTGGCTGACGATGGGTATTGCCCCCGCTGTGTGCCACCCCATGACAGACGGCTGGACCAGGGAGGTTGGCGTTGACTCTCAACGCATTGATCTCGAGCATTGGTCTTCTAGAAGAAGACAAACGTCCGCCGAACAGCCTGGTATGAATTGCGAGCACCGAGGAAATTGGTCGCCGCAGCAAGAGTTTCATTGCGCCGAATACGAAACGCAAGCATGTCTGCGAGCATTGGGTCAGCGTCCAAGGGGCTGAGACGCCCTGCAAAAGCACATGGCAATCCACGATATGAATGGCGAGATTCAATTCACGCAGGATCCGGAGCTGGTATCCAATGTAGGTAAGAGCACGGGTGACATAACCAGGTGTTCTTACGTGGCGGCCGTTCCTGCTGTTTTGAAAGACGATCTTGGTATCAAGGTATACAGGGCGCAGGACGGCGTGGCGAGAGACCGAAGACGCGCAATTGTGATGCCTTAGCAAGAAGCCGAATTGCTCGTGGACGACCTGGAGCCTGGTGCTTTTAGCAGATGGTTCGTGCAGCTTCAGATCTGGTTTTGGTAAATACTATGCTCATTTCCTAATACCTCGGCAGCATCGGACTGTCTCCATCGATCTCTCGATCCATGTCGTTGGCCTTTCGCACCTCTCATCAGTCGTCAAGGACCATATCGCGTAGAGAGGCACGACCTGTCGGTGATTTAATTCATCGAGGGACAAACCTGCTCGTGTTGTGGCGTGTACGACCATGTGTGTCATCTGATATTGCTGGCGCAGAGACGAAGGGAGTGTACTTGCTAAACGCGCCACACGCCGAACTATATAGGTTTTGAATGTCGTACAGATCGTGTCGAAGGAGAGGTTGAGTCGTCGCTCACGATGCAGAATGCTCTAAATGCACACTGATTTCCCGCGTTAGCCGTCCAGCATCCCCGTGCATCCACGATGGCCTCGGCGACAGCATGGTCGGCCAAAACGTCTCCAGGACTACGCCAGGAAATATATTGACTTTCTGCTTGTTCATAGAAATAGGCCGCGGTCGGAGAATCGCCGGGCATCGGCTCGATGAATATGACATGTCGTTCAGGATGTGGGCGGCATGACCTCCATTTGTAGCTCCGCCATCAACCTTTACCAATTTCCATTCCAAGCAACACAATCGTAGCGATGATGATGGTCCTGCTAATGAATTTCGCTTTCAAGGCAACGATGGCTCCTGTACTCAATGATGCAGAAGAAAGATTCCCGCGGTTACGTCACGAAAGTTTAAAGGGACGTGCAGCCGACAGCAAGAAGGCAGTATTGCCTGTGTAGTCCTTCACCACCAACAAAAAGACATATCAACGTGATCAGCAAGACCAAAAGACCCATGGTGCCTTGCAAGAAAGTTTGAATGCCCACGAACATGGCTCCGACGCAACCACGCACACTCGGAGGCAAGGTGTAAGGCCGAAGAACTCACCAAGACCATATACGCCCTGCTGAAACTCCGATGCTAGAGCCGTCGTGACCGGCGCAAGTCGCGGCATCGGCGAAGCCATCGCCCTCGACCTGGGAGCACGAGGAGCCAAAGTGGTCCCTGACATACTCCAGCGACAGATCCCGCGACTCCGCCCAGAAGACCATCTCCAAGATCGAAGCCGAATGCCAAAGCTCAGCCATCGGAGTGCAGTGCAATCTGAGGGAAGTCGACGCCCCCAAGAAAATCGTGGACGAGAGCATCGCAGCCTTCGGCCCTAACATCGACATCCTCGTCAACAATGCCGCGGGCATCAGCGATAAAATGATCGCCGATATCACGCCCGCACATTTCGACGACATCTTCCATCTGAACGTCCGAGCCCCTCTCCTCATGGTTCAAGCCATCCTTCCCCACCTCCGAACCCCTCGGTCGAATCATCAACATCAGCTCCGTCGGCGGGCGTGCAGGATATCCCGGCGTGGGAACATATTCGGCCAGCAAAGCGGCGCTCGAAGGTTTTACTCGAAATTGGGCGGCGGAGCTGGGCACCGACGGCACGACGGGGTGAACGCGCGGTCAACCCGGGACCGGTCAGCAGTGAGATGCTCGATCAGGTCGATCCCGAGATCGTGGAGCCTCAGAAGAAGGCGACGTTGGTGCAGCAGCGGGTGGGTGAGGCGAGTGAGATTGCGGAGATTGTCGGGTTTCTCGCCGAGCCGAGGAGTTCTTGGGTGAGATTTTGTTCTGGATGTTTTTTTTGGCCCGCGTCTTTGCGTATGGCTGACTGTTGCGGTAGGTGTCGGGGCAGTGTATCAGTGCCAGTGGCGGCTATCATCAGTACTAGCGTTGTGGAACAGCGGGATGTCTCATATCGACGGGTGAGCTCGACAGTATATGTATAAGTTCGGAACGGGAGCAGAAGATTGTCAGAGATGGAGTAGCCTTGGGATGATTTCACCTAGGACGCATTTTCATATTCCCTGCCTCATCGTGATCCGTAACACTACAGACCTTTGCATCTAGCCATATTGTGAAGCCCTGCTGGAATCTGCGCAGAGCATACTGCAGCACCACTATCGAAGTGATAAGGTATGTGCGGTGCTCTGATCATCCATGGTTCGAGGATAGAATGGATGTGTTATGACTGAGCTCAAGGCATGCGAGAGCTGCGGCTGCGGCCAGAGCAGGCATTGATTCACCTTAGACTTGCATTGCGAACTACCGGTCGTCGAGGGGGCCATGGGTGGGGTGTGGTAGAACTGGGTCGCGAGCAGGGACGTGGGTCGGGAGGTCTGCGTCTGTTTCTGCGTTGATTGTGATCTTTGTGATTTGCTTTGTGGGCTGCGTTGGCTATGAGGGTAGGATATAAGACGCCCACGCGTGGCGGGATGTATTGTTGCATTGGACATGGTGAGCGTGAAGTGGGAACACATGTAGCGTTTCTTACACCAGCATGTTGACACGGCGAATCCCGGAGGCCGCCCATGTGAAGAAGCTGGACCATAGCCGGGATTTGATGAGCTAGAGCTAGGGACGTCACGATAGCCCATAGCTTTCGTACCCTTGTAAATTCATCTCGTCGCTACTGGAGCTACCCACCGCTTCCACGGACCTGGCGATTCCGGATCTCAATCGTACAGACCATGGGATAGGTCGGGAGTTATGGATAGTCCGGAAAATTCTATGGGTGCATGGGAGTTATGAATCGTGGGACGATATGGTAGCCAGCGGTGGGTAGAGGGACGCGGTGCGCTGAGACAGGCGTGATAAATATCGTTGCGATTCCTTCTTCCCTCCCTTCACGAGGACTCAGTAACAAATCCTCCTCGTCGGTTCCTCCGGCTGTCTTTTTGTTGAACCTCACACAATGAAGCTCTTCACCGCTCTCGCTGCTTTCTTCAGCATTGCTCTCGCAGCAGAAGCCGAGCTCGACAGTGCAACCGACTATTGGGTAAGTCGAGACCTCACAGTCCCTCCTCCATCCAACTTTTAACGCTAATGTACCCAAAACAGTGGTGTTCTCCTGAAGGCAGTCCGGCGGGGTATTGTCGCCATATCAGACCAGGGAAGAACGGAATCCCTTATGTGGCCTATACTCAACCTTGTTCTAGAGTAGGTAGCTTTCTGATCATATCGCGTCCGCGTGCTGATGTTCGTGGCAGCAACACCCTTGTGATGGAGGGCACGGATGCACGCCGAGTTGGGGAGTAGAGGGTCGCTATGCGGTTGCGTACTGTTGAGCTGGGCGCTCGCGGTGAGTTGGTTGCTAAGATGGATGCACGTATGTGGTGTCTAAGTCGTTCATGACCGCACGTGAATTTCGGCTCATTCTCCAGTCCAAGGTCCAGTGCTGAATGGCTTCTCTCACCATGCCGTCGACTTCTCGATCTCAGCTCGCACTCGTCAATCCACTCCACTCACATCGCCACTTCCACACTCACCCCACAGCCCGCATCCCTCCCCCTCACACCCTGTCCCACATTCATTCCTTCCCGCACACTTCTCTCCTTGATCAGTCTCTGCTCTTTACGATCACCCACTGTGCCTTGATAGCGGAAGTCAAAATTGTGCGTATTGCTGGCGTGGATGAAGATGGGGATAAGGGAGTGAGATGGGGCACTGCGGAGCTCGGGTTGTTGGGTGATAGCTTGACTGCGGTTCTGGATATGGTCAATCAATGAGGCCTGGGGTGTGCCATCCGACTCCCAGGAACTTTTGGGGAGGCAGGTGGGAATGTGGTAGCTGTACAATCGATTCGGTGAGGTAAGTACCTAGGTATGAAAGCCGTAAATATGAGGATGCTATGAGGCCTCGCTTCCCGACGAACACGTGTGTACATCCACAAGAGAAGTGTTTGGTACCGTCCTGATGTACAAAGTCTTGGATCGGCATTTGCATGTTCCACCTCGACAATGACAGACCGAAGCTTTCGGCAGGCAAGGGCTTTTGGGCGAGTGCAAGCCGGTTCATGATGATGATCTTACCACATGAGCGCCGAAGCCTCCTTGCCTGAACTGCTGCAGTGTGCACTGTAGCCGAGCCAGACTTACCGAGCCTCTGGAACTATGTATACGAGGTTGCATTACACGTGTGGTGCCGATCTTATAGGTCGTGACAGAAGCCAGCAGGGACCAGCGTCGTGCGCTGAGACATGACACCTCCACTGTCGCGTCTGGTCGGAGATGAGATGTGCTGCAGGCAGACGAAGTTCGGTGCTGAAGCAAATGAGCCGTTGAGTGCTTTCCAGGCCGAACATGTCGCGTGCCTGGTGAAGCTCCCGTCTTTCACCGCTCATGCTTGTGCCGTGCACCGGGATGCATGATGTGATGGAGAGCGGCACGATGGAGTCGTGGAGGAGCACAGTTATTTAGCAGATTCACGGCTGGGAATGTGATCCGCAGAAGCAGCTAGCGACATGACAAGCCACGCAGGACCATATCCCCCATCGCGCTCACGTGTCGGGAGGGCTGGCAGCTCCATATCCCCTCACCACGAAGCCTCCCGAAACCGCCACGACAGCTCGCAGGCGTTAGTGGGCGCTTGTGTGGCAAGCTTAAGTAAACGGCAGCGGATGACGGTGCCAGCACATTCGGGATCTGTTTATAGGATGGAGCGGCCGTAAGTGGGAGCAGTGATTTGGTGGTGATGCGGTACCGGGGCGTTGCCTGTATGCTCAGATTGAATGCCTCGCGCTTTGGGCTCTCGCCGGCTGGCCGTCACGCCGACCCATGACACTGGGGGCGCATTGGCGGGCTCGAGCGGAGGGCTGCATTGGGCATGAATCGTCAGATGAGGCCATTGATGAATCGGGCGTGCCACTCTCGACACGAGCGATGATGATGATGATGATGATGTCGGCGGGAGACCAGATAAAGAGGCCGCCGCCGCCCGAAGTTGTTGCACGAGTGCAGAAGGCGGACGAGCGTGTGGACGTCACGGCGAGATCAAACAACAGGGCAGGCGTGGGTTAGCAAGGCAAGGCAATCTGCGTAGGGCGTGTGAACGAGTGTCAAAGCCGAGATTCAGGCTTGCTTTTTGCTGGTTCTGGCGCGATCGCCTGGCAAGCTTCCCGTCAACCGTCCCACTGCAACGGCCCAAGCCACACAGCGCCGTCTTCTGTCTCTGTCTCTGCCACTGCCACTGCCACTCTTCCCTCCGTCTGAACTGGTCAATCTCCCCATTCAAGTCTGCTGGAGCCTGAGAGACGGAGCCGGAGCCTTTCGAACGCAGCAGCAGCAGCTGGTCTTCTTCGCGAGAAGGCAGACCTGCACCCGCGCCCCGACTCGACCACACACGCACACACCCGAGTCGAATTCTGCCTCCATTCTCCCACCGCCCCGAGCGAATCCGCGGTTCACTTTCTCACCGCAGAAACTACTCCTACAACCACACCCCCGCCCCTCCGCCGGCCGAGCCCAGCAATCCAGTAGTGTGAGACCGAGCACACAGGTACGTGACTTTTCCAGATGTGAAGCAGGAGCAGGCGTGTGATCGTGTCCACGCTGCACTGTTCCCTCCCACTTGGCGGCGTGCGTGCTGCGTGCCCGCGTCACGAGCGAGGGAGCGAACGAGCGAGCTGATCAACCCAAAACATCCTTCACCTCCCCTCCACCTGCCCTCTGTCCTGCACTTCACCACCGCAACCTGCCCGCGGCTCCTTTGTTGTTGCTGGGCACTCGCTGCCTTTCACACAACACGCACGGAGCCTCGTTCCTGCGTGCCCGCCGCCGTTGGTGCTTGCTGCACGCCGCCTCCCCAGCGACCAACACAGACCCCGCCGTTACTTCGGCTCTGACCGCCTGTTCGCCAGCTCATCATCACATCTCGCAGAGTCCTGATCACCCCTCCCACACCCACCACCCACCACCCTCCCTCGACCTCACCGCTACGCTCTGGTAGAAATACCGAGCAGGACACGACACCTCGACTCCTTCCGACCCACCACCCACCCAAAGCCTCACCAGCTGAGGTCAACCGCACAACATGACCACCATGGTATGCACAGCCTCACCACCACGTTCCATGGCGATACATGATCACGATGATGGGAACACGTGTTGACAGGCATACAGGACCTCCGCGTGGGGAACAAATACCGCATCGGCCGCAAGATCGGCAGCGGTAGTTTCGGTGACATCTACCTAGGTATGCGCCTCCCGACGCCGGCCCACGCACCTCCAAATTCATTCTGACTTCTCCTTCCAGGCACCAACATCATTTCCGGTGAGGAGATTGCCATCAAGCTCGAATCCGTGAAGGCCAAGCACCCGCAACTGGAATACGAGGCACGTGTCTACAAGTCCCTCGCCGGCGGTGTCGGCATCCCCTTCGTGAGATGGTTCGGCACGGAATGCGACTACAACGCCATGGTGCTCGACCTGCTCGGCCCGTCACTGGAAGATCTCTTCAACTTCTGCAACCGGAAATTCTCCCTCAAGACCGTGCTCCTCTTGGCGGATCAACTCATATCACGAATTGAATACATCCACGCCAAGAGCTTCATCCACCGTGATATCAAGCCCGACAACTTCTTGATGGGCATCGGCAAGCGTGGTAACCAGGTCAACGTGATCGACTTTGGTCTGGCCAAGAAGTACCGCGACCCCAAGACCCACTTTCACATCCCATACCGAGAGAACAAGAACCTCACTGGTACCGCCCGTTACGCATCCATCAACACGCACTTGGGTGTCGGTGAGTCGATCCACCAATCTCCCTCGCTGAACGCCACTGACATTCCTCCCAGAGCAATCCCGCCGCGATGACATGGAATCGCTCGGATATGTCATGCTCTACTTCTGCCGTGGCTCCCTCCCATGGCAGGGTCTTAAGGCGGCCACCAAGAAGCAAAAGTATGACCGCATCATGGAGAAGAAGATGACCACGCCCACCGAGGTCCTCTGCCGTGGCTTTCCGAACGAGTTCGCCATCTACCTCAACTACACCCGCAGCCTGCGCTTCGACGACAAGCCCGACTACTCCTACCTCCGCAAGATCTTCCGTGATCTGTTCGTGCGCGAGGGTTTCCAGTACGACTACGTCTTCGACTGGACCGTCTACAAATACCAGAAGAACGCCCAGGCCATCGCTCAGGCACAGGGCCAGCAGGGAACTGGTGACGAGGCAGACGACAAGACGGGCCGTCGTGCGACTGGCAGGCCAACCGCCGGCTCCAACCTGAACCGTGCCGGCGGCGTTCCACCCAACAAAGAGGGCACTGGAATGTGAGTGCGCACGATCCACATGACCTGCCTTCGTCCTCCGTCTTGTAAGGCGCCTTTCCCTCTGCGTATTCGAAGTGTTTCTTGCTTTGTGCGCTTGGGGGGCTAGAAGACTTGGGCTAATGATCTCGTGTGCGTACTGCAGGCAACTTCGTTCTGCGAACAAGCGTGGGGCCGCCGATCAGTCCTACAACAACTACTGAGCGAGCACGAGTCCCGATGGCAGGGCTGCCGCGAACACTCAACTCTCGGGAAGCAACGTGGCACGAGCTTGGCTCTTCAACGCGTTTGCTTTCCCCTCCAGATCTGGTCGTCCCGGATGCTGGAGAAACATTTCATATCGGTATTGGAGCACTAGTACATGGCTGTCTGGCTGATCTTCACTTCTCGCGTGCTTCCGTCCTTCAACAACACTGGTACACAGCTATCGACTCGATTTCGAGAGGACTGGACCACGACGATTGAAGGGAGAACATGCACGACTACGGGAAAGTGGAGCTCGACCTACTTGCAACATCCACATGCAGCATGCAGCTTTCTGGCAGTGTCACTCGGCAGGGTTTTGGGTACCATGCCACTTTCGAGGTATGCACTGGACTCTCCTGCAGGCCTCTGGGCCACCGATGACTTTTCTTATTCTCTTTTCCCGGACGACGAAAATGCTACAAAACGACGCAAAAAGATGGGCTTTCCCAAATAGCACGGTTTCTTTGGCGTTTCTCGGTATTGGCTTATCCTATGGTTCTGATGTTATCATGCGGCGGTGGCGGAGGTAATGGCTTCGAATTGTGCAGGGTACGTCCGGGGAGGTAGCGTGGACCACAAGGGGACGAGGGGAGATGTCGCGGATGCGTTCACGCCGGGTCTTGGACCCAGCGGATAGCGTATGAAGTGGCACGGAGAGACGTACCTGTTTGCTTTTCAGTCTGCAGTTTTGGGTCTGCTTTTCAGTGAGCTTGCGTAATGTAGCAATGCAATTGCCTTGCTGCAAATATGTTCCCAGAGAACCTTGAAGTGGCTGTTGTGGTGATCGCTGTGTGGGCGAAACGTTGTCTTTGAAGATCGAAACTAGTCTGCAAGATCCTTGGATGGTGCAGTATAAGCGGCCGAAGGCCACAACGTTTCCGTTGCGTCCGTTCGCAGCCTATTAACGGTTGCAAGCAAGAGATATAATAAGAAAATTGAACAACCGGACGAGAATATATCCTGCCATGTGCGTCACTGCGAGGACATTGAAGTCAAGCTTTGCATCGGCTCGCACATGATTGGCTCCCGAGATCGCGTGTCTTTTTATCCTCCCAAACTCTATCGCGGACTGGACCTCCTAACTTTCTTCGTTTCCAGTCCAGTACAGCACAGTACTGTACAGTACTTTGTACCCTTGGCATTATCTCATCTCTCTCGACTGCACTCTTTTCTTTCCCTCCATATCATTCAATCCGGCCTTTTTTTTGGTGTTGCTCGCAGGAACCGGGGGCGGGGGAAACATCCAGCAGCAGGAGAAGGAGGAGGACGAGGAGCAGGAGGAGCAAGATGATCCCCTCCCATCGCCTCGCGTGCGCGACCTGTCGACTGCGAGGTCTGCTCCAGGCGAAAGCCGTGGCGAGAGGGCGGAAGTCGTCGTCGAGTTTGTGCGGGAGCAGTTCTGTGGTTGGGGGAAGGAAGAGAGCGGAGGGTCCTGTTGCTGTGGTTGGGGCTGTTTCTCCCGCGCGAGGGAACGCGGGTGCTGGTGCTGCTGCTCCTCAGCATCAGAAGACGTCGGCGGTATCGGCGTTTTCTACGACTTCGAGGCGTGGCGCGGCGGCGGCGGGTCTCACTCGCAGGCAGGAGATTGAGTTGGTGGAGAGTCTGTATACTTCGGGGCAGATCAGTCGGGAGGAGTGGCGGGAGAGTGTTTTGCAGCAGGCCGGTGTGGTTGATGGACTTGGGGATTTGGGGCGGTTTGGGGATGTGGAGAAGAGGGTGGTGAGATTGAGGGAGTTTTATCCGGGGGATTTGACGGTGCCCGGGGAGTTGTTGGAGGAGGGGGAGAGGAGGGTGTTTGAGAGGTTGTTTGGGGATTTGAGGGTGCTTGAGAGGGAAGAGGTGGAGGAGAAGGGGCTCGGTGGGACGGGGGTGTTGATGGAGGGGAGGCAGGGTTTGGAGGAGGTGGAGTTTGAAGAGGAGGAGCTTGAGGATGAGGATAGTGTGCTGCAACCGACGAGACGGCTGCATCCCAATGAGAGGTTGGCGAGAGATATTGAGAGGGCGTTTTCTACGGGAGACAGCATGACGGTGGATCCAGTCGAGGAAGATGTGACGGAAGCTGAGGCGGAAGAGAAGGAAGAAGGTTTCCAAAGAACGCATCCTTTCACCCTTGCGAATCGATTTGCGACGTTTCCGAGCACGCTCGAATTACCGCGGTCGTCACTTATCGAACCTATCACTGCGATGCTGGAGTCCATGTCTCATCGACAACGAGCGACACACCTTGGAGATGCTGCACACCGAATTTTCGGCGGACCGGGCATGCCCTACTCGACTTCTACGCCTGTTCGAGGCATGACGATGCAACAAAAAGCCATCACATTAGACGCTGGGATGAACAAGATGAGCGATATCGAAGGAGACGTTTACATGAGTACACTCATGCCGGGCATTTACTCGAGCATCATGGGCGTGCTCGTCGAGACGAGAAAGAGATTAGGAACTGCTTGGGCAGAAGGACTGGTCAAGAAGGCGGAAAGCGGACAGCTGCGGATCCTTGACGCGGGAGGAGCTGGCACTGGTGTGCTTGCTGTACGAGAGATGATCAGAGCTGAGTGGGAGAGAATGCATCAGGACCAGACTTTCCCGGATGGCACTGGTACCCACGACAGCCCTATGGCTCTGGCCGAGGCAGACGGCAGGGTAGGTGGCGAAGGCTCGCAAGTGCCGCTCGGGCAAGCGACTGTTCTGACTGGCAGCGATACGCTCAGGTATCGTGCGAGCAAGCTGCTTCAAAACACGACTTTTGTGCCTAGGTTGCCGGATTACCTTCATGCGGAGGTCGGCGCGCAGGGCAAATTCGACATCGTCATTGCGCCGCACACGCTTTGGCCTCTGAGAGAGGACTACTTGAGGAAGGCGCATGTTCAGAATCTGTGGTCCTTACTGTCTTCTCAGGGTGGTGTGCTTGTTCTGCTCGAGAAAGGTGTGGCCAGGGGTTTTGAGATGATCGCTGGTGCACGAGACCTTCTCTTGGATTCGAAAATTGCGTCGCCTGGCAACACAGACCGAGCTATAGGCATTGAAGAGCCCATCGAATGGCAGCCAACTGAGGAAGAAGCTGCCGCCACCGAATCTGGAGCTGAGAACGCTGCTCCGGATCTCATGTCTGAACGTAAGGAGACCGGTATGATTATCGCTCCGTGCACCAATCACGGGGGCTGTCCGTTATATGTCAAGAAGGGTATGGTCAAAGGCAGACGCGAGATCTGTGCGTTCCCTCAGCGCTATCACCGACCGGACTTTCTGCAGAAGATTTGGGGTGCCAAGGGTAAGAATTGGGAAGACGTCGAGTTCAGCTACCTATCTGTGATGCGTGGAAGAGACCTGCGATCAAACGAAGAAGAGATAAATGCCGAGACCGCAACCCAAACTCCCATCGGCTTCCTCCAGAATTCCGACGCCACCGACCGCGCCTTCACCGGCTACGAGCACAATTCCACCCACGCCGACCCACCGCCCAACTCACTCACCCTTCCTCGTGCCATCTTTCCACCCCTCAAACGCCAAGGTCACGTCATCATCGATCTCTGCACCCCCTCCAGCACCCTCGAACGCTGGACCGTGCCCCGAAGTTTCAGCAAACAAGCCTTTCGCGACGCTCGAAAGGCTCAATGGGGCGACCTCTGGGCTTTGGGCGCCAAGACCAGGATCCCGAGAAACATCAAGGCTCACACGAGATCTGAGGGCAGCGCGGCGGCGGATTTGGAGGTCAAGCTCGCGAAGAAGCAGGCCAAGAGGGAGCAGAAGTTGGATCAGATCACGAGAGCTGGCGGTGTGGTGTTGGACACGGATGAGTATGGGCGCGTCGTGACGAAGAGCTTTGATGAGGGCAAGACGAGAGGCAGGAAGGAGAAGGGTGTGAGGGATAAGAGGGATAAGAAGGCCAGGGGAAATGGGAGGAGGAGGAACATGGAGGAGTAGGTTGCGATGGCTGCTCTCCTTGGGCTCTGCTGGTGCTCTACTTACCGCTCTACTCAAGACTTTTCTCGCGCCCATCGAGCAGGTTGTTGGCATGGGTGGGTAGGCACACTTGGCTGATCCGAGCTTTGACTCCCTGGCGAATTCAGAAGTCTTCACTCAGCTTTCTACATCCCTTTTGCCTTCAGTCCAGCACGGATATTTTACGTCGAGCCAATTCCCCTGACAAATGCGCTCTGCCCAGGCCGAAATTGTGTACTCACTATCGTCGCGCTGACTATATCGTGGGGTTTCTGATTTCTTCTGATGAACGAACATGATTGGACAGGCTAGATCTCATCGGCGCCCCACCTCAGCCTTTCCTTTCGCTTCGCGATGGACTCAGCTACTTTCACATTTGCAAGAACTCGACAATGCATTAATGATCACCTCGTCCAAGCGATGGTGGAGCCCTCGAACGGACGCCGAAGCAGCCTTGACCACCTCCTTGGCCGTCCCTCGCATCCAGAAGTAGATGCTAATCGCAATACGCTCGACATAACCTTGCAGGCAGAGCGGCTATCCATACGAAGGACCACAAGTAGCGAGAGCATCCTTGATGGCACTGTTCCGTCACTTCCCTTCTCGACGGTCTCAGAGCTGCAGCAGCATCTCGCCAGTTTTGCCTCTCCACAACGGTTCGATGCCATTGCCGCGGGTGGGAATTCTCGCCAACACAATGGGAATGTGTATAATGTGAACATCAACATCGAGCGACTCATCATCAAGAGACGGCATTCCGAGGAATCGTTTGTGACAGCTAGAGAAGCTGCGGGCCGGCTTAGTGTCGAACAGGATCGGCTTCATGAAAGAGTAAATGTCGTGCACCAGGAGACTATCGTCAGCGCTAGCGGTCCTTTCAGCAGCGAGAGCAATGTCCCGTCTGAGCGCGAAGTTGGCCAGCAGCGTGGCGGACAGCTTCATTCCTCTGGCGTGATCGACCCTGTTTATCACCAACAAGTCACCAGGACCAGGATAAGAGCCAGCAAAGAGAACACTCTTTCGCTTCGAGGGCTAATCCTACGGCCACGGAACGGCGAGGCTTTGATTGATGCTGCCAGCAACGGACAAATCAAGCAACTGGGACGACTTCTGGATCAGAAACATACGGACATCGATTTCGTTATCAACAAGGGCCGACGACGAACGACTGCACTTCTAGCGGCTGTGGAGCACGACCAACCAGCCGCAGTGGCAACTCTTCTGCGGCGCGGTGCTAGCCCAGAGCTTGGATGTGATGAGCGACAGAAAACATCTCTCTTCATTGCCGCCGAGAAAAGAAGCGTGGAGAGTTTTGAGGCCTTGCTCGAGTACGGGGCTCCAATAGAAGGCATTCAGGTCGGTCGAGAGCCTAGGGAAAATGAGAGTTGGTGGGAGTGGGGTTACCAAGGCGCAAAACCAACATGGCTGTTTCGAGAGCAGGAATATGGTCGTCATGGTCTGGACTGTATCGATATCCTATCAACCAAGATAGTCCACACGAAACCGACTGTAATCGTCAAGTTAGTCAACCAGGGACTGAAGCCTCACAGACACGCGCTCCATATGGCCCTGTCCCTTGATCATGCCGGAGTCATTAGATGTCTCGCTACGACTGGAGATAACGTCGATGTACGAGAACCGATCTTGGCCAATCCCACCCTGCACCGGCCCAAATCCGCCACACTGCTCCATATCGCTGCCTGTGCCGGTCTGGCGGGGTCGGTTGAAGGGCTGATATCCGTGGGAGCCGAGCTGGACGTCCGGGACGATGCGGGCTGCACGCCGCTCCACGACGCAGCGTGTAGTGACTGCGTGCCAGTGATTCAGACTCTTCTCGCCGCTGGGGCTGATGTCGAGGCACGAAACAACCTGGGCCGGACACCGCTCTATACCGCTGCTCGTTTTGGTAATGTGGAAGCTTTGCGAACTCTCGCGACTACTGGGGCTGATTTGCAAGCACGAGATCAGTCTGGCCAGACACCGCTCCATATTGCCGCTAGATCAAGGCATGTAGACGTATTACGGACTCTCGCGACTGTTGGAGCTGATTTAGAGGCACGAGATAAATCTGGCTGGACACCGCTCCATATCGCTGCTCATTATGGTAGTGTGGAAGTATTGCGAACTCTCGCTACTTCTGGAGCTAATTTAGAGGCACGAGATAAGTCTTGCCAGACAGCGTTCCATATCGCTGCTCGTTCTAGTAGCTTAGAACTATTGCGGACTCTTGCGGCTGTTAGAGCTGATTTAGAGGCGCGAGACAGGTCTGGCTGGACACCGCTACACATGGCAGTTTCTTTAGATAACGTGGAATCATCGCAAGCTCTCCTTGACGCTGGAGCTGACTTGGAGGCACGGGAAAGATTTGGCCGGACACCACTCCACAGGGCTACTCAGTTAAGGAACGTAAAATTAGTGCGAGCTCTCATTGCCGCTGGCGCTGCTATAGAGGCACGTGACAATTCTGGAGGCACTCCCCTTCATATAGCAGCTTCTGAAGTGACTACAGAAGTCCTAAGAGTTCTCCTTGACGCTGGAGCTAATCTGGAGGCACGAAACCACAAGGGCGAGACTCCGCTCCATCGCTCAGCTTATTTAAAACGTGTAGAACCTATGCGAGTTCTCTTTGCCGCGGGAGCTGATTTGACGCCACGAGAAGACGATAGCAGCACGACATTCCGTCGCGCAGCGCATCAATGCACCGTGGAACCTATGCGAATCCTCCTTGCCGCTGGGGCGAATTTCGAGGCACAAGACAAAAAGTGCCGGACAGCGCTCCATATTGCGGCAGGTTGGCATCGAGTGGATGCACTCCAGCTCCTTCTCTCTGGTGGGGCTGATGCCTCTGCTGTGGATGAGCAAGGGCAAACGCCGTACGATATAGCACACAAAGACCCCATCGGCTGGACGACGCAAGATCGGCAGGAATGCTCGGCTCTCCTCAAGCAGGCTATGACCACCCGCGAGCCCGACGATTTTGACAAGCGCTCTTTCATCACCGCCCGGACGAGGCTTGATCCTGATGCCGATGAGACCGCGACTATCAGCCACGCGGACGCGGATGCGAACGGGTGAGGGAGATGATGAGAAGGGTGCAGGTTTACTCTTGCATGGGTTTCATCTGAATCGGCCAAAAGTAGAAGGAAAGGCTGAAGATAGAAATTATGACAACCAGGAACGATCACATCCTCCGTCATGAGTTAGGAGCTCCAGGACCTTCGGACCTTCTCATGGTCAGAGCCGGATCATGCAAAATCACGCATAAGATCTGGAATTTCGCAGGTGTTGCCCGAGTGAACTTGTCACTCGGCTTTCGCACGTCAAAATAGGGGATCGGCAATCCCTCTCACCAGGGGCAAGCCATGGTTCCAGGTATTGTTCTATGTGCAGGCTCCATTAAGCAACGCGCATGAGGATTTGAGAGAGGCTAACATTAGGTCCTAGTGTGAAATGAACGCTGATAAAAAGTGTTGGAGAGGCCTGTGACGGGTTAGCCCCTTCGCTGTTGAGTCTTCTGGACGAGTGCCATGAACAGGCTTTGAAGATGTGCAGGTCTCTAGGTGGTTCTGATACGCAACCCCGCTGCGAGCCTGAGATCTAAAAAGATGAGGGATTGCGCTGGACTCTACGGCGAGAATTCGATTCCTCACATCGCGGATCTGTGGCCGCGCTCGGAACATGCTCTCAGTCCCAATCACTGTCGTCTTCATCGTCCCTTTTCTTCTCGCTTTGATATATCCCCCTCCTCAGAACGTCAGCCTCCTCGTCCCTCTTCTTCAACCTCGAGTCGTTATGCTGCAACCCTCCCAGCCCAAGCAGCACCTTCTCCATGTCTGCGATCGACGTCTTCACACCATTGAGCTCCTTCAAAGTGACCAGCTGCCGCTTAATCTCCCCGTCCTTGTACACTAGTACCGTTGGCGTATTCCGGTCAGGATATCCTTCTATGCACAAGTTCGCTTGCATTTGGCAGAACTTGATATCCCCAAATTTCCTCGCCAACTCCCTCCACAATTCGATCATGAGCTGCGACTCCGGATTCGTGCCAGTCGAGGACGTCAGCAAAACCAGGACGAATGCCTTGCTCGACTCCTCCGTCACCTCTTTCGAGTACTCCGGCTTCTGTACCGGATAGACCTGGTTATACACACTCGCCTGCTGTAACGTGGCCAGCTCATTCAGCCTCTTCTGCCGATACTGGTCGAGAAATGCCTCATCCTCGTCATCCTCCAATTCGTCCAGTTCATCGAGATCTTTCCCTTCTAACCTATGTTCGTGCGCCAACTCTCGTGCATGGACTAGAGCTTCTTCGATGGCGGGGGTGGGCGAAGGCGGCTTTTCGGGAATCACGCCGTGTTTGCGGAGGATGTCGTTCCTGAGCGGTGAGGGGACTCAGTATTGCTGGCCGGTTCTCGCAGCACGGCACGTACCATGGAATTTGGGAGTGAGGTGAAGGAAATATGGGAGAGGTTGTTGTCGCCTACCATTCGGTGTCTGCGTTGGGGTCGTCCACGGGGACGTTGACGGGCATGTCCATGTTCATACCGTTTGATGATGGTTGGGTACGCGTGCAGACTGAGATTTTACGGAAGGTCTGATGTCTCTGGCTTGCGTGTCGTCGTAGGCAGTAACTTTCTTGCCGGGTGATTGACTTTGAGCCGCAAAGCTAGTCTGGGAAATGCCAAGACCTGCTTCAACTACGCTCAGACGAACTTCCAGAACGGATTGACAAACACCACGGCCAGATTGCGCACTCGGAAAGAAATTAGCATCAGGCAGTCGCTCTCCCGGGTACTTGTGATGCCAGAACTCGCCCTACATGCAACAAATAAGTCTGAATATGCTTAGACAGCGCGACGCTGCTGCTTTGCCTTGATGCCAACTGTGCCATCATGAATGTCTTCAAGACTCCAGTGCGGGCCATAATATGCGCTGTAGCAGGCTTGCTGTTGCTTCAATTGGTATGAATGAAGAGGTAACCGCGTAATCGACTAAGAATGCGACATATGGCCTGCTCGTTCGCCGTTGAGTCTCCCGACAGACATCAGAGCAATTTGGACACTGTGAGCTCGCCAGTCGGGAGAGCCTTGCGCATCATCGAGTCGGATAAGGGAAGCGTCAGTGCCTTGAAGAGGGTGTCTAGATGCGAGTCCCTCCCTCCGACCTCAGTATCGTTCGGCACGAGGGGGAGAATCCGTGTCTCGGTTTATCCAGGGAAAAAAGTTGGGGGAAAGCCACAAGTTGAGGGTGCATTTTAGCGAGCGGACCGTATGGACTATTGCCGGCGGTCTATGCTCAGGCGCAAAACCCGAGTGGGAGCTCGGAACTGACAGCAGACGAAATCGCACAGACTGATGGAACGCAACCCAATATACGAGAGGCACAGTAGTTCATGCGCGATACAAAGCCGCTGATTAACCATCCTTCGTTTTGCAGTTGATCCTGCGCACTTCACGAAGGCAGTATGAAGGATGATGATCTTCGCCCTGGAACAATATTCGCAGGTTGCAACAAATCCGAAGTTCTTGAAATGGATCAAGCACCACAACGGAGGACTCAAGGTTTTGATAATAGACGTGCTACTACATAGATCACGCCCATACTACCACAACTTGGGTTCCTTCGTGGCCATCACCGAATCTGCATCGACAGATAGTATCCATCCTGATGTCCTGATGTTCGCAAGCAAAACCTGTCGCGAGCCGACTGCTTTCTGTCGTAATATACTTAATCTAGAGAGAGTGAGCGTTATGTGGAACTCTGTGAGGGAGATGCGGGCATTATCGATACATCCCATGTCGTGAGATAGGGATGCGCACCGCTTGAGCGATGGTAGGCACCTAGGTCCTAGGTTTCTGTTTCCGCTTTGGTTTGTCGAGAGGCCGAAACAGATATAATGCACGCATACCCCAGCCTCGATCTTGACACGGTATGCTGCATAGTGATCGTCGTGAGCAAGTGAGTGGTGGTGCAGATGAGGTTGCTATAAATTGAGTTCGAGCCGCAGTGCCAAGACTCTCCCGCAACGTCGCTCTTTCCCCAGAAGTGCAGCAGTAGGGGCTGGCGACCAGTATTTCGTGCGATTTCGTGGACTGCATTGCATGGACTACTAGAGGGACAAATTCCTCCAGAATGGCGCAGTACAAGAAAGACGAAGACGACGCTGGCATCGTCAAGGTCGACCGGACTTCCGTCTTCCAGGAGGGTGAGCACGGAATGGACATGGACAAGTCTCCGCCCTTGTTGTGAGCATATGCGCTGACTGCAGCATTTTTGCTATACAGCCCGAGTCTTCAACACATCACCCGTCTCGCCGCGAAAATGTCGAATCCTCCTGACCAAGATCGCCCTACTTCTCTTCACTGGCGAGAAGTTCCCGACCAACGAAGCCACCACCCTCTTCTTCGGCATCTCGAAATTGTTCCAGAACAAAGATGCCTCCCTCCGACAGATGGTATACCTGGTTATCAAAGAGCTTGCGAACACGGCCGAGGATGTCATTATGGTCACGAGCAGTATTATGAAGGACACCGCGGTGGGCAGTGATGTTGTCTACAGAGCCAATGCCATTCGAGCGCTGTGCCGCATAATAGACGCCAGCACCGTGCAGGCCATTGAGCGGAATATCAAGACCGCTATCGTGGACAAAACACCTTCCGTGTCTTCGGCAGCACTGGTCAGCTCTTACCATCTCCTACCGATCGCCCGGGATATCGTCAGGAGATGGCAGAGCGAGACACAGGAGGCGGCCAGTTCGGCGAAGTCTTCAGGAGGCTTCATGGGTTTTGGAGGTTCGTCACACAACCTGGCGGCCGCGAACACCAATTACATGACCCAATACCATGCAATTGGACTGCTCTACCAAATGCGCTCGCATGACCGCATGGCTCTGGTCAAGATGGTGCAACAGTACAGTGCCGCGGGTGTAGTCAAGAGCCCGGCTGCGAGAGTCATGCTTGTGAGACTGGCAGCCAAGCTTGCAGAGGACGACCCAAGCTTGCGAAAGCCAATGATGAAGCTGCTGGACGAATGGTTGCGGGATAAGAGTGAGATGGTCAACTTCGAGGCCGCCAAGGCCATTTGCGATATGCCAGACCTCACGGATGCAGAAATTGGTCAAGCGATCCACGTCCTGCAGCTCTTCCTCACATCACCACGAGCTGTTACCAAATTCGCTGCGATCCGAATCCTGCATCAATTTGCTTCCTTCAAGCCAGAGGCCGTGCGACAATGCAACCCAGATATCGAATCCCTCATCTCTAACTCCAACCGCTCGATTGCGACATTCGCCATTACCACACTTCTCAAGACCGGAAACGAATCTTCTGTGGATCGCCTCATGACCCAAATTAGCACTTTCATGTCCGAGATCACAGACGAGTTCAAAGTTACCATAGTAGAGGCTATTCGAACTCTCTGCTTGAAGTTCCCATCCAAGCAAGCGCGTATGTTGGCGTTTCTTTCCAGTATCTTGCGCGAGGAGGGTGGCTATGAGTTCAAGCGGGCTGTGGTGGAGAGCATGTTCGACCTCATCAAATTCGTGCCTGAAAGCAAGGAAGAAGCACTGGCACATCTTTGCGAGTTTATCGAAGATTGCGAATTCACCAAGCTTGCTGTCCGAATATTGCATGTATTGGGAATGGAAGGACCGAAGACTGCACAACCGACGAAGTACATTCGATATATCTACAACCGAGTCGTGCTGGAGAACGCCATTGTGAGGGCAGCTGCTGTCACTGCATTGGCGAAGTTCGGCGTCGGTCAGAAAGATCCAGAGGTCAAACGCAGCGTGGGCGTCTTGCTCACACGATGTCTGGATGATACTGATGACGAGGTGCGCGATCGTGCTGCTCTTAACCTGCGACTGATGAAGGAGGAAGACGACGAGGTCGCGGCCAAGTTTGTGCGAAATGGTGAGATATCTCAATCCCTAGCAGGGTCCTCAAAAGTACTGACTTTGCTTAGACTCCATGTTCTCTCTGCCTGTCCTGGAAGATCAGCTTGCACACTACGTCAATGGTGGCAGTGCCGAAGCCTTCGCCAATCCATTCGACTTCTCAGGCGTCCCAGTCGTGTCCCGTGAACAGTCTCTAGCCGAAGACCGACAAAAGAAGCTCACAACCGCCACCCCTACTCTCAAAGCACCGACGATTGGTCCCAAGAAGACCGATGCCTCCGCAGCACAAGTCGCCGAGACTGCCACAGCTGCCACACAAAAATATGCCTCCCAATTGCAAGCCATTCCAGAATTCTCCTCTTACGGCGGCGTGCTCAAGAGCTCACCCGTCATCGAGCTTACCGAATCAGAGACCGAGTACGTTGTCAGCGCCGTCAAGCACTTGTTCAAAGAACATGTTGTGCTTCAGTTCAACATCAAGAACACTCTCGCCGACTACGTACTTACGGACGTCACGGTCATCTGCACACCATCTGCATCTGATGAGGAAGAAGAATCGCCTCTGGTGGATGATGGCTTTATCATCCCTGCTGAGCTACTCAAGACCGACGAGCCCGGCACAGTCTACGTCTCCTTCACCCGACCATCCGACCAGCCCGTCGCAGCTTCCTTCACGAACGTCCTCAAATTCACTCTGAAAGAGATCGATCCCTCAACTGGCGAGCCGGAAGATGGAGGCTACGAAGACGAGTACCAGGTCGAAGATCTTGAGCTCAATGGCTCTGACTACGTCCTTCCTGCCTTTGCCGGCTCGTTCGATAACATCTTCTCTGGTCTACCTGTCGAGACCGAGGCTTCTGAGACATTACAGCTCTCTAACGCCAAAGCCATTCCGGAAGCAGTAGAGATGCTGGTGAAGACTCTCGGCATGCAACCGCTAGAGGGCACAGACGTCGCGCTTTCTGCATCGACACATACGCTCAAGCTCTACGGCAAGTCTGTTACCGGCGGCAAGGTCGCTAGCACAGTACGGATGGCCTTCAGTGCGAAGTCAGGTGTTACCGTCAAAATCACAGCAAGAAGTGAAGAAGAGGGCCTCGCGCAACTGGTCATTGGTGGTGTAGCCTAGACTGGTGATGATGTTGCTGTTGTAGAGGACCAGGGCGTCATGGCGTCAGGAAGCGATGCTGGAGGCTTGCACCAGAATAGAAAAGTCGTGCGCTCAGCGAGGGGAATGTATCAGGACGGGCAGTGCGTAGCATATTTGAATGAGATTTGTTGAGACTCTAGTGGCCTTTTGCCATTTGCGACTTTCCCGTCCAAAGATCTTGCCTCGGCCAACGGCCGCCTGGAGACTCAGACAATGCTAGGCCTTACATACAGGCCATAGCGTTCTTTGTAAGAAGACAAAGACGTGGGATCATGTCCAGGCTGAAGCAAACAGGACGATCCAGCGCTGATACTTTTATGAGCTGAAGTTCTAAACAAACTCTCTCCAAGGCGCCGTATATATTACCTCTTTCGCCGTACTCCAGCTAATATCCTCATTCCTATAGACAAGACGAAGATGCTATGCCCAGCTGGTCCGCGTTGGCACAGCACAGATAACAGGGGCACGGACCCTTGCGGCGTTAACGCGTACACGCCCTAGAAAGCAACTTCATCGACGCAAGAAGTGGTAATCTACAGACTCTGCTCATAACAAGGCCAATATGTATCCTCGGAAACCTTCTAGAACGTCGAGAACGATGGCGGACCTATCATCATCCAGGGCTCCATTCAGACGCCGCTCCACTGCTGGAGGAGAGCATTGCACTGCTCTCTGACGCCAAAGCGGTTTATATTGATACTCTGCCGCGCTACGCGTTGCTCCGGCTAGAGAACGACCACACTCTAGAGTGCTCGCTCCGGGTTGGGTCAACGACCGGTACTTCTTGGAGCGATCGGGCGAGTTGCTCATCCACGGCCTGCTGTGTCCTCCTATACAGTTCTTCAATCCACGGCACATCGAAAGTCACCAAAGCTGGTGCGTAATTACAATTGCCTCGACTTACGTTTCTCAGAGGTCAATGCTTTTTCTGGGCTTCGAGCCTTCACAGGATCGTGTGTGAATCACAATGAACATCACGTGCGAATACAAGCGCTCATATGGCAGTACATGTGAATTTGAGGCTGGTGAAGATACTTTTGGCTCTTATCGCTTAAGAAGAATGCACCTCGAAATGGAGGTTGTCTCCTAAGATCAAGATTCCTGACACCCCGAGACGCAGCCCACAGTAATCTACCAGCGACGCAACGATACCACTCACTCTGCATAATTGGCTTACCCCAATCCTCTCCTACGCACACCAGATTCAAGATGGCTAACATCAACGCCCTCTTCCCCGGCGACGACAACGAGGAGCTCTTCGTCACCAAGTCACCGTTCTGGGCGTACTATGCTCCCATGGTTGGACCAGAAGTCTTTGAGCTTTCTGCAGAGGAAGCCCTGTCGACGGGCTGTCTCCCTGAGAAAGCACTGTTCCGTCTCGTGGATGAGAACGGCCTCTCGAGATGGGCTGAGCAGGGCTACTTCCAAAAATGGCAGCCATTGGGATCTTCTACACCCACGAACGCTAACGCATCTCCTGGCGCCGCAAAATATCATCGAGCACCAGTATGGAGGTATAGTCGATGCGAACTATCAGATCCAATTTGATGACAGTGCGAGCGATTCCCAGAACCAGCCTGATGTGAATGAAGCTCCAGTTGGAGCTTTACACGGAGACGGTCTCTTGCTGCACGCCGAGACATATCAGGACCAAGAGATGTATGGGACTGGCGACGTTCAAGCACCTATCGGATACGAGCTTTTTGTGCCGGTGATGGAGCCAGGAGATTGCCAGTATTCCATGTTCTTACGCTCACAGGATGCTCATATTCAGGAGGAAACCGAGCCGATCATGTCAGTAGGAGACAAAGAAGTCCTACCATTGACGGGGGTGGGACAACACGGCTACCCGCAGGCTGGGCAAGGCAGCGAAGTTTACGAGGAAGATACAACACCATTCGCAAATGTGTTCATCACGGCTCCCGCTGCTACCTTCACAACACCTGTAGCAACGATACCTTCTACTCCTCATCCCGCAGATGCACAGCTCGTCCCTCCACAAGCAGCTCCACACTCACAGCCAATCCAGCACCGCCAATCAGTGCATCGCCAGCAGGCCTCACAGCCTCGACAGTCTCAGGCCACGACCCTGGCCAGAACTCCTTCTATGGCTCACGGCACCTGGGTACCCATCGAGATCAACATGGCCGTACATGAAATGAAGCGAGACGATGGTCTCTTCCGCTCTACATCGAACATCAAAATCGGTCAAGTCCTGAAAGCACTACACCCCGGGCGTTTTGACGGAGTTTCCGAGCGTCAGCTGGCCGAGCGGGTCGCGCAGCAATGGGGTGAGCGACCCAAGACGATGAAAGCGAACTGGGTGCGGATCATGGCGAGGAGACCGGAAGACTTGCAAATGAGGAGGGAGTTGAGGCAGCAGATCATCGATACTGGGATCTTGCTGCAGAGTGAGGTATGATTTGAGAGTGGCAAACTTGGAGCTCAGGATTTCTTTCTGGGACATAGATATCTTTTTCCCTGGGCATTGGCCATATGTGCTGCATATTGAATAACAAATGGTAATGCACGAGATGCAGCGGGCCGATTGTGCTTTTGAGACCATTTCCTGCATCAGAGTTGCTGATATCCTAAACAAAATAGCCAGACACACCGCGGATGGGATGTATCAGGACGGGCATTGCATGGCAAATATTCAAGGAGACCTTTGGCGACTGTATTGGAATTCCACCGATGTCTGAATCGAGGTAGAGGCTTCTTGCCAAGATCAGCTGCTTTGCTAGGAATTACGTCCTCAGACCAGGCAATCGAAATGCTTTGTTCGCAAGACAAAGGCGTTCTGGTCATGTCTTTACTTGGCCAAACAACCATAATCGGCGACGATAGTGGTATGTAAATACTGTCTGTCCCTTCATCGCGATCCTTCTCCCATTCCATGCCATGCTGACTTTCCTTGACAGTACAGTATACTCCTTAGCGCTGGCTCTTTCTATACCCAGATAGGGATGCTCTATAATCTAACCACACTGGCTGGAACAATAAGCGTATCGAAGCTGCTATCAAGGCACGAAATCTCATTTGCTTACGCTGTGATGAGGCTATTCGGCTTCGCTCTTTCGGCCAAGGCTCTCGGGAAGCGATGAGTGAATGTCAGTGGCATTCACAGGCAGATTTAATGCTTTGTCCGCCTGTGAAGACACAGAAATTCATGTGACTCTGGTGAAGATACCGATAGTCTGGAGAGGAATAAAACTGTGGCCTTCAGTCAAACCTCGACTCTCATCTTGACAGGGATTGCACCGAGCGAAGAATTGACAGCAGCGTTCAAGACAGCGTATCACCATACAATCATTGACACTCCCTCAGCAGAATAACACCACTTCTATTCGCCAGACCACCTGGGGCTCGACATCAAGATGGCCCAGAACAACGCTCTGCTGACTGGTCTCGAGGACTCTGAACTCCTCATCCCCTTTCCATTCGGCCATGCCTACTACGCACCGATCGTCAGCGCTGATATCTACGAGCTCTCAGCAGAGCAAGCTCCCGCCTTCTACCATGCGCTTCCCGCGCTCGCACTTTTCCGTCTCACCGACCAGGATGGCTGCTCGCGGTGGGCTGACCGAGAATATTTCGAGAATGAAAACAACTGGGCAGTCTTGCACCCGGCGGCTCTAGATCATATCCTCGCCCAGCGAAGCGTTAGCGAACAGCTGGACCAGCAAATCATGGATGCTAATTACCAGATGCTTTTCGAGCATGCTCGGAGCCAGAATTCTATGGTGCAACGGTCGGACGGTGCATTTCCTCCCGTCGATGTCCTCGATGCCAATAAGCCCCCGAATGATAGATTGCAGCAGCATTCCACGTCGCCCGATGTAGACTACTTCGCTGGCATGATGGAGGAAGGCGAGCACCACGACTCCTTGTTTCCTGGTCTTGACAGTATCATGATGAATCCGGAGGAGTCCTCGATGGCACACTTGGAAGAAGACGCTGAAGTCTTCCCATCGACCAGCACCAGGCAGGACGACGTCGAGATAATAATGAAGAACAACGATGCAGACGCTGCCATCGTTCCATTGCAAGGCAACGACTACAGCGGCTACGTAACGACTGGAGATGACAATAAGGAACACGAGTCCGACGCCTCATACGCATCTGCAGGCGCTTCAGATAACAGCCCGCCGTTCTCCAGCCCTCCTCCACCATCTGCACCCTCTGCTTCCGCGCCACCAAAATCCATACCTCCCACCCTCCCACAGCCAACCCCAGCCCCAACCCAACGACCAAATCAACCTCCCGACATAGCCCACCCCGAAGAACTGCCGTCCGGAACCTGGACTCTCATCGACATCAACATGGCCATCAACGAGATGAAACGCGACAACGGCGTCTTCCGTGGCAAAAACAACATCAAGATCGCCCAGGTCCTCAAACTGCTTTGGCCCGAACGCTTCGAAGGCGTGCTGACCGACGCGCAATTGGCTTTTCGGATTTCTCAGCAGTGGGCGGAGCGCGTGAAGATGACGAAGCAGAATTGGGGCCCGGATTCGTGCGATGAGAGCGGAGGATGGGTGGTTGAGGGCGCGTTTGAGGAGGGATATTGGGGGGACTGGGGTCTTTAATTAGAGGATAATATATCCGATATCAGGATCGGAAGTGTTTGTAGTACGATTGGGGATGGGGAATATGAGGCGATGGGTCACTCGGGCGCTGATACTGTATCGTTCGACTGGGTATGGTTTTGCATGGACAGCGGATGAAGTCACGAAGGTCTACTGCGAGGAAGTTTTATCACGATGAACGATGAATGATGAATGATAAACGATTAAAGAGTTTCAAGCATTGTCATGCAACAAACCGCGGCTCTCCAGACTTCATTCGCTGACCGTGGACAGAGTCTTGCCGAGTACGAGGCACATCAACACTGTTAGCCCTAGATAGCACTACCTTTTGTCCCAGGGTGCGATTCTCCGAACACACTCGTCAGAGCAGCTCTCGCCACGAACTCGTACAGACTGTCGAGCTGCGCGTTGAGCTCCCGCAGCAGAGTGTGTCAGATGATCTCCAAACAGGCAAGTGAATCCCCACAAAAGGCCAGGTCGCCATCTCAACTTATGGCACGTTCTTCTAGTCCGATGCCCGCGGGACCGTCATTATCATAGTCCTCCTCGGGCCTTAGATAGCCCAAATTCTTGGCCTTAGACATTTCGCAATACTTCGCCAGAACACATAAATCCATTCCATCTGGCGTGCCCACTGCTTTAGCTATCTTGGACCTTCGACTACCGCTGCCATTGAAAGTCCATTCGCCTGCTGTTAACCCGGAGTCTTATCTTCCGTATCATCTGGAGCAAAGTCATCCATAGGCTTATCAATGACTTTGACTTCGTGCCGTCGACCCTGCGCGTCTCGATACGATAGTCTGGTCGCAGTCGGCTCATCAGGCGGCTCATGTCTCATCTCAATTCCGCCGTTGGGCGAAGATCGGTTGTCCTCTTTCATCGCGGTCATCGCGCCTGGCTCCGAGGAGCTGTATTCCGTCGCACAATCCGTGAACGTGTCCGGTCGACGCATCTTGTACATCTCGTCCTGTTTGACGGCTTTTTCGGGATCAATGGCAGCGGGATGGATTGGTGCTCTGGAGTCCTGAGAGCTATGTGTAAGGGTCTTGCCAGACATCTGGGCGCACGAGCGCTGCAAAAGACCGGCCATGGCCGGCATGCAGGTGCAGACCACACTGAAATTTGCCTCGACCGATGACCAAATAACGGTTGAGTTGTACTCCCATGTAGGATTGGTAGAGTGGCCGATTTTCACCAGGTATTGTAGACGGACCTGCATTGTCGAGTCAGCTCTGTTGTTGAAAAGACCAGGTTTCAGCTTACAATACTGCAGATGGTGACAAGTAGGCCGACCATGAAGATCGTGCAGACCCCGGCCTTCCTTCGCCACGAGATGTTGAGCTTGAGAAAATTGTGAAGCGGAAGCACGAATACCACAACATCATAGCAAATGTTCACGGCACCAAGGGCGTACAGAAGTGCTGCTCGGTTCCCGCAAGTTCCAGTGTGTAGACCATCCCAATACGTCCAATCGTAAGATACAGGCGTGCAGACGAAGATCTCGGCGAAGCAAAAGGCAAGGATTGTGACAACATGGACGACAATGAGAAGCCAACAGAACCGTCGGAACCAGATGGTGACCGCCTCCTCGCTCCAGATCCTCAAATATAGCTGTAGGATGGAAATTTTGGTGAGCAGCACTAGGATCGTGTAGAGGATTGTGAAAACGAAGAAGATCTGGCGCACAATCAGCTCGGCTTCGTCAGCACGGATAGATTGAGCCTTTACCTCAAGAGTCATGGTGATCGCGCTTGCCTCCAGCGTGTAGTTGTCCCTACCCAGTCCATAATCGGTCATAACTTGGATGAGAGCATTGAATGGGATCAGAACGCCAGCACACGCCAGAATAGTATAGTCATCAGTGCCGTATCCGCTGCCATGGAGCCTCTGTGGGCGCGAGACAAAGCGAGCTACAACGAAGAAGCAGGCCAATGCGAATAGCGACCATGTCACTCTTCTTGTTATGGCCGACTCATTGCGGCTGATTGCGCCGCAGACACTCTTAGAGTAGCGTTCGGCGACTGCGATTGGAGATGTTAGCGGAGAATCGTATATTCTAGCGGAAGACGTACGCAGTTGCTCAGGCACAGTGCAATTTGAATACAGGCATGCTGAGATATCGCTGGTCAGGTTGCCATTGGGGCACATGCAAGAGGGATCGTCCAACGAGCATGCAAACTCCGGAAAGAGTTCGACCATACAAGCACCCTAGTTGATGTTCAGCAATCGGTTGTTCATAACAAGAAGCATTGAGCCGCGTACCGCGCATTCTGGCAGGTTCAGGTCCGCTATTTGCGCCAAACCTTCTTGCAGCTGCTCTGCAGTTAGGTTGGCACTGGCAGCAGAACAGAGTCCGCTGAGAGACAGATAACTCGCCGAAAGGAAGAGTGCTCTGATGTAATGCATGGCAAAGTTTGCCCTGAATCAAAGTGTGGCAATGGCAGAACCAGAGCGAAAGAGAGAAGGGGACGAAGCAGGTTGCAGCACAGCTCCCATACTTACGCTACATTCTTGTCGCCTTCGTTGAATCAAGTCATGATCGAATTAGACAGATCTCTCCCGTGTAGCACCAGAATAGGGCAGCTCAGTCCTTGTGTGCCTCAGCATATTGGGGCCCCTGGTATAGCAGCAGGCAGGCGAGGACGCCAAGGCCCTTTGGGAGTGGTTTTGAGTCATGAGTGCTGTTCGCGAACACATCACGGCCAGCTACTTGTGCAAGAGAGGCGATGACATGAATCAGGCTCACGTACAAGTAGGTGCGATGTAGCGATCATCGGCTGGAGTTCGTTTGAGCAAGAGTCAGAAAGCCAGACTCGGCCCACGGTGTAGATCGTCTGAGCTTCTTCTCAGCAGACACTTGGACACGAAGTAGGCAAAGAAGCCTTTCTAAACTGCTGCGTGCCGTCTTGGTACGATACGATGAGTAGTGAAGTCGAAGCAGGACCTTTCAAACATCACTGATCATCATCGGAGAACGCCACAAAGGCAGAGGCTCCCAAGCCATCCCAGTCGTGGCCACAAGAAGTAGCACAAATGTGGTTGGAAATCCTGCAAGACATCAGGCATCTTCCCTGGAGCAGTTCTGTCGCTTCACCAATGACACGTTCTGCCCTTTTGGAAGCCAATTTATGACGTGCATCGTGTCGCAGAGCCGCATCTGCGATCGAGACAGCCACCGCATCACAAGGCCTCGCGGTGTGTGAAGGAAGGAAGTGTGGGCAAGGCAGTGTAGGGAGAAAAGGGTAATTGTGAATGTTAAGGTGGAGTGGGCGATAAATTCTGGTACGGAATACGGTAGCATTGAGCGGGCCAAAACATCTTAAACTCACACTCTTCTACGTTGTTTACCGTTCCACTTCGTGCTGATGTCCTCCTATGCCACGGATGTAGAAGCTCCCCAGAAGCGATGAATACCTATATAGCAACCTTCCGAGCGAAGTATCTGCTCGGTTCCCAAGCTCCATGGACGTATTCGATGGACGACTTAGCAGGAGTCGACGGAGCGAGGAATGGACTACGCACGTAGCAGCGTGATATCAAAGGATGGAGTAGTCGGTAAAAGCATAGCCTCGCTCGATCTTCGTACATGCAATGGAACTGATTAGCCATGGGATGTTTTACTGATGCAACATCTCTGTAGCATCCTCAGATGAGACGACAGAATAGCGAGAGCATCCACGCGTGGGCTAGATGGGATTGCTGCCGCTCGCGCGATGTACAAGCTCTCATAGTTGCCGTGCGCGATGCAAAAGCCACAATCGACAGCAGAGCATCAAATCCGATAATATTAGCCTCCGCGCCCTACAATGAAAATGACCACGCGTATATTATCCTCACCCGTGTCCGAAACCACCTGGAACCAACAAGCGGACGACACTCTCGACAAGTTTTCTCTCGAAAGAACCGCATCTGACCACAGAGACGTGATCATTCGATCCGCCCTGTCGCGACTGGCGTGATTTGTTTCACGATCGTCGGGCGGGATTCGACTGTGAGCGCGAAAGAGAAAAAAAGGGCTTCGGGGAGGGGCGTTGTTGAGGCCTTGGATGATGTGACATTAATGAGGCACCGCAGCCGAGTGTCCAGGCTACTGGTCTTCGATGTAAGGAGACTCTCACGTCAGCAGGACTTGTGGCTTGAGATGCTTTGTTTCTATGCCCGCATAGACGGCGACTGACGGTGTTTGACGGCGTGTCCGAGCACGGATGGCTTGTCGAGTTTACGGGATATTTTGCCACTTCGTTGACAGTATCGTGGCATTTGAGTAGAGTGCAAATTGCCTCGTGGCAAGGGTTGAGAGACCGGCGACTCTTTTTCTCAGACGGTCTCGGAAAGGTGGCCGATGCCTGGAGGGGAGATGGTTGTTGACAGTATTACGTGTGTAGGACCATAGATACGCAAACTTGCACATTTCGCAAGACGAGCCGTGCTGATGCAAGGTAAACTCTTGGCAGTCTTAATCTTGCCAATAACGAAGACGGCACGACCAAGGCTGAACCTTGGAACAAAGCACATGGTGCTCGTGCTCTGTGCGGCTCTGGGCATCTCACGTACTGCTTTTACACCGCGGTATCCACATGGTCCTATCTGCGGGCGACTGCAGAGTCCCCGATCAGATCTACTACAAGATTTGAGTATTAGGTAAAACTGATTGCCGTTCGCCAGGACTTTCTTTCTAGAAGCCATAGATCTGACTGACCCATGCGATCTGTCGGCTGCCAACCAGGCTAGCGCTATCGGAATGCGTGATGGAAATGCCTCCCAGTGCATGAAGAGCTGAACCAGGCCTCTACGCATCAACGTCAACGCATCGCAAGGCGGTTATTCAACTTGGCGACATTTGGCACAGGCACTTTCCTGGACAACACTGGCCAGGAGTTACCAGGAATACGCCAGTATTTCTACCTCAGCAGGCTTACCTGCGTTTCAAGTACTAGGACGCGACACGCCCTGCCCGTATCGTCTTGACAGCACTGCCACATCGTCCGAAGGTCAAAAGCGTGGCTGTGCAAAGGACGAAGCACCTGGAGGCCGCCCCGTGTTCTGCCTACATACATGGCCTTCCGGAATGGAGCTGAATTCACGCCGCGACATGGGATCATACCGGCGTCGTTGGTGCTCGACTGGTACCGGTGAATCGACCTGAAATAGGCACCAGCTCACCGCAGCCGGATCACAGTTTGCCAGAGTTCGCAAAGGGCATCAAGTGCCTTGCGTGCCGTCTGGAGCTCGAAGACTATGGTCATAGGACCATCTGCAGGAGGCCCGTACGCACAGGCCGGTGCCTCTGTTCTACCGGCAGATGACCTGAACGCCATAGCCCGCGCTCTTAGTTTGGGGACCCCAGATGTACATGGGTGGAAGAGCAACATAGGCTGCTGCGCAGGTAAGTATCTGCCAGGAGCTGTGCAACAGATCTTGCCTCAGTTGACCTCAGCTGCTCGGCTGGATCTCAGCCACGAGGATCGATACGATAGTTCTGCGTCTATCCGTGCAGACAATGTCGTGGAAGAGCTTTGCGCAGGTACCAGCAGGCCTCTTCAACGATACGAGAGCCTTGTGCGAAGAACGGAGACTTCGAGTAGGTTTGAAAAGCAGGCGGGACGTCGTGGCTCGAGCGGCTCATGGTACGCAGATGCGATGCTCAGTTGTGCGTGAAGCATTGTGGCAGGCATGTAGTGATCGAGAGGGTGTCGAAAGGGTCAAATGATACACACTCATCCCTGCTCCTGCGTGAAGCATTGCTCTTGCAATCCGTAATTCAGTGGGAGCTGGATACGGTGCTATCGCTGAGCACAATCTCGGTTGCCGTCCGGTGTGAAGCAACGATCGATTTCCTCGTGCGAGAGGAGTCCTGTGTCTCGTGTGAGCTGGGACTTATGAGACAGCTCGAACGCTGGTAGTGTCTGCGGTGTGTTCTACGATCCCATCGGAAGTCGTGGGAGGCCGGTCCATGATACGCCGCCACCTCCGAAGCAGGCCTCACAGTACTGCAGCTCGCGCAGGGCGTTTCGGTCCGAACACCCCAGTCGTGGTGGTCCAAGCATCCTGGTTGTGCACGCTTCTTTTTGTCAGTCCCTTCTTCCATAGCCGAACACCTGGGGTCGGCGCAGGTGTCCGTGAGAAGTGATTGGGTGCGTGCTGGGCAAATTTGAGTCGTCCGCTACCGAATTCCTACACACCCGTCCGCTGATTGGATGCCGGTGCTGAAACGCCCGTGCCAGTCAATGCGCCGCGATTACACCGCGATTGCAGTGCCTCTCGCCAGTCGTGGCCTGATGCTGGGTGCACTTGTCGGGCTACGACAGCCTGCTACAGGCAGAAGATACAGCGCTCGCCACAACCATCCTTCCATCACCCTTCCAACACGACCGGCTGAGGGTACTTGCGGCTTATTCCTGCAGGATTTACGCAACCTGCAGTGCAACCGCAGGGTCTCACCCTCTGCGACTGTCTGAAGAGCGGAAGCTGTTGGTCTGCTTGACCGACGAAATGGTCAGGTATACATGAGTACATCAACGAACGCAATGCGGCTCTCGATATGGTGAGCGGAAAGCTAGTGAAACCTCCGTAATAATGAGGTCTGGCCGCAGCGAGGTGCCTATAGCTGGGTGGCCAATGGCAGATCTCCTTCGGACATCCCGATCAATTTCGGTCTCATAGCGGCGTTGGAACTGATTCTGGACGTGATAGCCGACACGATTGCAGTACACGAGATCTTCGGCAGCACGCTAAGGATGCTAGACGGCGTATGGCGGGTGCGGTGCGGCTGGAATTGTGCCTGGAATCACCACGCAGCATTTGCAGAGCGAAGCGTGTGTGTGCCGCGGGCGACGACGGGGTCGAATGGGCGTGCGGCTGTGGTCGCCATCGCCATGCGCCGAAAGCAGCAACACGTCGAAAGAGATGGAGTGCGTGAGAGTTTTGCCTTTTCTCCTTCTCCAACCTACTGTACGGTAGATGTGCCTAGGTACGCCCAGAGTAAGCTTCTTCGCGCACTAGAACTCCGGCTAGGCTTCTCGGGCTTCTCGGCTAGATAAGAAGCTGAGCTTGCATAATCTAAGAGCTGTCCAGTCCTGGGCGAGGCGTGGCATTCCCCCGCTAGTGCCCTCATACCTCTGCGGTTCATCATTGATATCGCCAATGACACCTGCCCCTTCCAGGTCAAGCTGGTGGCGCACGGCCGTCTGCACCCGTCTGCAATCCTCATTATTCTTCGCCTTCTTATTGACCTCGCTCCCTCCCTGTGCACACCTCTGAACTTTCATCCGGTCCACTTTCCTTCCCTCCTGTCCGTCGGAAAGATGAGTCTCAAGCGGGAGAGCGTCGACATCGGCGAGAAGCAGGGAAATGGCTACTCGCCAAAAGAGACCGCCTCGCTGGGCGACCATGTGCGTGGTCGGCAATTGAGCATTGATGCGGAGGACCAGGCCATCGTCGTCGCGGATCAGAACAAACTGCACCGCGATCTGAAGGGCAGACACATGCAGATGATTGCTATGCAAGTCTACCATTGAGCCCTCGAGTCGCGCCTGGCTAACATGAGATGCAGCGGTGGAGCCATTGGCGCCGGTCTGTTCGTGGGTTCGAGTTCAGCATTCATATCGGGAGGACCAGCCTCTGTCCTCCTCGGCTTCATCATCGTCGGAGTCATGATCTATCTCATGATGCAGGCCCTCGCGGAGCTGGCCGTCATGTATCCGATCAACGGCGCATTCGCAATGTACATCTGCAAGTTCGTCGATCCATCCTGGGGATTCGCCTGCTCTTGGCAGTACGCCATTAGCTGGCTGACCGTCCTCCCGTTTGAGATCTCCGCTGCGTGCAACATTATTCACTACTGGCCCGGGTCCGAGGGCATTAACAACGCCGCGTGGATTGTACCACTGCTGGTGGCGTTGGTTGCCATCCAGTTCTTCGGAGTCAAAGGTTATGGAGAGGCAAGTTTCAAGAGCCCGCTGGATATCAAGGGTTGGGACTAACCAGAGCAGGTCGAATTCGTGCTGAGTATCATCAAGATCCTTGCATGTATGGGTTTCATGATCCTCGGAATCATCATCAACTGCGGTGGTGTTCCAACCGACGACAGAGGCTATATCGGTGGTAGATACTGGTACGTCGCGGAGAACATCAAGGTCTGCTACGACGTTACTGACATGACGATCAGGGAATCACCTTATGCTGCATTCAAAAACGGCTTCCACGGTTTCTGTAGCGTCTTCGTGACTGCTTCATTCGCGTACACTGGTACCGAGCTGACTGGACTGGCTGCCGCCGAAACCGAGAACCCGAGAAAGGAGATCCCAAGAGCTTCGAACCAGGTCGTGTGGCGTATCGCGATCTTCTACATTGTGAACCTGCTTCTTATTGGCTTGGTCGTGCCAGCGGAAGCTGACCTGCTGAGCGGTGATGGCGCTGAGTCTCGCTACTCGCCCTTCGTTATTGCCATCAAGCTCGCTGGAATCAAAGTCCTCCCATCCATCTTCAACGCTGTCATTCTGATTGCTGTCATGAGTGTTGCGAACTCATGCACTTTCGGCTCGACTCGCACAATTCAGGCTCTGGCAGCAAATGGTACGTTTCACCTTCCGTGAAGACGTCTTGTGCTAATAAGTGCACAGGCATGGGTCCGAAGCTGTTCGCATACGTGGACAAGAGAGGCCGACCGATGGCGGTGGTTATCCTGCAGCTCCTCTTCGGATGCCTCGCCTTTGTCAACTTGGCGGAAAGCGGTGGAGACATCTTCACCTGGCTTTTGTCTTTGTCGGGTCTTTCGCTGTTCTTCATCTACGGCAGCATCGCTCTCGCCCACATCCGTTTCCGCAGTGCCTGGTAGGTGTACACGAGTGTGATAAAAGTCTCGATGTGAATACTGATCTTTGATAGGAAACTCAACGGCCATTCATTGGATGAACTACCATTCCAGGCTGCTTTCGGCGTCTGGGGCTCCTACGTGTGCCTGGTCATCAACATCATCTGCCTCGTCGCGCAGTTCTACGTGGCTCTCTACCCGATCGGCGGCCCATACTTGGACGCCGAGCTGTTCTTCCAGTCATACCTCGCAGGACCATTCCTCGTCGTCCTGTACCTCATCTGGAAGATCTACAGCTGGTTTGCCCGACCCGAGCACCGCCCACTGTTCATCAGTCTGAAGAATATCGATATCTATGACGGCATGAGGGAGGGCCAACGTACGATGATCTCGGGCGTCGATGTCACTCCAGACCAGAGACGCGCTAGCATCAGCGAGCTGCAGGAGGAGAGGAAAAAGAAGGGTGTGAAGGACTGGGTGGTGGCTGGTGTGAAGAACATTATCTAGGGTGGTCTAGCGTTCAGTCCTAGAGGAACAATACGCATGCAGATCCCATCTTTTCATCGTTAGGTACTGGCGATAGAGTCCATATGGACGGGCCTAAAGCAGCAAAACCTCGATTCCGTCAAGTCTTCGTCGACGATGCACACACCGTCCTGCCTTGCAGTCTTCTTCCTTCTCCATGTGACAAGTTATGCTGATAATCGGACGCTATGTATACCACAGCTGGACAATCTATGGTCACAGGAATGAACCTGCGTAGACGAGCGCCAAGATCCGCTCAGTGGCACGTACACTCTTGTGACAGACGCGTGTTGGCCAATGCATCCTATCAACTTCTTTCCTCCAACGCGAGGATTCTATTACCGTCTGCCAGCACGCGGGATCTCGCTGCACAGGTAGGTCTGGGACTTTATGGGACGGATGGCGTGGGAGAGCGAGACTAGCTCTACTTCTACCCGGAAAGTGATACTAATGCGGTGCTTACCTGGAAAACTAAGAAGTCTGAAGTTGATATTACAAGGATTTGTACGTATCTTGGCCGAAACTTGGGAAGGAAATGCTTGCGGGGACGTAGCAGAGTGATACCTCTTGTAGTCAGTAAAAGTATATGTAAAATAGGGTGATGGCTTGAGTTCAGACATGCATGTCTTGGCATCCGCGGATCTTGCCCCACTTTCCAGCTTTTGTGAGGGAGTCATTTGAGATTCGAGATTCCAACTTCGCCGCATCCGTTGTTGAAGTACACACTCAGAGCGTGCAGAACAGCCAACGAAGGCACACTCGAAATACAGACCGTACCTCGGACAACACCGCCACCATGTCGCTCACGAACTGCCGCTTCTACGAGGAAAAGTACCCGGAAATCGACTCCTTCGTCATGGTCAACGTCAAGCAAATCGCCGAAATGGGAGCATACGTGAAACTGCTGGAGTACGACAACATCGACGGCATGATTCTGCTCTCCGAACTGTCGCGGCGACGTATTCGATCCATTCAGAAACTCATTCGTGTTGGCCGTAACGAGGTCGTCGTGGTATTGCGTGTCGACAAAGAGAAGGGATACATTGATCTGTCCAAGCGTCGAGTCAGCCCGGAGGATATCGTCAAGTGCGAGGAGCGATACAACAAGAGCAAGATGGTGCATAGCATCATGCGACATGTGGCTGAGAAGACGAATACGCCCATTGAGGAGCTTTATCAAGATATCGGCTGGCCCTTGAACAAGAAGTATGGACATGCTGTCGACGCTTTCAAGCTGAGCATCACCAACCAGGATGTGTGGAATGAGGTCACGTTCAAGAGCGAGGTCATCAAGGATGAGCTGATCAGCTACATTGGCAAGCGACTTACGCCGCAACCTACAAAGGTTCGCGCTGATGTCGAGGTAAGTGGCGCATCAGTCTTTTAGATCTTGTCTTTCTCAGCTCAACCCTCTGACATTTCACTAGGTCACATGTTTCGGCTACGATGGTATTGACGCCGTCAAGACTGCTTTACGCGCGGCTGAGGCAAAGAACACTCCCGACACCCAAGTCAAGGTCAAGCTCGTATCGCCACCCCTATACGTCCTCACCTCGCAGACGATCGACAAAAACAACGGTATTGAGGTCCTCACCGATGCTATCAAAGAAATCGACAACAACATCCGCGGCGCGGGAGGAAGCTGCGTGGTCAAGATGGCGCCCAAGGCTGTCACCGAGAACGATGATGCCGAGCTGCAAGCACTTATGGACAAGAGAGAACGGGAGAACCAGGAGGTCAGTGGAGATGAAGACGATTCCGAGAGTGATGAGGGTGTCGTTGCGGCGCATGACTAGATGGGCAAGCGTGGCGTCAGGCGTTCGGATACAGGAAAAGCGGCGGCACTGGCCTAGAGCCGGAATGTTGGCATGGCCGGAAAGTGGCGACGGTGCATATGCGAGCGATGTGACTGGATGAGGCCTGCTGCACGATCACTGTGCACAGTTACGAATTGAGTATGATTCGCAGATTCTCCCTATGCTGTCAGAGCTCTAGATCTTGATCACTTACTGAGAAATACAGAGCACTCCACGAATGTTCAGATACTGACCCTGACACTTGTCGCTGCTATCTTGCTCGACAATTTCTCAGGATCCCAAAATCAAACGTTCAATACTGAACTAGCTTGCACACCTTCAGCATCAGAAAACAATCCTTGGACCATCACCCACTCCCAAAGAATCCCACCCCTTTTCTCAAGCACGCCTATCTACTCACCACAATCCTAACCCGATGAAGCCTCTGCGAAAATCCCTCTCCTCTAACCCAACCACCACACCCTTCTCCTTCCCTCTCCCACATATAATCATTCCGGCAACCGCCCTTCACAGCCCTTGAACGCACTTCCTCGCTGGAGCGATCGCAATACCACCCATCGAACCCCCCAAACTGCTCATCGACCTAAGCTCGCCCGTCCTCCTGCAGATCCGGCGGGAGTGTTTCGCTGGGAAGGCCTGAAGTGGAGGTTGTGGCTGCGTTGGAGGTGCTGGAGCCTGGCATGACAGAGAAGAATGACGGTTTGTCCGTGTCTTATTATTTCACAATCCATTCATCGCTGCATGAATGAGGGGTAGAGGCAGCGGGGCAGAGAAAGCCAGTGTATTGGGAAGGAACAAGACTTGAACTCAGAGCACTCGAAAGACTTCGACAATAGGTCTTTGAAAGACATGAGATGAAGGAGTTGAGTTTCTGCTAATGTTGGTAACCATCAGGGCGATTCGAGGAATTCAAGACGGACTATAATCTTACTCAGGTGGCACTACCTTCTCGAGCCAAGTACACATATCCCTCAATACCAGTCCGTTCAGGGTATGTGTCAACCCTTCATACAGATGTACCTCTCGTACGTTATCGTCAATCCCAAGCGGTACCAGCCTTGCCAGCATCCCGTCCGCTCCATCCCACAACCGCTTAGGGATGAACTCATCTTTGGTGCCGCGAGCGAGAAACACAGGCACTGAACCATCGACTTTGGTGGCATCAAACCCTCTCTCCTTCCTAATTTCTTCTAGCCGCTGCTTGCCGTCACTCAAGACCAAATATCCCAGGAGACCAGCAACGCCGGCCAGTTTCCCGCTGTATCTTCTCGACACGAGATGTGTCAACAGAGTCATACAATGTCCTTGACTGAATCCACCGATGACGATACGGTTTGCTGGAATGCCTGCTTCGACACACGCATCGATCAGGGTTTCGAGATACGCCACCGTCTCCAGCATCCCTTCCTCGTCCTCGTCCGGAGCGAGCTCTGGTCTGGATGGCTTCAGGTATGGCAGAGAATTGGGAGTGAACCACGCTTTGTCCATGGTGTCGTTGTTGTACTTGGCATTGGGCAGAATCCAGGACATGTGCGGAAGTTTGCCGCCTTGCTGGAACTGGTCGGCAACATCTGCGGCCTTTGGTCAGCGGTCTGTTCCCCTCTGAGGCTTCGATCGGAAAGGCTTGCTTTCGATTGCTGCTGCGCTATCTGCTAGACCATGGACGAAGATGAAGACAGCAGACTCTTGGCCTGATGTGGCTGGCTTGTAGATTGGATCCTCGCGTTCATGATCTGAAGGTAGAGCTATGCGGCCTGACATGTTATAGGGCGGTTTGAGCCAACGAATGTTCTACTACCGCAACGATGTGAGTTCTCGACAAAGCCTGATGATTTCTGGAAAGCCTTGTTACATGCATGCATTACATGTTTGGCCATCGAAGTCGAGGCCGAGCGACCTTAGCCGCGGCCTCCACTCATCCGTGATCGGCGCAAACGCTATCTTTGGTTTACGTCTCGGCACACATACTCAGAGAACACATAGACATGTGCAAGTCACATCAATAGGCGATCTGCTCTCTTGTGCATTCGAGACGTTGTGCTTGTGGAGAGCAGAACAGCAAGGGCGTTGTCAGTCAATGCCAAGGCCGGCTAGATGCGGCTCTGTGGAATAATCTTCTTTGCTGATAGACCCAATGTTCTTCTAATCCCTGGCCCCAGCTGTCACCACCCTACTCTGATCAGCTCTACCATATAATATCACCATGGCTGGATCAGCTGACATTGCAGGCTTGCATTATCATCATCCTCTCGTCAGCCTCCCGCTGTCTACTCCGCGCGCTCACGTGGGTCGGCTTAAGTGCTTTCTGGCAGGGATGGATGTCATGCTATTGTTCTTATAGAGCTGAGCTGAGAAGGTAAGCTGTACATTCGCAGTCCCCCGTCTTCTGAGATGTCTGTCTTCTCGATATCGCGTAGTCTGCACTTGAGCGTGCTGATCCTGCTTCCCGCTGGGCTGGTCATCTATCTCATCGGCTTAGCTGTATACCGAGTATACTTACATCCACTGGCAAAATATCCAGGACCGTTCCTCGCCAAACTTACGGATCTTCACCAGACGTATCATGCTCTGAAAGGAGATCGTCACCTCGAGTTCTGGAGATGCCACGAGAAGTATGGCCCAATCGTTCGCTTCGGTCCCAACAGCCTGTCCTTCAACAGCAATACAGCGCTGAAAGAGATCTACGGCTTCAAATCTAACGTACGAAAAGCGGATTTCTATCAGGCCTTCTGGGCGAGCAAGGGTGCAGCGAGCACGCATAGTTCGATTGAGAAGTCAGTGCATGCTCGGAAACGAAGAGTGCTCAGTCAGGCTTTCTCCGACGCCGCGATCAAATCCATGGAGAATCACATCCTCGCACACGTACGTCAATTCTGTCGGAACCTTGTGGGCTCGAAAACATTTGGGAGTGCGGTGAATACCGAAAGCAAAGGGTATGGAGAAGCGATTGAGATCTCCGACCAGGCCAACTACCTTACGTTTGACATTATGGGCGACCTGTGCTTCGGAAAGGCTTTTGGCATGCTTGAGCGTCCCGACAACCGGTTCGCTATTGATCTGATTGGGAACGCGGCACATCGACACCTCATCTGCGGCACCTATCTACCTATCCACGAGTGGCATCTAGACAAGCTCCTCTTCCGGAAGATCGCTGCTGGACGGGCACGGTACATGCAATACTCCAAGGGTCAAGCAGCAGAACGAACGAAGATGGGCTTGGACGTGGACCGCAAAGACTTCTTCTATTATTTGTTGAAAGCGAAGGACCCAGAGACTGGTAACGGGTTCACTACTCCGGAACTTTGGGGCGAGTCGAGTCTTCTCATTATTGCCGGCTCGGACACGACTTCTACTGCTCTAGCTGCGACGATCTTCTATCTGGTGCGGAACTCGTCAGCGTTGCAGAAAGTGAGCGAAGAGGTGAGGACAGCATTCCGCAATGTTGAGGATATCAATATTTGCCCAACGCTTTCTTCATTGCACTACCTTCGGGCTTGTATTGACGAAGCCATGCGACTGTCACCATCGGTCGGTGGACTGCTACCACGAGAAGTACTCTCGGGTGGCATGGAAATTGATGGATGTTGGATTCCGGAGGGCACAGTCGTGGGTGTTCCGCACTATGCGATCCAACATAACGACACGTATTATCCCCAGCCATTCGACTTCAAGCCCGAACGTTGGATTGTCGATTCGAGAACGACCGCAGAATCCGTCGCGTTGGCACAGTCTGCCTTCTGCCCTTTTAGTGTTGGGCCACGTGGCTGCATTGGAAAAGGTGGGCGTTCGACCACGAATGATTATGGCCGTGTGCTAACGGTTGATAGGAATGGCGTATCACGAGCTCATGCTGACAATGGCGCGGGTGCTGTATTTGTATGACATGCGTTTGGCACCAGGAAGCACTCTTGGTCAAGGTAGACCTGAGTTGGAATTTGGCCGGCAAAGAGCTTCAGAATTCCAGTTGAAGGATACGTTTACGAGTATGAAGAGTGGACCGTTGGTTCAGTTCAGACCGAGGCAGTGAGATAAATTGAAGGAATGTGACATTTCAGACGGCATTGACAGATCACTCTAGTTTACGAAGTTCTCACGACGCTTCGGCATAGTTGTACGAGACATTTTGCTTGGTTCAATAGCGTTTAAATCCTTCACCTCCACAACCCCGACAACCGGGCCCCACTGCCGTTAGCCGTGCGGAGATCGTGGCTCGTGACGAGGTTGATGCGTAGGCAAAAGCCAATCGCGTTGACATCTTTGCTGCTTAGAGACCATACTCAGCATCTATCTGGTCCGCTATAGCCACGAAGGGCGTACCCAAACAACTCACCACAAGCCACATCTAGCACATAGCCGCCATGAGCGAGAAGATTCCTGTCGCGGAAATCACCAAGCATTCTTCAGCCGAAGACTGCTGGGTCGTGGTCAATGGCAAGGTGTACGATCTGTCTAAATTCGCCCCAGAGCATCCTGGAGGTCCTGAAAGTATGTAAGAGGTTATCGACAGGATGATAATCGCAGCTGATGTTTTCTTGAGTGATCTGGAAATGGGCTGGCAAAGACGGCTCCAAAACCTACAACATGTACCATTCAGCATCTCTAATCGACAACTCGCTGTCCGCCGAGGAGAAACTGGGCGCTTTCGATGAATCCACCATCACGGAAACATGGACCAAAGCCCAAAAAGAAGAAACGGAGCCCGCGCCCATGGATCCCAACGAGAAGCCTCCTCTATCGACATTGATCAATCTCGACGATTTCGAGCGAGCATTCGAGAAAGCCGGGTCGAAGAAAGCTTGGGCCTATATATGGGGCGCATCGAACGATCTCCTCAGTCTTCACGCCAACAAGTCCTGGTGGCACAAAGTCTGGTTCCGGCCCAGAATCATGCGAAACGTCTCCCACGTGAACACGAAAATGACCATGCTGGGCGCCACGGTCAAGATGCCCGTGTGGATATGTCCGATGGGGATCGCGAAGACGGCCGGGCCGGAAGGCGAGGCGGCTCTGGGAGCGGGGGCGGCGGCGGCTGGGATCGTGCATTGTATGTCGACGACGGCGAGTATGAGTATCGAGGATATGCTGGCCAGTGTGCCGAAGGACTATCCGTATTTCTTCCAGCTGTACGTCGACAAGCAGCGGCATAAAACCGAGGCGACGTTGAGGAAGGTGGCGGGCATGGATCAGATCAAAGCGATCTTTGTCACGGTGGATTTGGCTGTCGTCAGTAAACGTGAAGCCGACGAAAGGCTGTTGGTGCAGGAGACTACATCGGTGTATGCGAATGGGCAGAAATCAGGCGTGGACAAGAAGGGTGGTGGGCTTGCGAGGAGTACTGGTTCGTTCATCGACTGGGCTTTGACATGGGATGATATTCCTTGGATCAGAAAGCTGTCTGGGAAGCCGGTCGTGGTGAAAGGTATTCAGAGTGCTGTGGATGCAAAGCTTGCAATGCAGTTGGGTTGTGCCGGGATTGTGGTGTCGAACCACGGAGGAAGAGCGCTGGATAACTCACCTGGTACGATTTTGATCTTGTTAGAGCTCAAGAGAGATTGTCCGGAGGTCTTCGACAAGATGGAGGTCTTCATTGACGGAGGCGTCAGGCGCGGAAGTGACATCTTGAAAGCGGTCTGTATCGGCGCTCGGGGAGTCGGTGTCGGAAGACCATTCCAATGTGCGGTCATGTACGATCGCCAAGGCGTAGAGCATGCTGCAAACGGTAAGCTTATCGTCGTGATGGATTGTGGCTTGTGCTAATGAGAAGAAAGTTCTCCAAGATGAACTCGAGACCGCAATGCGACTCTGCGGTGTGACTGACCTCGAGAAAGTGCGAGGAGACCTGTCATACCTGAACACGAAAGAACTGGAACAGCTTCTCCCGCCTCGACCTTTGGTGGGCTCATGGTTTTCATTCGGTAGTAGACAGTCTAAGCTCTAAAGCAGCAATGCGCTTCAGGCTCGTGCTGCATAATGAACACACATTTTCCAACCCACGATCTGGGCCATATCGTAAATCAACCATGAAGAATCCCGCACCCTCCCGCCTTCAACTCTAATTCAAGCCTATTTCTTTCCCGTGAGCTTCTCGAACGCCTCGCGATACTTCTTCGCCGTCTCGTTCACCACTTCCGGTGGCATGCTGACACCTTCCTTGCCTTTCAGTCCCGAGCTGGTGAGCCAATCGCGGAGATACTGCTTGTCGTAGCTCGACTGGCCTTTTCCGACCTCGTACTCGTCTTTGGGCCAGAAGCGTGAGCTATCGGGAGTAAGCACTTCGTCGATGAGCACGATCTCGTTGGTTGCTGGATCCAAGCCGAACTCGAACTTGGTGTCGGCGATGATGATGCCCTTTTCGTCAGCGTAATCGCGAGCCTGTTACATATCAATCAGCATCATTTCACAATATAACTTCGTCAGAAGACTCACCATTTCGTAGATCTTCAAACTCGCTTCCTCAACTTTAGCAGCGACCTCTTCTCCGACAATCTCCACAGCCTGGCTTCTAGAGATGTTCTCGTCATGCTCACCCTGCTCAGCCTTGGTCGAAGGCGTCCAGATTGGCTTCTCGAGCTTCTGACTCTCCTTCAGACCCTCTGGCATGGGCATTCCGTGCACGGTCCCAGACTTCTTGTACTCGGCCCAAGCGCTGCCCGTGATGTAGCCTCGAACGATAGACTCGAGTGGAACGACAGGGATGCGGCGGACTTGCATGCTCCGAGACTCCAGCTGGGTTGAGACATCCTCGGGAATGCTGGGTGGGAGTGCTGTGGAGATGAGGTGAGTCCGGAGGGATGGGAACCGCGAGCTGATCAGAGAGAACCAGTGCGCGGAGAGCTGGGTCAGGAGAGCGCCTTTTGCTGGAATTCCCTGTGACTCGTTAGCTGAGTCTAGAATGTGTGAGAACTCTGATCTTACATTGTCTAGAATCACATCGTATGCAGAAATGCGGTCGGTTGCCACGAAGAGCAAGGTATCCTGGTCAACCTCGAAGATCTCGCGGACTTTACCAGAGGCGATCTTCTTGAGACCAACAGATTTCGCGTCAATGGCGGTGATCACGTTCGAGTTGGCCATTTTGTCTGATGTGTGGTGCTGCGATGTTCAAGTTCGATGACTCGGGATGTGGAGAAGTTTTTGTGCAAAGTTTGCCGAATGGCGGAAGTTCGAGGTTATGATGAACCAGCAGAGTTGCACACGTGTAACTATAGGAACTCGAGAAAGATGGGATGTGGTCCGAGCGCAGACGAGTTCACCTCGAAAGCTTGTGAAGGAGGTAGTCTCATGTGAAGGCATGTCACGTGACCGGGTATCTCTCTATGCTGCCAAAAATTTACATGCTGCCCTGCTCGGAAATGCTTACGCCTGCTCTTTACTCTCCTTGTCAGCAATCAGCTGTACATACATATCATCAGCCTGTGATGCAGAGGTGGCGTCTCCACTCCAGGTCGCGATCTTGCTCTTCATCAGGAGACAGTCAAGCTGGCCTTGGACATCCTTCGTCTTTTGATACATTTCCCGTGCTCGATCTATGAAGTTCGCTGCTCGGCGCATCTCTCTGGCTTGATCGAGGCTGCCATAAACACACCCATGTCCGGCATTGCCGACGGCGGCTTCTCCCATTGCGACAAATAAACGAGCTGTCAAGTCGGTGTTGTGTGCTTCGAAGGCATGTGGCAGAGTGGCGTCGCATAGCTCTGAAGCCAGGACGAATTCCTTCAATTCGATCAAGACGCGAGCTAGGACCGCAAGGCCTTCGAACAGGACAGGCAAGAGTAGATGGCGCTCCGCGGTAGAAGTTGCTCTCAAGGCAATGCTAAATCCTTTCGGGGCTTGACCGGCAAGCGCGAATATTCGAGCCTTAAGCAGCAGGAAGTGCAAGCGTTGAGCAATATCTTTTGAACTGCCCTCCAGTTCAGTCAGTCTTGCGCTTACTTTCTGCAGCGCGTTTTCATATGACCTGGATTTCATCGAAAGTTCGATTTCCAAAATATCCAATTCGTACGCGATTTCTGGGTCGGTAGATGAATGGATGGGGCGGAGCTGTTGGAGGTAGTACTTCGCCGCAGTGATATCGCCTTGGCAGATTTGGTGGCGCAGATGGACTAGAGCGGCGAATGCCTTGACTCTCTGCTCCGACTTCAGAACACCTTTCACGGTGGGTAACACGTCGTCCAGGATTCGAAGAGCGTTGGATGTGTTGCCAGATTGTGAGGCAGTCAGAGCTAGGCGGCAAACAGAGCGCACCTGATCGTTCATAGGGCAGTGCGAAGCATGCACAGCAAGAGGTAGCTCGTACATGCGATTGGCGAGGTGGCCTTGGCCCAGTCGACCTAGACAAGCTCCGTGGAAGAGGAGACCGGCAGGTATCAAGGTCCGAAGATCGTGTTGAATGTTCAGGAACATTGCCTGCAGGACGTGCTCCTGGGCACGATTTGCGCTGCCACCGCTGAACATTTCCATTCTCCCCTCTTCCAGTAGAGTACTACTCATCAGCATCCAGTGTTTACCGTCCCTTGCTCGCTGTTTCAAGAAGTCAATCTCGTCTTGCTCACCACCATGGCTGCCAATGTACCCAGACACTGAGTCGTAGCCAGAAGTAGCTTTGCTTGGGTGTCCATGACGGAGGTAAAGTAGCCAGGACAATGCGAAGTTGAGGCAAGCGGTATCTTGGTTCTCTCTCGCTGTGGCGATACACTCGTTCATGGCGTCTACGCTCTCCTCCCAGCATTCGAAGTCGGCGTGTAGCACGCTGAGATGCAAAAGCGCGTATTGATAATATACCTTCATATTATCGGTCCCAGGCCTGGCGGCAAGAGAGTAGTCAAAGTATCGGTGGAGGCTCTCAAGCGCCATGGTGTACTCCCCGGCTCGCCAGTGCTCGAAGAACGCCATGAAAAAGTGCAGGCTTTGCGTGCCAGAGTCCCACTGATCGCCCATCCATTGACTGAGTCGTGATCGAATGTCGTCAGGAACACGCTGACCTAGCTTTTGTAGCTGGTGAATCGAGTAACTGAGTAGAATGTCAGCGTCAACAGCGCTCGCTGCTGCTGTCGCCGCCGCCGTGCTGGAAGTGACGCTAGGCAAAGGAATGGTATCGGCACCGAAGCTCCTCGTCCGGCTTTCTTCGAGAAACGCTTGAGCAGCATCGGGGTTTCTCGTGGCATGTTCGTCAAAGGTCGGTGCTCTGTATACCGCGAAAGCATCCCACAGCGCCTGGGAATCTGCAAAGTGTAGCCTGGTGAACTCCACATAGCATCGTCGCACGAATTGACCCAAAGGACTTGCAGGAGTGATAGGCCTCACCGTTCTGTCTGGATTCTCCGGGTTGCCTCCAGGTACAGTCAAGAACTTCATCTGGGTGATGAGATCAGACAAGGAGTCCAGGCCGTGAAGGTCCCAGAGGCTGTGAACCAAGAGATCGTACACTGTCTGGCCGGGGTGCCGTGTGCTCCATTGTTGTAACCTCTTAGCAAGACCGCGAATGTCGGTTGAAAACAGTGCCTTTCGTTCATGAATCGCCTCAGCGTCGTGTTCGCTGGTCACAACGGCATGTCTCGCGATGAAGTCCAGAACATTGAGGTCGGAGGAGCAGTGGCCGGATTGGTAGAGGCGAATGAGGATGAGCAGGCAAATGCGCGAGGGCGTCAGATAGCGAGGCATTTCACCTTGGTATCATCTTCCAGATTTGGCATTGGCAGAGGGTGATGTCGATGTCGCTGCCGCCTCACGTGGTGGACGCGTGAAGTTCGTGAAGCCGAGCATTTGATAAGCCGAAATCCTTGGAAAACGTCATCTGGGATCTGTGCTTCCACGCGCCATCGCCGCGCCATCGACAGTGAGGTCAAGAACAGCGGCGCAGGCGTGGAGGCGGTGGAAAGCTGCTGAGGATGACATCGCGGCTAAGAATCGGTGCATTCACGAACCGCCATCGCTGGCCACGATGAGACTCACGACGTGGTAAGCGAGGAATCTCTTATTAGTGTATGTAAGAGACTGACTGATGAATGATAAACGCAGGAATGTCAATGGCATCCGCAATCCCTTCTCGTATCCACCGTGGAACGTTGCGCGAACGTTCAGCGCCATGTTCGATACCCTCGAGTCCGACATCGTTGTCATGCAAGAGCTCAAGATCCAGCGCAAGGACTTACGTGATGATATGGTTCTGGTAGATGGATGGGACTGCTTCTTCAGTCTGCCGAAACACAAGAAGGGCTATAGCGGAGTGGGAATATACACACGGAATGCGACGTGCGCACCAATACGAGCCGAAGAAGGCGTCCTTGGTGTACTACCCAGCGTGAATGGTACGCCATACCGAGAGCTGCCGGATGAGGAGAGCATCGGAGGCTACTTGACTTCAGTCCAGATCGCAGAAATTGCTGAACTGGGCGAAGATCCTGCAGGACTAGATACCGAAGGACGATGTGTCGTGCTTGAGTTCCCAGCCTTCGTGCTCTTCGGAGTCTACTCTCCCGCAAACAGCAATGGGCTGAGGGATGGCTTCCGATATGGCTTTGTCTGTGCCCTAGACTACCGTATACGTAACCTCATCAAATCGGGCAAAAACGTGGTCTTGGTTGGTGATCTGAACGTGACAAGACATGAGATTGACTCCGGTCCGACGCTGGAAGAGATCAGGAAAGGACAAACAACGCACGAGGAGTTTGTCTCGTCGGCCAATAGACGGATATTCAACCAGCAGCTTGTCGATGGAGAGGTCATCGGCGAGCGTGACGAAGGGCGGGAAGAGGGTGTGCTTTGGGACACTACGCGCATTTTCCACCCCGAACGAAAAGGTATGTATACTCACTGGGACACCAAAGTCAATGCTCGACCTGGCAACTTCGGCAGTCGAATCGATTTTATCCTCGCCTCGGAGGCTGTGAAAAGTTGGATCAAGTATGGCAACATTCAGGAAGGGCTTCTCGGGTCAGACCACTGTCCCGTCTACGTAGACTTTGAAGACGAGGTGGTGACGAAGGACGGGAAGGTGGCCTTTCTTGATATTATGAATCCACCAGGCGTCTTCGTGGGTGGCGAAAGGAAGCAGGAATGGGCCATATCGGGCTCACCCGGCTTCTCTGCCAAACGCATGCCGGAGTTTGACAAGAGAAGATCGATCAAGTCAATGTTCGCAGCCCCAGCACTGAAGAGATCTCAGTCTTCTCAGCAACGTTCTATACCACCGGTATTGTCGGCAGAGACAGCGAGCAGTGTTGTCAACGAAGATGCAAACTCGAAGACATCTACAAAGCGCAAGACGTCTCTGACAGTGGCTGCAAAAGAACAGCCACTCAAGAGACAGAAGTCAGAAGGCAAATCATCTCAAAGCAAAGGCCAGCAAAGCTTGAAAGGATTTTTCCAGGCGAAGAGTGTGCCAGGAGTAGAATCACCAGAAAAAAGAGCAGCAGAAGATGACAGCACAGCGACTGATGGAATTGACAATAACGGGGCAGAAGAAGTGCCACAGACACCCACAAACCTACCAGACACGCCGAATGCTTCCCAAATGGGCAGCGTCGGGACCCGAGACGAGACGCCGGACACATCACCTCGCAAATTCGCCTCGCAGCTTGCTTCTGCTGAGAAGACGCAACAGAAATGGGGCGCTCTCTTCTCGAGACCCGTGGCGCCGATGTGTGAGGGCCACAACGAGCCATGCAAGACAATGCAGACGAAGAAGAAAGGCAGTAACCAAGGGAGGAGTTTCTGGATGTGTGCCAGGCCGCTGGGACCTAGTGGGGAAAAAGAGCGAGGGACACAATGGAGATGTGGTACATTCATCTGGTGCAGCGACTGGCAGGCGGGGAAGGGAAAGGGAGTTGGTGCTGCCAGTGGGCAAGGAATGGGAAACAGTCCCGTGAAAAAGGACGCCGGGTGACGAGACTATATGGGATTAACATCTGGGCTGCGCTTCTGGAACTGCGAGTATATGATACCCATTGCTTTACGAAACTGGTCGACGAGTTATGAACAGAGCTGCGGGCTGGTTATAATACTGAATAGAGGTCTTGGCGCTTACCGTTATCAGCGCCCTAGACTTCCTTCGCCAACCACCCTGAGGAGGTCTTTGATTTTAAGGTGCCAGAGACCATTGATACACGAAGAGTACGTCCTATAACGCTTTTCAAGGCTGGTACACTTGGGATCGAGTGGCTTTCCCAGCTGCTCTTCTCCGCCAAGCCCCGACTGTCTGGCTGATGCAGAGCTCGACTGTGTCATGCAGCGACCAACCTTTTCTGGTGCGATGGGTACAAGTAATGCCTCTTCTTAGCATGACTGTTGTCACACACCGCAGATCGAGGGAGTCGTTGGTTGCCGAAACACTGTTGGCGCCCACAGGATCTCGTCCGCGCAAAGTCAATCGAAGCTGAGAGCGCGTATCTCAAGAGCAAGGCTGTGACGCTATACCTGAACCATTGGATTAGGTTCCCGAAGCGCTTCTCTACAGCCTCGATGGTTAATTGGCTGGCTTTGATGTCTCGGGCGTGTTCACGAGCTCGTCGACCTTGCAGCACGTTCACCACCACGAACAGCACTATGCAAAGCAGACGCGCAACGGAGCATTCGCGTATGGCAGAAGGATTTGGAAGCCTTTAATAGCTGTGGAGATGCGTTTTGTGCGCTCTCCGCGCTCTCCTCGGCGTGCGGACCCACAATGGCTGAGATGGCATTTTCTTCCATCCGGGCTATCTCTGCAACAAACGACGTCAAGAGGAAATGCGACTACCTGAGGGCCTTTTAGACGCTCGTATCAATCTTTTGTGGTGGGTTTAATGCCTGCAGCCACAACTCGTCGCCTGCACCACCTCGCCGGCGCTGGACGGCTTTTCCCTCCATGGCCATTTCTCCTGGACACGAGGTAGCGGCGGGCATTCAAATCATATCTGGATGGATTATAACACCTAAAGATGCGTCTAATTATGGTTGATAGCACCCAGCTACCTCCCACCTCGCTGGTGGTACACTTCGTGGTTCGCAGGTTTCCTGGCTTTACCTACCATTCCCGCACGCATATGGTCAGACACCTCCCAGGACTTCTCAAGAGACCTATCGATGCGCTATAGAACCTCCACATAATTTCATGGCTTTTCGGCGATGGTTTACACATGTATCGGCATGTCGTGGTATTTTCCATTTTCCTCCCACGCTCATTCCACCATGAAAACGATCTGTCAACACCACACCAACAACATCCAAAGACTCATTGAAACCCCCTCATACCCCTCAACACATTTCCCATGCATCAAAAACCCGGTGTCGACCATCCACGTCGCCAACCATCCAAACCACATCTCATCACGTGACATCACTCCCGCCAAGCATCACCTTTCACTCGACGCTCCTGCACAAAAACCCCATCCGAGCACGTTTCAGATTTGTTCCCAGCCTCGTTTCAGTTTTGACTTGCCAAGTTAGCGCGGTGATGGGGGCGCAGCAGCAGAAGGAGAGTGCTGGGCTCTGGTTGGTCTGAGGCTTGAGTGAAGTGAGAGATTGTGGAAAGATGGCTGGGCAGAGGGACGGGCGGGACGGTGCACTTTGATAGAGAGCAGACCGTTGGCTTTCACTGTTGGGTGCTTGGGAGGGAGGTGCTTTGTATTGTTTGGTATTGGAGGGTTTTTCTTTTCTTTTTCTGTAATGGGTGTTGTGGTGGGTGGATCTCATGCCCGCTTGCAGAAAGTCCATACAACCTACTTTGACTACGAAGAGTTGATGCCAATGTTTTGTGAGGAACAGACACGCAGTTCCAGAAAAGGTTTAGACCGGGAATGCGAACGTCGCCAAGCCTGAGCTTTAAAGCGACATCAGCTTCACCAAAGCTTTTTCACATAGTGGTATGAGCGCGGACCAGCTACGATTGCGTTTTTGAGAGTATTTTCGCGCGAGTAAATGATAGTAAGCACTTCACGTCTGTTCTCAGTCTGTCGAATTCAATCATTCCAGCTTGAGACATTTCCGGCAAGCCATGCATTCCAACCGGATCAAGTAATCAAACTTCGCGAATGGGACGAAACAAAGCCCTTTCAAAGGGGCCTCTGACCTCGGATGTAGCTTTCTGTTTGCGATTATGGCGGAACCACCGCGCTAGAAATCTTCCTTCTAGTATCGTCCTCAATCCATGCCCTCCACAGCTATCTCTTGGTCACGAGCCTTCTGCTGCATCTCATCCAAGCGCCCTCGTCTCTGAACCTTACGCAAGAGATTCTTCATCAGAAGCGTCTCTTCTGCCTTCAAAACTGCTGATGAGATCGCCATCTTGTCCTTGACTTCAGGTGTGGTCAGTATATCTGGGTCAGGTAGAAAAGGGCGAGCTGTTGATGACGTACAGAAACTTTCCACCGCCTCTTCTGAGATACTGAGAGCATCTGTCAACATAAAAGCCTCTGCTTCGTTTGGCACGCCACACTCTTCGAAGAAGTCCTCGAGTGTTTCCCTGACGTGGGACGGAAGCTCCAGTGCAGGCTGCGTCGCGGCAAATTCGGTGAGATTATTGATTTTTGCGACGCGGTCGACATCCTGCGTAAGCTGCTGGTGCCCTGCTTTGGCCAGGAGAACGTAATCTTCAGTGGTCAATTCTGGGCCTTGCTGGATTGTTCGCTGCACCGCATTTCCTGGGAGACCTGAAATAGGCTGAGGTGTATCTGGGTCCCAGATCCTTGACAGCATCAGGTCTTGGAAGTCGTTCTTGACTTTCGATTCTTCCCGGTATAGTTGATTAAGCTCCATCAAGTGTGCTGTGTTCATTGGCTGATTTTTGTTGAAGAAGATTTTCCGCGAGTGTTTGACCGCTGGTATCGTCGGCGGTGGTGGATTGTCTCGGGCGGTGTTGCGGTCGCAAATACCAATAAATTGATCCATAGTCTTGTGGAGCAGCGTGCGCAGCATCTGGCAATCCATATTGAGTCGACGAGAAGCGTCCGAGCGCACCATTGCGAGGACACAGAAGAACACGCGAAGAGGAAGCGCTGGTGGACTTGCGCCACGGTGAGTGATCCCAGTGTGATGCTAATTATTTGGTGGACACCTTTTAGCGATCTCCAACACTTGAATTGAGTTTCGCCCTGCATGTGCTTTTTCTCAAGTGCAAAGACCCTCACTGCTGTCCCAGCCACCAGAATTCTTCGAAAGCTCTCGTACTTATTCGTCTTTCCCTACTCCCTCGATTTCCTCCAGACAGACATCGCGCATACCCTCTCACACTCGCCCACAACATCACCGCAAACACAAGGACAGCATCAACGACACAGAAAGTAACAAAAATGGCTGCTCAGGTCGCTGCTTTTCCTCAAGCGCAAGAAGTCCCCAACGAGGCGCTCCGGCAAATCTTCAGCATCTGCGACCATGTCGTCAGCCAGCAGAAGAATGGCGAGCCTCTAGGTGTGGCAGTCACCGACGTCCTTCCGCTAGGCTACCCTACCGTCGAAACGCTCAGGCGGCTCTTGGAGTGTGTAGCTCCGGTCTCACAGAAGAATTAAGCTGACATATCCTAGGGAGCTTACCGGTGCCCGCTTCAAGCTCGACCACGACGCAGCTGCAGGCGCTGTGGTCCTCTCTGCTGTCGAGTCCATGCCATCCGGACCACCAGCGAACTCAGCCGACCCAACGGGCGGCCTGACTGCTGATGGACAGCATTCGGCTGTTCCATCTGACATCCTGGACGCCGGAAGCTCAGTCTCTGCAAGCACGCCCAGCACCAATGACGCTGCATCCACGCACACGAAGGCGAGTGCAGAGAAGATTTCACGCCCAAAGAACGCATTCATGATCTACCGTCTCGACCTCCACGCAAGCGTCGCGGCCCAGAACCCTGGAATGCATAACAATGACATCTGTAAGTCTCTCACACTCGATATCTGGTATGCTGCTAACATTAGCGACAGCCAAGATCATCGGCGCTAGGTGGCGAGCCGAGAAGCCATATGTCATAGAAGCGTACAAGAAGAGAGCTGAGGAAGAGAAGCGCCAGCATGCAATCGACCATCCGGGCTACCGGTACCAGCCACGCAAGCCATCCGAGAAGAAGAAGCGCATGACCAAGAACAAGCTGGCCAAGCTCACAGCGAAGGCCAGCAGCACCGACACTACCACGGATGCGACCACTCTCCCAGCCCAATCCGATGCGAGCAACCAAATCTCCGAGATTGAGGCACAATTCCGCAATGTGCTTCAGGACGAGCAGATCAACGTCGACACCTTCATGCTGCCTTACCAGAACGAAACTTCACAGCTCACCAGCCATGAGGGCACTGCCCTCGCCGACATAGCCGTTGGTGTTGGTGGTGACGACGGACTTCGCGAACAGCTGGCGCTGTTCAGCTCCCAGGATCCGCAGCTGCAAGTGAACGCAGGCAACTCCGCTGCTGCGGGCAGCATGGCTGCCGCCAGCATCGCCGACGGTGCGATGCCGTACTCGACCCCGAACGAAGTCTTCGACGGCGCCGTTGCCAACGCAGTAGCGCCACTCACTGCTGTATGGGCTGCCGATCCTACCATCACCCGCGAGAATGCTCGCACGCCAGATGCTTTCGCTGAGCAGCACCGCCATGAGCAGCTTGAAGCAGACTTCAACGCGTTCATCAATGACGCGGTTCTGCTGCCTGGGTCAATCCCAGATGACTTCGACCCTGCTGGTGCCTGGGTGCCGCTGTTTGACGGCAACCTTTGATTGGTTTTCGTTTTTTTTTTGTAAATAGCAGTCCAATATCTTATCTCTGCCTGTGTCGTGCCATAACCAAGCTCATTTGTTTACTTATGGTCCCCATGTTGTCACGGCGCTTCCACGCACTTTGACTCAAATCCCATTTAGTAACACTCGCCACGATGTTCGGCAGCTTCATCGCACATTCAACGTAAATCCGCTGCTGAGAAACCCTCCGCACATTTTTTCCAAAGGAGCCAACAGTCGACAGCGCAGTCGAAGAAGTGAACAAGCTTCCATTGAAGGGAGAGCGCAGCATCGCCAGAGCTCAGCACATCCTTATGCTGCGCTAAGACTTTGTGTTGACATTCTCGGGACAGGTGCATCGCGCCGACGATATCGAGCACTACAACCAAGCCTTCCTAGACGGCATCATCGAGAAGCTCCGCACAGTCGAACTGAAGATCTGACTGTATGGCGTCCGATTTGTGAGACATCGCGTACATTTTTCGCTCCAGCACGACCCTGAACAGTATTTGCGCGAAGCACTTGCACTGGTCTTCAAGCTTCTCGTGAAAGCGCGTCGACTCGAGACACGCTGTGAAGTCTTTGGCGACATTTGCCAGAGAAACGACTTCTTCTTGCGCGCCGGCAAGATCATGAAGTCTACAAGGAAGCTCCTAACTCTCACCGAAGAAGGCAAAGCGATCGTGGTGCGCTCGTAGTCCAGAATCGACGAATGGAATAGCTTGCATCCCATCAATCCTCGGACCCAGGAGAAGTACCAGCCATGGGAGAGCTTTGGTAGAAGAATGCCTTTGCTACAGGATTCACCAGCTGTGGTGGAGATACAGAAGCTAGTGCCAGACATGCGCCTGATCATCGCCCAGTAGCTTCCGCAGACCGCGGTGCTCATAGCCGAGCGATACAGACAGAAGGTTGAGCGCATAGTGATCAGTGGATTCGATCTTTGCTGCTCAACGCTCTGCTCTCCCAGACTGGTTTTGCACGTTGCTCGATCCCATGGCCGCCCACGCACGTGTATCTTTACAGAGCGGTGTATCACCATTTCGCTACGTGGCCAACAGTGGCACTATGTGGTATGTTTCCGTCAAGTCGCTCCCTGTGCTGGATTCTTTACTGCACGATTCGCAATGACACTCCTCGAATTTCGACGGCAGCCCAGAGCCCACCCAGCGTGCCTCATACGATAGAGCATCCAGCAGATCTGTGCAAGGGACGAAGCATGACGCGAGACAACTGGTACGAGGAACAACATGTAGGAAGAAGGAATGAGGTCCTTGAAGCTGTCCTGGAACTAATCCCTTTTGGGATCTTGGCAGAAAGGTCAGGAAGACCAGTCTGCTCCCTGCCACACCAGCGAAAGGCAGGGTATGATTTCTTGCAGCGTATTGGTATCTCGCACGACCTATTACAGTACTCACGTGTAATGTGAAGCCAGGCTGCACACGGAAAGAACGGCTCCTGCGCACCGAAAATTTCCTTACAACACGCGTCAGGGTCATCATACTGCGTGCTTGTACACGACTCCAGTGAAATGACAGCTTTGTTCTGAGAACAAGTTTTCGTGTCGCTCTTCATATGAGCAATTGCTCTCCTAAAGCTCTAGTGCTTCTCTCCGGTGTAGTTGACGTGGTTCATGAACGCCATGTCCATGATCCAGCCCTTGACCTCATCATAATTCTTGCATACGTGCCAGGTATTCCATCCGTCCGAGCCTTCTTTACCTTCGGGAAACATTGTTGCAGCACCTTCGAGTGCCGTGTCTCCACAACACATGACACCCTGACGTATGTAGTCGAAGCAATGGCCCAAATGCCACGAGTGGTCCTCGGCTCTTGCGAAATGCGTTCCATGATGAGGGGGCTTGCCTTGTGCCATTTGATTATACGAGTGCATGATGCTGTTTAGACAATGCAGCTGATGTCCCACGGATGTGTCGACAACATTGAAGCCTTCTTTGAGTGTCGGCTTCGACATTCTGGGATATTTTGATGGCAAATAGTCCTCAATGGCCAGAAGCCCAAAGCCAACAGGTGCAAAGGTGAACCAGAAGTCATCCGTCTCTTTCCTCTTATCTGGATGACCTACACTGGCATACGCGCGGGGTTCGGGCATGAACTTGACCAGCTTTTGTGAAAAGCGTGGCGCAATACCATTGACGTCTCCTGTGTGCTGATACCAATCTCTTGGAGATTTCCAAAGTTGGATGGCCAATATAGCTGTCGTTGTAGCGAGAAGAGCACTTAGAACCCAGGGCAGGTTGCGTTTCCATGGTCGCTCGCTCCTACTAGCTGATATCTCTCCAGACTCAGACTCATCTCCCAGCAAGCGTTCGCGGTCTTGTATTGGAATGTCAGAGTATTTTAATTCTGCCATGGCGTCCTCACGGCTTCGCCTCCGAACCGTAGATGTTCTACTCAGATTGTCGGTAGATCGCCTCCATGCCGGACGACATGAAGCGAAGAGAGGACATTGGACGGCTGAACATGGAACCTAATGGCGGCGCCACTTACCAGAATGGGAGCTCAATAGCATGTCCGGTAGTAGTGAACGGCTGCAGAGCCAGACAAAGGTCTCAAGAGCTACGCACAGACATGTCTTCGTAGCAAGGCTTGACGCCCACAGACACATAGTGCTCCAATTATTTTCTCGGAGTCGCAAGCACCTTCGTCAGCCTAGATGTAGGTAGATTAGAAGTTGCTGGATGTGGTAGGAGCATGACTTTAACGCGGATATGAATGTAAGGAGGTCTCCCAAAGCCATGAGTCGGCGTTGCTGCTTTAGTACTAGCGTGGCACGATCAACACCTGGACGTCATTTGGCTTCACGCGGCAGGAGCGCGTAGCTGTATACAGCGTGGCCAGACCAAGTTTCACTGCTTGCTCCTCGCCGCACAACACGCCACCCATTCCCAGCAGCTGTGATGTTGCGGGAGTAGACATGCCGCCAGGCCACGATGGTTGATCACGACAATGACCTTCCGCGCGTACTTGTTCACCTACATCCTTGGCGGACTGACATTCATCCCGCTGCTCCTTGCAGCCATTCTCATTCCAGCATGGTATCTACAGCCTCGAATCGCGAACGTCGAAGACTTCAAAGCCGGGCGCGACAGCCAAGTAAAAGCCGAGCAGTTGGATAAGCAGGAGGAGGATGCCGCCAAGAGCAGAGAACATGCCAGCGATGCTGCCGCAAGTGGTACCTTTGCCGTGCTGAGACGCTACGACTTCCAAGCCGCCATCACAGGCCTTGGTACTCGCAATAATGCCGCCTCCGTCAATGGAGATGGCAACAACACCGCAGAAAGTGCCTCCAACCCAACAGGCGAGTCGGTCTACCAGAGCATGTATCGCTCCGTCTTCGTGGGCAACAAGAACAATAGCAGCACCACTTCACTCCTACAGGACGACGATTCCGCTGAGGGCACTGCAAATCGCAAGAGGTTGGCTCCAGCAAACGTCCTCCACATCGTGCTCCGGCACGGCCATCTGATGCTTTACGATTCTCCTGCCCAGGTGGAGGTAAAGCACGTATTGAGCCTGGCTCATCACAGCGTCTCTCTGCAAGCTGGGAAGGATGACGAGGAGGATGGGTTGGAGAGGCATATCCAAGAGTCTGACCTGTTTATAAAGAGAACGGCGATCGTACTAACTCCCAGAGAGCTTCCGAATGGCGCTCTTCAGACACCACCGCAGACACCAGCGAAACCCTTTTACCTATTCTCAGCTACCAACATCGAAAAGGAAGATTTCTACCACGCATTACTTTCAGCCCGCACGAACCCTCCCAAGCCGAGGCCGCTAGACGCTGATGCACTCATCAAGCTGCAATCGGCCTTGCATTCTTCTTCTCTGACTGCCGAAACCCGAGCACTAGATGCTATCATTGGGCGGGTCTTCTTATCATTGCATAACACTGATGTTCTGCGCAACTTTGTCCGCGGTAAGATTGAGAAGAAACTTGCGCGGATCCAAAAGCCTACATTCATACCGTCTTTGCGTGTTCGGTCAATAGATCTCGGCGACGCTGGGCCTGTGTTCACAAACCTGAAGCTGCGAGACCTTAACATTTCTGGCGAGATGACAGTGGAGGCGACCATGAAATACAACGGAGGGCTCTCTCTTACTCTTCTCGCCGTTGCCAAGCTGGATTTGGGCCCACGTTTCAAGGCCCGCACTGTCGATCTGGTCCTCAAGACCTCGCTGCATCGCATCAGTGGCCCTATGCTGTTGAAGATAAAACCGCCTCCTTCGAATAGACTCTGGTTCTGCTTCGATGTTGTTCCGGAGATGGAAGTTAGGGTGGAGCCAGTGGTCAGCGAGCGCAAGATCACATACGGGTTTGTGCTTCGCGCCATTGAAGAGCGTGTGAGGACTGCTATCAGCGAAGGCCTAGTCCGACCTAATTGGGACGACATTCCCATGCCCTTCTCTGACACAAGAGGTCATCCCACGCGAGGCGGACTGTGGAGTGATGAGGGCAAACCAGATACCGCAACTGCACCGCCTGTATCTACAGGTCACTCTGATCAAGACAGCGAGAAAACCATGTCAATGCCCTCCCTGGCCAATCAGGAAGGGATTGATGCGGCTGTATCGACGGGCCATTCAGCATCTGAAGTCAACTTGGCAAGGCTTCGCCATGCTTCCACGATGCCGATCGACTCCGATGCTCTTACCACTCCGGAGAAGTCGCCACGCCTGCCGAAGTAAGTCTTTTGCTCTCTACAGACACGATAATACTAACCACCTCCTTAGGCCGTTGCGTTCACCCTCATTTTCAACCACAAGTGTAGCCATGAACGACCACAGCGTAGGCTCAGTCCGATCCGACGACGTGCCAACTCCGCAGAGGAAGCTCTGGCGACCCAAGAATCCACCTCAAACAACTCAAAAGGATGCGCTAGAAGAGCTTCGAGGCATACATAATCGTGTTGGAACACAGCAATCCACTCCTGCTGACAGCGGAAGCGACGACGAGCCTGTCAAACACGATGCAGAAGCTGCAGAAACTGCGAGCTTGGCAGAGACCTTGGACAGCTCACCTCCAACAATTCCAGCCACACCACGGTCCTTCTCGATGCGTAGTACTGAGTCTGATCGCTCTACTGCCGCTTCTTCGGTAAGAAATTTTCGATTGCACTTTTGTCATTGCAGAGATGAAAGCGCCCTCGCAACTAGAAAATCTTGTTAGAGATGGCGCTGACTAAAGATTCAGACCGGCACGACTCGAGGTGAGCAGCTGCAGTTAAAGAAAGCAAATATACTGGCAGCTACCGCAGCAGCAACAAACGCCGCACGCAATTGGGGCTGGAATGCCATACAACGGAACAAAGGTAATTTTCGGACGCCTGCGCAGGGTGATACGCCTCAGGAGCCGATGGGTCGTGGTCAGCCATTGCCGCCTCCAGGCCAGCCGCTGCCGGGCCCTCAAAAGGGTCTTTGGGTTGGTGTTGGGGCTTTGAGACGCAAACCTGTACCTGCGCTACCAACGAGGAAGCCAAGCGCGACCGGAACCACCGAGGAGAGCTCAGAACAGAAGGCTGAAGCGACTGCTGCACATGTCCCTGCTGACGAAGAGTTCGAGCCATGGCAGGAGAACAGCGGGATCGATGACGGCCTCGAAGCTGAGCAGAAATCGGGTACGGATTCGCGGAGAACGCCACCACCATTGCCAGCACGACGAAGGCGCTCAGCAGATACGCTCGCCAGCACAACAGATCGTCAGCAGCAAGAAGCCGATGAAGACGTCGTGAACGCTCCTGGGCTACGTGTTCCCGACACATCCGCAGATGCCATTGACGCGGAGAATTCGACACCTGAGCGTGCCCATGGCGCTGCGGATGACCTTTCTCATGTTGCGCATGACGAAGGGATAGACGCAGACGTTGCCGGTGGAAATCAACGCCAATTGACGGCTGAGAGAAGTCCGAGGACTTCGAAGGAAGGCTGGGAACACGACGATACAACGAATGTTTCTCTGTCGTCGCACGAGAGTGAACATACCACTGCAACGACGAAGCAGGGTTCTCAGCGTCAACAGGACAGTAGCGTGGATCAAAGTGGTGACACGGAGGTCCTTTCCCGCATTCGTGCAAGAGTAAAGGAGCGCAGTCCTCTTGTCGAGCGATCTTCTAAAAGTTCCCATGGGTCTGAAATAAACGACCACTCAGACACTGCACGGTAATACTATTACAAAGCGCAGAAGACCCATCTTCTGAAGCTCGAGTTTAGGCACTGTCCACTCGAAAATTCATGCTTGCCTCTGATTCAAATTACTGAATGTCGTAAGTTCTGACAGCTTGGAGCTGGGCCGTGCTCGATTTTGCCCAGAACAAGCAAGCCAAGCCGACTATTGCCGTTCTTCGGCCGGCATAGCTCGCTCACTGGTGAACAGCTCTGAGGTGGGGTCGGTTATTGCCATGGAGGAGCGAACGCGTCGATGTCACCACGCGTGCTGGTGTGTGTCCAAGCAGAAGAGATCACAATAATTCATTGTCAGTTACAGGCTGCTCGATGCTGGCCGAGTCATTCGAACAAGTACCCATCGCCAGCATGAGGATTTAGTAAAGTTCGCAAGCAAGTGATGCCACGGAACCACTGTCTGTCTCGATCTGCAGGAAATAAACAAGCTACATGGTCACCTCGGGATTCAGCTTCCTGAGAGGAGACTCTACAGCTGGGCACCACATTCCGACCCTCGTCCAACTCAAGGTAAGTTGAAGCTCAACTGTTCTTACCTATCTTCACGGCGAATGCGCACGTACAACCAGAATGGGAGAAGTCCAGACCAAGAATGTCGAAACCATCGCATATGTTGTTCACGATGCAAAGGAAGATTTCAAGCTGGAGAACGTCGTCCTTGACGAACTGCAACCGAGCGAAGTCTTGGTGGACATGCAGTATTCTGGCATATGCCACACTGACCTGATCTTCCAGCAAGGGCAGATTCGCGTATGTCCATATCCTGCCATTTTCGGCCACGAAGGAGCTGGAACAATTCTGGCACTTGGTTCCAAAGTCAACCCCAAACGAGGCCTGAAAGTCGGCGACAAGGTTCTTCTGAGCATCAATTATTGTGAGGAATGCAAATTCTGTACCAGCGATCATCCGGCAGATTGTACGGAAGGCACGCGCTTGCATCTTTTTGGTGTGCGACCAGATGGTAGTACTGCTGCCAAGCTGAAAGGCACAGACACCAGCGTGAGGTACGCGGACATTTTCAATACGTCTGGTACATACTGACCAGCTGTACTTGTGGCGCTCCAGATTCCACTTCTTTGGCCAAAGCAGCTTTGCCAAAGTCAGTTTCGTGAATGAGACATCAGTCGTCAAACTGCCAGACAATGTGCCCGATGAGAACATTCCGTTTTTAGCGGCGATGGGCTGTGGCTATCAGACAGGTGAGGCGGAAAGAATTCATCGTAAAGGAAGACATGTCTAATTCAACTCCTACACACAGGCGCGGGAACCGTCATGAACATCCTCAAACCAACACCAGAAAGCTCCCTTGTCGTTTTCGGCCTCGGCACAGTCGGTTTAACAGCCATCATGGCCGCCAAGTACATGAATGTGAAGCAAATCATCGGCGTAGACATCTTCGATCACAAGTTACCTTTGGCCAAAGAACTCGGCTGCACCGATGTCGTCAACTCAAGAAACGTTCCAGACCTTGCAAAACACATCAAAGACTTGACGTACAAGAATGCCGGCGTGGACTATGCGATCGATTGTACGGGAGTCCCGAAAGTCATTGAGGCAATGCTCAACATGCTGGCAATGCGCGGCACCGCGGCGACGGTGGGTGTCCCACCAGCAGGTTCGAAGATTGAGATTGATCCGCTGGCCTACCTGTTGGGGAGCCGAGTGTACAAAGGATGCAGGGAAGGAGACAGCAATCCACCCGTCTATATTCCGCAGCTATGCAAGATGCAGGCCGACGGGCATTTTCCGGTGGAGAAGTTGTGTAAAGTGTATGATTATAAGGACTTTGGACAGGCACTGCATGATTTGCACGATGGAAAGGTTACGAAGCCGGTGATCAAGTGGTGATAGTCGTATCACAGCCTGTGCGAGGTTTCCTCGTCTAATTCTATCCTGTATCATGTAGGTGGACTTAGCTTCCAATCACTAAATCATCTCTTCGCATCTTCCACAGCCCACTCGACCGCTTGAAGCACATTGTCTTTGATGATATCGGGCTTGTAGGTCGGCTCGGTCCCGTCTTGATAAACTCCCGTCTTGAGCAGGATGCTCGTCCACTTGCTTCCATGTGGGCTTTGATAGTTATTGGCACCTCGGATATCACTCTCTGGATTATCTCCAATCATATACACCTTTCGAAGAGGATCGTTGAGACCGATGTGATGGAAGAGCTCTTTGCGATGTCGTCGTAGGCGTGTTTCAGCGAACTCGTACGTCTCCTGGAAAGGTTTGCCAATCACTTTCTTCTCAAGCTTCGCGCCTCCAGTGACTGTAGCCCATAGGCCGTCAAATGCAGCTGCGAATCCGCCCTGACCCAGGCGAGAGAGATGGTAGGCCGCAGCCCACCAGAGGTCAGGGTTGCTGTAGTAGAGCGGCGGTTGACCGTCCTGTTGATATCCATTGTTCGGCAGACTAGCATCCCCATTCTTGCTTGACAGTGTGCCTACATACCCTTCTCTTGAGAGCAAGGTGTCCAAGACGACCGCCGCGTCTAAGCCCCAATCTCTTGGATCATTGTATACGAACACAGCATCGATCTTCAGTCTGTTATCACTGCCGCTGCTTTCGGGGTTCGATGGCGATGTGATTGGCTTCGGCAGCGGCTTCGCGAACTCCTTGTAGTACTCCAAGAAGACTTTGCTGAACGGCCAGATGTCAGGATAGGCCACGACGAGATCTCCTGGTGTAACCACATTGCGGAAGCCATACTTCTGGGCGACGAGCTGGCATTTGTCGTAATCGCCTCCCACCACCAGAACGGTCTTATCGTGTAGATGCTTCAGGTCCGCAAATGGCGTGTGAGATTGTACTATGAGGCTGGCATCCAGCTCTACGTCTAGCTTCGCCGAGAGATCTGCCACACGCTCTTCCTCGCTCTTGCCTCCGCCATTGGTGAGGAGGATGAATGGTATGCGCTCTCGCTGGAGGTACTGGAGGGCTTTCGAAGCACCGGGTAAGGGAGCGGATGAGCGGACTAGAACGCCGTCGATGCTGGAATCACTTGTTAGAAACTGTCACAAGTCACGGAGATGCTGTGCGTACTCGAATGCAAAGGCAAAATCTGGGACGCCAATGCTACCAGTGACAGCAGGTGCCTGGTAATGTCTCCGCCATTGCAAATAGCTGTTTGTGGGCCAGGGAGCAGCTCTGCGAATATGCGACGTGATTGTGCTTCGTGCGTTCAACACTGGTCGAATTGTCGTAGCCATGCAATGAGCGATGGAGCTCGTCCGAAATGTATATCTAGTCGGGGCGTAAGGTGGGGCCTGCCGATCTCGCATATGACAGGCTTCATCACGTATACATCCCGGTCACTATGATCAGATATATCACCTGATATATGGTCACAGGCTCGAACCGTTAGAGTAGGCCGGGACGCTGAGCGAGGAAGTGAGTCCATTGGTGCCACTGTCGTCAAAATGGGGTGATCACAATACAAGTCTTATTAGTCGTTGACTGGTAGCGACGCAAGTACAAGGCGAACAGCATAGGAATGACAGGCGGCGAAAGGCGGTGCTCAGTCATCTGGCGTGGACGGCAGCAACAGCCTGCCCTCAATAGAAAACTAGGGCAGCCCGACGGGACGTGTGAATGCAGTGCAGTGGATGATTTCTCTCATATATACATCCTCCGTAGTATCACAGCACCATGATTCAACGCAAAGAAATCTCATGTGCATACAGCCCTCACCTGTCCCTCCACTCATTCCAATTCATGCTTCTACTACTCAGCATCGCCAGTCTTGTGGTAGTTGACCTTGGGGTTCCAGAAAAGGGTCTACAGGCGAAATTAATGAAAGGAGCATGGCGAGCAGCGAAAGAGCACAAACCTTGTCACCGTCTCCCCAGAAGAAGTTCTTTGTCCGGATGTTCATGTATGGGTACTCTGTGCGCTCCTCGAGAGGTGGCTCGTGAGCCTTGTGCTCCCAGTGCTCGTTCCAGAGGCGCCATGCATTGACGGCTGCAATGCAGAGAGATGGGATCACAACGCTGCGAAATGTAGTCAGTATGCATTGAGAGGGTATCAAGCTGGGCATTCTCGTTGTTGGATGGTCGGTTGGTCTAGAGAAATCCAGGCGCGAACGTACTAGATGGAGAGCTTTCGCCAGAGATCTGATCATTCATAAGTCAGCAGAGGTTGACATATGGCGAGCACCCTTCTCCACGGTATGTAGCTTCTCTTGCCCAGCCAAAACAACCCCCTGCAGCACCTCCTCCACTCCGCCGATGCTCCACATCTTCAATGCTCTTTCTCGCGATGCCTCCATTACAGACTGAGGGACTCTGGGTAACACGTACCAGAGGTGGCAGCAGCATGCTCCTTGACTGCTTGTCGTTCGCGATTGAAAGCGTTGTCCGCGGGTCCCGACAGCGAGCTTTCCAGTCTTCGCTGGGTTACGCGGCGGACCGCAGGTGTGAAGGTACGTGCTGCGCGTAGACCGAGCATTGTGAGCGGAGTGTGTCGTGATATCTGTTGAGCGTGGTGGACGTTGAATGCGTAGCCGTCGACTGCGAAGTTGCTGCTGCTGCTGCGAGGGCTCCGGCTCTTCCCGTATCTTGGCAACCGTCATCCGAGCTCCTTCCATTGGCAGAAGCCAGGAACGTTCTGGGCTGCTGAGCGATCGCCACTCTTAACAAACATCGAACGGAACAAACACACATGCAATACACTTTTACCTATGGCGCTCGACCAGCAGCGGAATTGGACGGTCTCCATGGCCGAAAACCTTGAGCAAGTGAAGAAGCGCGGCATTCAACCATTATATCGGAAGCAACAAGTCAGGAAGGACACTTCCCATGAAAAGAAAGACAAGAAGAAACCTGATCCGCCACCAGAATGGAAATCGCCGCCGGTCTATTTACCAGACGAGATCATCATCCAAATCCTCGAGTTCATAGCTCGATTCCGCAATGCCCAGGAGACTCTGGCTTCCTGCTGTCTCCTCTCTCATCAATGGCACCAGGCCGCAGTTCCATTCTTATATTCCAGGCCGTGGCTGACAGGAAAGAACTTCGATGCATTCTACAGAGCGATGTGCCCGACCAAGAACAAGCATATTCAGAAAAGCCCTTTTGAGGGTATGGTGAAGACCTTGGACATGTCGCAACTGGTTCATTCTGGAAGCAAGTCTGTCACCGGACGCATTCTCAGCAGGACGAAGGAGAACCTCGAACAGTTTGTAGCGCCGCAAGCAACGTTTTCAATGTACTCCTTCCCGGCTCTCTCGAAATGCAGACAACTACACCTGTTGGATTTGAGCCTTGTTTCAGAGAGTCCGCCTCTCATGGATCTATTCAAGACGGTGTCGCAACTGGACAGGCTTACCACGTTACGACTGCCGAGGAGCTCTGGCTTCAGTAACACGCCTTTCGATCCTTCTAGCTTAAGGTGGCCGCCGAACCTGGAGAGTCTGAGCCTCAGTGGTGGTATCGACATGCATTTCCTCCAAGGCATCGTCACATTTCCGCCAAGCCTTCGCAGCCTCATTATCGAGCACTGTCCTGCCGCAAGGACGTCCGCGATCTCACATCTCCTGCGGACATCTGTCCGACTGCTGCCGAACCTTGAGCATTTACGGCTTGCGAATTTGCCCCGGTTATCTCACTCTTCACTCGATGATGTTTTGGTCATACTTCCTAGTCTGACAAGACTTAGCATCAGCGTTGACTACATCAGCCCGGCTATCTTTGACCTTGACAGTCCGGAGCTTGCTCATCGCGACCCAGAAACAGAACTGTTGCAGTCAAATAATGACATTTATGGACGGTCGGCGACCAGGACATGTCAGCTGAAGAAACTAGAACTGACAAATTCTGGAAATCCAGGCGTCGAAGACAAGATCACACCTATCGACGTTCTGATTGCCGTCCAGGACGGTACACTTCCTCATTTGCGACAGGTCAGAGTCGCACGAAGTCTATTCTGGCAGAGTGAACAGAATGCGGGCGAGACTGAGGCCTTGTCGGATGCATTGAAGGAATCTGCAATCGAGCATGGAGGTGGGGATGAAGAGACTGGAGTATGGACTTTCGATGGCTGAGGTACATCGGAGCAGACGAACACCTGCTAAACGGTGTGTTCTCGGCGCGCTCTTCATCGGCTTAATCTCCTCGCACACGTCACCATGGACCTGCACACGCCTCGCGACCTGACCTTGTCAACAATTCGTATTCGTAGGCCTGCATTAGTCATTCATCGCCTGCAGCTGGTGCCGATACCGATGCGATAGGCCAGCGGGCCTACTTTGGTCGCCGAATCCGTTTCGACGATACGTAGGTGAAATGGGCCGAACTGTTTGCTTAACGTCTCCAAGACCTGGGTGGTCGAGTCGCAGACGTGCTTCGTGTACAGAATCCTTGTTTTGCCGACGAACGCTCCGACGCGACGAGCAGCTGCCAAGTGTGACTCCGCTTTCGGGCTTGTAAGCCGACTATGAAAAAACATAGACGCCTATACCCAAAGTTCAACTGTCGACTCCAATCTGTTTGAGTAACCGGAAAGATTCAAGGCCCAAAAGAAAACATCCAGCCATGTCAGAGACACCAGCATATCTCCAAAAGCTCCGCAGCATCCCCAAAGAAACATTCCTCTTCGGACCTTCCCCGGTTCAATTTCTCCCACGCCTGTCGCAACAGCTCTCGCCGAATGGCGATGTCAAAATCTGGGCCAAACGCGACGACTGCAACTCTGGCCTAGCCTACGGCGGCAACAAAGTTCGAAAACTCGAATACCTGGTCGCAGACGCAAAATTCAAAGGCTGTACCCACCTCGTCTCGGTCGGCGGAGTCCAAAGCAACCACACCCGGGCTGTGACCGCAGTTGCTACAGCAAGCGGATTGAAAGCCGTCACTGTGCAAGAGAAATGGGTGCCGATCGATCCGCCACTCTACGACAAAGTCGGCAACATCCTGCTCAGTCGATTAATGGGTGGTGATGTGAGGCTGAATCAGGAAGGCTTTCACATCGGACATAAGACCGCCACCAAGGAAGCTGTGGAGGAGATTGAAAAGCAAGGAGGCAAACCGTATTACGTCCCTGCTGGTGCGAGCGATCACGAGCTGGGAGGGCTAGGCTTCACAAACTTCGTCGTCGAGCTGGCCGAGCAGGAAAAGGGCTTGGGCGTATTCTTCGACACCCTGGTCGTGTGCAGCGTGACGGGATCTTCGCATGCGGGATTGATCGTAGGTGCTGTGGCAGAAGGCAAGGGCAGAAAGGTGATTGGAATCGACGCGAGTGGGAAACCTGCTGCGACCAAGGATCAAGTCACCAGAATTGCGAGGAATACTGCGAAGCTTTTGGACGAGAAGCTGGAGATTCCCGACGAGGCGATTGTTCTGGACGAGAGGTTTCATGAAGGGATCTACGGGATTCCGGGCCCCAGCACTGTGGAAGCGATGAAGGTCGCTGCGAGAACTGATGCTGTGATTACGGATCCTGTCTATGAAGGCAAGTCGATGGCGGGCATGATACAGCTGGTGAAGGAGGGTGCGATCAAACCTGGAAGCAATGTGTTGTACGTGCACCTGGGAGGACAGCCGGCGCTGAATGCGTATTCGAGCTATTTTGAGGAGAATGTTCTTTAGATGGCGTTGCTAGATTGGCGACGGATATCCGGATCTGTGCCTCTGTCAACGGTCGTCCTAGCTAGCAGCCTGCTCTATTCATGAGACAAGTCCGTTCCCAATCAAGCGTCTGTACCCCTCACAGCCACTGCCCTTACTACATCAAATCAGAGACAGTCGAGTCACATTGGTAAGTGAATCGAAAGGTGTGAACGGAGTCAATCTACCTCCATTGACAAACGAGTCTCCCATTGGGAAGCAAGAACCCAGAGGATTGCATGCCGAAAGACGACGTATACTGAGGAGGGGTTCCGAAGCTAGCGTGGAGTTTGGTGCAGGAATTTGAGAGTAGGCATACTGTAGTTGAGCCGTCATTTCTGATCTCGTTGTTTCTGCAACGCAGTGCTTCACTACGTGACTGAGGAGACATTAGTGTGTATTCAGCAAGCTAGTTCGTCCCGTTGGTACCTTGTGCTATCAGTGCTTCGAGCTTATGTCCAGCGACCGCCAGCCATCAAGCACATGCGGCAGGAGGTGGAACGTCCCGGGAGCAGATCTGCCTGATCAACGCTCAAGACGATTCACGCCGAGCAACACCGTCACTCCTTGTACTTCCCAATAATTTCGCCACTCTATGTCCAATATATGCTCATCGTTTGTACCGCTCGTGGAGCTGTCGAATCTGCTCTTGCACATCTGGCTTGTCCGTGCCTGGCGGAAATAGCGCTGGCGCAACGCCTTGTGGCTGCTGGCTAACACCATCAAACGCTTGAAGCTCGGCTCGCTTTCTCCGTTCCTGCTCTTCTGGGCTGACGGCCTGGCCGGTGATGGGATCAAAGACGTCAGTTCTCTGCGACGCCAATCTCTTGAGGTTGTTGGCGACGTCGACAGTAGACAGGTTGGTGGTAGAGCTGCGCTGTTGAGCCTTGCGCGATTCATCCCGCCACCGCGGATCCAAGAGCTCGATACGCATGTGGTTCTCGAGCTCGTCGTTAGGAATCGGCTGCTTGCAATTCGGACAAATGGACGTATTCTGGGCTCGATTGCGAAGCTGTGCTTGTGGTATGTAGTCGTTTCGAACACGTGGGGTTTGATTATGTGCTGCCCTAGTGGCATTACGAGCGGCATCGCGCTCTTCGGCAAGTGTGGGAGCCATTGGTGGTGCATATGGCGACTGTTGCGGTGGGGTCGCGTGCATCGGCTGCGGAGTGTATGATTGCTGTTGTGGCATGACTTGGGCGGCTGGGTAGTGAGGCTGCTGGCCATAGATGTCCTGGTAGTCATTGAGGTCCGGCACAGCTTCCTCCAGCCTCCTGTTCGGGTCGATGCGCATCTTCGCCTTCTCTTCCAAGCTCAACGACAGCATGTCGTTCTTGGTTCTCGGTGGTGGCATGTCTGCCTGTTCGTCTCTCTCGTCGAAGGTGATGGTGGCGATGACACTAAAGTCGTGCCAATCGATCTGAGCGAAAGCCACGCGCTCGTGCTCTTCCTTTTCTTCCTTTTCAACCTTTTGCTTCTCCTGGTATTTGACGTACTCGGCCCTCTTCTTGGCGCGCTCAAGCACGTTGAAGCGATTGTTCACATTCTTCTGCAGCTCTTCGATACGCCTTTTCTGGGGTGCACCATTCTCAGCAGTCTCGCCCTCGATCAGATCCTTGTACTGCTCCACCAGGCGATTGAAGAACATGTTTAACGAGTGCTGTGGGCGCAAGAAATCGAACTGGTAGTTGCCGCCCTCCCTCTGACTGAGATGCGTGACCCAGCTCCTGCCGTTCTTCGCCGCATACAACGCAGTCAACTTCACAATCTCCAAGTCTTGCGCGCTGATGTTGGGCATGCGGGCGCTGAACTTGAACTCCTCCGGCGGCTCTGGCGCTCTTGATGCTCTGCCTCCGAAGGACACCTCGGTCTTCGCGGCGGGCGCATTCTGCTCTGTACTGCGGCCGGCCTTGCACTCGTCCACACGCCATCTGTAGTAGCTGTGATAGTCGTCGTCGGGTTCGAGGAATGAAGTGATGTTGGTGCCAGCATTCTGATTGCGGACCTTCTCTTCAAAGGCCTTTCCTTGGCGCGCAACATATGCAGCCACGCGCTCTATCTTCTGCCGGACAGGACGCGGTGGAAGGACAACGCCCTCGGGAACGCGCTTGGCGATGTCATCGTGGCCATCTGCTGGAGGGTCGCCGTTAGTAGCGGCCATGCTGAGGACGCAAAGTCTGCCTCGCCTTGGTCACCGTGTCTCACATGCAAGTGGAGAGCGGTCTGTGCATGTGCATGTGCGGGAGAAGTCGGTGGTGGTGTTGGTGGTGGTGGTGGTGCAGCTCCGAAAGTCTGCCGCCGTTGCAGCAAGAAGTCTGACTCTTGGCAGGTTTTAGCGCGCCTCCCCTTGCACCTGCACCGAGAAGCTGTAGCGCTGTGACGAATGCAGTACGCAGTACGTGTTCCGAATTCAGCCCATCGAACGAACATCTGTACACTTGACTTTCCCTTTCTCAACCTCTCAATCGCTCCTTCGTTCATTCCACCACTTGTTCCCTTCCGAGCCGACCGTTGACACGCACTGACACGTACTTTGCAAGGATCGTTCGCGCGCATTACATTTACAGAAAGCCCTCGAGACCCTGGCGGGCTGGCGCATCGATCCCATGCGACTGTCCACAGCCTGATCGTGCGCACACTCATCACCCACCGCCGCCATGGCTGCCAAGACCAGTCAGACGAAGCTGCAACAACAGCAGAGGAATGCCTCTGTACCCAATGGCAAGATCAGCGCCCCCGAGATGGTCCAGACATCGCCCAACAAGCCCCCCTTCCCACGATACGACTACACGTCACCCGGTGTCAAGGACAACAATGTCCTCAATCTCAAGAGCAGCGACTGGGAGGCATTGGGCGTTGTGACAGTGATCGCGCTGTTTGTGCGACTCTTCAGGATATACCAGCCCTCGAGCGTTGTCTTCGATGAGGTGCACTTTGGAGGATTCGCGAGCAAGTACATCAAGGGCAAGTTCTTCATGGACGTCCACCCACCGCTCGCGAAGCTGTTGATTACCCTCGCGGGCTGGCTGGCCGGCTTCGATGGCAACTTCGACTTCAAGGACATCGGCAAAGACTATCTCGAGCCAAAGGTGCCATACGTCGCCATGAGATTGCTCCCTGCGCTTTGTGGTGTTCTCGCTGTTCCGACCATGTTCTTGACGCTCAAAGCGATTGGATGTAGGACGACGACTGCTGCGCTGGGCGCCGGTCTGCTGACATTCGAAAATGGCTTCGTCACGCAGTCCAGACTGATCCTCCTCGACTCACCTCTGGTCATCTTCACCGCGCTCACCGGACTCTCCTGGATTTCCTTCACCAATCAACACGAGCAGGGACCGAAAAAGGCCTTCACTCCAAGCTGGTGGTTCTGGTTGGCGGCGACCGGTGTGACATTGGGCGCGACAGTGAGCGTCAAGTGGGTAGGACTTTTCACCATTGCCTGGGTTGGCTCTCTTACGGCTCTCCAGCTCTGGGTCTTGCTCGGCGACACCAAGAACGTCACCACACGCATCTGGTTCAAGCACCTCTTCGCGCGCATCTTCTGTCTGATCATCATCCCTATTACCTTTTATATGGCTATGTTCGCGATCCACTTTGTCTGCCTCGTCAACCCCGGCGATGGTGACGGCTTCATGAGCAGCGAGTTTCAGTCCACGCTCAACTCGAAAGGAATGGCGGACGTGCCCGCGGATGTGGCATTCGGTTCCCGTGTCAGCCTCCGACATCACAACACCCAGGGAGGGTACTTGCATTCGCATTCGCACATGTACCCGGGAGGCAGCAAGCAGCAACAGATCACTCTATACCCACACAAGGACGAAAACAACGTCTTCCTGCTTGAGAATCAGACTCAACCCATCAATTGGGCCGTGGATCCGACAGGCAATACCACCGTGTCGGGACCTCTCGCTTGGGACGGCTTGGACCCGGAATATATTGTCGATGGCAGTATCATCAAGCTCTATCACCTCACCACCGACCGCCGCCTACACTCTCACGATGTCCGGCCGCCCATCACCGAAGCCGACTGGCAGAATGAGGTTTCTGCTTACGGCTATGAAGGCTTCGAGGGTGATGCCAATGATCTGTTCCGCGTCGAAATCGTCAAATCCATGTCCGATGGCAAGGCTGCCAAGGAGCGACTGCGTACCATTCAGACCAAGTTCAAGCTTGTCCACATCATGACAGGGTGTGTACTGTTCTCGCACAAGGTTAAGCTTCCGGACTGGGGTTTTGAGCAACAAGAGGTGACCTGTGCTCGTGGCGGAACCCTGCCAAACTCAATCTGGTACATTGAGGCTAATGCTCACCCCAAACTCAATGCGACCGCAGAGAAGGTCAACTACCGCAACCCAGGATTTTTCGGCAAGTTTTGGGAGCTGCAAAAGGTCATGTGGACTACCAATGCTGGGCTCGTGGAATCGCATGCCTGGGACTCACGCCCTCCTTCATGGCCCGTGCTTCGACGTGGTATCAACTTCTGGGGCAAGGACCATCGTCAGATCTACCTCACCGGCAACCCACTCATTTGGTGGTCCAGCACTGCCGCCATCGGCATCTACGCCCTCTTCAAGGCTTTGGCTCTGTTGAGATGGCAGCGCAGCTTCAACGACTACCAGCACGTCACTTTCCGCCGCTTCGACTACGAGATTGGTACTTCGGTCCTCGGATGGGCATTCCACTACTTCCCATTCTTCCTCATGTCGCGGCAATTGTTCTTGCACCATTACTTCCCTGCCCTTTACTTTGCAATCATGGCGCTCTGCCAGATCTTCGACTACGCATACAGCAGGATTCAGATCGGCTCTTTCACGCTCAAGAACAAGCCTGCCATCGGGATGGGCGCAGCGGCCGTGTACCTGGCATTGTCGATCGTCGTCTTCTCACTCTACGCCCCACTTGGCTACGGCAACATGTGGACCAAGAAAGAATGCCAGCGCGTCAAGCTGTTGGACACCTGGGACTGGGATTGCAACACCTTTTACGATTCGGTAAGCTGTACAGTTTTGACATGCAAGGACATCTGCTAACGTCTTCTAGTATGCCGACTACTCACTTGCGGTATCCGCCCCAGGCGCCGCAGCAACCGCCACTGGCCAAGCTGCGCACGGACCTGCTCCGCCCGTCGCAGAAGATCCAAAGCAAGATGTTCACGTCACACCAAAGGGCCAGGCCGTGTTGGGAGAGCCGCAGTCCGTCGAGGAGAAGATCGAATACCGCGATGAACAGGGAAACCTCCTCAACGAAGAGCAGGTCGCAGCACTTGAAGGCAAGGTGTCCTTTTCCACACGCTACGAGACACGCACGAGACTGGTTGACGAAGCTGGCAACGAGATTCACGATGGGCTGGTTGACTCTGGCGATGGACCGGCCCCACCCAAGCCTGAAGGGGTTGACCCAAAGACCCATCAAGGCCGGGATGCTGGCGAAGCCGAGTCGAGCACCAACGTCGAGGATGACTTGAGGAAGGAGCAGAGGATTGAGGACTTTGCTGCTACAGCTGAGCCAGAGAGTGAAGCGGAGATCAAGACGAAGGACGAGCTTTGATGCGGAATGTAACAGCGATACATTGGGAGGTGTTCCATGGGGAAGTGAAGTGTATGATCTTGATATCCGGAATCTTACGTACCAGGCCACTCAAAAGCGGAGCGAGGCGTAATGTTGCATGGACCGGCGAGTGCATGCATTGCTCTGACAGGATTAGCAGCGTTGTATGGCAGACCATCGTCATCGGGGTTTCGTGATCTATATTCTGCCAGCCTCCCTATTCGCCTTCTCCAATGCATTTCGTGCTCCATCCCACGGCATTCGCTTTCCCTCATCGAACAACCGAAATAAGTGAGGAGACATGATCCCGTCCATGACCAACTTACAAAGCCTCCGATCCTGCCACCAGAACTTCCACCCCTCCACCCCGTATCCCATCCTCTTGACCAGTCCAATTCCCGCCGTCTCATCACACCATTTAAACCAGTCCCAATTATTCCGCAAATTGGTATTAGCCAGATCGCCAGTCCGTGCGATCTCACAGACCACTTCATGCTGCGCGTCCACGTGTACATTCATGCTCTCGAGCGTGGGGAGACTCGAATTCCCACTCCAGACCTGCGCCACCGCCAAGCTGGAAATGTCGTAATTGAGACACGCTTGCGGCGTGAGGGGTGAGGTACCCAGGAAGGCTAACGAGTCTGGATACGCGAGGGAGAAGATGCCTTGATACAGACGCGGCAGGGGACGACCGTTCGCGCCGGGGAGGTTTGGCCAGTCTTTTCTGGAATGTAGGGTCGGATCGGCGGAGGGTGTGAGGATCGTGGTGTAGTCGGGTTGGAAGCCGGTGCAGAAGATGATGGCGTCGATGTCGGGGAGCGTGCTGCCGTCGGAAAAGGATAGTGTGGCGTGGTCGATTGCGGTCAGAGCGGGTTTGAGCTTGATCGTGCCGGCGTGGAGGGCGGGGATGAGGGTTTCGTTCATGGTGGGGACTTTGCGCGTCGGTAATGGTATGGGTCCGAGATTCCATTCGGGGTTGATCTGGAAGGCTCGGTTCTGGATTTTCTGCATGCCGATGATGGAGATTTTCTGTGAGATGTTCGGGAAATGTTTGTTGAAGAGGCCGCCGAGTTTCGTCAGGCGCAGTGATAGCATGTGATCGCCTGGTCTGCCTTTGGGATTCCAGCGCGAGAACTGGAAGTGTGTCAGTGGTGTGTAGTTGTGGGCAACCCTTTAGAATGACCTACTATGGCGTTTCCTGATCGATGTGACAGCCAGACTTCACTCGCAGAGCCTACGAGATCGACTGCAGTGTCAGGGCCAGTGTTGCCTAGTCCAACGACAACGACACGCTTGCCAACGAAATCAGAGGACCTGACAAAATGAGTGGAGGCTCTCTGCCATTTTCCCGATCACTCACCGCTTGTATCCATTGGAATGTAGTGCCGTGCCCGTGAAACTAGATAATCCAGCGATGTGTGGCATTTTCGGTTTCTGGACTTGCAGGCCAATGCTCAGAACCACCTTGTCGAAATGCTCTGTAGATGGCGCTTTCGCGCCTTTCTCCAGTATGCTCAAAGACCATTTATCGCCATCCCGAGAAACATGCTCGACCTTCGTATTGAGTCTACTATGAGCAAGTAATCCAAAATGCTTAGCATAGTTGTTCAGATACTCGGCCGTTTGAGCAGCAGTCGCATAGTCCGGGACATCGTCTGCGTAAGGGAAGTCGGAATAACACCCGAGGCGCTTGGACAAATTGGCAACTGTTGTCTTCAATACTGTCGTCTTGTTTGGATCCTCAGAGTACTGCCAAAGGCCAGAGACGTATTCATTACTTTCGAAGCCTGTTACGTCAAATCCAGCCTCTCGTAGGTTTTTCAAAGCTGTCAGCCCACAAGCTCCTAGTCCGACCACTGCCACTCGCTGTTTCTCGGCCATGAATTACGAGATGGTGGTCCTCGGCAACGAGCCAGTCGCGGGGGCCTTACCACGCGTGACAAATGATGAAAGAAGAAGACGAGCTTGACAAAAGTGAACGAATTGATCCAAAAGGGAAGCGTCTACTGGACGTTGTGCACAACTCATGCGCTTGGCTGCTGGTCGGATAAAGTGGTAGTTTCGTGCGGCTGACGGCGGTTTTGGCCGCTTGGTACATCTGGAGCTCCTCTAACAGAACTCTGTATGTACCAATGGGCCAAAATCGGAATCCCAAAACTCAGGTTCAGAAGGAAACCGTAGATACAGCGTGAAACGGCGCTGTCTGGCCTCTTTGAGGTGACAAAACCAAGTGCCCTCGTACCCTAGCCTGGAGCTGGATTTGGAAGGATCATCGACGCGAAACGCAGGAATGGGGCTATGATTAGGCATCACAGCCAGGCAACAGGTGCCCATGGCGAGGTCAGGTACAAGTATTAACTATAATCGCGAGAGATGTAGAAAGTCGACACCCATCTTTCTATTCCGATGACAGGTTATACTAAGCAAACAACCCAAAATGTCTCTGTCAGGCCCAGTCTTCGTCATTGCGTCCAACGCAGATCATGAGATCCTAAACCAATTCCTACTTGATGCTTGCGAGGATAGCACCGGCACCCAATTCGCAATCGTCGACACGAAAAATGCATACGAGCTGGAAGAGCGATACTCGAACGACCCACGAGAAGGCACCCAGGCCAGCGAGATCACTCCAGACAACCTCGACAATCCTTGGGCCGGCATGAGTCTGAAAGACGTGGAATCATTCTGTATCGATGCCGCGAAAACAAATGAGCGGCAAGAGCCTGCCCTCATCCTGGTGCTCGACGATCAAGGCGTCCAGGACGAGACCGTCATCTTGGCCCAACGCCACTTCGGCGATGACGACGAGTATACAGATACATTTGACAAGCTGCGAGTGCCTTGGCGTGGATTCTGGAGCATGTGGTGTAATTTGGATATTGCGAATATGAGTTTTGAGGACTTTTGTGAAGGTACTGAGGGAAATGAGAATGGTTGGTGGCAGCCGAATGACTTTGCAAAGGAAGAGCTTGGATACTGAATTAGAGGTAGGGTTGGACAGTGGCAATGATCAGCTGCGAAAATTCCAAGAAGATGGCAAAGTCTTGAGCAGCTGATTATTGCTACCAGCAAGCTGTCAATAATCCACATCCAATATCACGATCGCAAATAGTACGAGGAATTCTGAGGGTTTTCTGGTCTGTTTTTGATGCAGTCACGAATACTGGTGTTTTTGATTTATTATGGACGATTAGCACTCGCCAAATCTAAATCATATACCATTCACGATACGGCGCGAACTTTCCACGTTGTTCCTTTTCTATACCGATGCCATCTGTCAGCGGGCAATGTTGGGGCAGACTCATTCGGTCCAGGCTTGGCGTGCCTGCTTGCAGGGTGGTGAGGAGACCATGCTTGATGTGGTAAGCCGGAACACAGCGCCAAGCTATGCACCTCACCTCATGCCTGCCCGGTTGTATTGTTCTCTACCTTGGATGCGACACACCAAACATTGGACGACATGATGAGCTGGGATGTAGCCTGAAACGGTCAAGAGAACGACTGAACAAGACAAGGCAATGGCGGCGGCATCCAAGAGCATGGTTTTGGGATAGGAAGCAGAAGACGACGGAATAAGGCACATTGTTGAGAGCGAACAGGATCATTCGGATAATTTGGCTACATACGGCGGGGCATCAAGTGGTATCGACATTCTGGGAGTGACCGCTTGCCCTGGTGCTCACGACAGTGACCACTTCCCTGGTGCTCACGACAGTGACCACTTCCCTGGTGCTCACGACAGTGACCACTCCTCCTCTTTGGTGCTCACCACAGTGACCACTTCTGGGGAACATCACAGTGCAAACCTAAGAATGTGGCTTGCTGTGACAGCTCGTTGTTGGTGCAGGTCTTGTGTAGTAAGGCAGTGAGGCCGAACTACTCAGCCAGAGGACCTTCCTCGGTCTCAAACCGCGCGTGATCTTCCTGATCTTGTGCGGCCCGGACGTCTGGCGGCAGGCCCACTTGAGTTGGCTGCTGCTCAGAAACCTGCTCTCGGGGCTCCAGGACCGCCGCGGCTTGTTCAGTGTCTCTTGGCCGAATCCCCCAAAACTCACTCTGCTGAGCATGCTGCTGAGTTGTCTCGGCATCATCTGGAGTGGTGTATGGCAGACCGTTAGGGATCGTCACTGTATTGGCGAGGCCTTCCACCGGATGTACGCTTTCTAGCCAGCTTGGTCGTGCATACCAGTCCCGTTGAGGTGATGGTCTAGCCTGTGGCTGATACATACCAAGTACAGGGCTGCCTGGGTATGACGCTGGTTGAGCCGTATTGGTGTCTAATGGACCACCAGAGATCGCGTACATGTTGGTGAAGCCTTGCACAGGATGCTCGCCTGCTGTCAAACCTCGTGGGGGGTAGGTACCCTGAACCGATTGAGGCGGTGGTCCAATTTGTGGCTGACGTGCGTCAACGACATTGTCCCCTGGATATGCAGGTGCTCGAGCCTGAGTCGCGGATCCGAGAGGTGTAGGCGGAACTCCCACAGCACCGACGTCGTCAGCATACATACCGGCACCTCGCATATTGCCTCGACCACGACGTCCGCCTCGCCCACGACCGCGACCACGGCCACGGCCACGGCCACGAACAGCATATTCGTTAGCTCCAGCTACTGAGACGTCTTCCATCATGGCAGCACCCTTCTGATCATGCTGTGGAGCGGCGGCCTGAGTACCAATAGCGCTGGGAAAGAGCCCCTTCTTCTGCGCGTTGTCCAGATAAGCCTTGCCTGCTGGCGTCAGAGGGGTACGCTCCTTCAAAGTCTTCTGCTTCTTGTCGGGCGTCTTTCGGTCGGCATCCTCATCATCGTCGTCGTCTTTCCGTCCGCGCTTGCTGCCCCAACCGTTATGTTTGTCATTGGCTTTGCCACCTCGACCAGGTTGATTCTGCTGACCGCTCAGAAGCTGGCGGAGAGACTCATTTAGCAGCTTGGTCTTCTCAATTTCGGCACGCCTCTCTTCCAGCTCTATCGCCGCGAGTTCAGGATTAGGTGGAGGGGGTTCGTAATAACCACCGCCTTGATAGCCCCCGAACGGGTGGCCATATCCTCCGTATCCTCCATAACCGCCGCGACCACGGCCACGGCCACGGCTACGACCTCTATTATAATCGCGACCAGCACCTCCACCACGCCCGCGGGGATGGTAACCTGGCTGGCCGTGCTTCATACTGCCTGGGCGCTGGCACTTGTCTGTTGCAAGGCCGTCTGCCTTGCAGTTGTTGCATGGCGGGTTTGTTTCATCATAATCGCAATTCTCGTAGGAGTTGTCTCCTTGGTTGCACTTCTGTGTGCAGCGCTGACAACTGGTATTGGCCGACATTTTTTTTCGATTGAATCAAATGTAGGTGTCGAGGAAATCAAACACGCGTCTCGTCGATTTCTATTCCTTCGCGTTTGTTTGTGTTTAGCGCGGAAAAGTCTTGGCACTATTTGCCTCTTGCTCAATGCACTCTCAATTTCCTCCCTGTCCTGTATGTCTCATCACTGTCAATCTTTGCTAAATCTTCGAGATGGATCAGAAGACTCAAGCTTGCTGCGCAGCGCACGCCTACAGTAACCAACAGATCTACCATTATAATGAGAGCCAATGGAACTACAGCTTCAGCCGTGACTTATGGGTCACTCATTGTCCAGAGGAGGCTGCAGTATTCTTCGCGGATGAAGAATTCAACATATGGGAAAGTCGTGACAGCGACCCGGACAAATGGCAGGCGTGGCTGGACTCCGTGGGACACCCATGGCTGCCGCCTCCTCGCCGTCACGATGCTTCGACAGAATTCGCGTCCCATCCAGAAGTTCCACATGCCTTCCAGACGCTGCAGATCCAGCAGCCGGGCAAGGCACATTATCCCAAATCAGAATTTGCTCTGCACCACCCGAACTACGGATTCTCTGCGCCAGCAAATCCTGTTCATCACCAGCCAGGGCACGAACCTGGTTCGATCTTCGATCCCGCTTTGCCATACATGCACGCCGGAAGCGAACATATTCGTCCACAACCCGCTGCGAACACTGGTCATCCGACTTCAACACCGTCTGCGCATTCGCAGCCAAGGGTGAATGAAGCAGCGGAACAAACCACTCGGTTGCCAGCTGTTGCCAATGACGATATCAGTCCGCTCATGAACAAGAACAGTGACCCATATGCGCTGCTCAAGATTGCCTGCGCAGAGCAGATCGCGAAGGTGAAAACAGTGCTGCCTGGGTTTACCGACTCAGATATCGCTGCGGTCCTTGCATTGCCTGATATCGCAGGCGATCCCGAGCGCGCCATTGGTCGGCTTATGACTCGGGGCGGGTCAGCGTTGAAGGGAAATGACAAGAAGCCTGTTCGGCAGCAAGGTGGTGGAAAAGAAGCAGCACCGAGCCCACCTGAATTCAAGACTCTGTCCAAGATTCAGTCCAAGACTGCAAGCTATGCTGCTGCTGCAGCCGCCACTCCCCCGCTTGGTCCCGATGCTCCGGTTCACTCACCCGACGCTCCTCGCGAAGGTGGTAGCCGCGGTGGCAGAGGTGGCCGCGGTCGTGGACGTGGAGGTGACAGTGGAAGAAGTGGACGTGGACGTGGACGTGGACGTGGTGGGGGAAGGTCTGGAGCTGGCTCGTCGCCACATACGGAGGTCTTCGCTTCTGCCGGCGCTCGAATTTCAGAAATGGCCAGGCGCGCAGTTAACGACGACAAATGGCGCAAGACTGCAGACAGCTTCGAATATCGCCATGAAAACGGTAAGGTCTCGACAAACGATCTCCCAATCTTCCCCCCTTCATCTGTAGTAAGGCGCGAGTTGCAGGTCGCCTCGAAGCTATCCACAAGACATGCCCACCACAAACTGAAAGAAGACGGCAATTATATCCGTGGGCGGATCCCACCGCCACCTGGATATAAAACAAGGAATCCCACCAAGGGCGTTGCTGGTCAGGACTTTCTCTCCAAGCAAGAAACCCGCAGTATGGACCTGTTTCACAGAGCTCTGCCCACTTCACACGCCTTTGTCAAAGAAGCCCACATGGAAGACACATTGCGAGGTGCATTCGAATGGATGGAAGATACAGGGAACGGGATCGTGTGTGCACGGTGCCGAGCCTTCAAACTCCCTTGTGACCATCAGGTCCCTTGCCAGCACTGCAAGGAAGCTAATGCAAAATGTCTTCTCCAATATTGTCACGAAGGTCATACATGCAAGCGTCCACACTGCGAAAAGGTTCATGAGGACTTTAGGGTATCCATTGCTGATTGGTTCGAACGACAGGGCTATGACGGTGACGAGTCGGCAAAGGCATTCTTTCGGGGACACTGGTGGGTGGTGACCCCATCCGTAATCCCTCGCGCAGCTGGTCCAGATCCATTGTTTTGGCAGAAGCCAACGACTCTGCCTCCTAAGGGTGCTGGTCTACCGTATTATCCGCGGAAGGATACACTCCCAGGCAATCCTCTTGGATTTTACCCGCTCCTGTATCCCAATGGTCCACCCTGGCTGACCGTGTTCTGTCCGGATGGCAGGTATCATGCCTTTTTGCAGAGGTGCCTCCAGCATGAAGCGGACGAGAAAGCCATGGCCAGATTGGTAGAAACTCAAGAGGCAACGGCCGCAGTGCAAGCAAAAATTGATAAGATCATGGGCCGACAGACTGAGCGTCGCGTGCGTAATTTGCTTGCCAACGGCGATGAAGAGGAGAACGAAGAGGAGGACTGATCGCCTATCCCGTAAATCGGCACAGGTGACCCGACACATGAGGTCTGCTTCAACAGAGCTCCACCACACGAGGTCTGCTTGAACAGAGCTCCCTACACACACGAGGTCTGCTTTAGAAGGGCTCCCAATACACGAGGTCTGCTCCCACAGAGCTCCTGATGCCGTGCAATTGTTGCTGCCTCCCGTGTTTCGCGGTGCGAGGAGCTCCCAGGAGCGAGTGCAAGACCACATTCGTCGAACTCACACCAACTTGAAACTCTACATGCAGGACGATACAGCGCGAAGGAAGGACATGGCTGTCGATCAGCTGGAGGGGCTTGTATAAGTATTCAGCAAAGTGAGACAGGGTGTAGATATTGTCCAAAGTTTACACGTGCTTCATTGCTTGCCTATTTCCAATCTCACTTGTCCACTTGTACGCCGAGGTAACTATTCACAGCACCGTTGAGCCATTGATTGTGTGAAATTGCAGCTGCTTTGGCCCACAGAGCCTTTCAGCCTGGGCATTGTGTAGCTCATCTGTTCCAGCCAAGGTATGAAGCCGGAGGGAGGAATTTTCCTGCAGCTGACCCGGCCGTTCCAAATGCGGATTGTGTTCAGAAGATTCTCCTCCTCCTCATCATCTTGTCCTTCTGAGTCCGCTCAAAATGAATGAATCTTTCGCAATATTCGGATATTGGACAAGTGAAATCGACGTATCTTGTCTTGTCACATGCCTCGACACTTGTTCACCAGAGTCCGAATCTAAAACTGCCCACCGTTGTGTCCTACTCTATGAATGCTGTGCATGCTGTGCATATACAGGGAAGGATCCCATGGATCCCGAACAGCGTCCTCGTCTTTCCATGGACATGTTGGTCCTTCCACCTGTCTCTATAGAAGATAGGCCATTGTTATATAGTGGTATGTGTATGGATCTGGGCTGGACCTACTTTCAGGTGAGTGGTTCTTACGAGCAAGGGAAGTCGAGCGAATCTTCCGTCCGTGTCTACGGAAGAAGATCTGACACAGGAACGGGCTGGGGCACTCACTGCATAAATTCAAATTCACCGTTGAAGACATGGAAATACAGCAAACACAAATCGGATCAAAGGGATGTATGGCACTCGAAAAACTTAGAATTAACCTTGCTATCTAAACCGGGTTGACACTCATTAGATGCTATCATGGAACGAGGTCCACGATACCATGTTCGGGATGCCGACATAAAGCGAAGCTCCATGCCACCAAGTTCGGGATGCTATCATGGAACGAAGTCCATAACACCATGTTCGGGTGTCGAAGTGACGCTCGTCTCGTCTCTTCCTGTTACAGAGAACCGACATGATCTGGAAGATTCTCAATCATCCAATCCATAGCCTCCATTGCGGCTGTGCTGAATGATTGCTCGCGCTCGGCCAACGAATTACGAGTGCGTCGGCTTTCCAGAAATTCGAGATCAACCTCCCAAGCCTCTGGCATCCTTAACCGTACTTGCTCCTTTTCGTAGACGCTGATCTGGCCAGAATGCTCATCGAAGACATACAGCTGACTATTGGTGGCGAATATCCAGCGACCCCTGCCATCTGGAGAGACAATATTCGGCCTCAAGGGGTTTTGCAGCCTTAAAGGTGCGGGCATTCTGCCTCGGATCAAGTCGATGGGGGATGCATAGCCTGTTTCGCCGTTAACAACCGATCGTAGCCACTCACTCAGGCCTAGAAGTAGTGCTGGTTTATGCTGAAGCTCTCCCTCCACCGTGCTCAGCTCAGAGAGAAGCGCATTTGCATTCGGAAGCTCAACTCCCATCCGGATGGCGAGTTCGAGACAACGAGCAGCGGTGAAGCACAGCTCTGGAGCGTCCTCTCGGCGGTCTGTCCGTGTAGCCTGCAACACCTTTACCATGTTTTGACATGTTCCTGCCAGGGTCCCATACTGTGACTCGGATGTCTCATTGTCCTTGTCAATGTGCCAATGCATAGCCTGCTCGACCAAGCTCAGGATATTTCTAATATCGTATGGATCGAAGCAGGTTCGGAGCCAAAGCTTATGTAGAGCATCTTTTGTTGGACCAGAATGACTCAGATCGATGTAAGCCAAATTCCAGTTGAACGTAGTGAGAGACCCGGTGAGACGCAGATCACTTTGTTGACAGATCGTGGCCGCGATCCGGACGAGTTCATCATCACTGCCAATCCAATCCTGTTGCAGGACCAGTGAGTGAAGCACTGTAGTGAGCTGTAGGACGCTTTCCTTGCTCTCATTAGCAGCCATTCTGACATTAGACTCATGCTGGGTCTTCAAATTCGCCACTCTCTCGACCACATCCTTGCCAGCGAAGCCTTGTAGCATTTGGTCGATGCCATAGACCACGGCGTCGGCTTGCTTATTTGCTTCATCAAGACTAGTATTCGCGGTTCGTGCAGCGAATAGATCTTGTGACAATGCTTTGATCTCGTCATTCTTCTGCAAGACTGTGTTGTTCAAAACGAGATTGACTTTCTCTTCTGCGGCCAGCCGTGTGGTCGAATCGCTGCAGAGTCCATCTGCCTCGCTGAGTTGTATTTGCAGCTGTTGCGCAAGTTTGGACTGTGTGGCCGCTTTCGATTCGGCAGCTTCGAGCTTCCAATGAGACTCCTCCACGTCTCGCTTTAGATCATCCTGTTCTTGCTCGAGGCGCTGCACCTCTGATTCCAATGGCACGAGACCTTCGTATATGGACTCCATTTCTGCCAGTTCCGCTTTGAGCTTGGTCTCGCGACCTCCAGCTATTCGCAGACCAGACTCCTGCTCTGCGATGCGTGCTTTCCAACGATCCTCCGCCTCGATTGCCCGTGACTTTTCATCTGTCAGTCGAGTGTTGGCTTCATCCAACTGTTTGCTGAGGTCGGAGATCTTTTGGTTCTTCGTTGCGTCTCCGGTAGTAGCCTGGGACTGCAACGACTCGATGTCATTCTTCAGATTCTCGTTCTCGGTACGGAGGCTGGACAGTGCATTCTCGAGGCGATGCACCTGGTCCTTGAGAGCGCCGTTTTCGCCTTCCACGCGCGCCTTCTCCATGTTGGTTGTATCCAGTTTCGTCTTCCAACTGTCTTCGATGTCGTGAATTGCCTGGTCCTGACCCTCCCGCCAGGCCCGTTGCATGGCTTCGAGCTGAGAGGGTGAGGTATACATTCCCAGAGTGTTTCGCAGTTCAGTGAACCGCTCTTCCAGACTGGCATGTTCCTGTTCTTGTCCCTTCAGCCTGCTCTCTGCATTGGACGTCTCTTGTTTGGGTTCCTCGAGAGAAGTCTCCAGTTGGGACACCTTGTCGCTCAGTGTCGACGTTCTTGCTGTTTCTGTCTCGACTTGAGTGAAGAGAGAGACAGCCCGTGCCCAAACCTCGTCCGTCCGATATTGCTCCTGCTGGCTGTCCATGATACGTTGAAGCTCTTCCAAGAGCAACGTCGTGTTTGGACGAATAACACCTTGTGTTGAGTGGTTATAGTCACTCAGAATCCAAGCTTCTTCGTGAGAAGCATGTTTTTGAGTGGTGACAATGAATTGGGCGCAGCCTGCTCGGATGCGCCGTAGCTCGACAATGCGCACTTTCGACCGGCGATCTTGTTCTTTTATAATATCTTTCTGCATCGATGATAATTCCTTGGCCTCCTTGAGAGCAATCTGCAGCTCTTCCTCCACGAGGGCGCCTGATTCAAGCAGCTTCTGGTGGTATTCGGCCTCGCCATGAATCCGATTGCTTTCGGCTGGCGTTATATCTGGGGCGTCCGTTATGCCAACCAAATTCTTGTTACGGGCCTTTGAGGCCTGGAGATCGTCGTGCAACTTTCTCGCAATGGACGCTAACTCATAATAATGTTGATGCAAGCCCGCGCTCGTCGCACGCTGAGCGTACGACCTATTCGCTGGCGGCATGGTTGTGTTTTTATGATGGTGGTGATGATGGTGGTGGTAGTGAACAAATCCGGTGGTGGGAAGTATTTGACTGGACTTCACTGCCAAGGCTATGAGAATGGGAAGGCACGCTAGGGAACGAGGCAAGCGCGAGTCCCTACACATTTGGACTTTGTTTCACGTTGGTATATTGCGGACGAGGCACCATTTGGTATACCAGTGGTTGTACACTACCAGACATTGATGCCATAGTGGTGAGGGCGTCCATAGGCCACCATGCTGGCTTCCACTGTATGCTCTAGAGAGACCATGGGCACGCAGTGCGATGAGAGTGAATGAGTAGCGTTGGAATCTCCAGGTACTCTCACAAGAGGAAGGCGCACGGTCATGGCTGCCTTCTCTTGAAGCCCACTGTCCATTTCAAATTGCTTTTCCTCCTTCGCCCATCCTTTGTTCTCTATTCACAGCCACAAGATTGTTGAATCATGTCGACCATGGATAGAGACAGGAGAGCTTCTTCTTCATCTTCCAATCAACATTATGATGATAACACAGTTCACGGTGCTGCTATTCTTGCACATCGCGATACACCACAATACCCTCTCCCTCGCCAACCTTCCACGGGTGGCGACGATGGTATGAATAATGAGCAGCCGGCTGCCAGCCAGCTAGACTTGCAACGCGTAACCACGCAGAATATCGTAGACGATATTCACCAGCGCTTGGCCGACCTCTCCTTTGATGCGGGAGAGCGCACATCGCCAGCAATGATTCGGCAGTTGTATCTTGCTTTGAAATATATCTCTCGGCAACAACGTACAGCTATGCAACACATTGACCAGTTCAAGATGCTCGCGGAAGAGACGCTCGAAGAAGTGCAAGGCGAGCGTGAACGCGTACAGCGGGATGTGGCAGCCCTCGACCACTCGAATAATCTTGACAGATGGGGAGAGAAGATCGTAGCTGCTGTTGATGAGCAGAAAGCTCGCCAGCGAACGATGTTTGACTCCTTCCATAGCGATGTCGGATCTCAAGGCACTGCTATCAGGACTATGATTACCGCTACCGAGAGACTGATGGAGCACGCCATGACGGCAATCGACCACGAGACAGAGCTCCGTACGCAGCGATCAAAAATCAGAAGGCTGGAGCAGGAAGCGTTAGAGCTGTCCCAGGAGACTAAGCAGCGCGATCAAGAGATCCACGTCCTTAGTGAGAGAAATGGAGAGCTCCGCGGAGAGAATGAGGTGCTCTGCGAAACCAGCAAAGGGCTCCGCGAAGAGAAGGGGAGACTCTGCGAAACAAAGGCAGAGCTTCAAGCAGACTTTGATTCGCTTCGACGAGACATCACAAACTTGTGTCAAAGACCGGCGCCGCGGAGTGATGCTCGGCAAGTGGGTCCGTCGAGCCGAATGAGTCCTTTGTATCGAGAGCGCACACCAGGCACCCTTTTTGAGGCAGGTTCATCCAGCAACTCAGACAAGAGCACGCGGTCTGCGCCATTGTCGGGAGATTCAGATGCTACTTCGAGAGGTCGACAGACGGAACTTGCGCAAGATATGATGCCCCATCGGCGTGAGCCAGTTTCATGCAGCACCGGCAACAGACAGCCGTCGTCCGGGAGCAGAGAATCGCAGCCGCAGCCCGCCTCTTCGAGTCGAACCAGCAATCGGCGCCCATCTAGTGGTTCTGCGCTGGGTTCACCTCGCGCTTCTGGCCCCTTGGCTACTGGTAATTCACAATCAAGAATACCCGCACCAATTAGGAGGCCACCTGGGTCACCACGGCGGAAGAGAAGGATCTTGGTTAACGAGAGCCAACCGCGGAATGAATTAAGGATGAATGGATCACCCGTGCCGCGGACAATCGCTCTCCGAATATCGGACATGACGAGGAAGCGGAAGAGGGCTGACAAGCTCGTTGATCACCCTCCCACACTCGATGATCTACTGGGAATTTTGCAAGTGGAAGATCCTTCACATCATATCATTCCTGTCAGCACGGCACCAAATCCCGTCAAGCAAACACTGGCGCTTTTGTTGGCTCCTTATATGGCGACGCCAAAGTGGCACGAAGACTTCAGCCAAGGAATTCGAAAAGGTACTTGTGCATATGTCAAGGTCCACCATATGAGGAACGACACTGCATGCACTTGTGCAGCAGATCGGCGGGTGCACATACAGCTCACTAGCCAGCAGAAGTTGATCACTCCGGTCGAGTCTCGGCCAGATGAAGCAACTTGGGACGAGGAGAGGTATTGGATCGAACCTGCTCCTGCCGCCCTCCATGATGGCGAGTGAGCAATGACGACTTGGTAGCCAGGTTGTGATAGCTTGTCACGCCTGCGTTAGCCGTCGATACCACAGTCCGAAAGGCCATCTGTAGCCAGCCGGTCGTGGTACTCCAAGAGGTCATTGAGCTCCCGAGGCCTCGAGTCTGCAAGATGGTGAACCTGAGCGTTCAGAGGCTATACGTTTCCAAGAGGTCATTGAGCTCCCGAAGCCCCGAGTCTCCAAGAGGTCGCTGAGCTCCCGAGACCCACAGTCTCCAAGAGGTCATTGATATTCACGAGACAAAGTCTCCACGAGGTGTCATATCTCTGACAGGTTGAGCAGCCAGACTCGCTCTCTGTCTCCAGTATAGATAGTATTCGTATCTTAAGTCGTTCATGCCACCATCCTGCTTCCCGTTCCACTCCATAGCTCTTGTGCCCTCATCCGCGTGACGCCAAAGATGTGATCCTTGATGTTACCACAGCGTCTTGGTGCGCGTGGGTTGTGAAGACGTCCCAGAATGCCCATCGACAAAGCCTTGTCAGTCTCGGGGTTTAGGCGTATGAGTCTATGCCGGATTGCGGCATTACGCAGGGTAAGTGTTCATCGGAACTACGTATGTGGAGTGGGTGATGTGTGTGCCCAAAATGGCTTGCAGGCCCGAGAGCCAGGAACAAGCAGGGGACGTAACGTGAAATGTGAGTTCCGTCTTTCCAAATTTGGGAACCGCGGGCGGGATCCGTCAGGCCACCGCAGTTTGAATCGACTTCATCTTCCATCCATGTGCCTCCTTCCATCAGAATAGTGCCCGATGGGCATCGTCAGAACGCTTTGCATAGTATCATGACAGGTGAACTCAGACTCGGAGGACGGGTCAACGTATTGCGATTCTGAGAGTGATGTGCTTCACGTCACGTCAAGAACACTCAAACAAAATCCTCATTAATATCACTGAAATCAGTGAAATTTTGAGAAGACCCGAGACCTGCCAATATATAAGGTACAGAATTATTATCATGTATCCGTCCGTGTATCTGTTCGGTTTGTTCACAGCTGAGTAGTATTAGCTGAGATGAGGTTATCACGCTGTAGTATGAGAATGGTCTGTACTCTTGTACAACTGTGTTCATTTGGGAGATGTACTATTATCTAGAGACTGTTTCGAATCAGTGGAATGTATTTCCTCGTTGTTCAGCAGCTGAATTGTGTGAACAGTTGTATGTGCTGAATGGCTGATGCCCTCTGAACACACACATTGCTTAGCCGCGGGCAACTCCGTACCAATGACGGCTTTTTCCCACCCTCAGCTTAGACGCAAACATCACGACTTTGAGACTTCAGGATCTGAAACTTGTTTCCCAGTCCAGATCCATCAAATCCAGTCTCTTTGAAAGCACTACACCTTAACTGTGAGCCTGAACGGTAGGTATAGCAGTCCTGCCATCTTCTAATCGGAGACTGTCAGGCCAGTCTTTTGTTCTTCTTACAAAAACAACGTCTGGACGACAAAACATCGAAATGGCGCCCTCTCGAGCTGTGGCTCGAACATCATCAAGACCCGCAGGTGCAGACTCTGCAGACGACCAAGCTCTGACTCAACAATCCACCTCGTCACTCGCCTCCGCCAAACGCAACTTCTCCTACCTCATCAACCCATCTTCTCCCAATCAACCAGCCCGTTTCCGGACCCGGGCGCTTCTCCGAACTCTGCGCTATATCACCCAATTCGTCATCTGGAGACTCGTCCGTTGGGCCAAGTACGCCGCTGTTGGCTTCCTGATCGCATCTGTTGGGGCTGGGGTGTTTGGAACTGTGGCGAGTGGTGCGGGCTTCGTGCTGGCGCCAACAGGCATTGCGGGGAGTATTGTGGCGGCAAGTGTTTGGGGCGTGGGAAAGTGGATTGCGAGGAGGGCGCATAGAAGTTGGAAAGAGAGTGGTGGGGAAGTCGGAGAGGTGGTGAGGGAGAGGATGCAGGATGAGGGACTTGCAAGGAGAGTGAGTCTGAATGGGGTGGATGTTGGGGAGGGGGCTGTACCTTGGTAGTGACGCTGTATCTTGAGTTATACGCTTTGGTGAAGCTCTCAGTGGTGGTAGAGCTTGGCCCTTGAAAGCAGAGCACGCCCTTGCTGGCTTCGTTCATCCGTGTAGCATCTATCATCTATCCAAGGAAGCGTCTATGTCATCATTCATAACCATCTTTGGCACATCAGAACGGCAACTCCATATCCTCGACTTTCTCCTCCTTCTTCGCCCCGGGCACATCCACCTCCTCCCCAATTGCCTCCCTAATAAAGGCCACCAGCGCAGCCACGTACTGCTTTTGACTACTCGGCAAGAAGTGTCCTCCCGGGTGATATACGACTCTCTGCACACCACCCTCTTTTCCCTTCCCATCCAAACAAGCCTCAACCAACCTCAAACTCCTCTCTTCACTAACAACCGTATCCACACTACCCAAGAAATGACACATGGGTGTCACAATTTTCGGCTCATAAAATGCCTTGTAAAGGTCATGCGTACTCGCTCCAAAGCCCGAATAACTCACCGCAAACTTCAGCGGCGGATGTACCACTTCCTCCACATATCCTGCATCTCTGGTAAACTCATCCGGATACCGCATGCCACCTTTCGCCTGCAACTTCTCGAATGCCTCTCTACGTCCGGGCTCAAGTAATGCCGCAACCATTCCCGCCGCTGCCCCTCCCTGACTGAACCCTATCACTCCATCGAACGGCATTCCCTCATCCACCGCTTGCTGTAAGACTTTCGAGATCGCTGCGAGTCCCACCTCCATTCCTTCATAGGTGTAAGGTTCCGAATCACCTTTCCTTCGCCACCAGCCATAGGCTTCAGAATCTTTATCGCTACCATCGAGTTCCGCTCCAGGGATTTCTGCGGGCTGAAGTTTTATCGGTGCTGTAGGATAGACGAGTTCAATCCCGGCTGGATATTGCTTGAGATGGCCGGGTTTGGGAGCAGGAGGGAAGTGTTTGTCCAAAGATTTTTTCAGGGCTTTGGTTTTGATCTCGAAGAGATGACCAGATTGAGTGTAGCCGTGGAGCATGAGAACACGGAGCTTTCTGGGAGAGGATGTGGTTCCATTGGGTTGAACCATGGTTGAGAAATGTCTTGCTGTTGATGTTCTAGCCTGGAAACGAGATAAAGTACGCGGCACCGTATATTTGTACGTGGGCTGCAGGACCGTAGACGATAGAAGCATACGCCCTGTGGTTTCCAGAAAGGGTTCAAAGGAAGGTATTCTGAAGGATTACAGCCGGTGACCCAAAAAGTTCATATGTAGATCTCGATATCACGTGCTCGTAGATAAGGTTCGGTCAGCCCCGTCATTGGCGAGCCGCAATTGACAGCTTGCGGCTTCCTCCACATTTCGAGAACAGCGAGCAGAAGACATCCCCTTCAAAAGCACGACCGCACCTACGATTTCGAGACCACCGACGACGACGATCAACCAGCATCCATACCACCCGTCCAATTCACGCGACACCTCAGCCAAGATGGATCAAGCAAAGGAGCTCCTCGAGATGCCTAGAGAGTTTGTCAAAGATGGTCGCCAATTCTTGACACGATGCAGCAAGCGTACGTTCGACCAGCGCGGCCAGACATTTGCACGGCTCGCGACGACAGAAGACTGGCTAACAACGACGACAGCGGACAGACGCGAGTTCCTGCGCATTTCGCAAGCTGTCGGCATGGGTTTCTTGATCATGGGTGTTATTGGATACGTCGTCAAGCTTAGTATGTGCTTCCCTGTGATCTGGCCATCTACGAAGCGTAGAGAGGAGCATTCCTGACATACGTTGCAGTCCATATTCCCGTCAACAATATCCTCGTAGGCGGCGCATAGAAGATGCACGGCGATTCGTTTTCGAGCGGGATAGGATAACATTTGACGCTGCCTCTGGGGATGATGCGGTCGCTGTGGGGAACAGGTTTGGTCCGAGATTGGGTCCAAGAGCTGTAGTGATACCGGCATAGCATGGCGTTGAGACAGGCACGGGAAGGACCATACCAAAAGTGAAAGAACATCAGCGCATATATGTACCAATACCCATCAACACAGGCTTCGAAGGGGCTGCTTAGAGAGTGGCCATCTTTCATTGGCTTGCTTGGAATCATGTCCGCCATGAGCGTGGTATTTTGTGACCTGTCTCACAGCTTGTCCTTGCACCGCGGTCAGACACCGTAGTCTCTTTTGCCGCGAAAAACCGCAAGTCCTCGCCTCAATTGCAGGCGGCATGGCGAGACCAACAAATGCGCGATAGATCAGAGTCTGACAGGACCTCATGCCTACAAGTCGGTGACAAAAGTAATGAATGCTCGCTATCTTCGGCTTAATTGACGCTGATTATGATCCAAATGATTGCAATTTATCCAAATCAGGAAACCAGACCGGGGCCGCCCCGGGGGACGTGGATTCGCAAGCGCCTGTCGTCTACATCTGGTCCTGGACTCTGGCAGCGGAGATATACCCTATGGAGACGATTCAGGACTTAGCACAGCAAACTAGAGATCGCAGCTGGAGCGTCCAACCTGGGAAAATGACTGAGTCGAGTACACCACGAAAATGTCATGCGGCAATAGTGGAATTTTCTCACGGCACGCTTCAGGTCGCCTCCTCGTGTTTGCCAGTCCAGAAGCGCCTCGAAATCACAGCGGGCGAGATCACTACGTCCGAGCGGTACCAATGTTTGGTAGTGTCTCGGCTGGTCTCGCGTGGCTACCAAAGTTTCAAGGGCTGTCGGCAGCAAGAGAATCAACAACCACACCCACCATTCGGGTCTTGACGGACTTCTCCAGGCATCGAAATTCACCAGTTGCATAATAATCGGTTGCTTGTGGCTACCCAGCGATTCACAGCGGAGACCACACTCTCACTACATATTGGTGGCAAGTGGCTGATAATGGTTTCACGTGGTCTCCTGAATGACGGCTTCTTGGCTAAATTCTGCTAGATGATGTTAATTGCCGGCGACCTCGACAACGTGGCTTGACTATACCGACAAGAATATCCTGATCCCTCACTTATTCCGATTTCCTCCTTACATCGGCTTGGTGTCCAACCTCAGTCGTGTCCAATTTGCACTTCGAGTGCCAACTTAGCCTCAAGATGGAGGCTTTTGACGCGTCAAAGGATACGAGAGCAGAGCAGGCGTGCTTGAGAGCGAGCCTTCTAGCCTCCGATTATGGACCCATGGCGTTGTCTTCGAATCTTGACGGCATTGTCGCTGACACGAGTGCGGCAAGATCTGGACCACGTAGCAGCAAGAATGCGTTTGAGATGGAGGACATCTACTTTCGTCTGGCAGAATATAAGGCTCAACAGTCTGCCTCTAGAGCATGAGTACGCAAACACCCTCAGACAGTCCGCGCTATAACTTCTTCTTTCAATTACAACGGCTCAACGATGCTACATCACGATGAAGTCCTCAGTGATCATCGCTATGGTGGTCTCTGCTGCTACTGCTGCACCTACCTCTGTCATGAGCGGACCTCCAGTGGTCTATCAAACAGCAGCAGACGCACCTTTGGTCACAGCCACAACCTTAGCGGCTCCTACTGCGACTGTCCTTGGCCAGAAACACAAGCGTGATAGCCCGACTACCACCTGCTACCCTCAACCGACAGGCATCAAGTACAATACGAACCCAGACACTGCGTCGGCTTTCCGCCAGGATCAATATTATTCAGCTCAAGCGCAAGCGGCCAAGGTCCCAATTGGCTTCAAAGCCGCCTTCACCAACACTGGCGCATCCCCTAATGCCGATAACTATCTCGGCTTCACGCTGCTCGACACCTATGATGTACAGACCTGCGCCAACAAGTGCAATGCAATCACAGGCTGTACATCATTCAACGTCTACTTCGAGCGCGATCCTTCAGTCAACCCTGATGACGCTTCCTGCTCCGATCCACCATCGGTCACAAACATCAAGTGCGTTTGGTGGGGCAGCACAATATCCACTTCCAACAACGTCAACACCGGCCAATTCCGAGGACAATTCGAAGTTGCTATCGCCGGCAGTAATGGCTACACCGGCCTGCCGACCCAGCGCGGTTTCCGTATCCGCACCGACGGCTCCGGCACAGTCATGGACGGTCGCTGGCTCGCCGTCTCGCCAGGCCAAGGAGCAGCTGTTGCCCTCAACCCAATAGAGTACAAGCCCCAGTCCTCAGTCTTTCAGTTTGGACCCAAAGGCGAGCTGATGCAGATTTACTATGCTTCGAATATGGCTGGTGTGGCGCCAAACAAGAGCGGCAAATGGGACCTTTTGCAGTACCGTACTGCCGGCATTGCCGGCACTGACTACATTTACTGCTCAGGAGACAACATGATCTCCTGCCAGAGCAAGAGTGGATGGCAGTTTGCTGGCGTCTGCCCAAACAGGAAGCAGAGCATTAGCGGACTGCTCTACTTTGGACTGCCTCAGAGCAAGCCAGCCGATTGTAGTTGGATTGGGCTTTATATCGATACCGATATCAGCAATCAGAACTAGGGCATGTTTGTAAGGCAGAATACACAAGATGGCGCGAGATGTGGGATTTGGGATAGAGGGGTCTTGGTCAATTGTTTCTGGCGTTCTGGTAGAAATTGCTTATAAGTATTGTAGAATTGTAGTATGCTCACGTAATACTGCATGCCACACTTGGCAGTCGGAAGACGTTTTAAAAACTCGCATATCCAAGAACGGCCAAACTCCCTGTGGCCAACCTTCCTTGCCTAGGAGTTGAACACTCTCAGTCCTCGTGTCCCAGCTCCGACCTCGTGAAAGTATGATGATAACAAAAAAAAACGTCCCCATTGCTCTCAGTCCCTTGCCGTCCAGTCCTCGGCTCCCCAATCATGCCCTCCTCAAACATTCTTCACCGAAGTCGAAGCACTGGTCTCAAGGGTAGAGGGTGTCGTTTCACCCGGGCCCTTCGGGCGATGCCAGGAGACGGTTCCTCCGGTCTGCCCTGGACCATGAAACATCCCCGACGATGGCCCAGTGACGACCGGACCATGAGGATGCCCGGTCAGGCCTGCGCTGTGGATCATACTTGAGAAGGTCTCAATGATGACAGGACCGTCAGGAAGTCCAACGCCAGGGACGGTGGTCGTGGTACCTGTGGTCAGAGGAATTGCGGCCTTGGTGCACTTGCTCCCGCTCTCTCTGCCGCCACAGGTTGTGCAGTGTCCTGCTGCGTCAACTGAGCAAGGCTCGTCGGTCGGTGAGGATGCAGCGGTGCTGTCGCAGACTGAGTGGACGTTGAGGTTGCAGTTATGAGGCTCCACAGGAGCGGTACTCGGCTCTGGTTCTAGATTGGGCTTAAAGTTGGGAGTCGGCTCGTCTGTACAAGTTGACGAAGTAGTGAGAGAACCCGACATAGAAGGACTTGGGCCACGCGTACCCTGCGGCTGGCCACCTGCGGTGGTGCTAGGCGGTGTGCCAAGGTCGAGCGCTGGATGGGACTGTTAGCATTCATATCAAGAGAAGGAAAAATTAGGACTTACTGGTAGTGATGGTCGTGGTATCAGAGACCAGCCTCGTGACAGTCACCTCGATCACTGAAGTAGTTGGTGCGTACTCAGTATCAGTTGAGGTGAGTTCAGTCGTGACAGTTGCTACAACGGTGTGTGTCGATAGTACCAGGCTCCGAGAGACTTCATGAGGCTCAGGCACATTGGAGGTCGCCATAGGTGGTGCTTCGTAGCTTGTTTCTGCGCTCGACGTGGCTTGTGGGACTCCCTCGGATGTGACTGTGCTCGTACTCGAGGAGGCAGGAAGTGGCATTTTCGAACTTGAGAGACCCAAGCTTAGTCGTGAAGACGAGTGAGTAGTAGAGGGAATTGGCTTTCCGGACGTTGGGAAATTCGGGACATCATTGGTATGCCGAGAAGACGTAGTATTCGGCCAGATCGTAGCCGAGAAAGTGGGAAAAGGCGGAGCACCAGAAGGCAGAGGAAGAGAGCTCAGATCTGAGCTTCCTGACGGCGACGAAAGGCTAGGTAGGCTCGAAGCCTTTGGAGGTGCCTTTGTCGATGCAGTCATTGTGATGACTTCGCTGATCAAGGCAATTGTGGTCTCACATGCCGCCGACATAACGCCATTTACCAGCACAGAGTGAGTACAGGCATCTGAGCTGGGTGGCAGCGTGGTGGTTACAGGCTCCGTGGGGCCTACGCTTGTGGGGGCAAGCGGCTGCGGTGCAGCAGAGGCAAAGATCTCGCAGATGCCCGCAATGAGGAGCGCGACAAATGCTCGACCGGCCATGCCTGACGTTGGGAGAATGTAAAATGAGTGTCGAGGTATCTAACAGGGAGCCTTGATCTGGTCCGGATTGAAGTTGTATTAAACCAGTGTGGATGTTGTCTTCAGGTTGATACAAGACGGAAAGAGTCTTGCTATATCGTCGTCAGCTTGTGAGCTCCGAGTTTAGACCCTACACAAACAGCATGTGAGTAAGACTGCATATGACAGCCAAGTCCTGTGCAAGTGAAGCTGACCTTTGTTATGCCGTAGAAAGGGCACTGACCGAATATCTGAGTAGGATCCGAGTATGTTCGCTGCAAGCTAGCTGTTCTGGACTTGGTCTCGACGTAGCACAGCACTCTGCTGGAGGTGGTGTGAGATGGCTGTTGGGTTTGTCGGTGGTGAATGGTGGATCAATTTTTTTTCAACAGTGTGGCTGTGGGTTGTAGTGGAACAGGTTGGCGATCAGGCTGAGGATTTCTGATATACCTGCTTCCAGGGCTCAGACGCTTTGCACATGGCAGACGAATGCATATGATCGCCCTATCTCGCATGTGCAGCAGAATGTCAACAATCTCCGTTCAACAAACCAGACTGCCTTGTGATGACGATTGGATTTTGTGAGGTCGTATATATTCTGGCGCACCTCACATCATCAGTATGATATCCTGTCAGTGAGACCAAGTATAAGTGAGGAGAGCATCAACGCGGCTGGCGCTGAAGATGTCTGGTCTATCTACAGCAAGGGAGATGGCTCGTGTGTTATGACTGAACCGTGAGCTATGCAACTTGCGTATCCAGCTCGGTGCCTTATATAAAGGATATCTTGTAGATGTCTGGCAACAAGTCATCAGCCTGACGAGGTATTTGAGGACTGCAGCGGAACTACTTATTTAGCTCATTGAACTGCTTGTTTGCTGAGTTCTAAGGTTCAAAGCTCTGGAGATGAAAGTGTCGGCAGATTCTGGAAAAGGAAAGATGCTTCACAAGCAGGAATAGTGGCTGAAACTGTCGCCCGGCACGACCTGCCATGCTCCTACACATTATATGATGGGTATGTTGCGCTCCAGGTACTCGTACCACTTTGGTAAAGTTCTCTTGTAAGGAGTTCCCGACATCAGATCCTCGATCGCCGAAGCATATCTGACCAGTGCATCCTCCCGCCAAGCTGTTTGCATCAAAGCCAATCCGTACGGCATGCCATCCGAAGACGATGTCCCAGCAGGGATTGTGATCATTGGGTATCCAGCTTGAGCAGCGATCTGGTATGTTTGTCCAACATCAGGTGGCACGAGCAGGGCATCTAGCTTCGTGCCATTTGGACCTTGCGACAAAGCATGATCGATGCCACGCTCCCGAGTGCTTGTCCGGCAGAAGTTCAATGCTTGCCAATACGTCTCGTTCATGTCGCCTTTGGTCTCGAGACTTGCAAGAAAGCCATCTTGTCCAGAATAAAAGGCCGGGATGCCTAAAGGCCACGGGTTGCCGCCCTCGCTACCATCGTTCTGCAGGTTATACTCGACGATATCTTCCAGCGACCGGATATTGGTGTTGTTGAGCTCTGCGAGATATGTTTTGATGTTGTTGTAGAAATCCACTTTGACCACAGTATATCTTAAAGTATCAGACAGAGTATTAGCAATGCTCTAGCGGAATAAGTGTAGGAGCCTGAAGTCTAACAACAACTTACTCGCTCTCATTTGGATAACCTCGAGTGGTGCCGTAGTCCCAATCCCAGCCATCTGGAGAAACAATCTTGTCGTAGTCTAGAAGTTCCGTATGGTTGACAATGGTGGCTCCGGCCGCTGCGATCAGATCGATCATGGCGAGGAGGACAGTCTGTTGCTCTTCGTCGGCATACACCCAGAAGCTGTTCCACGGTATACCAAAAGTTGCATTCTCAAGCGCAGTGCTGTTAGCAATGAACTGCGTGTAGCCGCCTGCCGGAGTGTGCCTGGAGGTGCAAAGTACGACGGTCAGCATATTTCTCCTTCTCAAGCGAAACCCCTGCATCACATGGCAAGTAGTTGCTGCGTCAGACCTGGCGTGCACGGCTACGGGCAGACGTCTCCAACCAATTGCTGCACTTACCCTTTTTGAGCCAGGGTGTAGTTATCACGCACATCTGAACCATAAATGGCATCCAGGACATATGTCGCCTCCCTAACTGTCTTCGCAAAAGTACCCACAGTGTCCTGGTTGAGAGATTCCGGCACAACTCCAGCTCGAGATGTCAGACCGACAGTAGGCTTGAACCCCACGACCGCATTCCGCTCAGCCGGGTTGATGACGCTGCCATCCGTCTCTGTGCCGAGAGCGAAGGTGAAGGCATTCGCCGATACTCCTACTGCTGAGCCGCTGCTACTTCCTCCAGGAGTTACCGTCAAGTTATAAGCCGAGCGACACTGCCCGCCACGAGCGGAGTAGCCTTCCGAGTAGTTGTTGCTCCTCATGTCAGCCCATTCGCTCAGCGTGGCTTTTCCCAGGAGGAGGGCACCTGCGTGGCGGAGCTTTGAGACCACATGCGCGTCGCGAGGCACGACTGACCCTTGCAGAGCCCAGCTTCCGGCCGTTGTCTGCATGCGATCTCTGGTGGCAATGTTGTCCTTCACCATGAACGGGATCCCGTGAAGGTTGGAGCGAACATGGCCTGCAGCGCGTTCTTGGTCGAGCTGAGCGGCAATGGTAAGGAAGTCTGGATTCACTTCGAGCACGGAGTCGATGTAATCGTTCGTTTGCCATATCCGCTGAACGTAGCATATTGCCAGCTGCTGGGATGTAAGTCGACCAGTTCTCAGATGGTCTTGCAGGTCGTCGATGGTGGCCTCCTCGATCATCAAGCCGTGGCATGGCGGCATAGGGAATCGCTCCACACTGTCATCAACAGCCGGGAAGGCATCCTGGTACGGGTGCAATAACGTCTGGTTGGTGTGTCCAGAGACATGATAATTAAGATCAACGGAATCGAAGACATCCGAGAGTGGCCGTAGGGCTGAAGCTTGATAGCATCTACAGAAATTACATGAAGGTCAGCAAATACGTAAGCGGACAGGGAGAGATGGCTGTATCGCGTGCTTCCGATGTATTGCATAGGAGATCATTGAATCCTACAGCATTCACTTACAACGCCAATGCCAAGACCGTGTGGCTATTTATCCTTGTCGGCATTCTTCCGGCGGCAAGTCCAGGTGGTCAGCGAAAGTATCCGTACGAACGCATGTCGATGTTCTCATCTTATTGTATGGTTGCACAAGCAATGGTCGTCGGACGTCACCGAAGTGTCCAATCCTTCAGTCCGAGTTTCGGCCTTGGCCTATCACCTTCTCCGGGCATACTTGAGTCCGATAGGCACAGTGCACTTGTTTCTGAGCCCCGCAAACCCTGCAGGTCCGACAACCGTTCATCGGGGACCGATGAAGTGATGGAAGGAAAAGTCCATCAAGGAAGATATATCGGCGGAGTTGTCTCGGTCCGAGGGCGGCCTGGATCTGCACATGCTCGATCTTGGCGTGTACTACTTCTCCCGTTGAGTTGCCAAATCTTCTGGCATTCGTCTCCAGTATGATGAAAGGAGGATTCATCGGCCACGATGCCTGCGGCTGGGTCAAGACCACATTTTTCCGGCTGAATTAAGCCTCATAAACCCGGACGTATGTACAATATACAAAAGAGGCTACGAAGTCAACCTGAGCCAGTAGCCCTTGACAACGACAATGCCTTGAGATCGAACATCTTTGATTCGACTGCCATAGATTCTCTCGACAAGTAGAATGTTTGCTTCTTCCCCCCTACCCTAAGCACCGAACCGAAGCCACGCTTTGGACAGGTTTGGTTCAATCTTCTTCATTCCGCTGGACATCCTCCTATGCCTTGCTCGCCTTTCTCAAGGTCTGGCCTCCGCATCCTCACATCGATTGCTGTTTCAGTCCGTTTTGTGATGGCGGAGGTAGCGATATGATCCCCCGTACTGGTTGTTAAATATCCTCGGAAGACACGCGTTATGCCTCACACTTTGAAATCCACCTGCCATTCGTCGTTCAGCATGCGGAATGATACGATCGACAGTGATCTATCTCGCCGTTTGAGAGTTCAGCGATCACTGGATTTGCCCTCAACATTAGTGGCTGATAGCATGCTCAACGGGAGGCAGAAAGCGCAAGTTTCATCACCGGCTCGAGCGGCGTCCAAGTCATCCCAGGATCGTTCTATTCCCATCTCGCTCGTGCTCCCCAGTCAAACCCTACGGCAACGGTGACAGATGTTGTGACGAGAACGGTATGATCCTAGCGCGCAAATCCGGTTCTTGTGCAAATTTCTTATCGAACGGCCACATTGGTCTCGAGATATTCTTGTGGCCCAGCCTCAGCAGATCCTGGTCTACGCCTCCTGGGGTGAGTGATAGCATCCAGTCGGCCGACATGTCGTAGAGATCAGGCTCGAGATAACCGATCTTCACAATCACAATATCCGCGCCGTGTCGAGCATCCAGATCCAAGTTCTGGAAATCAAGCTCCTTGTGGAATGGCTTGCGTAATTTGGTGAGGATCACAAAGACACTGCCGACCTGGAGGACTGCTTCTTGGACGGCCCATTTGTCACCTGTGCGTAGCGAGTGTACTCGACCGGTCATCGCGATAGGGCCGTGATGTATGTTGTCCACCTCAGCTCCAGCAGTGACCGTCACCGTCGCTCCGATCCCAGCCTCAAAGCATATCCGCACCGCTTCGGGACCAGGAATACTCGCATAAATCACCTTCAGCCCATCACTTCCTGTGAACTCGTCCCGCTGTAGAATCCTCGCCAAACTCCACGTCACATCTCCAGACCCTCCCGCAGTAGGATTATCACCGGAATCCGAGATATAATACGGCCTCGCCTTCGACGCGATCGCGGCATTCAAACACTCCTCCAGACTTCCCGTGGGAGCCACAAATTTGAACTCTTCCCTCGCCTCCCAGAACAAACGTGCCAACTTCTCCGCACCTTGCCTCACCGCTCCCTCCTCCCAACCCGTGACCATGACAATTGCACAATTCCGCCGATCGTCACCCCACGCATATCCGACCCAGATCGCAGCATCCAACACCCCCTCCATCGCCTCCACCCCAGGCACAGCAGCATAGATACGCTTAGCAGGCTCATCCCTCGTACTCGTCTGCTCACCCGGCAACAGTATCGGGATAGGAATCCAAGCCTTGATCGGCAATCGGCTCTCACCTTTCTCCTCCCGGTTCAGGACATCGACCAGATTCCGACACGCCCTCGCCTTCGTCTCTCCCACATCCACATGCGGAGCCGTGCGATAACACGTGTTCAAATCCAGCAGATGCGCCAGCTCGCGACTCACATTGCCATGCAGATCCATACTCGCCGACACCACGACCTCAGGGCCCACGACGTTTCTGATCCGGCGGAGAAGTTCGGCTTCGGCGTCGTCGAGGCCTTCGACGTGCATGGCGCCGTGGATGTCGAACCAGAGGCCGTCTAGGTGAGTGGAATCTACCATGTCTTGGAGTCGGGTTGTGATTTCGTTGGTGAGAGATTCGAATGCTTCGCGCGTGACGCTGCCGCCAGGGAGGGAGTGGCCGGTAAGGGCTCCGAGCCAGGTCGCGGCATCGCCAAGAGGGATGCCTTGGTGTAGGAAGTCGTATTGTTCGATGACTTCTGAGCCGCGTTTGGGTTGGAATGCTGCAGCTGCGGTTCGTGAAGGTGTGAAGGTTGAGTTCTCGCAGCCGAGGCCGGCGATTGCGATGGTGGGTTTCGTCATGCTAGCTTCGCAAGAACTCGTTTCTATTTCTGTGGTGACGTTTCGTTGTGTTGTACTGAGGACGGAAGCGTCGCATTTTGATGTTTCGCAGCTGGAGGTTGGGCTACCTCGTTGGGTTTCGGCCGGCGGCCAAGCTCCTCGGCGGAGCGATTGGATGAAGTCCTTGCCTTTAACATTCAGTTTAGCTTTGCCATCGCATCTTGCACAAGTGGCTGTTTCTAGAGGTCAGAGGTATCTGCATAGCGGAGCGTCAAGCCCGAAGTTGCCTTCCCGCAATACGAAATCGAAACGCTATGCTTCAGGGAATCATTTTGCAAAATGCATTAGTGATCGCTGCTTGTACTAGCAATCTGGTTTAGTACATTCTTCTGTTGCCATCGAATGCTGTATCGTACAATCTGGGTAGTTCAGACTGAGGCTCAATTCAGACTCACAGCCTTGCCGTCTAGATCTTAATCACCATCACGCACATTACCTTCTACACTCGCGCGAACCAACATTTCTGGTCTGCGCGAGTAGAAGTTACATACGTCATTTCTCTGTACCTATCTGAACGACGACGTCCATTGAGCTCTTTGTTCTCACATCGCGGAAAAGCCCGTTTTAGCATTATACTGAACGCGTATGTCTTTCTGTTTGCTGCCTTCGAACACGCGTTATATCGGCTTTGGAGTCTCCTCTCATACTGATCAACGAGAACGTTCACGAAACAACTTACCTGATTCAATGTCAGCCGCACCACCAGATCGATTGTGGCTGGGGTATTGTTGTACAAGAATTGTCCAAGAGGTTCTCTTGCCCGCTCCTCCCACCCTCACTGAAGAGAGACATGAGAAGCAGGCCTTCTATTCCCGGTACTGAGATCGATCTACCAACGCTCCGTTCCAAGGACTTCCCATGTATGAGGAGAAGGCTCGGGCAGGTGCTAAGACACCTGCAACGCTGGATACCATGAAGAAAGGAACGATCGAGGCGATCATGGGGTTCATGATTTGGTGATTCCGGTAGGAAATTTGAAAGGGGCAAGTGAATTAAAACCAAGCAAATGGCAAACCGACGTGGTATCATGGTAAGACGGAATGCAATACCTTTGGCCTTTCGTCTCCAATGTCATCTGAAGTCGAGGTATAGAAACGCCAGCGTCCCAGAACTCGAAGTGCTGCGCTAGCATGCCCGAGGTCGATTCAATCAGTCCATGATATGGTACAGCTGACTTATAGACTCTCCATGGTGGTTCCGTCGGATCGCCTCGGCTAGGAGACCAGACACGTCCAAGACAATCAGCTTGGCAGACTTCCGTCTGATCTCCTCTGAGATCGGGAATGCATTCGTAACAATGACGGCCTCAATCTCGTCACATTCTTCGAGTTGCTGAAGGCTGTCGCCGCCGAAGAGACCGTGCGTAGCCATGCAATACACCTTGGTTGCTTGTCCTCTCTTCACCACAGTCTCGGCTGCTGCTATCCAGGATCCGGCTTTGTCGATCATATCGTCCACGATGATCACTGATCTGTCCCGGACGTTACCCACGAGTGTGACACGAGTCTCGATCTCCGGATTCTGCAAGGCCTCTTCTTCCTCTTCATCAGAATGGGTGGCATCGCCAGTCCCGCCCAGTCCACCCGACTGGCCATTACCAGCTCCCCAGCGAGAAGACGTCGTAGAGACGAAGGATTGCATCATGTGTTCCGGTGCGTCCTCGTCTTCGCTGGAGTGCCGATTTCGATTCGCAGAGTAGTGAGACGTGCTTGGAGATGGCACATCGTCGTCCACAATATGTCCATGAATGAGGCGGCCGGTGATCACATCTCGGGCCCGCTCGTCCGTGTCATCGTCGCCCTCGGAGTCTTCATACCCATCATCATCGTGCGATGGCTCTAACGTCGGCACAGTGCGCACGCGCTCAAGACCAGCGCCCTCGCCGTGATCCTCTTTGTGCTCTTGCTTATCCTCGTGGCCTTCATCAATGGAATCGGGTCGGTGCGCGTTCGCCAGAGGATGTGAAGTGTGAGCTTCGCCGTTGGTCATTCTTGGTCGCGTACCTGCAGAGTGTGCCAAAGCGCTGACAGCTCGAGGTGGTGCGGGTCTGTCTGGCCTGTAAAAGTGTCTGCGGCTATTCGTGGAGGAGTCTGACTTCGGGCTTGCCCAATCCCTCTCTTTTGGATCGTTCTGCGGTCGGTCTGGCGAGGGGTTGACTTCGTTGGGTGATGTCCGGCGACTCTCATCAGCATCCTCTTCCATCGCTTCCCGATCGTGGGTCCCGTTAACACATAGCCGGTCGAGGATCGCCGAGCTCATGATGCTGGCTGGGTGTTTCGATTTCCTCCTGTCCGTAGTCACAATGCCAAAGTGCAGGCCTAACTTGTCGGCCAAGCTTGTCACTCGCTTCGTTCCACCAGGATTCTTGCTCACCACCACGCTATCGAACCAATCCGGAATGTTATGTCGGATCCACTTGCTGAGGAGCGGCTCGGCGAAGAGATTGTCCACGGGACACTTGAAGAAGCCCTGCATTTGCGTGGCGTGAAGGTCAATGGTTATGACGTGGTTAACGCCAGCGACTTTCATGAGATTCGCAAGCATGCGGGCGGTGATGGCACCTCGGTGGGCCTTCTTCTTCGACTGGCGCGAGTATGGGAAGTATGGCATAACAGCTGTTGGCAGTGTAAGCCGGCGTTCCTTGATCAGAGCGGACCAAGTTTTAGCTGGTAGCTGGCGTAAGGAGTCACTCACCAGTGATGCTGCGGGCAGAGCCTCCTTTGCAGGCAGAGATCATGATGAGCATCTCCATGACATTGTCGTTGATCCTGCTCAGTCAGCGAGGACGCATGTGGCACTCCGGTGGTGTACCGTACTGGCTGCTCCCACTCTGCACGATGAAGACATCCTGGTCGCGGACCGAGGTTTCTGGTGCGCAAGTCAGCGGTGTGCCGGTATGTTCGAGGGTGTGGTGTCGAGTGCATACTGATCTCGACGGACGTCTCGCCATTGGCAAACTTCTTCAAGTCGACCAGCGCCGGCTTTTGTCCGAGTCGCTCACAGATGGCCTCGACGAGACGCGGGTGCGAGGACCCGGAGAAGATACACGTCTGGCGCATGGTCGGCGTGGATTGGCGGAGGTTGGAGGATTATGGGGAGCGCTTTATGGTGGATGACCTCCAAAGAGGCATCCCCGGGAGAAAGAGTGTGCGTGGAGGGAGAGTGGGTGTTACATGTCTGGAGTACTGAAGTCGGCGCAAATGCGAAGCCGAAAAATCAGAGGCTCTGTGTCGGCACGGGCCATGACCCATGACGAAGCTTAGCCCTCACTATTGCGGAGCGCGCGTGCGCAATGTCTCTTTCGGGATGCTATCATATGCGCCAGACTCGGCATTGTCTCCGGTACGAGAGAAGACTGGACCGACTCTCTCCCACTTCCCTCCTCCCAGGCCTATACTGACCAATGCTACAGAGACCTTCCAAGTTCACATTGTGTTCCTGCAGTAATGCTCACTCATCTCACCCATGGTCAAGGATCCCCACGTCGTCCACGCAGCAAATCAGATGTTACAGACTCGTCATGTGGGCGGGTGGTGATGTTGGAAGTCGGCATAATAATAGGAAAAGGCTCTCTATATGCCGTACCTCCAGAACAATTGTACATCAGTGGCGGCCTGCTTGGACAACAGGATGAAGGGACAGTAACTTCATATTCGTTCTCGGGAACAAGAGTTGCGCGGGTGAGGTCTGGACTCTTCATACAGATGCTTCGCGTAGTCACATATGAAGTGCTTGCCAAGAATCATGGCTGTGTTGAGCATGGCGGTACATATGAGTATGGCCATGAATGGGACACGGTCGAAACATCGTCCCTACGGTTATCGGAGTGATGATACAGGACGTGACTCGCGTACAGCTACGGAAGCAAGCCGAGTCCTAATGCAACGGTTTGAGAGGAAGAGGCGTTCAAGGGCCCGCCGTCACGATTCACGAGTCATTGCGGTTCCAGCGCCGGCCCAAGTCTTGCTCTACCATATATTCTAAATCAGTGTATGGAAGTCTTCACGCGACGAACAACACCAATACAGTAGAACCGCATATGTATCATGACGCATTGCTCCGAGTGAAGTTTTGGTCTCGTACACCGAGTCTTGGCTGCGAAATTCAACGTCATCAAGCCACAAGAGCCTCAACCTTGGAAGTCTGCAAGGTCAAGCTGTCCACTACACCTACCTCTGCTACCCACCATACCCTTGTGCCTTAAACACCGAGCATTCACCCACCCACTCACATCTAGCATTCCACATACTTCAGCTCACCCTATCCCACTGCCCACGAACATTCATCTCATTCTCGTCCGCAATGCCACCTCAGGCGCCCGCCCCAGGCGCTTCGTTGCAGGAGCGCCTATTGCAGCTTGCTCAGACGCTGCAGTTTGCGTGGTTCGTCGGCCATGTGACGCTGTTGCTCACCACGTTCCGCTACGGTCTGAGCTACGTATTCCTCAAGTACTACAGCCGCTGGGCCCAGTTCAGCTACCGCACCGCCTTCATCGCCGCCGCCGTCACCTACGGCATCGTGGTCTTCAAGGGCTACCGAGCACGCGCAAAGAGCGGCAAGCAGCCGGCGAGTCCGGTGGCATTGATCGGGGATGAGAACGTGCAGTACCTTGGTAGGAACATATCCCTACATCTTGGCCGAGACTGGTATACTGATAAGATAATCTCACAGCCATGGCCCTCCTCTGGCTCTTCTCCCGCCAGTACCCACTCGCCATGCTCCCATACGCCGTGTACAGTATCTTCCACGTGCTGACTTACACCCGCGGCATTCTCCTCCCCACCATTCAGCCACCGCCAGCAACTCCAGCTGGTCAAAAGCCACAGTCCAGTGGTCTCGCAGACACCATCGGCCGCTTTGTCAAGGACTACTACGATGCCAGCATGTCCATTGTTGCCGGTCTCGAGCTCGCTCTGTGGTTCCGCATCTTCCTGTCCGCCATCATCTTCCAGAAGGGCAGCTGGATCATCCTTGTCTTCTACACCGTCTTCCTGCGCGCCCGTATCTCCCAGAGCACTTTCGTGCAAGGCATGATCAAGCAGCTCGGTGCACGAGGTGATGCCCTGGTCCAGCGTCAAGATGTCCCGCCCGCTGCAAGGAATGCCTGGGAAACCACCAAGAGTGTCCTCAAGCAAGTCCACGACCAGACCGACATCAACCGCTACGTTGGAGGTGCCGCACCCCAGGCCCAGCCAAAGAAAGCTCAGTAGATCCGCTGCGAGGACAAGCGCACAAGCAGCACGTCACGAGAAATGAAGCTGAAACGGCCGATACAAAAGAAGTTTGCGGCAACGTGAGAAGATACGACGGGGAAGAGCGAGGGGGAGGAGCATATCGGGAAGAGGGGACGATGAAAATTGAGAGACCGCAAACGGGTGGAGGGACTTTCCATTGATGAGAAGCGTGGCCCATGTTGAATCACCGCGCAGATATTGGGTGCCTATCTCTTGCACTAGCAAAGTAGAACTTAGCCTGGCGGACGGCCCGGAAATTACATTGAAATGGTATGGACATCCGTAAGGGCTCCATAGAAATTGAAAACTTTGAACCCTGGGTTGAAAAGACAAGCAGATACGAACATCTCCAATTCCGCAATATACGTGGAAGAACAATGCCACAGTGGTCTAACCGCTTAGCCTCTCTTCCAGATCCGAATTCATATGCTTCACTGATTGACGAAGCTCTCCACAGTAGACGCCAATCTCCTCCTCCACTCTCAGCCCCCTTCGGAGAGAAGTTTGACACAAATTCCTACAATGGCGGCCTACAACCTCCCCATCCCCCGAGACGCACTCCTTCTCCTCCTTCCCTCCGCATTTCCACAATGGGAAGCTTCTTCGCTCTTAGGAGTTCTTCAGGCATCTGGTCAAGTGCATTGCCACCCTAGGCTGACGATCAGTGGTCGACAGCTTGATGTCTTGATTGCACGTGGCTGGCGCTGATGCCTCGATTCACCAGAGAGTCTGGGAGAATGCATGAAGTTGGCTGAAGCTCGGCGCCACCAAATGCATGTGCGTATGCCTTTGGATGGATGCTGCAGAGGATCCTGACTTCAAGAGTAGGTAGTATTCCTTCTCGTCGCTTCAGATCCATCTCGAGCCACCACCGCGACGCCGCATCAGCGTGAACCACAGAACGATCAGATTACACGACCCAGCAATCATGATACATCCCCCGAAAAGCTGCAGACCAAGGTAATTCGTTTCCCCATTTTGGCTTGACGCCGAAGCGAGTGCTGCAGCAATCGGAGGTCCAATCAGACTGCCAAACGAGCCGAGCCCTTGTGCCATCCCCAATCGAGCTCCGTAGACCTTGGGGTCGGGGCAGACCTTGGGGAACACTGTCGGCGGCAGAGGGATCAACGCGCCGCTGAAGCATCCGTACAGTGCTGCGACGGCGATGAGTCCGCCAAGGGAGTCGACGCCGTGCCAGGAAATGGCGATAATGCCTGACGTCAATACGCAACCGATCCAATTGATCATGACACCATTCTTTGAAGCCGAATAACTGGCAACGAGTCGTCCGACGATGCTGACGGCTTGGGAGATCATCGCCACGTAAAGCGACATGCTTCGCGAGATGCCCAGGACGAGTTCACCGTAGGAGGGGATGAATACGAAAGGTACCATATACCCGCAAAAGATGAGCTGTGCTCGTCAGCGTTCTTTCCAATATGTCTGCGATGGTTGGTGTGCTCACGAAATTGCTGCTGCTGTACAACCAGAATGGCGCATCAGTCAGAGCTCCACGATCAAAGAGCTTGCGCTTTGAGCCTGACGAGATGTCACCCAAGTTGGCTGCGCCCCAGAGCAGGAGAGGGAACGATATGAGGCAATACGTTCCCAAATTCACGAACGCGATGACGCGCACAGTCCACCCGAATCCCAACTTTCCAATGAGTTGCTCGAAGATCAGTGTATAGATAACACCTCCGACAGGAGCGCCACACGTGGTGATCCCCATGGCAATGGCACGATGTTTCTTGAACGACCTCACCACCAACGCCAGTCCGGGCAGGTACAACAGACCATTGGAAAGACCCATCAAAACACCCTGCGTGAGCATGAGCTGCCAGTACGTCGTACTCACACTCGCCAGAAACACGCTCAGAGATTCCCCCAGAGCGCCCACAATGAGCATGCTCCGAAACCAGCCGAGATCGAACAGAGGGCCGCTCACGACGCCAACCAAGATGAGGAGGAAAATCGTCACGGTTCCGATCCAGGAGATCGACGAAGCCGATTGTTCGGGAATGTAGGTGAGTTCGTAGTAACTCTGAAACGAGCCGAAAGCGAAAGACATTCCCCAGATATTGCCAAAGACGATGAACGAGCCCAAAACCTGCAGCCATGCTCTAGTTCCGCCGTCCTGCGATGCGTCGGTTGTAGGAATTGGAGCGACCGCGGAGATCGAGGTGGTGAGAGCATGTGGATGAGCCTTGTCGTCGGGTATATCGTTGCTCGCGAAGGTATCGTCCTTCTCCAGATCTACCGACAGATCGTTCTCCTCATCGCTCGCCGAAGCCACGACAACTTTTGTCCGGTCGTTCATCATAGAATGTCGAAACGTATATCCGCCAGCGACTGCATCGGCCTATATGTACGAGTCTTCGGAACTTCACCGCAATGCCATCTTCCCAGAGTGGCAGTCTGGAGATGAAGCGGAGTAGGAAGCAACGCGGGACAGGATGAAAAGCGGGCAGATCGAGCGGCATTCCCTTACCGAAAACACACGAGGCGGCCGATGATGGCGTACCATTTCTGACAGGTGCGGAATGAGTTCGCACGTCCGCTGGTCCTGTTGCCGCATCCAGTCAGGTCGAGTACTTTGCATGTATACTTGCGGAACCCGGCATCGTTTGCTGTGCTTGGCTGTGAGCTATCATTGAGCAGAATGGTGATTTTTGAAAGGTGCTGAACATTATTTGACAGGTGGTACAGTACGCGGTGATAGAGCAGTATCGAAAGTATGGCTTCGTTTGCCTTCGAGCTGGTGGAACGCGTTCGTCGAGGTGTTGTTGGTGTCATAGACCTTTGAGATTGACTTTCTATCCGAGCATGGGAGCCACGTGCTGTGCTATGGTTTGCCCTCGGCACTGTGTGAGCACTTCTGATTGGCCACAATATCACATACCTTGCTTGTGTTAGTCAGCGTATTGTGCACTCCAAGTTCTACCGAAGACACCCATATTGCGGCCTTTTCACGGAACGTGTAGTAACACGAGTCCAAACGCCGAAGCGTTGCTGCTCAGGTGTTCCTGGCTCGCACGTAGAGCAAGACCGATCTGCGTGACATTCCACGCATACTAAAGTCCTGCGCGGTGAAGCAGAATGCAGAGGAAGAGCATGGGAAGTTTGAGCCAGAAAGAGACCAACTACAAAAGACCAGCGGGAGAGTCGTAAGTCATTGGATATCCCTGATAAGACCATTGAAACCCCCGGCCCGAGCAGAGTAAGACGGACTCGCTATAGTAAAGCGAGTGCTGAGTCACGTCTGCATCCAACGCGGCGGCGTTGGGCTCAGTTCCAGCTTAGAGCTCACTAAGAACGCAGCAGTTCGAGCAGAGACATCGCGACGACACAGTCATCTTCCACGTCCGAACTATAGCACCCCTAGCAAGGGCTGTAGCAAATCAATTCCGCTGAAACTGTTACTTATCGGCGCTATACAATGCTTAGATCTATAGCGCGCGCGGTAGTAAGGCTCTAAACCGACCGGAAGGCTATGAAAGTCCTTCGCTCCGAGCGTAGCAGGGGACTATCAGCATTTAGCAAGGGTTATCCTGCGTCGGTTTCTCCTGCTTAGGCAATCAACTGGGCTTCAGAAGCGTCATCGCTCGGACGTGAGAGGTGACCATACGCCGTGAGAACGACCATGCCTGTATGATCCTAGACGTGTTTTGGCCTCGATCAAGCTCGTGTCTGCGTCGTGTATGTGCCGTCTCGACTGCCTATACATGTAAAGGCTCTTCTGGGCACCGTTACGGCTGACGTCTGCTCTCGTGTATGCTGTCAAGCGCTTCCCCATCGAGATCGACTCCGTTGGTTTCACCTCCAACAATAGTTCCCGATAGTAAGTGCAGACTTCTTTAGAGCGTCACGCAGACTGACGTGGGACGAGCACAGCGTACACGTACTTTGTACTCTTGTCTCGTGCAATCTGCGACTGCGTCATGTGCGCGACGGTGGAGGCTTCATCGAGATATCACTCTCCTGCATCCTCAGCGCGGTGTTTGCCACGGGTCTCTCCGCCTTCGTGTTGCTAACAATTGTGACTGAAAGGGATGGAGTGTTATCACCAGATATCGTAACCTAGTTGAACTAGCCGGAGTTCATAGCGGCATGTATAGGTCAGCTTACTCAGTGAGTTACCAAGTAACACGTAAGTTAGCTGTCAGCTGTCGTTTCTACTACGCCTTAATGCCAAACCATCCACGAACAAGATGTAGAGCCTTGGCTGCCACACCACACGTCACCTTTGTCGCAGCCACTCTTCTGCCAACCCTTCTCAAAGCCTTGATCTACGCAACGAGCTTGGTACTCGGTAATTTTCGGAGGCAGCTTCGTCTTCTCCATGACACCAGCACGAGAGCACATTGCATCGATGCACTGATCGCGCAGGGCCGGAAGATTCTTCTTCCCAGGCATGCCGGGCACATCGAGCATCAAAGATGTTTCCGCACAGGCTATCGTATATACGCTCGGATGAACCTCGTGTGTGTACCGCTCTCGTGGGGGGAGTGTATGCGGCCCACTTCGTTGTACCCCCCGAGCAGACCGTTTCGACGTGAAGGTTCACTTAGAGCTTCGTGAACCATACCATACTCTCCCTCCAATTCTCCTCTCCACCCTTCTCCTCCGCGTTTCGAACCATCTCTGCTTCAATCTGGATTCCAAGCTTTTCGACACGACTGCTATCCGGCGAGAGATCGAACGCTGCTTGACTCACACCCAGCAGCTCATGAGCCTCTTCGTTCTTGCATACTAGCATACGGTCACCATACTTGACCTCGCCACACTCTGCCCCCTCCCTGTCCTTCTCGATGGGTCCGGATGTGGAGAGGATGTCGACATCGAAAGATACGTGGCTTCTGTGGGACAGAGACATGGAAAAGGCCCAGAGTCGGGCGGAAGGTTCGACTGCGAATCGGAGTTGTGGCTCTCGCGAGAGAGGCTGTTGCATCGGATTTTGTATTTTCTCATTGGGAGATAGAAGGCTGATGTTGAAGATGCCGTAGCCGGGATGCTCGTAGAGACCTTCATAATCTTTGATATCACCCGGAAGCGGTAGCTGTTCTCCTTCGAATATGTCATTCTGCCTGAGCCCTTTGAAGGCGTTAGAACTCGCACCCATTTCGTGCATCCGCAATAGCTGCGAATCATCAACGCCATCGGCATTTGCCGGATCAAGCTTCTTCAGGAGACTGGAGAAGAGAGCGCTTCCCACGATAGCTGCAGTGCCCTGTGTATTTCCCATCGAGACAAATCCCAAGTCCAGCTCTGGGATCAGGAAAAGATCGGTGCCATAGCCATTCAGCCCGCCGTTGTGAGCCACCATGACCCGTTTTCCCAGCCGAGCAACGACCCATCCCAAACCGTACGTAAACGGATCAAGGGTTTCTGGGTCGACAATCGTTCGAGAAGTTGTAGTGTGCCTCCAAATCCTTCCAGTGATGGGCGACGGGGATTGCTTTCCCGGCGTCTCCTTGTGAGCAGCTTGTAGGAGAGCTTTGATCCACAGCACATAATCATTGACAGAAGAAATCGTGGCGCCGGCTCCCGCCAAACCGCTGAGGTCTATGTATTTCTCCGGGACATAATGCTCTCCTTGCCAGAAATAGCCTCGGGCAAGTCGCTCCTGCTCAACGGCTGTGAACGAAGTTGAGTTCATACCCAGAGGACGCCAAATCCAGTTCGTCAGCACACTGTCCAAACTCAAGCCCGTCTGTCGTTCGATCATGGCACCCACAGCGCCAAACATGGTGTTGCAATACTGCAAGCGTGTACGAGGTTCTGCTGTAAGTGGCAAGTATCGCATTCTGCGCACGTTTTCGATCGCGGAAGCGTTGTCCCACCCGTATGAAGCGTCGTGGCGAGGTAAACCGGAGCGATGAGAGAGAGCGTCTTCGAGGGTCGTGTGCAGGCTTTGGTATCCTTCTGAAAGTGAAAAGTCACCTTCCAGCAAGCTCGCCAATGGGGTAGACCACTTGACATCTCCAAAATGAGTGTTGTTCTCGACCATCATGGCAGCAATACTCGCTACGAATGCCTTGGTGGTGCTGCCAGTGTAATACAGAGAGTCTGCTGTCGCAACGGCGGAAGGGAGGCGAGCGTAGCCATAGCCCTTTGTATTCTGGTTAGCTTTGGAGGAGACATATATCTATGTGGGCAGACCTTTGATTCAACCTTGCTTCCATGGACAATAGCGACGCTCAAGCCTGGCACATGGAGCAAGTCGAGAAGTTCCTCAGCATGGTTGTCAAAGTCTTGATCAAGCAATTGAAATGTGTTGTCTCCAGATGAGAATGCGTGAGATCCCAATACCCATACAGCGGCAACGATGAGTCTTTCAAGACGCATTGCGACGATACCGGATCTCAAAGGTGTCCGGGACACTTGAGGTGCTTGTATCGTGAGGTCTGCACAGCTGGTGCCTGCAGATCATTCCTTCGGCTAGCAGCCGATCAGCTGATCCATATGCAGAGCAACGAGCGTCTTCCTTCGTACGGGTGTGAGCAACCGCGAACAATGACATCAATACCGGGTATTATACAATCTATCAGCAGATCGCAACACAATGATCAAGCAGCGCAATGTCGTGATCATGCTGCCTATGCCTTCTCAACAATACTCCATCCAACCCTGGCCCACCTGGTCAAAAGTACTAGTCCACCTCCAAGCATCAGGGTAGCTCCGCAAAAGACTTGCAGACCCAGCCAGCTGGGATCTTTCTCAAGCAAAACTCCAGCTATGGGTGTTCCAATCAGCAGCCCTAAAGCAGAACAGAACGTGTTCATCCCTAGTCGGCCGCCAACGATCGTCATGTCGTCAGTGATGCTTACGACCGTACTTGATTGCAGGCTGACGAATGCCACCGAGAACGCGCCATAAAGCAAACTCCAAATGACGAGTCCGGCGACTGTGACTCCACTTGATATAGTCAGCCAGCAGAATGCTAGAATGCCAGCGATCAGTGTACAAAGGCTGAGAATGTTCAGCGGGCCAACGTGGTCAGCGATGAATGATGGGAGGATTCGGCCAGCTACACTTCCTGCAGAGAGGATAGGAAGCAGTTAGAACGAGATGGTGGCGCCCGACCCGGCTTTTGTCGAAGCAAAGGTCGAGATGTAGAAGAACGGAATGTAAAGGCCGATGGATCCGACAAAAGAGGCAAGAGAGAACAGAGTGAAACTCAGGTCTCGGAATCCGGAGAAGTCGATGACTTGCTTTGGTGGAGGTCCATGTATCTTGCGAGGTCGAAGACAGAAGCATGGAACGATGAGGGTGGCGAGCGCCATGAAGCCCAGAATTCTTGTCGTCCAGCCAAATGAGAGGTTGTGGTTGGTCGTGAGTCGGTGAAATACGATCGTATAAATCACTCCACCGACGGATGAGCCGGATGCCGCAACTCCTATCGCAAATGCTCGTTTAGAAGTGAAGTAGGAGGGCAAAACGGCGATGCTCGTGATGAACAGGAAGCCGTGTCCAATTCCCATGCACAGTCCTTGGGCGAGCATAAGCTGCCAGTATGTGCTGCACAAGGACAACATCATAACCCCAAACACCACCAAGATCGTGCCGGTGGTCGTCATAACCCTCCCGTACCCACGATCGAACATCGGACCGCCAAAGATAGCGGTGCAGCAAAGGAGGAATGCTTCGGTAGATCCGATCCACGAGACGGCGGACTCGGAGAAGCCGGGGATGAGAGTGGATTTGTAGTATGATTGGAAGACACCAAAAGCATTGATCAAGCCCCAGGAGTTGAAGAACATCAGAAAGCCGGACATGACTTGGATCCACGCCGTCAGACCACCATCGGGTATGTACGGATTCACGGGCTGAGACAGGTGGGAAGGAGAGGTTTCGAGTGGCCCGCCGAGCTCGAAGCCTTGAGGTCTGTCGCTGTTGTTGTCGTCTTGTGTCCTGTCCTGCTTTTCAACGTCTTCATGGGGTTCTGAATGAGTACGCGAGATGTCGTTCGACGCAGGGCGTGGCTCTTCTTTTTCTTCGACGAAGTTGCCGCCGTGTGATGAAGTCATGATTGAACCGTGCTGTGACTGGAAGGAAACTGATAGGATCGTGGTCTGTACTTAGCTTTGCATCTGCCCATCACGAGCAGTGCTGATATGTATGCCACCACAAGCACTGAGTCGAGACGTACCGACACCCGTCCCGAGCGTGGCGCCACAGAAAATCGGGTCCCGATACATCATATGGCGTGTCGATTGCGATGGGCAGTGACATGGCGCGGGTGGGGTGTGTGTAGTGGGTGCAAAGAGAATGACTGTTTTCGATAGACCTACAAGTTTCTGGGCGGTGGCAGCGTCGTGTTTCTTGGCGTGGTCGGTTCCCGGCAAGCAGGGTCGGCTGTTAAGGTTTGCATCCATGCCAGGGCAGAAGTCAAGTCCGGTTATGGCCATGTCGAAACGGGATGCTGTTACATACACCACGCACTGGTGAGCGCGACCCGCTCGAGTGGCTCGATGGTTACTCGGGTCGGCGGGATGTTAGATGCCTGAGCATGTGAGAGGAAATCACACGAAACAACAAAGCAAAGCATTCAGGAGCTGCATACACTGCTTAGTAAGCGGAACTCTAATGCCGCGGGCTCACATTTTCTGCTTTCGCTAGACGACTTCATCGTATCTTTAATATATGCTCGACATGGCACACTTCATCCAAACTCTAGTATGCTCCGCGACATTCCAGGTCGCAGCACTTCAGATGGCAACGCCGACCTCTTTGTGACCGAGCCTGTCACAAACAGCGAAGGACACCACCAAAATGATCTCAACGACGACATATTTGGCTCTGCACCCTCGTCGCCCACTCTCCATGCCGAAGAGCATCATGGTGCGCGTCAAGCAAGAGATCGTGCCGGCGACCACCCCTCGGATGTGGCCCGTCTGAGATCGCTCCATGTCACCAACGGCTACCGCGAGGGCATATCCATCAGCAAAGAGCGGCACATCCAAGCTGGCTTCGACGAGGGCTATAGTCTAGGAGGCGAGATTGGGCTGCAGGCTGGCTGGTGCTTGGGCGTGCTCGATGGAATCAAGCGGGCTCTGTGTCAATCTAGACCCATCAACGACCAGATACAGGAGGAAGTGTTAGCCCTCTACGAGAAGGCCGAGGGAGAGCTGAAGACGGAAAGTCTGTTCAGCGAGGAGTACTTCAATGCGGAAGGCGTGTCGCTCTTTGGAGTGACACTTCGTGAAGGGCTGACCGAGGAAGATGTCACGGTTAGTGATGTGGCTGCTGCCCATCCTATGATATCGCGATGGCACAAGGAAGTAAGCGAGATGGCGCAGCGATTCAACTTAGATTTCCAGGCATGCCGAAGCAGCAGAGTAAGGCACTAGTTCCTGCCGTAGTTTACGTGAACTATGCCTTGACAACTCCAAATTGCGCTGGCTAAAGTCTCCGAGATATGGTGAGTACTCATGCTTTTGGTGCCACTGCTGCGCGCTCATGAGAAAACCACCCGAAGCCACGTTCAATCAGACACATTATCTGGACTCCACATTCTGTCAGCCTAGATGTTCTTCGCTTTTGCGCTCTCCGCTGGTCGCCACACCTCCAGTCCTTAGTCAGATCAGTTCGCCTCGCCGTGGAAAATTGGAGGAAACATGTGGTGTGCGTATGCGCAGTTGATCGTGGAGCATAGGGCGTTGGACCATTCGGTCATTTTGTGCATATCTGAGACTGTGGGTATGTCACGATCCATAGAAGCGTAGTGGATATGCTTTCTCCCAATGCAAGATGATTCTCGATGATAAGGCCGCTCCAAATTAAGTCCAGCCACAAAAGTCGCCTATATTAATTTCGGGCTCTGCTAAGGTTACGCTGGAGCTGTCTCTGAAGGAAGTACGCGCGCCCGCGACCATCTCCATGTAGGAAGGTCGCAGCACAGCCAGAGGGCCTCATACTAGCTTTTGCCACCTCTCGACTGTATTCTGAAGCCCGGACCGCCTCATGCACACAACCATATTCATGTAAACGATCCTCCGCCGCCCAGGCGAGATCAATCGCAGAACTTCCTCTTTCGGCATCTAAGGCCGCCGCACAGCCGAAAGTACAAATGTCGGTCAGGCTGTTTGTGGCTTGGCCCGACCAGGGTCCAGGCTCAAGTGGGACGACATGTCATTCAGACCTACGCTACGGAAGCCACGATCAAACAGCTGTTGGTTACCATCGCACTTCACACTTCACAATATTCCTTCTCTGCTCAATGACCTGAACCTGTGCTCTGATATGGCCAAGCAACAAAAAGACGAAACACAATTGGTGCTTGCCAGAGAGTTGAGAAATGTTCCCTGGTGCGAGCAATATGAGCGAATGATTTCTGGAATGCTGTGAGAACATTAAGACGAACCGTGATCCCAGACACTGATTCGGTACAGCTACGACTCCTTCACATCAGAACTGAAGAAAGCCCGCTTCAAGGCTCGTGCCTGGGCTCACCAGTACAACACATACTTCCCGCTCGAAGGCGCGGACGCAGATGAGGACGCTCTGACGGCAAAGCGCCAGAAGGACCTGGAGTACATCCTCGGTAGAGTAGGATCCGACGCGTACATCGAGCCGCCCTTCACGATCGACTATGGATGCAACATCAGCATCGGCAAGCGCTTCTACGGCGGATTTCGTCTCACCATTTTGGACTGCGGATTGGTGACGATTGGCGATCGGGTCATGGTTGGACCGAACGTGTCCATTTTCGCTGCCACACACGAGACCGAAGTGCCCAGCCGACGCGAGGATATCGAGTTCTCCAAGCCTGTGAAGATTGGAAACGATTGCTGGATCGGAGGGCATGTCGTCATTTTGCCGGGCGTGACGATTGGAAAGGGTTGCACCATTGCTGCGAGTTCTGTGGTGACGAAAGACATACCTGACTGGAGCATTGCGATGGGATCACCTGCGAGAGTCACTGGAAAGGTTACGCCGGTGGCTGATATAGACTGACGAACCCGTCATCATCCGATAGTTAGAGTTTTCATATTTGCCCTCGAGACCTACAATACAAAACGACATAATATATATTCTCTAGAATACTCAGAGCGCCAACGGCGCTATTTGTAAAAGAGCCTGTAAGCATTGATAGGAGAATATGCCTCATTGTTAAGACCTTAAGTATAAAGGCGGAAGATCTTCATGCCAATAGCAGAATAGCTTGTTGGGTTTGTCTACCTGTGTTGTAGTTTTGCTGTACCATCTTGAAACTTACGTTTCTATAAGGGTTGTAAAAGCGTACGACTATTGAGCCTTACGCGCTCTACAGAAGGCTTCTTAGATACTTTACCGAATATGAGATAGTACCATGAGTAAACACAACCTGAGGACTCGATATAACAACCTAAGGACTCGATATAACGACCTAAGAACTCCTGACAGACCGTCTTGGTGACGCCGCAGGAGCCAGAGATGGTAGCAACATCGCCGTAGTTTGCTGTCGGACGGGTCAATGATTTACCTCCCGTCTCGTCCCAGAAGCACGACTTACAGTTGATGCCAACCACGTCAGAAGTCACACCATTGAGCTTGACGTTCTCCACCACGACATTTCGTGGACCGCCATTGTTGCTGCAATCACCACAGCTGCGGTACAGCTTGCCGATATTCGTGTAAGTTCCGCCACGAATGGTGACCGTTCCTCGGCCATTGTGCTGGACGACCTTGTCGATGGCGTTAGTCGCGCCGCCACCTTCGATCAGAACGTTGCCGGTGCCGAGAGCAGAGATGGCGTCTGTCGATACAGGTTAGTAGTGAAAGAGAGAAGGTATTGTCGGAATCTCAAACCCACCCTCACAGACATCGCGGAACCAGACATTCTTCAAAGTGCAAGCACCCTTGCAGTGGATGCCCTCGAGTTGACGAGCACCAATGATGACGTTGGAGATACTGGCACCGTCGGCAAGAACGAAAACGGCGTTGTCATCACCGGTATCCTCGTCAGAGTTGCAGTCACGGCCGCGATCGTATTCCTGGTTTCCGAAGTCCCGAACGCCAGAGATGGTGCTGGGAGCGCTCAGAGAGATGATGTTCCCACTTCGTGTCGGGATGTTGAGTGTTTGAGCATTGCTCAAGGCTGCAATGGCAGCGACAACAAAGGTGGTGGAGAACTTCATGATGATGGTGATGTTCGTTGAACAAGAATATTTGATGATGTGCTTGGGATAAGATGCGATGATGTTCCTTGAATAAGAGTCTGTGATTGATACTGATATGACCTTGAGGCATGCCTTCAGCTTTATAGTCGAGTGAAGGACAATGCCTCTACGCCCATCTCTTGGTCATAATTCTCATAGTACGCTTAGGCGCCGAGCGTGCTCAGCACTCTACGAAGAAACAGTGTAGCGGTTTGTAATCCAGTTCACACTGTATCGTGGTTGATAGTTGAGTCAACAGGGGGTGAAGTCTCGTTGAGAATACAAGACACGCATATCGAGACCCAAGTGGAGAAACGATAGTGATGGCTCTGTTGTAGTGCCATGATCTAAGATCACTTACTATTCCGCGGCCTTTATCTGTTCCAGTCCGGTAACTTAGCAACAGGATTCTTGTCTGAAGATGCGGATGGCTTTCTACATCAATCATCAATGTGCAACATTCGACGTCGTTATGGGACCCAAGAATTGTAAATATTGTAGATTTCTTCGCACCCAACGGACATGCACATATGATGGTGACAAGGCGTATTGCCCTCGCGCGGTGGTGGAAGCGACTGTGGACAGTTTCAATTTAGAGTCGGGGCGACCAGTCTCGATTATGCTGAGACATTTCCAACATCCACCCAGACGGTCTCAGGACAAAGAAGCGATGAGGGTTAAGGACAGCCGCGCATATAGCGAAGGTGTTTTGGCACACATAGTTTCTACCGGAAAGCACCTCCATCTCCATAGCCTTGACACTTAAGTTTGAGTGAAATGGCTCGCTACTAGTCTAAGGTAAATCCGACCATTCGTTTCTGGTGCGTAGTAAGTTTTAGTGAATCAACATTTGGGTTGGTTTCTCCTGCGTTACACCAACGCTCCAGATCAGGCTAAAACTGCATAGCTGGGTATAGCGTCGACTAGCGAAGTTCGTCTTAGACGCTTCGTCGGTACCAATGATCCTGGCGAGTTATGAACCGTTTCAACGATTCCTACCTCATTTGGAGTACATTGCCCTCGAATTTTGACCTCAGAAGTAGTAGTGGATAAGTTTCGCAACCTCGAGGAAGGCCGCTACATCCCAGATCTAGATGCTAAGCTGGCTCAAAGGGGTTAGTGATTGAACAACTTTGCCTGACTTATGCCGTAGGTAGGGTGTAGTCACGTACGGTCGTCCTTACCCTAGTTTCGTGACAGAAGTATAGGCTTTTCCCTATTTAGGCTTAGCCAAACCCTTTCATGTCTCATACGCTACACTACCTTATGTAGCGGCCTTTGAAACCCCTAATCTAGAAGGCCAACAGTCCAGAGACGGATATGATCTATGTCTATGTTGGCTAGCACTTAGCGAGGTTGCGAGACTCATCTAGGGAGAGTGCAGCACCGCGACTGATGGCAGGGTTCTCCAGACTCTGGTGCATAGTGACGCTGAAGCTTTGGGGTCTCCTCGGCAGTCGTCGGCACTCGCCTTGCGAATGAGACATTGCTCTTGTAACTTGCGCGCAACAGGTTACAGATGGTTTATCATGGCAGATGGCTACGGATTAGGGAATGTAGACTGCAAGAACTTGATTCATTGCTAGGTGAAACATAGAACAACAAAGAGCATCAGGATGCTCCACCTCCAAGAAAGCAAGTTCCGTCATAGGAAACGCTGGAGCCTGGAGGACTAGGTGTTGAGCAAGCTCTTGTTGATCTCAGGGTATGCAAGACTAAGCATTAGGTTTCATCTGTACACCTCGCATGAACAAGAGAGCTCTGAAGCTAGTCCGTGGCTTGTACCCCTTCGTTGACGGTCACTGTGCCCCATACTGGTAGCCAGATGAGATCCATTGCTCGCTTGCTGTGCGTTCGCTACCCGGGACTGAAGTAAGGGGTCCTCTGGAAGGACTCCCATGTTTCCAAGCAAGTGATGCGCATCAACGACTCTTTCACTTCACCCACAACCGGCACCATTGGCGGTACGTTACAGCCTTGAGCATAGAATCAAGCTGATGCAGTACATAGCATGAAGCGCGCAAATATGTCTCAATGAGGAAGAACAGGTTGCCCGTGGTGAACAAGCAGAAGCAAGACGAGTGATATGGAATGGCTTCTTGGCAGGTTTGCCGCAGACCTGAGGCACAAACATGAATGGACAGCGGCCGGACCGCCTTGAACATGATTGTCTCGTGTGCGACATTTCGGTTGCACGTGCTTCGAGAATATTTGCCATGCAAAGTGTTCTCGTGCGGTCTTGCAAGCACCGTGTTCGCATTGCTTCTAGGGATCGCTGACCCAGCCACCATCAACAACATAACTGCTTCCAGTAATGGCGCTTGCGTCGTCACTCGACAAGAACAAGATGACTCTCGCAACCTCCTCTGGCTTCAGCACTCTCTTCAACGCTTGGGCATCCAGCGTCTCTTGCTTATACTTCTCCGTCAAAACCTCCTGAATCTGCCTCTCCGTGGCAATGCTTCCTGGCATGACACTGTTCACTCGGATTCCGAACTCGCCCAGCTCCCTTGCATGAGTCCGCGTCAGGCCCAGAATTGCAGCCTTGACGGTAGTATACACGGGCAGTCCTGTGGCGGGGATGCGCCAAGAAATTGAACCCATATTGATAATGGATCCCTGTCCGGCCTTCTTCATGGACGGGGAAAGGTACTGGGTCATGAAGAACATGTGTCGAAGGTTGACGTCGATGCTGAATTGCCAGATCTCTGGCGTGACTTGATCGGTCGGAGCGCGCGCTTTGCCTGCACAACACGCCGCGTTGTTGACGAGACAGTCAACTCCACCAAACTTGGAGATTACATCATCCGTGACTTCTTTCAAACGCTCAAGATCCGTGACATCGCATTGGTAGAAAGCTGGAAGTTTCGCGACACCAGCCTCCTTCAAAGATGTGATAAGCTTTGTAGCGGAAGACTCTGAGATGTCGAGGAGAATGACTTGAGAGCCTTGGTGAGCGAAGCCTTCGACTGCGGCAGCACCAATACCTTCAGCGCCGCCAGTGACGATAACGCGCTTGTTCTTGAGCGACGGATAGGTAGCGTATTGAGACATGCTGGCGTCTCCTAGGCACTGCGTCGATAGTGCGGGTTGTCAGGATTGTTGAGGGTACGCAGTGTTCGTCGTCCGCAGGTTGTGCACCACCTTGACTAAGAGCAAGCGTGCCCAGTTGTTTTATACACGCCCAACTTTCTGGGTATATGAGGTCGGCTTCGAATCCAGATGCCGATGGATGTGGAGCTCTGGAGCTCTCGCTGGGGCAAGACTGCGGAGTAACCTCGAGACGACACCGAATAATGGTAAGCAAAAGAATTCATCAATACCGCACTTGCGCTGTCGTGGACGACCCGTTCAGCGGTACCATTTTGGCCTGCGGCCTGAGTATGATTTGTAATTTGGATGGAGTGACGTTTGCATCGCAGACTCTTTGGGTTTTGGATCGGTGGGGTAGAGAAGCACGGTGGACGAAATAGTCTAGGCCAGGTTGAATCCCGCCCTCTTATCGGCGTGTGAACGATGGCGAATTGCAGCGCATGTATCATCAGATCGTCACTGCAGCGCCAATACCGCGTGGAGGCCCATGCATTGGTCGCGATATGTTATGTCGCATCACTCATATTTCGAGCATTGACTTCATCGCTGTCTCGACTCCTCTGAGCCAGCGACCCTTCTCCTCGAGCTCATCAGCTACGCCGCCATTCTCTCTTCTCCGTCGCGCCTCCTTGGCTTCCTCGACAGCCTTGGTCTTGCGCATCTGAATAGGGCCGAGCTCATCCTGCAAACGCTGCACCTCGGCCTTCTTGGCAGGCAAAGCGGCCTGGAGTCGTTCAATTTCGAGATCCATGCTTTGCAATTCCTGCTCGCGCGCCTGCAAAAGGTCCAAAGTTGGTCGTAACGGCATAGCCATTTCCGGATTTTCAGATCTAGGTTCCTGCTTCTCTCGCAGAGTCTCAATGAGCTCGCGCAGATTCTCAATCTCGCCTGGTAACGCTTGAAGCTGCGCTGTGTGGAGATTGATTTGCTCATAGCCTGAACGCACTGTCAACCTGTGAGGATTTCGGATGTGCTACAACGACGACTCACGCCTTGCCAAGTTTCGGCCCTGCTCCTCCAGCTCGCCAATCATCTCCCGTACTTCCTCCTTCTTCTGCTTGAGGGCTTCTTTGTCGCCTTTCAGGGCTTCCTCCAGCTCTGCATTCTCAGCGGCAGTTGCGAATTCTGGCTGCTCTGCTACCACAGCGCGTAGGAAGCGTTCTTTGGTAACTTGCTCGACATAGCTGAATCGGAGCTTCGAGAACAACTCACGATAATGTGTGAGGTCTGCTGCAAGGGTTGCCGGCGTCTGGGCTTTGTGGTCAGAGAATGATGTCGAGGAGCGGCGCAAGTCTGTGTTTTGAGATTGTGCTATGAGGGCGGCGTTGAGGATTGGCTCGGATAGCGAGAGGATTGAGAGAGTCTGAGGCTGTTGAAGTCGCTTGAGCGCGGTCGCAGGATCCATCACCGCACTTTGATATTGTCCCACAGGCACTGTAGTTTTGGAGTATCGATAGATGATGCTGTGGTAGGCAAAAGTCGCCATGTTTTGGTCGCAAGCCGATTGTGTTCGTTTCACTGCTATATCGGGCTAGACCGCCATCACGGGCACGGGCCGCCGCCGCCGTACCCTGCGTCATGTCTGCTTGCTGCACCGTCGACCTCATATGACAGTAGTGAACCGCCGGATCTCTTTCCCTCCATTTCTCGACCTCGGCTTGACTGTTTGGATGAAATGTCTGCGCAAGCGGACTTTTCTGATGATTATGTCGCCCATATACTGCGACGCGACGCCGAGAAGAAGGGCCAAAATCGATGCCTCTCAAACGGACTGGGATCTTTGCTCGGAGGGAGAAGCAGACCAAGAAATGATGCGCCGAAGCCTAACACCCGTTTCCTAAAACACATCGTCAGAGAGGCCGACAGCCACAATGCTGCTCTGAAGGCAAAAGAGGAAGAAGACTCGCGGAAACGAATGCGAGATCTGCGAAGAGATCGAGACAGGGATGCGGGAAGAGGCAGACGACAAGCCGACCAACTTCTGTCGCATTTGGGAGATCCAGCCGGAGTGCGGAAGAAACAAAGACGGCCAGATGATGGCGGGCGGGGGGAGAAGCGTAGACTACCGAGATCAAGGTCGCCAGCACGCTCAGCGTCTCCACTTCGAAGGCCTGGCAAGAACCGGTCGCATACATCGCCGCAACTCGATCCTCCTGCTGCGAAGATACACCAGCGAATCGATCAGTTCGATAATCACGACATGGCACTTCGTCCGAATAGCAACGATGCTGGTTCAGACTCCGACCCTTTAGAGTCGGCGATCGGCCCAGTACCCGCCCCACCAATAAGAGCCCGTGGACGTGGCGCGCAAAGCAATTCCACCATGGATGCTCGATTTGATCCCAAATACGATCCGAGCGTAGACGTTGGGCGAGACATGGACGAAGAAGGTGAAGATTGGGATATGGCCTTAGAGGCACTGAGGGACAGAGCGAAGTGGCGAAAGTCTGGTGCAGATAGGCTGAGAGCTGCAGGCTTCACAGAGGAAGAAATTAAGAAGTGGGAGGGTGGAGGTAATGGGATACGAACTGATGGTTCTGCGGAGAAGGATATCAGTGATGTAAGATGGAGTAAGAAGGGCGAGGGCAGGGAATGGGATCGTGGGAAAGTGGTGCAAGGCGATCATGTCGACGTCAAAGCCGATTGGGGTCGGCTGAAAGATACTTGATTCTGGGTGATGCTTAGTCTGAGTCACTGCGCATTCGGCTTTCTTCCCAACTTGTTGTTTGGAAACATCCCTACGTCTCGCACAGAAATCTCGCGTCTTTTCGAGAGACGAGGCAGGGTGTTTGGCAAGAAAGCCAGTCAGCCCAAGTAGAAAGCGTCTATGCGGTTATGTGGAAAGAAGGAGCTGATCAACCGCAGAATGGTGAGGAGCTTGTTATGAGGCTTCGAGAGCTTGCATCCCCATATCGCTTGTAGCTCCTTGAAAGCACCGCGTCTTCGAGGTTAACTTGGGGACGCGCGCAAGAACAACTTACTGAGCATGAAACGCACAATAGAGCACTAGCTCTGCAGTGGCAGACATAGATCCGGACATCAGCGAGCGAATGTCGCATATGGCACAGCTCTGGTCAACGAGGATCATGTCCTTGTCATTCAGCCTTATGTGCATCTGTGGATACGACGTTATCATCGGTGCAGCTTCTGGGATTGATGCTTGCTGTACCAATGCATGCGCCGCGATCGAGCGGCAGGAGTAGCCTCCTGGCCGTCAACACTCAAGCCCTGAAAACTCAGAGTTGAATTTGGAAGGCTGGCCAAAGATCAATATGGCTTCACCACGTTCACATACACTTCGGATGTTAACCACGACGCCAACGTGAACACGGCCACGACTGTCTCTGGAGCTCATTTTCGACATGTTGATCGAGCTGCCATCTGTGCCGGCATTTCTGTCAACCACATCGGTATTGTTGTCTTCGCTCAAGCCAACGATTGGTAGTGAGTCTGCATATCAATATGGACGAAGCATTCTTCGTTTTTCGTGAAGCAGCCAAAACAATGCTCGGGCAGAGTCCGATAACATCTTCTTGTGACCGCAAGAATTGCAATGAGGTAGCATGGTCGACGTCGCGTCTAACTATGGGTGTTCTTAAAATCGCACAACTCACCTCTCATCTTGTGGGCAATCTGCTGGAATGGACTTGGCTAAGACTGCGTCTGAGGGCTACATGAATCAAGGATTTGGATCAATGATGTCTGTCTTGGAAACACCTATACGCCATTGAGAAGTGTGAGGCCTGACACCGCAGGCGTAAAGAGTCTTTTGAGTCGTATACACCTAGTAGACATTTTAGAGAACCAGAAAACATTGATGCGGGTGCGACAATTTTCACATTTACCAAAACCGCTTTGTCCATCACACGCTTGACACTGGTCGACAGAAATACAGTTCTCACCCAATGAAGGACTTGGAGGCAGAGCAAACGCGTATGTTATCGACGAGGCTTGCTGCGAACACTATCGCACTCCGTCCGACCGGAATCACCCCAGTTGCATGGAATGCGGAGGGATCGGCATGGGTAGCTACCTGCTGCATGGGGTTGGGAGACCCAGAACAAAGTTCGATATCAAGCCTATCTATTCGCGCTGCGACTCTGCCGCATCCGTTCGTCTGATAAGGAACCAACTTCTCCTCACGCGCCATATAGTATCTCCCAACACCACGCCTGCGGCCATGGTGTCTTTGCCTGCGGCCAGGCAAGGATGCGATCCTGGTCGTCCTGTCTCCCGAATGCCTGTATCCGGTTCGACCAACGACAAACCCTCCATTTGCGATGTTCGATTGCACACCTTCTGCACGCACAGGCGAAAAATAGCAACATGCGGTTAGGCATGAACCTTATCCTCCACGCGACCATGTGAAGACCATGTGCGTCGGAAGTGAGCTATATTCCTGGTCCCTACAGGCATTGCCCTCACCCTGTTTCAAGTGCCGATTGCTTAGCTTATCGGCGCTCCCAAGTATCAGGAATCCTTTGGGCGCTGTCCAGACCCTTAATCAACTGCTTCTTCGTAGGCCTGATATCTGATTGACGTATATCTTCCCGAAGCCCGCCGGGGACAGATGTCGCACGGAAGAAACTGGTGCTCTGTGGTGATTGACGCTGAGCGAACATTGCATCGAACGCTGGCCCAAAATGGGAGGTCTGCGGCAGAGATTGAAGAAATTGGAGGTTGCGCAGCCCAAAGCTGGAAACTATGCCATTGATCGATACACCTCTCCAGGTACAGAACGTGTTCCAGGACCGGGGGAAGTTAGGAATTTACTGACGAACCCTCTAGATCTGGTCCCCATGACCAAGGAGAGAAGGACTTGGGGTAGCTGGGACTTCGTCTCGTTCTGGTCAACTGGCAGTATGTGGAAGGCGTTCATCCGAACAGCATTGAAGGAGGTGCACTAATCGAACACAGGCTTCGCAATCTACAACTATTCCACAGGCTCAGCATTGATCGCGTTTGGCCTAAGTGGAAAACAAGCACTAGCAGCTGGGATATTCTCTCCAATTGCACTGGCAATACTATGCGTCCTCTGTGGTGTAAGTCTGGTGGCATGAAGGCATCTGACAGGGCTGCAGCTAATAGCCATCCCAAGTGGCCTGGGAGCACTCATCACGTATGCTATAATGTCGCTGCCAGAAGCTCCTTCGGCATGAGGGGCACATACTTCCCGATCTTGATTCGAGTCATCCCCGGAATCGTATGGAATGGAATTGAGTCTTGGTGGGGAGCGCAAGCCATTTCGACGTGCATAGGCACATGGTCTTTGAAATGGGCGAACTGGTCTCATCCTCTTGCTGGTGGGACGATGGAGCTCAAAGACTTCATCGGTTACATTATCTACAACATCATCTGTGAGTGCAGTAACGCATACGACCTGACATTCTGTCTCGCTGATGTGTTCTGTAGACATGTTTGTCATCTGGCTGCCTCCGGAGAAATTGGACAAGCCGTTTCTCGTCTCCTTCTGCGGCTTCACGATGACTGTCTTCGGTCCGTATACTCGAAGCTCGTTGTTTCAGCGCCGCTGACCTATGCTTCTAGGCATTCTCATTTGGTCAGTACACCATGCTGGCGGCACTGCAGGACCCTACTTTGCGCATGATTACAAAACCGACTCAATCTTGGCCAACTCTGTCGGTAAGTGATTGGTATGACCACAGGGATAAGCATCAATCTGAACAATATCACAGCTTGGGCGGTCATCTATGGAGCCACATCTGTTCTCGGTAACATGGGAACGGTCACTCTCGGGCAAGCAAACTGGTGTCGATTGGGGAGGACATCCACGCAAAAGTCCATGATTGTGCAGGTCATTGCCCTGGTCATCATGACTTACACAGTCTGTAAGTGCTACACGGACAGCTCTAAGTCAGGGATGAAACACATGAGAAGACTAACATCATGCAGTCGCTCTTGGTATTATAGCCACTTCTGCCGCGAGTCAAACATTGGGTGCTGCATACTGGCAGCCGTATCTTCTGCTCCGAGAGATACAGAAGTATCACAATAACTCTTCTTCGGCGCGAGCTGGCGTGTAAGTAATGCCGAATTTGACGATCCGCATATACTGACATCTTCAGGTTCTTCGCCTCCGCAGTCTGCGCTTGGGCACAGATCTGCGTCAATGTCATTCTCAACTCGACCGCCGTGTCCATGGACATGCAGGCTTATGCCCCGAAGTGGATCAATATCCGACGAGGGTGAGCCATTTGATCACAGCACTTCTAGAAATTTACGCTGACCATGCATCGCTCCAGCGCTTACATGATCGCCTTCATCGCCATAGCTACCAATCCTTGGAACCTTACCGTCAACGCTAAGACGTTTATTGCTGTGCTGAACGGGTGAGTTGGCTAAACCCTGTATCAGTGGTCATGGCGACCTGACGCATTGTGCAAAACACAGATTCGGTATATTCTACGGCCCCATGTCTGGAATCCATGTCACGGACTTCTGGATCTTGCGAAAGAGACATCTCAAGAGTGAGGGAACCCCAAACTATTGCTCACGCGCTATACTGACTCTCTGCCGTAGTGGACGACCTGTATCGTGGGAACAGCGATTCAATCTATTGGTTCTGGCATGGCTTCAACCCCCGGGCGTTCGCCGCATTTGTCCTTGCCATCTGGCCTGCGATGCCCGGCTATATCAGTGAGCATTACCTCGTCGATACGCAAGACTGTGGCTGACATGTATCACAGTGGGCGTAGCGGATTTGAACCGGGCGCCGAATTCGTGGATGAAGTTGAGTAGGCTGGGATTCATCACAGGTGCGTTCTGCTATAGAGCATTTCCTGGTAGAATAAGCACTGATTTCCTACAGGCTTCTTCCTCTCCTCCATCATATACTATCTCCTCAGCAAAATCTTCCCCCCTCCCGGACTCGAGGAGGGTAGTCTCAAGCACGACGAGGACGAACTCATCCTCCCCACCGCTTTCCGCCAAGATGTTCCCACGCAAGGCAAGTTCTCCGAAGTCGCCGACGGAGAAGCGGTCAGTGAGGTCATCGTTGGCGAGGCCGTCAGTGAGAAGTCGAAGTCGGAAAGCGGTGCAGGTGGAGGCCAGGACGAGAAGAATGGGGATAAAATTACAGTGATCAAATCGTGAGGCTATGGAGCAGGAGGCTACTGTGAGAATTGTCGAATTGGCTAGAGATACCCGTTATGCTACCGGCGTTTGAGATAGAGCAGCTGGCATCACCGTCGTGATACTATTGTCGTGGGAGGGTCCAGCTCGTGCGATCACTAGATTATTGTCAAAAACCACTCATTTGCCCAAGGCTGTTTCTGAACAACTTCACCGCACTATAGAGCCGAGCACATCCCTCAGAATGTCTTCGATGTCGTAGCCTTCTGGAAACACGTGGCCGAGGATTCAAAAGAAGTAGATAGACTAGGAGCTGAACCCTGACATATCATTACATCCTCGAATACAGACGTCAATCACGAATCGTTGCATGCTCGCAAACATCGATGCGGATCCCGCGTGGTAATCGCTTGTTGACCAGCTACTGACAGCGCCCGCGCGAGGAATCTATCGTGCGAAGGAGAAACAGAGATGTGATGGAGTTAGGACGTGGTCGTGGCAAGCGGTCAAGTTTGTGCAAGGGTAGGAGACAGGTCACCTGGTGCGCTGACGTGCGCTGGGTTCAAAGCCGAAGAGGGCCAAGGCGCGATCGAAAGCGAAGACAAACCGAGAGGACGACTTCGTGGGGCGGACAACATGATGTGATCAATGATGTCTCACTGTCACTTACCAGTGCGACCCGGAACTGATCCTTCGCAATTGGCCTTGCCAGTTTTCTTCTCCTCCCTAGCAAGGCGGAAGCGTGATCTTCGCACATCTCATATTCATGCATTCAGTCCTCTGGACAGTGACTACTAATAGAGTCTCGTTCTCTGGCGCGGGTATGAATCGTCCGCATAAGCATTATAATCCCAGAATGACATAATCTCGTTCAATCGTGGTCATCATCTCCCAAGCGCACTATTTCTGGCCGCCATCGATCCATGCCTGTTGAGCAGCTGGGCTCAACTCAATTAGCCGGTCCATCCCAGCCACGAAGACGCCGTCCAATCTGAGGAGAGCCAGGTTCAACAAATCACAACTTCGGCTCTTGATTCGCAAAAGACTTCTCCACGCGTTAAGCAATTGCAAGCACTCCTTGGCATCGGCCAGGGTTGGCGAGGTGATAAAGAGGAGGAGCATGAAGCTGGACGCGATAGTGAAGTTGGTACGGGCGTCTGCAGACAGGGATCCTTGTCAGTCATTCATCCTCTTCCAATACGGCTCTCGTCATTCCGAGACAGGAATGAAAGTGCAACTTACAACTTGCCCAGAAGGCTTCCAATTCCCGCGCATTGAGAGTTTCGAGAAATTCGGAAATCTCTTTTGCCACTGCCAAAGCGCCTGTTCGCAAGGCTGTGACTGCAGCTGCGTTCGCGTCGGTAACCCGTGGTCGTAGCATGGCCCTGAAAAGCTCGATTTTGGCGGTGATGTACGCCAGTTGGAGGGAACCATTTCCGTCCAATTCGAGCTGGACTGATCTTCGTCGTGTGCTGTCGGGAGAGCCGATGGAAGCAGCACTAGCTCCTGGCTGGCAAGGAAGAAGTCCAGCTGGAAGTGCTTGAAACCATTCTGTCAGGCGGATGCGCAGTGGCTTCGCAACCTCCAGCGTCGCCTCTAGGCTGGTGTGGAGTTGGCGTGTAGCTTTGATGCTGAAGAGATCTCGGAGAATGTCGTTGACGATGATGGTCAGCTCGCATAGCTTGATGAAATGTGTGCAGCTGAAATCAATTTTCTGATCATCATCGAATTTGCGATCTGCTTCGGGAAAGTCGTCCTCCGTGAGCGCAGGTACGTCCCAGTCGTCGGAATTGATATGGCTGCTGCGCCCGAAGTTCAACGCCAGCCACTTGTCTTGGATATAGACAGCCCAGGCCAGCCGCTTTCGTTGTTTGATCTCCCACAACGGCAGTGGCCAGTCTGTGGGGTCTCTATTGATGCCTAACGCTTGTGCGATGGAGACTGCCGTGGTCATGATCACCCATTTGAATGGAGTGTCGCTGACATGGCGATTCGTCGGACGTCGCTGCACAAGCAGGAGTAGGGTTTGCAACACCGCGATGTTCGGAGTGTGTAACAACGGTTGACACGAGAGCCACGCAATCTTGAACAAGACATCTGCCGAGGGTGGCGTGTACACATCAACGCACAGTTTCTCGTCCCAGGCGCAGAATGGCAGCGCGTGCCCGTAGATGGCGGCTAATACGCACGGAGACACCTCGCGTGGCTCTCGTACGCCATGAGCGTCTCTTTCGCCTCCCTCTCGACTGAGCACGGGGAAGTACGGCTGCACGTACTTGTAGAAAAGCTGGATCAGCCGCCGGCCTGTCTGATCATCCACCAGCTCACTCAGCTCCCGACGCCATTTATCATTCGTGTCCGACTTGTCTTGCGGTTGAGCCTTCGCAGCCAGAGCATTGTGCTGGATCTGAAAGAACGTGGGAATGTTGCCATCGTTGTCGACTGGGCCGCTGTTCATCTTGCGCATTCGTACCGACTGAAAGGAGGCTTCGTTGTACTCGTCGTATCGATATCTGGACAAAAGATATGGATCGCTTTCACCACTGATCCCGATGATCTGGGCGTTGCTGGAGTTCTGACGATCCAGCGAAGGCTCGCCGCTGGTAGAGTCAAAGGGCAGGTGCAGATTCACGGGAAGCGCTCCAGATTGAGACTGTGGAGATGTGGCCTCCATTGACGCGCTATGGCGGTACTGGTGACTGGGGAAGTTATGATCGTGGGTGTTATTTGTAGTGGTTGAAGCAGACATGGGCTCGAATGTCTCAAAATTGATCGGTTCTTCATACAATGCTGGGTCAAAGGCAAACGTCGGGCCCATGCTACCGCTACTGCTCATGGTTGGCATTCCTGACATTTGGAATGGATTGATGCCATTCTCCCATGGCAGAAACTCATGCTGAATGTCCAAGGCCGGAAGTCCCCCATTGTTGAAGTGCGGGCCGTGGTCGATGCTGCCGTGCGAGGAGTGCCTGAACATGCTATCGCCTTTCTTCTCGGCTTGCTGCTCATTCGGCCGGCGCCTCTTGGCCGGAGACTCCACAAATGTGCATTCCTTGTTGTACCGTATGCAGAGCTCGCACGGAGGAGCACTCTCCAAGTGGCACGCGGCCTTCTTATATCGGCAGAAGTCGCACGGCCGCTTGTTCCGCGACTTGTATGCTCGCGCTCGGTCCGTCGCATCAGGCTGAGTCTGGGCCTGGACCTGGGTCGGGCCACGGGTCGGGCTGCCGTGGCCATTGGTCTGAGAGGTGAATGAAGGCATTGGCGGCGGGGGCATGGACGATGGCGGCGGCGGAGGGTACGAGTGGTGGAGGAAGGACGGCAGTTGGGGGCCTTCCATAGTTATGACCGACATGTGGGTATCATGGGCCAACGAGGGTCGGATGGGCAGCTCGTGCCAGGATGTTGCTGGTCCCAACGTATGTACCCGCAACGGGGGCGGTTCGCGTGAAGTTGCAGCGCAATGCTTGGGAGTGCTTCGCTCTCCACCACCGCCGTCCAGCACCGATAGCGGCAGCGAGACTCATGATCGACGTGTCGCAGAGGGCTCACGGGCGCTGCAGCCAATCCACGGCACCCATGCGGCAAATAGACGCGCTATGGATTGCTAGCGATGCGAGCGTGCAGGGAGGGCGGGGGGAGATGCAACTCTGGAATCTCTGCTACGACGACGGCATTACCCTTCGGTCAGCCCAATGCGTCTTGCCGCCTGCCGCCTTATCGTGGCGCCCTCGTGGCAGATACATGTCGGCCGAATTCCGAGCACAGGCCGCGAACCACCGAGGCACCAACCACCGCCCTCGCTTTCACCTTGCCTTACCTCACCTCCCTGCCGGCGTGAGTAATGGCATTGGCAATCACCGGCTGTGGCTACAGGTGAGGGAGCACCTCGTCACCGGACCACGCCCTCCACACCCTCCTCCACCACCCGCGCCCTCACCATCTCCAGTGCCATGCCCGAATTGGTGCCTGGCTCCGACCATCATCACGGACTGCCCTGCGTCGCAACCTGGTCGTGCGCCATACCTGTGATAATGCACGATAAGTAGCCATCGCCGCCGGCCCGGCTACATCTTCACGCCCTTCCACCATCCTCGCCGGACCGCGGTGCAACGTTCGACTCGGCAGCGGGGTTGCTACAGTGCAATGCCTCCGATTGACTTCCGCATGGCCCGCAAGGCCAGATGCCATCACGGGCGAGCGAGAGGCCCGTAGTAGGCGAACTTCACGCAAAGTTGGCCGAATGCCACACGTATAGCTTGCAGCAATCCAGCTCACCAGAATCTCTTCCTTTCTCTCTCGGCCTCTTCCAACGAACTCCGCCATCGCCGCAAACAGATCCGCCTGGAGATCTCCCGCCACAATTCCAGCCATGGCGCGAAAGATCCGAGTGGCGGCGGCTCAGATTGGCGCAGTGCATCGCACCTCTCCCCGGGCTGAGACGTTGCACCGAATGCTCAGACTGCTCGAAAGTGCCGCTTCGCAGGGTGCTGAATTCGTCCTCTTCCCCGAAACAGGTAATCTCAGATATCAAAAATCGCCGCATCGGGCAGCTTCTCATACCCGACAGCCTTCACAACCTTCTTCCCACGCTATCTGATCGAGGACCAAACAGAACTCGATGCTTTCTTCGAGCACGGTGACATCAGGACCGCGCCGCAAACAGCGCCTCTGTTCGAGAAAGCTAGAGAGCTCGCTATAGACATTTCAGTGGGATTTGCAGAAGCGACCGACGATGGCGAGACGTTCAACACTTGCATATATTATCATGCCAAGACGGGTTCCGTCCTATCAAAATACAGGAAGGTCCATCTGCCAGGCGATTTTGAGCCATTCAAGGACCCAGATGCCACAAACCAGCTTGAGAAGCGCTACTTTAAGCCAGGAAATCTGGGCTTTGAGGCCTTCCGCGTGCCCGGTCTGGCGGGGAACACTGAGCCGATATTTGGCATGATGATTTGTAATGACAGGCGATGGAGCGAAGCTTGGAGATGCTATGGTCTCCAAGGCGTTGAAATGGTCCTCTGTGGCTTCAACACAGCTGGATTTGCTCCACATCTCTGGGGCGCTGATCTAAACCAAGATCCTGTCAAAGCAGAGGAGGATGCCATCTTCCATCATAAGCTGACAATGCAAAGTAATAGTTACATGAACGCAACGTTCAGCGTGTGTGCGGCCAGATGTGGACTGGATGACGGCAAGTACAATCTCATAGGTTCTAGCTTGATCATTGACCCAGAAGGGAAAATCCTGGCCGAGACCAAAACGAAAGAGGATGAAGTGATCGTCGCGGATTGTGATCTGCATGCTTGTCGACAAGGCAAAACGAGGACGTTTGATTTTGGAAGGCACCGTCGTATCGAACACTATAGGCGGATCGTCGAGCAAACCGGAGTCATCGAACCGCCTCGTCTCGAAGAACGACCATCGGATCAAACAAATGGGCGGACTGCATCGAACAGCATTACTCGCGGGCTTACTCTGCCAGCTCGACCATCGCAAGAGAAGAAGATCCGCATCCTCCTCTGCAATCCTAACGCTACTCAATCGATGACCGAGTCCTGCCAGAAAATGGTCTCCGCAACGCTCCCACCCGATGTCTCAGTGACAGGATTCACAGGCCCCGCAAATGACGCCCCGACTGCCATCGAAGGCCTCTTCGACTCCGTGCTGTCATCAGCAGCATGTGCTAGGGCTTTGATACCCGTACAAGAGGCGGAAAAGTACGACGCCATCCTGGTGGCGTGCTACTCGAATCACCCACTGATACCAATGCTGCGAGAGGAGTTTGATGTTCCTGTCATTGGAATCATGGAGGCGAGCCTGATCGCTGCAAGAACACTTGGAGGCAGATTCGGGATCGTGGCGACCAGCGCGCGGAGCAAAGTGATGCATCAGGATGCTGTGAAAGCCTACGGCATGGATGGCTTCTGTGCTGGTATCGAAAGTTGTGACCTGGGCGTTCTAGATCTGGAACGCCTTCCTCGAGAGGATGTGCTGAATGTCATGCGCGGTGTTGCTAGGAAGCTGGTCGCCCAGGGAGCGGAGGTACTTACGCTAGGTTGTGCTGGCATGACAGATATGAAGACTGCTGTCGAGGAAGTCGTGCAAGAGGAAGGAGTACAGGTGATCGACGGAGTTGTTGCCGGCGTGCAGCACTTGGCTGGTATTGTAAGAATTGGGGGAAAGACCAGTAAGAAGGGACTATACAAATCAAGCCAGGCTGGAAGGAGGAAGCGGGGTCAAGAATATGTTTGAGCAATGAAGCGTGCATTGGCAGGATGCCGTGAACCGCCGACAAGAGGGCCCGCATGCCGATTCTTCGACACGGCGGCTAGTGGGTGACTCCAAGTCAGGTCCTTGCTCCCGATAGTGCATTCCAGATCACCCACTCAGGTGTGCGGGTGAATCAAATCAGCGCAGAACCTCCTCCCTCCTGCCAAGGATAGGAGATCAGCCAGTCTCCGAGCTCGAGCTCATTCACTTGAGACCAGGTTCGTCTCACCGGTCCGTCATCGTCGCAAGATCCCGTTTGACTCTGCATCGGCAAAGCCTGCCGACGAACGGCATAAGAATGTTATACAGCCGACATCGATCGCACGTAAGACGACAGTGATCAACAACTCGAGCTTTATAAGAATCTGCAATTTATCGCATGCCCACATCTCACACACAAACCTCATTCTCAACCCCGCAAGACCTCGTACGGCAATGTAAGCATGATCAGACCCAAACAGCCCAGGTAAGTCCCAGTAACACCACCACCACCACCACCACCACCAAAGCAGACCCTCACCAAACCCACCCCCTTCACAGCCGAGCCGTCTGCCCCGCCTGCGCCGGCAGCGGCAGTCTTCACCAACACTGCTGCACCTCACGAACCTGCACGCACTGCTTCGGCAGAGGCACCATCACCATCACCTGCCGAACCTGCGGCGGCGCGGGAACCATCATGACGAGCCACGGCCGCGGATGAGAGATCGAAGATCCCCCGACAAACGATGTCCATTGGGTTGGAGTCAACGCCGCGAGGCACCAGGCCCCTTTTCTTTCTCGCTCTTGATTTTTCTCCGTCCTTATTAAACCACATGCAATCCATCTTCAAATGTGAAAATTTAAAAAAAAACCCCCGGTCGTCGGGTATCGGCGGCATATGTGTGGTTCCGTGACTCACATTATGGGAAAAAGGCGATTGGTGTGGCCCCGAATGCAACGCTGCAGGCATTGGGAAGCTGGGCGGGGGTAGGCTGTATGACGCTGGGCTGGGGAGGATAGGACAGGACAGGACAGGACAGTAGTGGGGGATCTGACCATTGTGTCTTCGTTCGTTCGTTCGTTTTCTTGCGAATGGGAGAGGGAGTTCGGTAGGACTTTCGTCAAGTTTTCTTGTTGTGGGAGCTGATGGCAAGCGCGCGGGTGAAGCGTGTGTACGGCTGGGATAGACAGCTGATTATGCCGGCACTTGTCGCACGAACGGGCTGATATTGTCGTCATTGGGGGGATTCTGCTCTGGGCCTCTGTGGTTCCGACGGAGTGTGATGAGCCGCACCGAAGCGGATATCGGCATCCATAGATCTGGGCATGCAAGTAGTGTGGTAGAAGCGCGGCTAGATTTCCCCGACGATAGGCGAGATCCAAGAAGCGAGAAGTTGTAGATGGTACAAAGTCCTCGTGATTCGTGCTCTCGGGCTGTGATGATGCTCTTAAAGTACAGGTAAGCAAGGAACGCATCCTCGGCCTATATATCTTTTCGCTTCCCGAAAGTGAACGCGTCTGGCGCCAGCCCAGCTGAGTGACTCCCGGAACCGATGCTCTCTGCTCGTTTCAATCAGCTGTGCCTACCGCTTCTTGCCTTTGGACTTCTTGCGGTCCTCCTCGTCGAGGCCACCCTCCCGATCTTTCTTCGCAGCCTTCTTCTCCAACTCGTCCCAGTCTTCACCTTCTTCTTCATCGGAGATCTCCTCCTCAGAAGCTTCAGCTGAGGCATCGTCGTCGAACTCTGACTCGTCTTCGGAGCTCTCTTCTGATGCCAAGTCTTCCTCCGAGACTTCGAAAGCAGACTCCTCAGACTCCTCCTCATCGCCCTCGTCGTCCGACTCTTGGCCGAGGAACGACCAGCCGCCGTCCTTGAAGAAAGTGTGAGGGTCTTGGATGACGGTCTTCATGATAGTCGCCCAGTTGAGGTTGAGTGGACCTTCTGAGAACGGAATGTCGACGCTGTCAAGCCAGTCTCTGACACCATCGAGTGCTTCCACTGGAATCGTGTTGATGTGTGCTGGTGGTCTGGTGAAGTCTTTGAAGACAACGACCATGTCGAACTGCTTGAGGCCGAATTGAACACGTTCCAGATGTACAATTTCGATGTCGTTGAGGGTAATGACCATAAAGGGAGGCTCAGTCAGCTGCACCAGGCAATCTGCCGTAGGTTGGATGAGAACCGATGATCTGCTCGGCACACCGTTGAAGCCAAGGTCTCGGAAGGGTATATCGACAGAGACACCTTCGCTCTTGCCAGCGTCGGCGATCTTCTCACAGAAATTCTTGAATTCCTTGTCGAGTTGTGCTCGTCGTCGCTTTTCTTCCTGCTCGGCTTCGAACTCTTCCTCGTCGCCGTAGCGATGCTTACGCTTCCGGTTCCCAGTTTCGTCGAATTGCATCTCAGTTGCCTCGCGGTAGAACTGCACATCCTTGGTCTTCTTCTTGCCAATGATGATTGGATTGATCAAGTGAAGATGGATGATGACGATCAGCTCACCCGCACAAGGCTGGAAGAACAGATGCTTGACATTACTGAAGAGGATGTCAATCTTTTGGTTGCCGAGGTGGTTGTAGCGCAGACCGTTCTGGTGAATCTCTACAGCACCGCCGACTCGCTTGCTCTCCATCGCGGGACGCATGTAGATGTTGTCTAGTCTATGCGGGCGACGGTTTCGGATCTCGGCCAGCTTGTCCTGTTCAACGACATCTTCCATGTCTTTCTTCTCCTGCTCCTTGCGGACCGCAGCCTTCTTCATCTCAGTGATCTGTGACGAAATGTCGTCCATACGACCCGACTCCTTGTTCCTGAATGTCAAGGAGCGGATGAACTGCGCAGTAGGATCCTCGAATGGCTGATCGTCTCTCCGACCAACACCTTGGCCAGGAGACAGGAAGTTGATACGCAAATAGGTGAAACCACCTTCGGTACTCGTCGTCGCGTTCTTGATGGTATTGATGTGGAAGGGTACCGGTCGGCCCATGATCGGAAGAATGATGGTGTAGTTCTTTTGGTCCACGAGAATGGTCAAGTCCTTGACGCGATTCGGGAACTGTGCATCGCGCTTGTAAGATTCGAAGCGCTTGAACTTCTTCTCTTCCGTCCCGTTCAGGTTGCCGTGTCCTTGCTGGTACTTCTCAAGACCCTCCTTCTGCTTCTTGTCGTGTATCTCTTTCTGATGTGTGCGCCGAGCAGCCTCTTTCTCCTCGTTCGCAGTCGTACCGCCCTGTGCTCGCAATCGCGTCTTTGTTATGTTCGACGATGCTACAGCTCCGACACGTGGGTCCTTCTTCGCCTTAGGTTTCTTCTCCTCTTCTGACTCGTCATTGAAGAAGAATGATGCGCTCTCCATATCACGGGGTGCATCCTTGGTAAAGCAGTATGCCTCGTTGCCGCTCGTCACTCGGACGGTGTCACTCAGCATGAGAGAGTATGTGCCGTCACGCTTCTTGTCCTTGGGACTGGGGTTTTCCAGGTTGGAGAAACCGGTTGTAATGGTGAAAGTCATGCCGTCTTTCAGCGTCCGCGTGTTCTTCGAGTTGAGACTGAGAGTGATGTCTTTAGCCTCGATACCGATGCCAGCTCCCACACTTTTCACGAAATTTTCGACCAGTTCTGGCTTCTTTGCCTTGATGACACCGATAGCCTTCGCATACACGTCCTTAGCCATAACACCATCCCGCAGTTCTTTGATGATGGTCTCATGTACGCTCAACAGCAGCTTGTACATGCTTTCTTGCTGCTTGTTCGGCTCCACGAGATACGTCCTCGCAATCATCGATGCATATGTCTGATATCGCAGTCCAAGAGCGGAAATGATCACGCCCGGCTGATGCAAGTTGTTATCGTCAGGCTCATTCTGCAGCTTGAGGTCGAAATTGCCCCCACTCTGAACGACCGGAGGAACACTCCAATCCAATTGTAGGGAGTCGAACTTGCCCACCCCCTTCATGCCGCGGAAGAACTTCTCATCGTCGAGCTTGTTGGAGACCTTTTGCGACAAAGTCTTGTGGGTGATCTTCTTCTCCTTGTCAAGGATATCGGACATGGTCTCGACGAAGTAGTCCTTCATCACGTAGGCAGAAGCGCTGGAAGCATTTCTGATTGCGCGGAGCTCGTTCTCGTCCTTGATGGCCATGGCAGTTGACAAAGCGATGCTTATGTCGACCTCTTCGACCTCCTTGCTGATATCACCGAACGCGCTCTTCCACTCGGCCACGAATGGTCCGGTCGACTGGTCCTTGGCGATTGTGCCCACCTTCTTGCCCGCATTCTTGATGATATCGTTGATGCGCTCGAACTGCTTGGCATTCTCTTCGGCGTCCTTGCCTCGAACGATGATCTCGACTGGGGTCTTGCCGTCTTTGAGCGCCTCAAGATACTGCGCCTTCTTCTTGGTTGTCACGATGTACATGGCCTCCAGGGTAATCAGGAACAGCGTAGCCGGAAACTCGTATCCAAGCAACCAAAATTGCATGCTGTTGGCCTTGTAGAACACGCCATCTTGGTCGCTTTTGCCGACGACCACGACGATGCTGCCGGCGTCGCCGTAGAGGGAGTTACCACTGCGTTTGTCGGCTTTCCACGCAGTAATCAGGTTGGACAAGCGATTGTGGAATTGCGTCTTGTCGATGCTGACCTCGTCCGCCATCGTCGCCGTTACCGATGGTGATGCCGCTGGATGAAGTTGGCGTGCCAGGCGGCGGGTGTGCTGGACGGGAGGGAAGTGGATGTCGAGGAAGAAGATGCGCGGCCGAAAGTGACGGCGATGGAAGTCGCGTTCGCGCGTCGAAGTCGAGTGCACGGTCGCATGGGTGCTCAAGGCACCAGCAGTCACGTGCGGGCGCTGCCGTTCCGCTATCTCGAGCTTCTCACTTTGCTCCTAGCTTCACGTACACTTTTACATGTGACCCATTTCGTCCCGCGATGGCAGCGTGTTGAGGCCAGCAGGATGAGCTGGCTTACACTCCATCCACCTCGCAGGATATGAGCGACCGCAGTGCGGATGGCGTCTCCCGAGATGCAGCTCTCCGTGAGGGAGGCGAGTATGGAGCAGCAGAGAAGCACAAGAAGAAGAAGAAGAAGAAGCAAAAGGAGCATGCTTCCACTGGCTTCTCAGCGGCTACCATGCGTGCTCTCAGCGCGCGACTGCTGACTTTCTACTTCCGTGCTCCTATCAAAGCCTTCTTTAGACCCAGGATAGACTATATGGTATATCGAAAGTTCAGATGGTGCTATTTGCTTTATTGCTGACAGACCTAGGGATACGCACGAGCGATCAACCCAAGTGTACGTGCGGGAGAGTCGTGGTCTTGGCGAATGACTTCGCCGGCCCTCCTCGCCAGTGCTGTTCGACAATACGGCTGGACCTTTTTGCCCAACCATGTTTTGCCCCCTCTGCTCGCGAACACTGCTGTTGGTGCGGTACTCTACACAGCATATCTACAGACCCTCGGCCACTTTCACGAACCGTCTTCGCGCTCGACCAAACGCGTCTACCCCCCGCCTTCTTGGGCCACTGCCTTCTCGGCCGGCTGTGTTGCCGGGGCTTTCCAGTCTGTCCTCGCTGCACCACTAGATGCTTTGCAGGTCCGTTTCCAGTCGTCTGAGATGATGGCGGGCAAGTATGGCAACATGTGGCAATACGCCTATCGCAAGACCCAGGAGATCGGCGCCCGCGGTATATTTGCTGGTTGGACGTTGTCGTTGGTCCGAGATTCTATTGGTGCTGGCATCTTCTTTGCGACTTTCGAATCGATCAAATCGCAGTGCTTCTACGGTTTTGTGTCAAGGTACTATGGCTCGTGGTCTCAATTGTCGGACCGACAGCGAGAGTCTATTTCGACACAGCAGATGTCGAGCTTGAGCAGACCGGTCATTAGACCGCACTACATGGTCGAACCGACCTTCCTGCTGATAGCTGGAGTTGTTGCATCCGTCTCGCAAGCGCTTGTTCATCATCCTCTTCAGCGGATCCAGGAGATACATTACGGTCGACTGGAATGGATTGACAATCATGATCATGCCAAGCCGGGACAACCGAAGATGCGGGCGCTGAAGTTGTACGCGGCGGCCTATCGAAAGACGCTTCGGCACGTCTTGGCCGTGGCACGTCGGAATGGTGGCGTGCAGAGGTGGCTGTATCGAGATTTTTTCATGTCGACCATACGACAGGTCCCTAGCACGAGTGCGGGACTGATCGTTTTTGAGATTTTGAGACGCAAGTACGGCGGCGATGACGATGCCATCACGATTCCGAAGGACGGATACGATATCATCTTGATATAAGCTCTTTTGTAGATACGATTTCGCAGCTCGACAAACTACTTTGCCACTCCACTTTCAACTTTCCCAGCTCTGAAAGCATGATATTGTCAACAGGAAGGTAGGCAATAAGGAGATCGCAATGCAGCAGGATGTCCCGACCTAATCGATCCCCTCCGGCACCTGCGCTCTCTTGTTCGCCTCAGCAGAATCATCAACCAGATTCAACGCATCTCTCACCATGGCACTGTCCAGATAAGCACGCACTTCCACAATCATCCCCCTCTCATCAAAGCGACAGCACCACGCATAACAATTCTCGAACGTGAATCCTGATTCCCCCATCATCAGCTCGATCCAGACATCCAGCACACCCACCCACCCACCCACCCAACTCACCATTCAACCCACTCCCCCTCGCCACCACCTCCACCGTACACCACGGCTCATCCTCCCCTCCGCCGATGACATTCCGCACCGTCAGCTTGATCCCGGGCGGTTCCATGGCCTTGTGCAATCGTTCGAGGACGTGGGTCTGCACTTCTGCCAAGGACGTGTAGTGCCCGGCGCAGTGGTGCGTGCCCATGACGGTCTAGGAGACTTTGGGGGAGACGTGGGCGAAGAAGGCGGCTCGGTAGTCGGTGGAGAGGTGGGAGAAGATGGTGGTCAAGGTGGGCCGGGATGGATACGTGGGTGGCATGGTGGACATGTGGATCTAGGGGAGGAGTGGAGGGGCTTACTTGCCTGCTCTAAGTATTGTGCTTGGGGAGGGGGTTTTGCTTGGGTGGTTGCTTGTGGATGATGTTGTTTTCGATTGGTAAATGGGTCCTGACGTGGACGTGCGGGTAGGTTGTGCACTTGAGCCCATAGAGTGTACAAGCCAGGTAGGCGTATGTCACGGTCAGGCCAACACCAAGAGCAGATTGGCCAGAGCATTCTACTTTCACAACCTGGCGGACTTCACCACAGTCGGCCTGTCCTCAATGGATAGTCATGTCCAACGCACGCTCCCACACGGGTGCAAAGTCAAAGGTGGCACGAAAAGTCGCGTATGATCCGCGAGGCTTTGGGGATCGTGGCAGGGATGATGCACAGGCAGTAGATCCTCTTCGCCTGTTCCTGATCGGCACTTGGACGAAAGTTGGGATGATTCACGGCAGTCCTTGGGTGGAGACGTTTGGAGGCAACGGCAGTCCTGTCTCGCGCCGGAGGGATTGCGATGGTTGTCCATACAAACGGCGCACGTTTTCATTTTGTGGCACGCAGCCAGACTGGAAATCCTGGGTATCGATTTTCGTATCTGGTGTTCCACAGGGTTGCCCACCGGCTGTCCCATAACACGCGCGGTGTTTGTGTAGGCCGGGAGACCATCTCTGGCGAGGGGCGATGGTGTGGTTGCTTGCCAGAACGGGTGTTGTGCAGGTGTATGCGCATGCAAGATGTTGTGCAGCTGTCAAATGCACGCCGCCAGCCCACACAGCCTGAACTCCTGGGGGGATGATCGCGTGCAGTTTGGTACGGTATGGGCGTTTGCAGCAGCGGCCATCCGCATGCCAGGAGCGGTTGATGGCTGTCGACGATGGTATTATCCAGTATGATGATAACCCTTCCGCGTGACAGCTCCCACCACACTACTTGCCTCCAGCAAGGAGAGCTCTTCTGGCAGCTTATTCGCCGGCCACCGACACAGCCTGTGAGCTTGACTGTTGGGGGGTGGGAGGTAGAAAGACGGATCATGCCCAACTTCCCCTTCCCTCTCTCTCTCGCTCATTCACTCACTATCTCCCTCGCACCCGGAGTCACACCCCCATCACGACTCTCCTCACAAGCACTATGGGGGATGGGCATCAATTTCCGGGCGGAAGCATCAGCCCTTACCGCGGCAGACGACAGGGACCAGGATGACTCGCGGGCTTCGCGTGTGTCGTTGCGCTGGCACCAGGCACGACATCAATCATCATCATGCCGCCTGACGATTGTTGGCCCTGCGTTGACCATTTCGTCCCATTGTCGCTCGTTTCGTCCTTGATCTGGTGCGTCGGCACGGCCAAGGCAGGTTTCACTCCTTGACCGGCATTGCGCAGCACGGCCGATTGCGCGGCAGATCGCAGTCGCTTGTACATTACTGTACTCCACCGGCACGAGGGCCGGCCAGCTCTGAAGGAAGAAGGTAGGCATTGGAGAAGCATCGACGGTGATGGTATGATGGTCATGGTGGGCGCGACTGCTTGCCTTCCCCCCCGCCAGCCCACGACTCCCTCCCACCAGCCGTGAACGACATACTGTCCACCTCCATCCGTTCACATCGCTGCTGGATCTGCGGCCCGATCGCACGGCGCCAGAGAATCGGAGAAGCCACGATCACTGTCCAGCGAAAACCTCGCGGCTGCAGCGCAAACAGGCGCAAGCGGTCGGCAGACTGCCAGCACATACATACATACATACATACACACATACCACAGCGCGCCGCACCACTGCCCGGGAACGACACGCCGGAACAGCAGGTAAGTAATTCCTCGATCCTTCGTTCGATCGGCTAGAGCAGCTTGGCGTCGCAAGACGTGAAGCACTGGCCCCCCCGTACTTGCTTTGCTTCCCCAGCCATCTCGAACTCCCCAGCCATCTCGGCCCCCATCGTCACGCTCCCCCAGCCTCTGACACAAAATCGCGTGCATCGCGTGTCTCCCCTTGTCGCTGCGAACGATGGCTCTGTCTTCACGGTCGTTACCACCTACACACCCATTGCATCCGGGCGGGCATCAGCTTACACTTCCATTGTCGCACACCAGAGCTCCTCCAGCTCCATCTCCATCTCCATCATCGGCGCCGAACTGACCTCCACCCCCGGTCTCGCCCACCACCACCAGCCTGGCCGGGCTCTCCCCCCACCAGCCATTGGCACGGAGCGACTGTACAGAAACACGCCTGAGCTGCTGCACACCACCATAGCGCTCTCCCGGGACTGCGTGCACGCACAGCAGCCGTGTCGGTCCCCATCCGCGGCAGTGCTAACGACCGAAACGAGACCCACGACCGCTATACGACCTCATTAATCCAGCGCCAGGAGCAGGCTCAGGCACTTTTCCGCAGACAACTTGCTGACCTCTCGCGACCCTCGTCCAGCAGTGGCAGCGTCGGCAGCCGCAGTCTCCGCCGCACCCCTCGCTTGGACGAATTCCGGCCGTCGCGTCTGCGATCGACCTCGGTCGGTTCTCCCACTCGCCGCGTCGAATCTCCCGTTCGCGCAGACCCGTCTCCTCCCCCGAGAGCGGCGTCCTCGCCTCCGCGCCCCAGTCATCATCGGCGTGCGACCAGTGCCCACTTCACCACCTCTGCGCCTCATCCGGCTCTTCGCATCTCCAAACGGACCCATTCTGCCATCTTGTATGCGCTAGAGGAGGCCATTCGCAAGCCGAATCCCTTCACGGCCGACGAGTTCGAGGAGAACGCTCAGATGTCAGATCTCGGCGGTGGCACCACCGCGCGAGCATCCAATGGCGGGGCACGAACCTCCGGTCCTGTGCCGGTGTCTGGCTCGGGCAGCACGCCGATTAGAACTCCGCGTGACGTGATGAGAGATCGCAACGCGCGGGAAGCGCGACGGCAGGAGCAGCAACGCGAAGAGGAGCAGAGGAGGCTGGCGGAAGAGAGAAGGCGAAGTGCGGAGAGGAGAGCTGCCACCATGGCGGGTGCTGTACCCAGGTTCAGTAACACTTCCAGCCAGTACAGCCCCGACGTGAGAGCGGCAGAAGGCCAATTCGACCCTGGCCAGGCAGAGCGACGAAGCAGTCGCATCGCCGGAGAGGTGGCTGGCACCAATGTTCTGGGAGAGCCAACGGGTAGGACCACGTCGGAACCGCCTCAGAGCAGGGTAAGAGGATCGAGCATACCGCAGCCCGGGCTTTCACAGCCCACGTCGGCCCCAGCTGGTGCATCGCGCCGAACACAAAGTAGTCAAGCTGGACCACGACAACCAGGCCCGGCGGCAGCTCCTGGTACAGAAGCGAGGTCATCGACGCATGCTGGTCCTGCTGCCTCCATGTTAGGTGAAGGATCACAGCGTGGCGCGCAGTCCTCGTTTCCTCATGCGTTCGAGCGATGGGAGACACTGTCCTCATACTGGGAAGGTCTCACCTCCTACTGGCTGCACAAACTTGAGCAGAATACCGAAGAGATCCGTGAATCAGTCCCCAATGCATCGACTCTGAACAGGCAGATTACCGACCTGTCTGCCGCCGGAGCCAACCTGTTCCACGCCGTGGTCGAACTCCAACGATTACGAGCGAGCAGTGAGCGCAAGTTCCAGCGATGGTTCTTCGAAACACGCGCCGACAACGAACGCAATCGTGAAATCCAGGCGGGCATGGAGAGGCAGCTCAAGATCGAGCGTCAATCAAGGGAAGAGGCTGCACGCACGCAAGCTGATGCGAGCTTGGCGGTCGAGAACGCGAAACGAGAGGTCGCCGAGATGAGACGTGAACTGATGATCTCCAAAGATGAAGCTCGACGTGCGTGGGAAGAGCTGGGCAGGAGGAATCAAGAGTCGCTGGATACCGCGCAAAGCTTGAAAGAAGGCAGAGTCACCCTGGTCAGCGGAGTCCAGGTCGTTCCATACTTTGGTCAGCCCAGCAGAACTGGAAGTGCAAGCCAAGGCCAAAGACCAGTCACAAGAGATGGGCCGGGCTATGGCAGTGCGGGCATGTCGGGAGCGGCAGCCCTGACCAGTCCTGACGACGATCGAGAGTATTACCGGGAAGGCCCTTCACCGACGAATACCGATCCATTCACTGATAGTGGGCGTCAGCCGCCGCCGCTGCATCATGAGCCGGGAGCACCGAGTCTAGCTCAAGGCACATACTATCCGCACGGCACCACCCCGTCTTCGCAAACGACAGCAGCAACGCCGGTTCCAGGAACGCATCCGCACGGCTCGCCTGGCCAGCAGCGAGGAGGAGCTGCAGCCTTGGCAGCGCAGGTGTCTGCGGCCGACGCTGAACGCTTTTACCAACATGCGGGTCCCGGTACGTCGCTGCACTCGTCTCAGACCTCATCACAGAATGTTCCAGTTACAGCAGCACCAACGGCGCCAATCCGCCGCCAGGATGTGCGATCCGATCCTGGTTCGTACGTGGAGTCCGAGCTTAGCGAGGGAGACACCGAATACGCCATCGACGCTGGCGGCAACATTCGCCGTGACGAACATGGCCGGCCCATCGTCTTCCGTCGCCGTGGTCCTCCTCGGAGCAGCGAGAGTGAAGACGACTTCGATACTGAAGAAGCTGTTCGGCGAGAACGGGAGCTTGCGGCGCGCTATGGTGGTGGTACGATACCTGAGGCTCCGTCAGTGCCTGCTACCAGCGCGCAAGCTATGGAGACTTATGAGACCAGCGCTGGGCCCGACTACGAGGGACAAGGCTATGACAATTATCAGCAGTTCGTGCCGCGGCACCACCATCCCACGAGACTGAGTGACGTTCTCGAAGAAGAGGAGGAGAGGAGCTCAAGACGAACTGGGCCGGAATAGAATGCTGAGTCCGATAAGCCAACGGAGCCGATCACGAGTGGCAGTACAGACTTCAAAGGAGGGGTCCTTCGAGAACCGGAACCTGGCACCAAGACCACGAGTCCTGAGAATGAGAACGAGATGGTCCACTGGTGGGAGATGGTAAGAGGATGCGACGGAAGTCGAGGTCTCCTTCTCGACTGACCACGCATTCGGTGACCTCATTTCGTAGCCGTGGCATTGCATGGGGTGAGCGGAGTGGAGCAGAGCAGAGCATAGGCTGGGCCACACCAGGCCAGCCGATTTCCGACTATTCGTCTTCTTCAGCATAGCGAGGAGCGGTGTTTCCTTTTGTGTGGACTCGATTTGTTGTTGTTGTTTTTTTTTTTTGGCGAGCGGCATTGGTTCGTGAGATACCTCTGAAGCGAGCGAGCGAGAGAGAGAGAGAGAGAGAGAGCATCACTACTACCGGGGGCATGAGACGCATAACTTTTTCCCCTTTTTTTACTTTTGTTATTGATTTGTGCATGGGTGGATGTCTGAACGGCTGGCTGGGGGGGGGAATGGAGGAGAAGCGAGCTTTGTATGTATTGTGTCTGTGAGAAGGTCGCATTGGTGGGAAGTACAGTCACCGTACAGCAGTTAATGGAAGTGGAATAGGAGAAGGAGAAAATGGGGGGAAGGGGGGGAAGAGGCCAGCGAAAGCACAGCATATGAATTATCTACCCGCTACCCGATACCATGTCGTAATTGTAATGTTGTTCGAATGGAAGTGAGGTTGGATTGCTGTCAAGAGCCGAGAGTGGGTCTTGGGTGTTTGTCAAGCCTTGATTGGCGATAAGTCTGTCTCGTTATTGACTACATACAGTCTGTGTCTTGACAATGCCACCTCTTCTCGGCCGGCTTCCGCTCTCGTGAGATAGATCACGTCTGTGCGGGCTGTTTCTCGCCTGCCGACCGACGAGAAGTGTTTGTATTCAAAAAGGCCAGGGCCGCCGTGCGCGACCAGCTCTTTGTATATCTCTGACATCCCCTCCTGTCTCGTTCAGCATGCTGGGATTTTTGCTGGAGTTTATTTCTTCGACAACATGCCCCCAAATGGGCTTTGATGGAGATGGTGATATTGTGGGGGAAAGGGGTTTTCTTTGACTGTGTGCACTGCATTCCACTGCATTGGCAGAAGAGGTGGGAAAGGGGGGTTTTTTGGTGTGGCTGGACTGGATTTGAGTGAAGTTGACTGAGGTCGGAGCACGTTACAACTTCACCCATCGGAGCCGTGACGTGAACCGGGCAGAGATGCAATGACGACGGGTGAATATTCGAGGGAATTCGAGGTCGGAGTAAGCCTTGAAGCAGCAAGTAGGTGTTGGGACGTTATGCATTCCCAGATGCTGACTTTGGTATTTGCCTTCTTGAATAAAGGTCCTAGATTGTCCCACAAGGCTTACAGTGTCGAGTATCAAACACCAGATTTCCATCTACTAGATCTGGATACCGCCATGCTGATCCGACTACAAATCTCTTAGCACATATTTGTCCAGGACCCATACTGCTGATTCAACAGTCAGATCATGAGTCGTTCAGGGCATCCCTCGAACAGTACAGAGAGCCCGCATCACGCTTGCCATCCCAAGACCCTGCTGTACAAGACGATAAACCGCGTTTCTTAGTGCTCCAAATCCCCCATCATCTTCACGCCACCTTCGAGCACACGGATCCGTGCAGACCTTTTCAACTTCCGCCACACGATCGCCTTCGTCGTCAAATGCTGGCGAACCACTCCATCTCCTCCCTAGAAGCGCTCTAATTCAACTTCCACCACCGTCTCCGTCTCCCCACACACGACCTTGCGATCTCGTCTCAAGGCTCTATAATGCCGTTCAGCACAAGCCAATTCGACGAGCAAATCGCGCTTCGCCGCCTCCAGATAGCGGATCATGGCACGATGGTCGTCTTCGCCGAACGCTTCCCGCTGCGTCGGCGTCGAGTAGAAGGCGATGGCGTGGTTGCGGCCTTCGATGTCCTTTCGCAATTGCAGCGTGTGGATGTGGCTTTGGAAGCAGTTGATGGCGTGGCGGGCGAGAGGGCTGTACTCGGTCGTGCTGGCGATGATTCGGCAGAGTTCGGTGTTGAGTTCTTGGATGTTTCCTTCCAGGAGGCGGATGCGGGAGGAGATGGTGGATGTGGATTCTTGGTGGGCCATGATGGATGGTGTTGTGGAGGAGGGCTGGAAATTTTCTATTTTGGCAAATGTATGCTGGACTTGAATCGGACTGTTAAGTTCGGAGTTCTGGTCTTTGGGAAAGTGGTTCTGGGAAGAGTAAAAGGTGCAGAATCAGCCTGCAGTATATAAGGCTATGTTGCATTCTGTCGTCCTCAGGCTGTGTCACAGCCTGACTTATGGTTGGTCGACGAGCAGAAACTGGTACTGGTGAACTCTGAGGACAAGCGACGAACCCCGATCAAGGTTCAGTTTTCTGAGGACGAGCGGCGAGTGATGGACCTTCTGGTGGTCAAAAAGATGAACCACAATGTTTCACAGGGAGAAACAGACGGGAATGGATGATGGTCATGAACGTGTCTTATATTGTGCCTGAGGCTGCGAGAACACTAAGGCTAGCACGCTAGAACGCTGGAACGTCAAAAAGTCTACCACCAGGGCAAACAGCTTACCTTTGCGGATTCCTCACTAGGCACAACGTCACAGGACTGCTTCAAAAGTCCACCTCCGCCTTAGTTGATTGCCGAAGGCTTAGTAGGGCAAGTGAAGGTGATTTCAGGATAGGCAGCCTTCATCGCCTTGTTGACCTTGGCGAGGTTGCCGGCCTCCATGCTCGAGGTCATTGTGATCACCGTGGCTCGGTTCTTGTTCGCGCCGCTGCACTTGAAACTGTGGACGTCAAAGAGCGTGCTAACCTTGGCTTTCAGCTCTGGGCACTTTCCACCTCCCAAGTATGGGCGTCCGATGGTGACCTTGAATGCAGATTGATTGATGTCCCAAAAGGCGTCCCGATAACCAGAACACAGGGCTTGGTTCGCGGTAATGGCAGCGCGAGCGACGAGGGAGACTGGCTCAACCTCGTTTCCGTTCGACACCGACACCGGCGCCGCCAATGCGGCGGATACGGTAAGAAGTGTTATGAAGAATCGCATCTTGATTTTTTGGTCAGATTTCTTCCAGAAAGATTTTGGGTGTGATTTGGGGTATTTTTGTATGATGTATTTACAGGAGGGAAAGAAAGGGGCAGGGTTCGAGGCTTTCTACATGTATATAGTTCCCATGCGCACAAAGAAATTTCAAAGGCCTTGTGCTCACACAAAGCGGGTTGTATAAAATTAGCAGCCGTAAGCCATGAGACCATGAGGAGACAAAGGAGACATTGTGCTGATAGGACTCGTTTGAGGCCTTTGTCCTTGTCCAGTGAGCAAGACGGCATGCCTGAGTATGTAGGCATATTGCTACGCCAACCTCCCTATAAGGATAAAAGACATTTCACTGAAACTTCGAGGCTTCGCTATGAAATGGGTGGGAGATCGGTGATCCTATGGACAAGGACGAGCCATTAGCACCTGGGTATGTCTGTCATAGGGCTGAATTTTGTTCTCCAATCCATACTTATTATACTTGTAGATACGTAGTTCGGAGTAAGCCAATAGTTTCGTAATTTCTTGACCAGAGACCAAATGCCAAGATCGGATATGAATATGACATCCCATTGTCGCGAGCTGTTATGATTGGGAAAGTCGACATTGTTGAGATCCTGTTATCAAGCGGCGCCGATGTTTCACGTGGGAATGTTCTCCTCTGGGTCGCCGAACGGCAGGACACAGCTTGTGTAGTAGCAATGGCCACATGGAACTTGATCTCCTATAGCAAGCCGAGCCTACGTCAGGTAAGCATCAAGATAGCATCAGCATCAGATGTACTCCAGGGAAGAGGAAAGGCCGTATCGGGATTAGCGCGCGCAATCCCTTCAAGGTGCCTTATTATACGTCAACATCACCATCACCGCCATAATGCCCACTCCGCTCGACCATGCCCTGGAATCCACGTTAAGATCTTCGCACTCCTCGCCGGCTGGGTCTCTACGCTCCGACGCCGGGCTCGGCTCTGTTGACCCATTGGAGAGAGTACTCAGTATACCATACTTCGCGCCCAGCCCACCCGTTCCACTCCCCACGGACGCTGAGATAGACGCGGCCCCTGATATCTCTATGGAATATGGGGGCCGAAGAGTTGTCGAGGTAGGTCACCACTTTGTTGTCAAGTTTGGAGAGGGTGTCAATTTGATCGAGGGGGAAAACATGATATTCGTTCGGGAGAAAACTGAGGTGCCGCTCCCTCGAGTCTATGCTTTGTATTCTAGGGCCAGCAAGAACTACATAATCATGGAACGCATTGCTGGCCAGCCACTCTCGTCTTTGTTGTCACAATTGCATCACTTGGAGAAGGAGACGATTGTCCAGATGTTGAGGTCCTATTTCAGCGAGCTACGAACCCTCCCACGGCCCGCAGATTACGGCAGCTTGAGCCGACGAGGTCTGCTTGATGGCATCTTTTGGACTGAGCTATAGAAGCTAGCAATCAATAGTCCCTTCACCTTGGAAGTAGCCTTTATTGAGGCACTAGCGTTGAAATATATCTACGAGGATCGATCGCGCTTCTGCGCCGATTTCTACCGCTAGTTTCTTCTCTAGGTGTTTCGAGGTAACTATCCCACCTTTACTCATAGCGACTATTAATGTAAAAATATCATAGTTCAGCGTCTGGAAACTCACGTACAAAGTCTATCCCATTCGACATAGCAAATCTATATCCTCGATTAGGAAAAGTCCGGCTAGTATCTAACCTACTAGAAGTACGCTATGGCTACTTATGCCTTACAATAGGACGATGATTAGTGTCTCTAGATCCAGAAGGCGCTCAAGCCCTACCCCTTTGAAGCTGCCTGGCTGCAAGTCATTCGCGTCGAGCTCTAGTCCTGAAAATGCCAATAAGCTAACGGGACATAAGATGTACCTTCAGCCCTACTTCACCCTACTCCAACAACTTAGCCCTCCTTCCTAGTGCGTACACGTCGCAGCTGTATGTGATGTAATTCAATTAATAATGTAGACCTCTCGTAGCAAAGCATATGCAGAAAGAAAGGGTGACAGGTTGAATTTTGACTTGCCATCTCCAGCAGACGAGGAACTAGCTAAGTCGTCCTCGTTGCAGCCTACGGTATACGTCTTCGCTTAAGTGAGACTTGTTCTAGGACGTGGCGCTATTGCCGTTGAGTTTGTAGAGATGTCGAAGCAGCCACGAGTGGTGCAATAGCCAAAGCTGCCCCTCGCCACCTTTTGCACCGCATCAAAATTCAGCTCGTTCTCGTAGACAAGCTAGGTCAAATAGTAGAGCTGCCATTCTAGTAGATGGACTCTTGTGACCGCTTCCAGCATTACAGCATCCTGATCACATTCAAACCTGCAAATCATGCCGGCAATGAGGAGGAGACGTCCAGGGCCAGCCGATTCGCAGATTCGAACGCATCTAGTAATTTGCTTTCGACTCGTGGCGGACCGGGAACACTCGGCAAAAATAATCCTGATTCAATCGACAGCGATACTGAGAGCGACGAGCAACGAGTAGTCATAGCGCCCGCTTTCCAATCGAACATGGCCGCCCTGTAGAGTGCATGGCCTTGTATATTCACGTCCATCTGATATAGCTGCACGTTCTGGCGGCCGTATATTCCCAGGTCAACAAGGGGAATTGATTGTGCGGCATACCGTTCAGACGTGAGCGGAAGGCTGTGGAACTGGATAAACGTTTCGCTTCGGCAGACTCCGTGAACGCACATTCGAAGTGACGGATCGCTGCCCAGTTTCAGCCGTGATGCAAGGTTTCGGGATGAGCCGCGTGGTGGCGCCCTCTTGCCCTGCCCCTCTCGCACTGCGCACTTGACTTCTCTCTCTTTCGACAAGCTCCAACCACAACAACCACACCAACACTCTCCACTCCACCCACCAAGAACACCCTCGACGCAGAGCTTCCCCAGACCAAGCTTCTTTCTATCCTTCACATATCGAACAGGAGGAACCACAGTCTCGTATGTCGATTGAAAATCTCAAGTCTTTCGGTGAGTAAGCCGCTGCCCAACACGCCCCCAGCCTCGAGCGATAAGCCCACGCCTCTCTTTGTGGCCGCCGCGAGCAACACTGCCCACCTGCTCGGGCGCAATGTACATCCTGGCGACTCGGGCACGGTGTGCATGCCAGCACTCGAGTCAAGCAGAACCCCGCCGACCATGACTGACGCGCTGGTGACACAGACCCCTTCGCTGAAGCCGATGAGGATACCGGAGGAGACGCCAAGCAGTCCCAGAACTACATCCACATCCGTATCCAGCGTATGTATCCAGTCCGACTTTGAGCGTGGCGAGGCCGTTGCTGACTCCAAGCTAGAACGCAATGGTCGTAAGACCTTGACCACGGTTCAGGGCTTGCCGAAGAAATTCGACCAGAAGAAGATCCTGAAAGTGATCAAGAAGAAATTCGCTTGCAATGGCACCATCGTCAACGACTCGGAGATGGGCGAGGTGATCCAGCTCCAGGGCGATCAGCGCAAGGATGTCCAGGAGTTCTTGATTGACAAGAAGGAGGGTTTGGAGCTAGACGCCAAGACCATCAAGGTCCACGGCTTCTAGTCTCATCATCACAAAGAGCATGATCGCCAGCGGTCGTCAGGATACCGGCGAAGTCGGCCGCGCAAGCCACGACATTCGTGCCACGGACCGGCCAGCTTCGCAGCAGCTGTGGACTCCGGCAGGTCCGGCGCGCGTCACGACTTCACGACTACGGCTTCAGCCTTTTGATAAGGCTACGACGACATGCATGGTGGATATACCCTTTGATCAATAGCTTCTATGATGCTTCACTTTGCCTTTCTTTATCACGACCCTTTTCGGCTACATCTGAGATGCATGTGCTTTGGTACAGGAGTATTCGGACAGCAATGGACCGGTCTCTACGACGAGCAACGAATGCAGACGGAGCACGGGCTGGATTCGCCTTACTGGCTTTATTTGCTTCAATAGTCTTTGCAGACAGAATGGAATGCATGAACACTCGATACCTACAAGATCTTGCGCTTTGCCTGTCCACACCTTGCTTGCCTCATGTAGAGCTTTCAAGTAAGCTCGAAGTTTAGTGGCGCGTTGATCCGCACTCTGCACATAAAGTCGAGAGGCTGTTCGACATGCTGCTTCACATCCAGCATCTGTCCCGCTGTTATCTGTACACAATTCGCGCTTACGACTCGGCCCCGAGCAATGCCCTTTGCCTCTCCCTCTCCTGCCTCTTCAGGTCCTCCAACGTGGTCTCCTGAGTCATGCCCCAAGCCTGCCACTCGCCCAATTTTCCCTTGATGATCAGTCTCTGAAGCACAAAGTACTCGGTCATATCCTTGCGACTTCTCAGCTCCTCCTCCTCGACTCGCTCCTCGGGGATCATCTTTCCATCCCTATCCACCGGCACATCCGCGACCACGTACTGCCTCGTCTCAGGATCTTGGACCCTCATCCTCTTCACGTGAAGTAAACTCTGCTGCGACCTAATCCTCACCACCGCCTGCATGACTCCCGTCCTCTGCTCGTTCGAGCCCTTGGTGTCCGGCAACGCGAACATGAACGCGACGCACTTGGGAGTCTGAAGATATTTGTGCAATTTCCACTGCAGCACCTCGCCCTGCGGTCTCTGATTTATCCTCACTTGCAGACTCTTGAGCAATCCGGGATTGAGCCTCTTCTCCACCGATTGTAGTTGTCCCGCGGCGAAGGCGTTGTACATGTCTTCATACAGCGTTCGCGCGATTTGTGGTGTTTTGCTTCGCTCGAGCTTGAGACGCGGTTTGACGAGCCAGAAGGCCCCGAAGCTGGATTGCAGGTAGCGGATGAAGCCGTAGAGGCGGTAGTATTCGATTTTGAGACGATCTCGGGTGGCTGTGAAGATGGAAGGCAGTTTGTTGCCGGTCGGGGGGACGAAGGTGCCTTGGAGGATGCCGACGTAGTTGAGCATCGCGCCGGATACTTCCATCTGCTTCATTTGCTCCTTTTGCTGAACGGCCATGGATTTTTGGGGTCGGGTGCGGCCTTTGCCCATCATGCTCCCCGGGCTTCTGGCGTGGCATGGTGATGTGCTGAAGGTTCGGGGTGGTGAAGGTGTTGTCCTGGTCCGTAGGCATTGGAGGATGCTGTCACCGCGGGTGGTGCGGAGTGCGGAGCAGCATTGTCGCGGAGAGATCGATCTGCTGGACCGTGTGGGAGTCGATAGTAGGGATATACAGATGCGTTTCGACATGGTGTGTGATGCGCCGGAAGAGAAATGCGGTCTCAATAACTTTTAGGGCGATAATGCGAGACAAGCTCGGGAGTCTCTGCGCGATCTCCGGCGTTCAACCACACTCCGCTTCACTACTTCTCGTCTTCTATATACGCCCCTATAGACACCGTTCTCACGCCTTTAGCGCTCGAGATACATTTGCCTCATTGTTTCGAGATCCATGATTTGACCTGGAGGACCATCACTGAAATCCCTTTACCCCTGAGGGTATTGACTGTTGGAGCACCAGCGACCTCTTACGCTAATTGACCAGAGCCAACGATGTTCTTGGGTCGATTTATTACTGACATCACCCCCAAGCGAGCTTGGCTGCACTTCTTCGGCCCTCGCAAGGCTTCCAGTAGGATCGAAGTGGGTTTGTAACATGGCTGCCAGAACCCTCGCCGTTTCCTTCTGGGCCCGGACTAAGCCAATTGCAAAGCTTTCACGAGTTTTATAGGACTTGTAACGTCCACAGGCTCGGATGATAGTGCATCGTCGGAGTGCTTCTCGGGCCTGCCAAAGCTCTGAATCCAGCCTCGGATTGTTACTCCACTTCATCTCATTTCATGCAGTCCGACAATTCCTGCCATAAACCTTCACCTCTTCTCAGCTCGGGAATTCACGGTTTTATTCCTCTTATGCTGCCCTGATAACACCAGCTGTCGCTCATCTCTGCTAATTAGTGCACCCATGGGCGATCAATCTCTAGACCACTGAGCAATGCAATTCACTAAAACCATCCACAACAAGCCAGATCGTCTTACAGATCCGTAATATCAAGCTACCCTCAACTTTCGTCGTCCTCTTCACTGGCACAGGCAAGGATATAGGTATTAGATCGCCCGCTCGTATGCTCTGGCCGGAGCTAAAGGGATCGTGACCGCATCCAGTATCAGATGTGCAGGACTTTCTCGCAGTTCACAGCTCCCGGGTTTCAATGTTCTGTCTTAGCCCACGCTGCCTGGATTGAAGACCACCTCTTGATTGAGGCACCTACACGACTCACCTGCGATTGAGTGTCTCGCATCTTCACATTGAGCACATGATAGCGGCATTCACAAGGACTCGAGCTTCCTCTAGGCCCTTCCTCACTGACTTCATCATATTACTCTGCGCAACCTAAGGCTTCCCTTTCCATTTCTTCCCTCTCGAACACAAGCTTTCGCTCGCTGATCTTGAACACCACACGTTTCGTTCCACCACCAGATTCTGCTGCCGCCGCCATGTACGCAGGTAGCGAAGCATTCGTCACCGTGAGCATCCTCGATGCCAATCTCAACCCCCTCCAAGAATGGGGACATCAACGTGCTGGGTCAAACGCGAGAAGCTGCTACATACAGAGCACAACCGACTCGAGGTTCATGGTCGGCTTGAAGCCTGTTCCGGACGCCAGGCCGCTCGTCTATCCAGAGGCGTTGTGTGCCAAGGTGTACTTCGACGGCCGCCAGAAGCCAGAGACGGGCGCCATTGTCCGGTTCCATGACAGCGACCACCGCGTCCGAGACCAGCCGGATGGCGATGGTTCGCGATTGATCAAAGGTCGCTTGGTATGTTGAGAATGGTTCACAACTGTGGGGAGTCTCTGCTGACCTATGTTCGCGCTAGTTGGACGATGCAAATGGGCGTGGACGCCTGCATCATTGGGTCTTCGGCGAAATCGGGATCGAAACCATGCTGGAGGACCTGAACCTATCTGCCGACAATGGCGAAGATGAGAACACGGGTACGCAAGACCAGCTATCCGGCTTATTCCAAGACCTAGGCGCAAACCACCTCGAAAACAAGATGGAGACCTCGAGAGCCGGGGTGATTGAGGTCGTCGTCGAAAGGGTCACGCTATCCAGCTCCGCAGCAGTGGCTGGCGACGAGGCGAACGACAGCACAGGTGAAGATGGACCCGGTCACGGAAGGCCTCGATGTGACAAGAACGTTTCTCACAAGGTCACTAGAACCGCGGGAGAAGCTCTCTCAGGGAAGGCGAATTGGGTCGGGTTCGATGTCTGCGATGAGCCTCCACTTGCTCGTTTCAAATTTTTCTACCGCAGCGAAGAAGTGCTGAGAAAGTATGGTTTCCAGGGCTTTCCTGCAGCAAGCGGAGGGGCGCAACAGGTGCCGGACGCGGTAGTGAGAGGTCTGGAGTCAGCATTGGGGAAGCGCACGCAAGAGGATGACATGAAAGAGCTGATGAAGAAGGCGAAGGGCAAGCAGATCGATCTGCCGTATGAATAACTGGTGCACGATCTCTACTTGAATGTGTAGTTTAGACAGGAGCTTGTCTCCAATACGCTGGCGTGATGGCACTTGTGTAGGTCTATCACAGATTGGCATTGCATTGGTTCCCGGTGAATTCAAAGAGATGGGCACCGCAACAGGATTGGAAATGGAGGTAGAATCTTTGTTAGAGGCGACCAGTTCCATGCCAATTGATAGCTCCAGAAAGGGTGAGGTTGTCGAGGAAACTCTTCCTGAAAACGGCCGCCACGTGGTCCAGTTTATGCGTACTGTACATCGTTCAGAACGTTCATCGGTCTGCGATAAGTCATAGCTTTCTATTGCCTCCCTTGTGACTTTGTTATCATGCCATACAGTACTGATCGTGGCACAGCATGACGATCGTTCTGTCTTCGAATCTAGTTGCGAGGTTACAGTTCCAGAGGCCGGGTGTCGACACGTATAAGTCTCCATAATTGAGCAATTGCTCATCTCTTTCCAATATCGTCACCAGAGACAAGGTTGGATCGATCGGCCACTGGATGGCAAGAGACTATGAGGGCTATCACGATCTCAAACTTGACATCGGAGAAAATGCGGCCATTCTTATGTATCCTCGGTTGTACTCTACAGGCGCAACAAGCATGACAAAGGTGCCTTCATGGATCCAGGGAGAAGCACTGGAACCAAGCTCCGATGCTTAATGGTACCTGTGGTACCGAAGACTGGCGGGACTTTAGCGTTTGGGTCCATCCCTCCATCGATGTTTCATTCTTGCATTTCACTTCGCAATACCACCATCATGAAAATAGGAGTCCACATGTCCGGCTGTTTCATCGGCCAAATCTTCATCAATGCCAACTTCGAAACAATCGCGGTGGCCGCGATAACCGATACGACGTGACAGCGGCTGGGTTAAGGTTCCGTCGTACCAGCGATGGTCAAGCCACCTCCATTGATTGACCAAGGTCGAAGGGCTGGCGTACCAACTTCTCCGATTCGCCTACCCGAACTGCGGCCCAGCGAGAGCTTATATTCGACCACGCGCTAATCATTATGAACGAGATTGACATTCGGCCTGCCCCGTGGAGGCCGCGTCGTTCTGACAACCTGCGTTTCAAACGATCAAAAACACGCAACTGATCGACCTGGCTGGGTCCTAGCGTCGATGTAGCTCTCGGGGACTGACATAGACGGCGCGGAAGTGTACGCGCCATGCGTGAGGCATTTCTATCCATCGATTACTCTCCCTGAACTGTACGACAACCTCTACCAAGGACCCTCCCGCCGTCCTTCGCCAGATTTCGAATCTCTCGACATGTTCGGTCTTGCACGCATCTGCGTGCTATCGATCCTCGCTTCGGCCATCAATGCCGTACCCACTGTGGCACCAGACACAAAGGAAGATATCACAGTTCGAGATCACATAAGAAGCGCGCTCGTCCCGCGAGATCCTGCACCGCCCACAAGAGCACCGTCCGGAGCAGCAACAGAAGAAGTCTGGATCGACGAATTCGAAAATGTCCAAGTTTTTCCAACAACCAGACCTGACCACAGCAACGGCCATTCACGTTCAGGACAAATCCCGATGCACGACGAACCTCCATCACGTCCGAGGAAGTATGAATCGCACACGACCCTCGTCGACTTCCTCTCACAACGTTCTCGCCACGGAGTGAAAATGTTCGACTTCGACAAGCACTACCTGGAAGGCTTCTTCAACGGCGTCACAAGCATGGCCATCTATGGGGCCTTTGCGATTGCAGCATCGATATGTCTGGCGCTCATCTACTACACGACCGCTTCGAGAGCAGGCGGCGCTATCCGATTAGGAACGCATCGTCGGGGTCACTCGAGATACTCTCTCTGTTTGATATGATGCAATGCGACGCCATCGATCGCAGTGTTTACGACTAAACGTTGCGCTGGCTCGACGATGAATTACGAATGTGATGATGAAAGCTCGTGGTGGGTAGGAGGAGGCTGTCGATGGCTGGCCATTGCCCAGCCTCGATGCTGGGGCTTGACAGAAGAGCTTTTGACGGAGGTTGAGCAGCAGTGCAGGTCTGGTTGTCACTAGCATGATGCCCATAGCCATGCACTTGTTCTTTTCGGCGGTACCTGGAAGAGAGCTCTTTTCCTGTGTATAGTGTGGCGAGGATAACTGAGACAGCCACCCTCCCCCGAATTCGAGAAGGACTGATCAGCCACAAAGTCGCTTCGATGAAGTTCGAGCCATGGCTACTATCAAACGCTGTCTCTCGAATGTGCGCCTCCCGCCTCTAAACGTGGCCGATTGTGTCCGACTGCGCGCTTGACGACCCCAAGCTGCTGCCCAGATACATATGCGCGTGGCCAGAGATGGTCGGATGCCGAATGCGCGATGCTAGAGCAATTCCGCAATCAAATGTATCTGAGAACAGTAACAACAGCTGGGGTGTCCTCGATTCCCTCACGTCCTATAACAAAGTTGAGACTCCGCAGCTGCACAACTATCATCATCTGAGAATGCAACTCAATCTGTATTATTAACAAGCATCTTGTAGATAGCCAGCTGTACATATCTCCCCTCCTCCAATCTGTGTTGTGCCTCGCTCAAGTGCTGCAGAGGAAAATAAATCAATAAGTCAAGAAGCTGGAAAGATGGCTCACGTTTCTCATGCCCCCTCACCAACGCCTCGCCTCCGAACCTTGCTATGCACAATTTCAATTTCTCGGAAAATAAAAAAACAATTAAACCACGAAGAATTCTCGATGAGAAGCTTCATATTCAATCCCATCCGTTTCGTCCCAGCCCCGAAGGCTGCCATTCCTGTCCGGGGTAACTCGCGCCTCTCATGATCAATTCCTCTTCGCCGACGGTTGGGTCATCGCGTCTGCCGCTGTAGCCGGTACTCGGCCTCCTCCGGTGCTGCGGGACGTGTGGAGCATTGTACGCGGTCTGATCGTGGCCGGTGGTGAAGCTCCTCTGCATGCCGCCGTGGGGTCGTGGATTGTATGCCTCATCACGGTAAGGGTTTGGCGGTGGTGGTTGTGGTGGGGCGTAGTAACGTCCCTGTGAAGGTGGTCGAGCAGGTTGGCGAGGATACCAGCCTTGTTGGATCATTTGCTGTCCCGAGGCTCCGATGCGTGGCCCGTGGTGAATTGAGGCTCCTTGAGAGGTGGAGTGGACATACATCTGCTGATGCTGTGGTTCAGGAGAGTAAGTTCCCGCTCTTCCTTGATCATCCATGAATGGATCTATGGGTGGTGGTCTCGGGGGAGCCTGCCCTCGTACAAAATGCTCTGGAAAGCCAGGCAAGATCTGTGGCCGTTGAGGAGGTAGCGGCCCTTGTTGTTGTAAGGCCAAGTTCTGCTGCTGTTGCTGATACGGCGCTGGTGGTGGCGAAGCGATCCTAGACCTCGGGGGTGGAGGCGACCCGGCATACTGATACTGCCGTGCGTCGTAGAAATCGTCTGCAGGAGCATGTAGCGGTCGTTCTGGTCTGCCTTCCGGAGGCACATTCCAGCTGGTCTGTCTTGATTGCCCTGGCGGGAGTGTGATAGCCCAAGGGGTCTGCTGATCGCCATACTCTTTCGCTGGGCTGCGTGCCACTTCTTGACTTATCGGGCCCATGCGCTCTCTATGAGCAGTACCATAGCCACCTGAATCTGATGTAGTCTTGATCGGAGAGATGGAGGCTCCCGAAACAGATCCAAATGGCCGCTGGCCGGCAGGCCAGTGTTCTGATCTTCCAGAGATTGGAATCGTATACTCAGAACCATGACTTCCCCCTCTCTGCCTCATAGGATTCGTCGGCGAAATTTGCGGCTGACTTGTGTAGCTGGGTCGCCTACTGGGCATGTACGCCGGCTGCTGAGGGAGGTGATACTGTTCTGGTGGAGGGGGTCCAATTGGTTTCACAGGTCGACCGAAACTTGCTTCGACAGGTCTAAAAGCCTCTGGTACCTGAGCGATTGATCTTCCTCGCCCAGCACCGGCACCAAGACTGTGAAGTCGGCGATATTCCGGCATAGCCTGACTGCTCGTCGATGGTTGGTCCGGATCCTGCATGGCCGGTAGAGCTCGAGATGGCAACGAAGAATGTCTCTCTTGGTCGCGAGCTGGTGCATACCATCCTTCAGCAGGCGGAACGTCGCCCGATGGCACGAATGACACTCCCTCTTCGTCGCCTTGCTCGGGTCGCGTCAGCGGGCCGGACTGGGCCTGTCGAATGGCTTGTCGCTGCTGTTCCTGAGCTCTGCCCTCCCGTCTTCTGGCTTTTTCGTACTCGGCATATCCGCTGACCGCTCCCTGCACTGTGGCACTATCGGAAGGCCTGTCCTGCGGTGTAGACCGGCTTTGGGAAGGCGACGTCGGGGCTTTGACATCAGGGATGGGAGCAAGTTTCTTCAACTTCTTGCTACTCTCGCGCTCGCCTTTCTCACCAGCTGAAGTGCTGCTTCTACCAAGTAAGCTCTTCAGACCAGAGAAGCGTTTCTTCTTCGGCTCGAGTTCGATGGAATTTGAAGATGCTCGTTGCGGTTTCGTCAAAGTCTTGCGCCCTTTGGCGAATATATCAATACGCTCCGTGGTGGAAACAGGTGCGTGCTGTGCGTTCACAGGTGGTCCAACTGCTGTGCTAGGTCCTACCTGATCTCCAGCCAATGGGGCCACGGAACTCTCTCGTGACTGGTGAGTGGAATCGAGTTTGGCTCCACTGCTACGACGTGAAGAGAGAGTTGCCCACATACCACTTCGGCGTCTTCCCTGCTGGGATGAGTCTTGAGGCTGGCGGGGCTCTTCAGGTGTCGGAGGTTCTGCAAAGCCCAACCCTTCTAGTCCGTGCTGGTCGGTGATGTTGCGTGGAGTTGGATAGGCTGCAGTATCACCACGGAAGTATCCAGACTGTCGGCTTCCCTTCCCAGCCGTATCAGCACTATTGTGTGGCGAATGTCCGGGGCTGACAAGAACACCGCTACCCATCGATGTCCTCATCTTCTCGTATTGAGTCGGCTCAACGTGGCCGCTCAGCCTTACAGCAGGATGTTGTAGATAAGGTTGCGAACCTGGTGGTGGACCAGCAATGGCGCTGAGGTCAGTCGAAGCTCGGGTTGCCTTTGGAGACGACGGTGCCTCTGCTGTTGAGATATTCTCTCGCACATACCCAGCAGAGTCGCGTTGACTCGGCATGTAGGACAATGGTCGCTCAGTCAGTCCTGACCGTTGCATATACTGCCGATGTGCAAAACGATCTGAGTAGTCTCCCGAACTCGATCCACGAGCCTGAGGACCGACCAGACCAGAACTGGGTACCTGGCCAGATGTGAGCCTTTGCAATGGAGAAGCAGCAGATGCTGCTATAGGTCCAGCAGGAATAGCCTGCGCGGACATCGGCTCATCCTGCTCTCCATCGGTCCTAGCAACACGATCGCCGCCGAGGCTGGAAACGGACGAATGTCTGCTCGTTGTCGGATTGGTGCTTGTATGATGACTGCTCTCGTGCGCGCCTTCTTCTGCGGAGACCTCACTCCGAGCATCCTCCCATCGATCCACCTCTGCGTCTGCAGTTGCTGTGATTGTATTCAGAGCACCCGCGCTCGAAAGCTGATAAGGATTCACCGTCGCCTCTGGGAACTTCTTCTCTTTCTTTACGGAGTTGGTTATAGCCGCTGCTGCCGGATCACTCCTCTTCCGCTCCTCTTCCAGCCTCTCGAGCTCCCGCTCTTGCTCGGCAATCTGATCACGCCAAGGGCTTCGTGACTTGCTGACAACTGGAGTGCTTTCATACAAGTCCTCGTCATTACCCTCGAGCTCCTTCTTACTTGCGACACTCCAAGGAACGTGCCTCCAGGGTGCAACTGGTGTGCTCTCGTATAGGTCTTCGTCATCGAGTAACGCCTCCTTTTTGTACGAAGTATGCTGTACAAGTGCAGGTGCAACAGCCTTCATTGTCACCGGACTAGCTTGCACGAATTCGGCGTCCGAGAGACCAGACTCTCTGGACGAGGTAGCTTCAAGATTGGATGGCAGGATGACAGCAAGTGTTTGGCTGTTGGCTCGGGAATGGGCCGTGGTACTTGGCAGACTTGTAGGTGGCGACTTCACTGGACTGGAAGGCTGCGAGGCTCGGCGAATCTGGCTTGGTAGACTCGCGAGATCACTGACCTTGCGTCGCTGCTGGGGGCGCATGGCTGATGGTGGTGTGCCGGGAGGAGTGACGTTCCTTTCGTTTGCATTTTCAGCAGATGCGGAAATCTCTGCCTCTGAGTCTGGAATGGTGCTGTCACTCTGTCCAGGCTCGTCGTTCTCGGACTGAATCTTCGCACCAAAATCAGCCTGTCTTGGCGTGCATTCGGTCGAACTCCTTTCGTCGTCTTTGGGAGGGCCACCAGCCTTTACGCTCTGCTCTAGCTGCTTGCTGCCTTCTTCAGACGGGGTGTGGCTGGGAACGCTAGCAAGTGCACCACCATACTGGTCCTCCAACCCCTTCCGCCAAGCAGCAGCGCTGCTTCTTCGACGATGATGCTCATTGGAAGCATATCTCCCTCCAGTATCGGAGAAGGTGGTCGCGGTAGGCGCCGGAGATGGGAGGACGCCGAGCCTTCCAATACCACCGCCGTCAGTGCTACCAGCGTGTGGGTCAGCATTGGTCGGCGTTTTCGGCGGAATGGTTGCCTCTGGTGAATTCCAAGCTTCGTGCCTCTGTGGACTGATCGGGGTGCCGATGGTCATGATGGGAGATCCGACGCCTGACTTGCTGGGATCAATTGCCAGATCTGAGAAGTCGTTCAGGGCAAGATCAGTCGGACCTGAAGCCATCAGTGCTGCAGCAGCAGCGGCCTCTTCCTTCCCACGGACCTCTTGTGCCACCACACCTTTGGTACTTCTTGGCTCTAGCTCTTCATCCTCCAAAAGGTTGCTGTGCGAGAGAATCAGACTAGCAGGTCTGCTTCTGCTACCATCCTTCCTGCTCCGGCTCATGCTTCTACTCTTCTCTCGTAAGCGCGTAAAGACTTGGCTGAGCGGTCTGCTCGACGAGCTTCTTGCCGAGGCCGAGCTTGGTGTTTGCGATCGCTCCCGGCGACGAAACGCTACAGTTGAAGCCGAAGACGGCTGCCGGCTATGCCCAGGTCGCGACTGCGTATCTAGAGGTGGAGGTGGGAAATCAGAGTCCTTTGCTGTAAGGGATTCTCCCGCGTCTGGCCCGTGTGGTGGTTCTGAGGCGAGGAATTCGGTTAAGGACTGAGTCTGTTCAGAGCTGGCCTCACTGCCGAGAGGAATCGAGTAGCGCCGAATGTTCTCTGGTCGGGCTTCTTTGGTAGAGGTAGGATCATAGAAAGATCCAGATGAATGCGCCCAAGGAACGGACGCAGCGTTCGCTTTTGCTTCATTGTCGGCTCCTTCTTTCACAGGTTTTGCCGGAGCTACCGCAGCTGTAATGGCAGCTAGACCAGTGATTCTTTGGAAAGCTTGTCCTTCCTGTTGACCATCATTCAAAGAAACTTTCTCTGCAACCATATTCGTGTCCTTCTCGGTAGCCGGCCATAGTATGGCAAGTGGCTCATCAGCACCATGAACGGCGTCACTCGACACTCGTTGCTCCGATACGTCAGCTTCTGGCGCAATGGAGCCATTGGGCGCTGTAACAAGGTCTTTACCCTGTTCGCCAAGGTCTTCCCCATGGATCGGTGGGGGCGTCTCACTGCGGTCCTTCTGTGATGATATTTTAACGATGTTAGCACCATCGGAGGTGGAATGCACGACGAGTCCGGTACTAGCCGTATTTGTTTCGGTGCCATATGAATGCTGCTGCGTAGCAGGCGATGCATCGGGATCGACTGAGCCCGGCAGAGACGTGGTCGTTGAATCAACTTGGCTCACGTATGACAGCTTCGAGCCGCTCTTTGGATTGGCAGAAGACTTCGGTTCCTGTACAGACTTACCGTAAGCTTGCGTCCTCTCGTGCTGAAAGGAATGTATCTTGAAAAGAAGGACCATGAAGGGAAGATATGACGAGGCGAAGGTGAAAGCCGAAACATTAGACGTATGCCACTAGTACAGGATAAGGAGATCTCATGGTGTTCATAACTGCGCCTTGTCGCGCCGTCGCTCCAAAGCAAGATTGTGTAGCATCGCATGTGCTCCTCAGGGAGACTCAGGTTCCCCTAGTGCCGCTGTGCGGTGGACTTCATCTCCAGTGTGGTTCATACCTGGAGATTGAAAGTCTCAGCCACAAATACAAAAGCAACAAGACATTCATTCAACCAACGTGTACAACAAGTGAAGTGAAGAGGTGATGTGCCGAAGGATCATAGAAAAAAGCAATCATACCTCACCACCGCCGCCGTTGCGCCGAACAGAGCCTCCCCACTTCGATCTTCCTTTCGCTAGAAGGCCCTTGGCACCTGATGCTGTCTTGCCGCCGAAAACGCTTGCGCTCTTCATAAACTCCTTGCCACGTTGTTGCATTTGCTCCTGCACGCGGTCTATATCAATACGCGAGCCGCTGCCGCCGCCAGGTCTGCTGGCTGTGTCACTTTGGTCCAAGCCAGAACCGATGGAAGTACTGCGCCCTTGTTGATCGACTTGGACGGAAGACCCAGAGGCGAATCGTTGCTTGAAGCCAGCCAGTGAGGGACTTGGGCGATGTCCTCTCTTCCACGCATTCGTGGCACTGGAACTAAGCTGTGTCTGAAGCGGCGGGGGTTTGCCTTGAGCTGCAGTAACGCTAACATCGGGGTGCTTGTGCGTCATAGCGATCAACCAGTCAGACAGTCCCGTGTCCATATCTGCAAATGTACCACGAGTCTCATTGTAGGTCTTGATGCGTTCATCTGCCGTCTTTAGCGCGAGAATATTTCGAAAAGGTGGAATATTCACTGCGCTCGGACCACTCCTGGGCGCAGAGGGCGAGGTGGCAGGCTGATCTTGTGCAGCAGAAGCGCTACCCTGGTCCACTGCCGTGTATGCTGGGACATCGTCAGTAGGTCCCACGTAATACGAAGGTATGCGCGCAGAGGTATCATCGTTAGACACAGGGCTCGGGGCCCGCTCGCGCAACGATTGCGATGAGCTGCTTGGCCCGATCGTCGTTTCAGGGAGTAAATGTTCTTGACTTTTGGTGATTGGACTAACGGGTGCCTCTGGGCTCTTCATGCTTCGAATACGCTGGGATAGAGACCTGGTAATTTCTGCTTCGGCCGCAGCGGCCTCGGGTCTACGCAGTTCTGGTACTCCCAGTGTACCAGATCCGGCTGCAGGAGGTGTCGGTAGATTCTCCTTAAGAGGCGTGTCTGGCGATACATCTCCAGCTTCTGCATTCATGACGTGAAGTTGCTTACTCCTAGGGCGCTCGTAAGCGGCTTCAGGATAGATGTCCGGGCTTTGGGTGTCACGCTCGGCCTCTCTCGCGGCAGGGTAGCTCCCACTGCGACGTTGAGGCTCCGTATTCTCCCAGCTAAACCGTGTGTCCAGTAGACCAGGCCGTGGAGGAGAGGCAGTGTGGAGACCAGCGCCAGCGGCACCTGCAGCAGCGCCTGCCGTGAGAGCCGCAGCACCCTTGCCCGCGATCTCTGCAGCCGGGAGTGTATCTTTGCCTTGCTCCATGCGACGCTCATTATCCGGAGCGTCGAGAGCATCCTGGTCTCGGTCAATTCCTTCCGATGTCCCTTGAAGACTGGTGACTATCTCCTCGTGAAGCCGATCGCTCTCCTGCTCAGTAGCTGCTGAATCGTTTGAAAAGTGTGACAAGTGGGCGGTGGTAGTGCCAGGAGGTGTGGTGATTTCATGATGTTCAGGCGACGGCTCTCTACTGCGCACTCGAAGTGGAGCTACTGTGTTGAAATAACCTGCATTCTCTGGCTGTAGTGCTTCATCGCCACTATCGCCAGCGCGCTGGGCCGTCTCTCGAGCAGACGGAGATGGCGCGTACGACGAAGCAACACTCGCCGGGGGATCACTACTTTGATCTGTCTCATGCCTCAAGAGTGGCGGAGCAAGCTGGCCAGTCATTTGTCTCGGTGCGAATTCGGGCTGCTGAACGGGTGCGGGTGGCTCCTTGGATGCGAAATCTCGAGTCACATGACCGACTCCATGTGTGGACACAATAGATGCAGCAAGCGCGTTCCCAGCATCTTTGAGAACATCGACTGGACTTCGTTCGGGACCGGTCGTGCCTTGCAGCTGATACTTCTTCGTGGTGGGCGTGAGGTCAATCGGAGTCTCTGATCGAGGAAGATCCGGTCGCTGCGTGTGAAGGACACTAGATGATGGCTCGGGTGCAGGAGGCGGACTCTCCACTGCTGGGGTGGGAACCTCACTCTGCCAGGCGCCTGGTAAGTCTGGTCTGAATGACTCTTCCCTACCAATGCCGGGCCGAGAGGTAACAAGTCCGGCCGGTGTGCTGCCCTCAGTTTCAGGACGTACTTCAATAGCGAGATTGCTTTGGCTAGTCCCAGTTCTCTTTAACCTGGGGTTCTCATCGTCTTCTCCAAAGCGACTCCACGAACTCTGCGAACTGCCAATGCTAGTAGCGGAATGTCGTCTGCTGGTCTCTTCATACCGATCTGCGATTTCTCGCACACGACCCTTCGCAGGAGAGTCCGCTCTGCGCCCAATGCCTCCACTCAAGGTCGGTGTAAGAGGCGAGGTTGGGGTCTGCACATTGTGCGTCTGCAAGAACAGATCTTGACTGCTCTTTGCAGCGTGACCCAGTTTCGGATCCTTGTCGGGAGATGAGTTGATCTGTGCAACGAGATCCGCTTCGCGCATGCTGTAGTCTGTACCGCTACGTCCTCGTCCTGTGATGGGCACAGGACTTGATGCAAGAGGCGCGACCTCACTGCCGGGTGTCTCTGCCGGATGCAAGCTAGGTTCTGGGACCTCGGCGCCCTGATCTGAAACATCGGGTGCTTCGTTTTCTGCGACAACAGCAGACAAGGGTGTGCTGAGACGGGTATCTGTTGCATTCTCTAGAGCCGGTGTGCGGGCTGGGGACGTACTAGTTGATGGCGGGTCAAGGCTTCTTCTGTAGCCAGGTTCGAAGCCCTGTGGAAGGGCGTGATCTGCACTGCCACTTCTACTATGCCCCGGAGAAGGCTTTCGCGCTATCCTGTACCCGCCAGTGAGGGTAGAGCTTGAAACTGGCTGGGGAGAGTCCGTGGCCGTCGCATTCATCTCCTCTGCTATAGGCGGAAAGGCATTGGCTGGTACGTGGCTCATGATTGGGCTGATCCCGGCTGTGGAAGTGGTGTCGCTTCTGTTGACACCACTTCCAGAGCCAGACTGTGACTGCGAGCTGTCGCGGGACAGCGCTGGCTCGTCAAACGCTTGGTGCACTGCCGAGCGGAAGCCAAGCGAAGGATTATGCTGAAGATTGGTCTGTGCGGTCTGCTCCTGTCTCTCCGCTAGGATCTCCGCTGCTGGATCATAACCGGGGCTGGGTCGAGTGGTTGTTGGTGTATTTTGGATGGAGCTAAAGGTAGTAGGAGTTTTGTCGACGGAAGATGTGTTGAGCGCGAGTCCTGATTGATGAGCTGAGAAGGGTGTCGCTTCGGAGTCTGCCACCGTGGCAGAGAACAGTTCCTCGCCGAATCCGGAGAATCTTGATACTTGCGGCAGAGTAGGACTGGTGTCACTGGCCGAAGCAGGAGGGGCGGCAGTCTGCGTATTGGGCTCAGTGCTTCGCGACACACTATTCGTAGGCTGGTCGGCCGTGGTAACATCTGGAAAGAGCCTGCTCTCTCTCGCTTCCTGAACAGGCGTCAACGTGGGATGCTCGCCGCTCTTGGCCCTCTGCAGGCTGTCCAAGCTCGGGCGGGACCCGTCCTCGCTTTGCCTTCGAATCTCCTCCGGTATGCGCTTGTAGATGTCGCTCGGCCTGATGAACGGCAATGGCTTGTCTGCGTTTGCAACGCCAGTGTTGACAGCAGGACTGGACACACTTTCCGCAATCGCTTTCGCTTCAGCGGCCTGTGCTTGGGAATCGTAGTCTGATCCAGCGCTCAAACTGCTCTTTCTCGGCGGGAACCACTGCGCAGGTGGTGGAGCGCCTCTCGGAACTGGCTGCATGCCCAAAGGCGGAGGAACTTGGTCGGGGTTTGTGAAATCGCGCGGCCGCGACCTGCTGCGTGGCATATCATTACTGCCTCGTCCACCACTCGCAGCTGAGCTTGATCCTCCGCTCCTCTCGCCGTAAGCAGGGAAGGGTGCCGACACACTACGGGTGCCGTCGTCGCCCTGATCAAAGCTCCGCGTCCTCACTCGGGACAGGCCTTGCGGCGGAGGCTGGCGGCGAAAGTCCTGTGAAGGGCGGTGTGGTATAGGTCTTTGTGACGGCAGCTGGCTCGCGTTTGTTGGCAAGGAGCCCGACCGATCATCCTCATAACCATACTCGTCGTAGGGATCGTAGCCGCCCCAATCATCACCGTCGTAGTTGGTCTTGGCCGCATTCACCCACTTCTGCGTTTTATGGCGATTGACATTGGTCTTGAACGAGATGGGCCCGCCAGGCGTGGTCGGCGTGTTGTTCTGCGACATGTCCACTCGCGCTTTTTTCTCCCTGCCGTCTCTGCTTCCGCGACCCGCTCGCGTGCCTGTTCAGGGAGAGGGTGACGAAAAGGTCATGGTACAGGCGTGCCAGTGGGTGCAGCGGCGAGGCGCAGTCGAGCTACACGTAAGGGCCGTAAAGCTCGTGTACATGTACACCCGCGGTATGTTTCACGCTTGCATCGATGGTCGGTCGCGCCACGCTCCAGCCAATCATTAAATATTAGTATAGCAGAAGAAATTGGCGGAAAGAGAGTGTGGCGGCGGATGTTGATGGGATGCTGTGGGCACGAATCTTGGAACGGGAAGAGATGAGATGGGATGGGGATGCAGGCCGGCGGCGATGATGTAGCAAGGATCAACGAGGACCACCAACTCCAACGTGCCAAACGGTGCTTGGACACAGCAGTTCAACGCCACGACAGCGAACTCCGACCCAGCAGCCTCTCGCCCATACATTCACTCATATCTCTGCTAATGCTGCCATCTCATACCACAGACACTGCCTCCGTCTCGGGTGCTTCCATTGCAGCGTCTTTGCCGGCTCGGCGGTCGGAGGTTGCCGGCAGTGGCAGCATCCATGTTCCAGAATAGAACCTGGGCCTGCGTGTAATAATAATGTCAACCTGCAAACACGTACATCTACCATACACCACTGTCAACAATCCCTGCCATTTGTTCGCCCTTCTCCTTCAGCACTCGCGCGCTTGACATTCTCCCCACGGACCGCTCTTCACACCCTCTATACTTCGTCATTCTGTAGACAACGCCTCCGCCTCCGCCTCCTGGCCACCTCCGCCTGGCCTTGTCTCACAGCCAAACACCAGGTGGCATTTTCTGGATTCTGACGCGACTGTCAAACGATGCTCACCATGGCGACTCACTCCTCCATCCAAGACCGCACGCCCGAGTTCCGCTCTATTCTTACCCAGGCGCAGAAGTCGCTCGCACGTCAGCGCAAAGCGGGAGGCGCGCAGTCGCAACCACTCCTTCCGCAACCAAATGGCACCGCAACACCGCCCACGCGGAAACAGCGCTCCGATTTTGCGCGCAGCGCGGCGGGCATTGGTCGAGGCATCAGTGCGACGATGGGCAAGCTGCAACGGTTGGGAGAACTGGCGAAACGGAAGACACTCTTCGACGACAGGCCGGTGGAGATCGCGGAATTGACATTCGTGATCAAGCAGGATCTAGCTGCTCTCAACCACCAGATTCAGCAGTTACAGCAGTCTCAAAAAGCCATGAACGGGCAGGCAAATAGTGGCGTTGCAGCGCAAGAGGGAGAACACAATAAGAACGTGACAGTACTGCTGCAGGGAAGGCTAGCGGATGTCACGGCTAGCTTTAAAGAGGTGCTTGAAGTGAGGACGCAGAATATCCAGGCATCGAGGCAGAGACAGGAGAATTTTGTGGGCGATGTCTCGCGACAGACACACGCTGAAAGACTAGATCCCGGGAGGACAGACTCGCCCTTATATCAGACACCGTCAAGAGGCAGGAGCCCCAAACCTGGGCAATCGGGGCCATATTCTAGTGGCGCCGATGTGCTCAGCTTGGAGCCCAGCAGCTCCTCGGCACTCTACTCGGGCACGGGTGCACCTATGCAGATGAACCAGTCTCAACTGCAGATTATGGAAGAGGGCTCGAACTCGAGTGCGTACCTACAAGAGCGAGGCCAGGCAATCGAGGCCATCGAGCGAACCATAAACGAATTGGGCGGCATTTTCGGGCAGCTGGCGCAAATGGTCAGCGAACAGGCCGAACAGATTCAACGTATCGACGCCAACACTGACGATGTGGTGGATAATGTCGAAGGCGCACAACGCGAACTCATGAAGTACTGGAGCCGCGTACAAGGCAATAGATGGCTGGTTGCCAAGATGTTTGGAGTGCTCATGATATTCTTCTTGCTGTGGGTTTTGATCGCTGGTTGAGGTAACCGGATCACAACAAGCAGTCCACTGTCTTAGTATGGGGCAATTCACGGCATAGCGCAGGCGTTTGGGTCTGGAAGATCAAAGCATCGCTCACAGCAAAAGCTATAGAGCATATAGCGGCATCAGGAGTCGCATGTTGGACATGGGCAAAATCACGGTTGTTGACTAGTGTACAGATGTCTTGAGTAATTAATATCATTCGATACAGGACATCTGTCGGACGCCTCTGCACCTACGCGACGCAGCACACCCGTGGATTCCTTCTGATAACGAGGGGTCTGATCACGTGTCCCTTGCAGAGACGGAAGTGAACTTGAGCTAGAGCTTCCGATCCGACAACACCACATCCGTTCTGGCCATGACCTCGCAAAAATGATATCACTTCAACTCTCAACAGATTCGTCCAACTAGATTAGAATTGTTCATGAGCGGACAGTAATCTCTGTACAATACGTTCTCAGAACGAGGATAATCGCTGTCAGCATTATCCAAGAGGCTACTTCACACCTCGGTCATTCTTAGCTAAGCAGCATACCTTACCTACCGAGCCAAACGAAGACAGCAGCGCCCAAGCTCGATAAAGTGCTCTGTACCCTCAATGTCCTCCACGGCAATCCATCCCTTCAAACCACACATCGACATTCGCGAAGTCGAGCGCCTACATATTAAACTCCGCGACGTGCGCACTCCACAAGAAGACATCATCCCAGATTCCGGGCACGACTACGGCATTCCCACGAAATGGGCCACCAACCTCCACAACTACTGGCTCCGAAAGTTCTCCTGGTCGGCAGCCGAAGGACGAATTTCGCAATTCGAGCACTTCACCACCGTACTCGAGGATCTGAGCATCCACTTCGTCCATCAGAAATCCCAACACGCCAACGCCATTCCCATCCTGCTGATTCATGGTTGGCCCGGGAGTTTCTACGAATTCAGCGATGTCATCAAGCCTTTGACGGAAGGCGACGATGCGGGTGGACCGGCGTTTCACTGCGTGGTTCCGAGTCTGCCGGGATTCTGCTGGAGTTCGGCGGCGAAGCGGAGGGGTTGGACGGTGAAAGATACGGCGCGGATTTTTGACGCGCTGATGCGGAGGCTGGGGTATGAGAAGTATTGTGTGCAAGCGGGAGATTGGGGAGCTATGGTGGCGAGGGAGCTAGGGGCGAAGTTCTCTGAGAATTGCAGAGTGATACACCTGAACTGGTGTCCTGGAGCGTTGCCTGAGGGAGTGGATCCGACGGAACGAGAAACCAAGATTGCGGCGAAAGGGCAGAGTTGGAGGACGGAGCATGTTGGGTATGCTGTTTTGATGAGGACGAGGCCGCAAAGTCTGGGGTGGATGCTCGCGGATAATCCCGTTGGGTTGATGACGTTTATTGGCGAGAAGGTGAGTCCTTTGTCCAGTCTATGCCGTTCCTCCAACTAACGCTGCTTTAGTACGAAGAGGCTTCCAACCCGGCCCGACACTACGAGCATCACTGGCTGGACCACATTCTGGCTACTGTCAGCTTATACTTCCACACACGCTGCATTGCCACCAGCGGTCTGATATATTACGAAAACCCACGCCACGACCAATTCGCCTCGTATTGCATCCAGGAAGACAATTTGATCAAATGTCCTTTCGGCTACACCAGCATGTGGTATGATACTGCGCCGAACAGTAAGCGAGCCGTGGAGCAGACTGGCAATCTGGTATGGTACAAGGAGCGGGATGACGCCGGGCATTTTGCTTGCTTGGAAGATCCGAAAGGTATGGTCGAGGATGTGAGAGAAGTTGTTGCCAAGTATTGGTCAGTGTAGTTGTGCAGAAGTGCTAAGCAGGGACGATGATCTATGGCATCGTACAAGTCCGTGGCCTTGATGGTCTGGACTATTGGTTATTGGCATGTTTGTTTGTCGAGACCTGTTGACATGGCAATAACTCAGCGTCGATGACGCTTGCTATTGACGGCAGGGAGACTTTGACTTGACCGTTATTCAAGTGCTATTCCCTCCTAGGTAGCCACAGTAAGGCAAGTGAATAGTCACCACACCTTGTGCTTTGCAAACCGCTGCGACTGAACGTGGTATCACAATGACAAAACACAGACTTCCGACCTCCACCATCCAACATCATCCGATAGTAGCAACGAAAGGGTGGAACGTGTGGTTAAGCGATGCACCGTCAAGGCTGAGACTATACCTGCAAGCCATAGAAAGAGCACGGACCAAGTTGACAATTCACCGCTCAAACCTCGCAACACCTTCGTAACGCACACGAAGCGCGAACAACGATGATCGACAGTTTCTCAAAACCAATGCCGATCAATTCACACACGCATCATCCAAAGAGGAGGCACCACGTTTCCAACAAACCCCACACCAAACCCTTGCTCACCTTTCGCCGTGCTGCCTGCGTAGGAACTCATACCGGACTTCCCAATCCACCCGCCTGCCCCTCATCCTCGATATCCGCATCACTAGACTCATGCTCCGAGGCCACCGGCACCCGAGGGACAATTCGATTGTGACCGCACTCCTGCCCCGCCACGTGCGTACAGGCGACACACTTCCGCGCCTTGATACTCGACGCCAAAGGCATGGAGAAGCGAGACGGCACAGACTTGCGGATACCGGTCGGCGAATGCGCGGTATCGGTCGTGATTTGGTTGACGTCGGTGCAGAGGGAAAGCTTGCTCTTGGGCGGCGGGGTGGTGGTCGCCAAGGGCTCGTCTTTTTTCAGGAACACGTCGTCGTCGGTCCAGGATTCGGAGCTCTCGTCGCCCACGTAGTCGCGATAGTGTGGCTTCGCGATGTATAGTGTCTGTCTTCGTTGCTGAGTGGTGGGTGATGGGGGAATTTTCACGGCGACGGCGAGCTCGAGCTCGTTGGGCGTTTCGCCATCTTCCAAGGGGGCTGGGGAGGCACAGCTGTCGGCGCGACTGTCCGAATTGTCTTCGGCAGGACTGTGTACCTCCAACGTGGATTGTTTGCGAGCCTGTGATCTGGGAGGAGCACTGTTGGACCAGTGCTTCGTCATCTGTGCCGTGAAGCCTGAGCGGGGCGGAGTGTTGGCCAAGCTGGCGAGTCGACGGTCTCTTTTGCGACTGATGTTGGGCGGTGTGCGCGACTGGGTTGCGGCATTGCCTTCGTCATGCTGGGTCGGTACGTATCGCTGGATCGGCAGCTCTGGGTATGATACTTCTGTTGCTGTTCAGATGTGATCAGCGGGACTCGATTGATGGACGCGAGTGTTGTAGTCGTGGCCTGCTCACTAGGGACGCTGTTCTCTTTCTTCTGTAGCAAAGACATATCTTGAAACTGTATTGGACGGCTATGCTCGCAGATATGGGGTTGCACTCATTGTCCTCGGGTCAGGAGACCATGTCATTGATTGATCTACAGATATACGATGTGGTTGTTGTCTGGAACCGGCAGTCACAATGACGAAGCAACAGTAGTCGCGGCTTTCGAAGGCATCGATATTGAGAAAGCGTACTCCTTGGGAGTACGCTTTCTTGGGCGGCAGCTCCCTCCTAAGCAACAGGAAGGCATTGCAAACCATGATATATATACTCCTGCGAGAACAGGTTAGCCCTTGTTACTAGCAAGGGTGGATTTCGATGTATTATTAGTTACAAAATGATAGAAGCGCTTAGTCGTGATAAATCTCTATATACTATAAGTCTAGCTAGAACTAAAGTACTCGAATAATTTAATTAAGATTATAATGTTATTGAAAAGACATAAAAAAATAGTAGGTATATTAGATTAAGCTTTAGATATACTATTAGTCGTAACTAAAGGCTACTAGACTATAGCGATCGTATTCAAAGAAATAATCGTAGAAAAGTCAAACCTTAGATATATAGAGAATATATCTAGTATGAAGCCGCTAGCGTAGTCGAAGATTGCGATCGTTACTACGAGACTTCAGGATAATCTAGGAGTTTATGTATAGAGCAGCGACGCATACAGCAGCAGCCCATACAGCGGCAGTAGTAGCTGGCGGCTGCTGCAGATAAGTGGATATTCTCCGGCTGGAGAGAGATAGCTCAACCATACATGTGGAATCATAGCGATACTTAATTCATAGACAGCGGCTCTGACTTCATCATATAACGATTTGAAGCGCTAATTCAAGGTGTTGCGCGCAACGAAAATCGTGACGATCGGGAACAAAAGGCGGACCTCAACCATGATATCTAAGAGCTCGAGCTAGAGTAAGGTTGTAATACGCACCACTATGGCAACAACAGTAGATGATACCGTCGGTGCAGCGGTACGATACTGGAAAGAGGCTGAAGTCCGTCGTGAAAAAAGGCAATTAGGAAAATGAAGCTGAGTATTGAAACATGCTACCATTAAGTCTAGAGAGTAGCGAGGGTCATGAGTCTCTAGATATTCTTGGACATACTTCTCCAAAATCGCATCCCTTATCCACATACGATGCTTGTGTGTCTTGAGATGCTGGCTTGCAAAAGATCGAAGATCATTGTAGGCCGGCAGTCGCGTGTTCGGCGTGTTTAGCTCTTGCGCGAGACGGACTGCTCAATCGACGCGAGCCGCGTGTCGATGGCTGGGCACGCAGATTGCTATTACTACATGTGATCAACTGTCTTGATCACTCCTCCCTCCCCTCTGTTCAACGACTTGAGAGCATTGTCTCGCTGCACTACGTGACCTATGTACCAAGCATTGATTATTCTGGTTTTTCGAGACTAAGCCACACTGTCGTCTGAGCCCTTGGAGGTTGAAAAAGCGTTCGATCTCCTGGGTGGGCGGTATGCACGCGACTGCGGACAGCTGGACGATTCGCAGTCAACGAAGACCACCTCCGTTCTGGTGCGTCGGCGGCCTTGGGCGTCAATATCGACCCTTATTGTGGTGCGGCGAGTGCACCTGTCCAGGATTAGAACGGAAGTCCCATTACTCAGAGATGGCTTACATGTCGGTGTGTCTCTTTGTCGGCCTCTGCAGGTGCGGATCAGAGGATTCAATATGAGTGTGAAAGTGGCTCGCTTAATGAAAGTATTGCGGACCGTACTGTTCGCTATGTATGCGCACATGCGAACCGCAAGGCTGACAAACCAGGCAACGACATGTGGAGCGCATGCTACGTCTTGTTGAGTCCGCCGGCGCCCCGGGCCGTTCTGGCAGGGGAAGGCTTAGGGTTACTTTCGAATCCCTCGTGGTATTACTTTCCGATACAGGTACCACGTACTTCTACATCAGCAACTTGAAATGACGGACACTGACAATTCGGCTACAAGCGCAAAGGGTATCAATGATACAGGATCTCGACTGCATGCCCGTGCGCATGGCTCGTCGCTTGCAACTCCGCCATTGTCACGCGGCCTCGAGATTGGTAAAATCGTCTCTTCTGGCGGTCCTTCCATCTCGCCTGCTGTATTGCAACCACACCATGAGGAAAAGCAGGTAGACAAATGGGAGAGACCTCAGCTCCGGTCCACGGCGGATGTCAAGATGTTCGAAGCATTCCACCCCGAAACCGGGGCGTTTATTAGATGCTTTTATACGTATTTTGATGCCGAACATCGGGCTTGGATTGGACAGAATAGGGAGCTGAGGAAATATGATCTGGGGCTTGACGATATTGTCCTTAGTCTCCGGAATATCCCAGACGAAAAGGCCTTCCCAAAAGCGCCTCAGCAGATCACACTGGCGCCTATTATCGATCTGGCAAAGCACTTCGTCAAACGTCCCCAGATACACTGTTTGTCGGACGAGTACGAATCTACGCTTGTTCCCCGAATGCATATCGAAGAGGCACAAATACTGGAGTATCTCAAGCAGCACCCTCACCCGAACATCGTGCCATATTATGGATGCATCATAAAACGTGGTCGCATAGTGGGCATCGTACTCAAGCGACTCCACAAGACTTTGGAGCAACGTGTTCGTGATAGCGATGCATCAAATCTCGATGTGGAGACACTCGAGAAGCAACTCCGATCCGCAATTGCTCACGTTCATGCATTAGGCCTTGCGCATAATGATCTCAACCCAACGAACCTCGCTCTCGACGAATCGGACCAGCTGGCTGTTATCGACTGGGGATCCTGCAAGGAACTGGGCAAAGAGCTCATTTCTGCTGGCACACCAGGCTGGATTGATGAAGAATACGACATTTCGAAGCAGGAACACGACCTCACTGCTATTGAAAAGGTAATGAGTTGGGTCAGAAAGAACAATGGAGCCTGTCATGAGAAGGACACCGATACTGAACCACAATCTTGAGCCAGCGGCCATGTCAGTAACGGCAGAATTTTCTCTGCGGATGAGGAACTTGGACTCAAGTCTTGTGACGCCCTCGTCCGACTCTTTGTTTGTTGCCCAAAAAGCACGAACGTTCAAGTGTACAAATGAAAACAATAATTGCAAATTTGAATACTATTTAAGTATAGATATATATACAAATATCCTACGAGTACTATTTCAAATGATTCTTTATCCTCAAAACTAGCTAGAATAGTATTTTTAGCTTAATTTAAGCTTTTAGCTAAATAGTGTTCTATAAATTTAAGATACTATATATAGCGCTATTTGGTTTTATTCTTAACTAGCGTAGCTAAGTTGTATATAGCTTAGATTTATAGTATTAGTTATTTAGTAATAGTATTCTATTTTTTTAGCTTATTTTAATTATTTTTAGATTATATTAGAAACGTAGTATAGTATACTATTAGAGGACGATTATATACTATCTAGGATGTATACTAGTACGTAGTATACTATTCAAGAAACTAGCTGCTATTTCTCTTAAGAAGTAGAGCACACTCGTCTAATATTATCGTTACTATTGCCGTCCTGTCTTTCGCTTGTTCTTTTGAACGAAAGCAACTCAGTATAGCTCGCTATGAAAGTCATCCGGTTTTATGGCGCTTCCACGTCCCAGATCAAGGCAGACCGGCTGTGGCGGCCACAGCCTCGCTTCCATAGCTGCCATCCGAATGCCACTCGAGCCATTTATACCAATAAAATCGAGGAAGAACTGCTGACTGGATACGAAACTGCACATTACTGCCCCGTCGAGATAGGAGAAACTCTCCACGACCAGTATGTGGTCAAGTCTAAGCTCGGTTTTGGTAGGAGCTCGACAACATGGCTCTGTATGAACAAGGGGTATCGACTGTCCCTTGCGGTTCTCTTCCCGCCGCTAATTGACTATCCAGACAGCAATTCAAAGTCTTGAAGATCTTCAACAACGCAGACAACGGGAACGAGCTCAAGATCTTAGAGCACCTACGACGTCTTATGAAGTCCTCCGAATCTTCTGGGAAATACTGTGTACGCCGACTAGAACATTCTTTCGTGGTGGTCAGAAATGAACTGTCGCATGAATGCCTTGCTTTCGAACCTCTCGGACCGAGCCTTCTGGAATTCAAAGGACAAAGAGAGTCTAATACTCTGACGCTTCCAGAAGTGCGGTGGCTAGCCGTATATCTGATGCATGCATTGCAATTTCTCCATACATGCGAAGTTGTGCACACAGGTATTCTCTGGCTTAGGCTAAAGATTGTTGGTTACTAACATGATCTGCAGATATCAAGGCAGACAATATCCAGCTTACGCTCCCAGACAACGAACATGACGTACTTTCCTCATTCGTCGCAGAACAAGAACGGATCACGAAGTCACCACCTGGAAACACAACAATCCACTCATCACGACTAATGAGGCAAGAAGAGATGACGTTTCCTATACTCTGCGATATGGGTATGGCCAAACTCGGACAACCGAATTACACCGGCCTCACACAAGCGCTACCATACCGAGCACCTGAAGTAATACTTGGTGCTACATGGGACTGCAAAATCGATATTTGGAATGTCGGTGTGCTAGTAAGTCGTTTGCGTATGTCTTCGGCCTCTGCTGATCGCTGGACAGATCTGGGAACTTTTATTCGCGGAACATCTCTTCGGTAATGTCAGCGAGCAAGAGAGTATAGCACGCATGGTCAGCTATCTAGGCCAGCCATCTGGTGAATTCCTCCAAGGCTGCCCTCGAAAGGATGACTTTTTCGATGGCAATGGTAAGTCCGTGGCACGCTCTTCGACATTAGTATTTTCTAACGCCTTCAGCTCGGTGTAAAGCTAGGGAGGTGACCGATATGCCTCTGGAGGACCGTGTCGAAGCCGGGAGCGATGTGGCACCCTTTTTCAGCTTCATGCGTGCGATGCTTGCTTGGGACCCCAAAGACCGCCGTACAGCTTCCGAGCTATTACAACACCCATGGATACGACTTGATTCAAACTAAGCAGCATTCTGGCCGAAAATCCACTATATGTTCCAGGATCAACCATCTTCTACACAAGGTCTAAACCCACCACCCAGCTTCGACTCATTTGTCAGACGAGCATGCAGGCTCTGTAGTTCTTTAGACTTCAAGTCCTCGGCGGTACACTCTTGTAAGTGCTCGAAGTCAATCAGCTTTGCCACGCCTCGTCCACCGGGAAAATGTATCGATTGAGGTCGCCGTGGAGCAGGCCAGGCGCGTAAAATCATTAAATGCCGGTCCGCACTCCTGTCAATCACCGAGAGATGCGTGAGTCCGATCGTCCAGTTGCTCCAATGGAAAGCCCGTCACTCGTCCGCCTCCATATATGGAAGGTCGACGGCACGGGACGGACGGAAGCAGGAGAATGCTGAGTCAGCGCCCGCTTCGAGCATCAACTGGAGGCATTCCATGTTCCAGATCTCATACCGATATGCTGTCCTCTGCTATACTCAGTATGTGTTCTGCGGATGTGCAATAGTGTGTTTCTCGCCGGCCTCGCGGACTTATTCGCCAACCTATCACCAGACACCATACGCCATGCCTCGGACAGACAATGACCTTGCGGAAGCTATTTTGGGCGTCAGCGCGTATCATCGACGCGATTTTGATGTCGCATCCATATGGTTCCCGGAACAAGATCGGGCGGCAGCAACCTCACATCTTCTGTCATCGTCTCCGGCCCCACACAGCTCTCTTGGCTCGTTTGATCTCCTCCCGGACGAGCTCATTAATGCCACATTGCTTGAGCTGGACCTAGCTTCACTGTTCATCCTCAGACAGGTCAATCGCCGGGCTAGAGCAATGGTCAATTCCTTGCGCGAATACAGGCTTATCGCTACATATGCTGTTGTCTGTGTATGGGCTATGCTACGGACGAAATCGGCTTCAGTCACCACACTATCTCATCTCTTTCGTCTGCTTTGCCAAGATACTTGCGCGACTTGCAAAGAAGGATTTGGTAATACCCTCAGCCTTCTTACCTGGCAACGGTGCTGCTCGGCATGTTTGCCGAGAGGTAGTCCAGATTTCGCCGCCGTGACAGTGGGAAAGGCTAGAAGTGCTCTCAAAGCCCCGGTAGCGTCTCTGAGAAAATTGCATTCACTCAGATCCCTTCCAGGAATGTACACTACAGATCAGCTCACACTTAGGAGGTCATTGCATCTTGTCTCGATGCAAGGAGTTTTGTCACTGTGTCGAGGCAGAGATGCCAACGCAGATTCGTCCACGATTACTTTCGCAGCGCAGCCGCGACTTGCCTTCATGAGCTGCTGTGCCTTTCCATACTACGAAGCGAGCACGAAGCAGATTCAGCATGGCATTTCATGCGCTGGCTGTCAACTCGCTGTGGAACAGGCGAATGGTGTTACTCTGGCCCTGGTCAAACGTCGAGACCGAACCTACTCCAAAACCTCGTTTCTGGAGCACTACGAGAAGTGTGAGAACGCTCAGAGGCTTTGGAAATCTAGCAACAGCGGCAGCATCGAACCTCCAGAGTTTCCATACTTCTGCAAAATGAGCGGGTACGCCGGTCCAAGGACATAAGGCAGGGGCAGTCACGACAGACAACGCGCACGTAATGATGCTGGGCGGCGCGCTACAGCGCATGACCCCGTCATTGCCACAGTGATTCGACCAGTTCCGTCTACTAGTGTGCAAGGTCGACTGACATGTCGGACCATACGCCACACTAGCAGAACGATGACTTTCAGAATCGATACCAGTCGTGACGGCCGAGCATACCTTGCTTCAACATCCCAGTGAGCGTTTGCACCTGATCCCCTTCTCCCACTCACTCAGTGCGCTTTAAGTTCGGGGTTCACATTGGTTCAGCGCCATGATCCGAGATCACACCGCTTAGGACAGACTAGCAAGGCTGTTTCGCTTCATCTGCCTTGTGCCACGTGCGGCATTTTTCTATGGCTGTTTCTTTGAATGCAGTGCCATCTTGAGACTTTGGGATGTTTTGTGCAGTGTACACTTGTGCGCAATGACGCTGCGCCTCGCTCATGCCTTGTCTTTCGACCCAACAACCGTAAGCGCATATAAAATTGACTACTTTCCTACGAAGCTGGCATTACCCCTTGCTCTTCAGCATGCGCATCAGCACAGTATCACTCTATCTGGTCAGCAGACTCTCCCACGATTCTGTACCCATCCAGATATCCAGCATTGCGTTCAATTTGACCACAAGCATTATGTACGCACGAGCCATCTGGTTCATGTGTTGGATTGCGGTTCTCTGGGCATGGTCCTGATACGGTGCTCGGTCAATGGATAGACGACCCGGTGGCTCCGTACGTGATTTCCGAGGACATGCCACTTCCTGTAGTCTTCGGGCTAAAGAACGAGATAGTGGAAGAGAGGCTAGTGGCAAAGTGTGCAGCACTGGAATCAGAGTTGGAACCAAATGTAATTACGATCACCGGTCTCTTGGAATGGTGGTCAGGTTCGTATGGCAACTATGTCTCACAAGGATTGGAGATCTGAGCAACAATACTACCGGGGCCTAGCTGGTGATCTGACTCTTGGAATTGGTCTACTGCCAATGCGCTCGATGATCCCGTTTGGAGCTTCTTGCTGTTAGATGCGCAGGAGGTTGAAATGTATCGATCAGCAAAAGAAAGACCAGGCATTTGCTGCTTCACACTTGTGTCTATGGATCAGCTAAGAGGCCTTGGTCCGGCGATAGAGACTGCGAGTACGAGCGCAGTATCCGAGAAGTATTATGTTGTAGCTTGTTACTATGACCTTGCACCTAATGTTACATCGTATCGCCGTACCGAGATAAGTTTCTACTATAGCGAAGATTACTCGAGCTATCTAGATACCATGTGACAAGAGTGCCTAGGCAGCCAGCGAATACAGAACGTACGCGAATCGACATAGCAACAGTTTTAGGTACTGCCTCTGTCCCAAAAAGGCGACCTCTGGCCAACCTGTAGGATTTTCATTGACTTCTGCGTATAAGTCATGTCTGTAGATCTAATTCACCACACAGGTTCTGCTCTCCTTATCCACACCAGGGTGGTCAATTACCGTTCCATTTGCCACAAGAAGTAGCTCGTCAACCCTATCCATAGCATATTCAACCCGTTTCCAGGTGTTCAAGCTTCCAGTACCCGTATCGAGTTCCCAGACCCGCATTCGTCGGTGATATCGCTTTCGGCCGTACGAACAATATCCCCCGAAACCGCTACTACCTCCATAGCATAGCCAAGGCCCAGATTGATCCGGCATGTCGCTGTTCCCCATCGGTCGTTGTGGAAGTAGTGCGCAGAAGTCATTGACGTGATCATGCCCGCAGCCTAATGCTGATATCCCTTCTTCGACCAACACATCGTAAAAATGAGAGTTTAAGCTAGGCCCCTCGGAGGGCTCTCTCCGATGTCCGTTACGTATACTGAGATGGGGGTCTCCGAATTCGGGAAGCGGAATATGTTGGAATACCAGAGAGAGGTAAGAGCGTTTGACTTCACCGTCCTTTTCACACAGGCTGCGCTGCGTTTGGCAAGCACTTCTGAACCAATCAATTTGGCTCTGCTTTATAGGATCGTAGTCAGGGTTGTGTATCCTGCTCGGTATCTGACCGTGTGAGTCCAAGAAATATAATGTTGACAGTGAGAGCTGCGATGGGGCAGGGGCAAGAATCTGAAGGCAGAAATTGCCTACACCGTCGACTTGCTCTGGGCCTGACTCGCATAAGCTGAAGGGCAGGCGGCGGAGTATTGACATCTGTGCTGTGCCTGTCATGTCCAGTCGTTAGCAAGGATGGGAAGTGTCATCCGATCGAGGAAGAAGTCACCCACGTGACAATGCATGGACGCCCTCGCTGTCATGATTGCCAAAGACAGCTGCGAATGGGATTGAGCGCTCGATAACAGGAGCAATCACTTTGAAGAGCGCAGACTGGCTGTCGGCCACATCGTGGTGCACCTGATCTCCAGTGAAAACCACCAGGTCTGGTTTCTCAACATCCAAGATCTTGCTAATGAACTCTAACGTCTTTGGGTCAGCTTCGCTCTCTGGTAGACTCTTTCCATCAGCATCAATAGCATCTTTGCACACTCCGACGCCAGTGACCATGTGTGTGTCAGAGATCTGGACAATCTTGAATTTGCCATCCTCCCTCACTCTCAAAGCCGCGCGAGTATCTGTCGGCTTCGCCCTGCCATGGAGTATGGTTAGTCTGGCGACCGGAACTTCTGGCTGAGCGTTTAGCTGTAGGGATGCTCGCAGGAGAGTCCATTGAGGTCGTGGATCAACTGCATCTGCTCCAAAGAGAACGTCAACTTCCGTTACTGCTACACCGTTCCTCTTGCAAGAGAACTTTCTTCTAAGCAGCCAGATCCCGCCAGGTCGACTTTCCCATGGGCCACTCGTGTCTGCTTCGGGAGGCAGCTGGCCAACTCGAATGTCCAGTACCAGGAGATCGTCGGCTACAAAATCATCTTCCTTGGCGAGCGCTACATACAGCCATGCGCTTTGGTGAGAGGTATGGAGGTACAGCTCCTTATCTACGCGGCGCCATATCCGTGGGTCTGGTCCGCAGGAAGAAGTGGTCGTTGGAGGAAAGAAACACACGGTCACGTCCGTAACGATCAAGTGTGTTTCGGTCATCGTACTGAGGGCATGAAGCATTCGAGATGTTGGCTGTCAGGGTGATTGGATGCGTACGGCCCCAGGCGAAAGACTAACAACTAGTATCCATCATCGCCAGTAGCTTGTCTTTTGGGGGAGCGTTTTGTTACCACGCACAAGCACGGACATTCAAGGCACGTCACGTGCAGCCCTTCTCGAACGCCCCGCCTCTACACAAGATAAGTCGTCCGTCTCCGGCGTCTTTCTGCCCCCTTGACATGTGTATTTAGGTCATTGTCGGAAACATGGACATTCTCTCCGCACCGCGCCCAGACGAAGAACTATGCTCCTATGCTCGCCTGGGGGACTTTGTCCGGGATCCAGCGCGCAATTCACGATCTCGAAGATAACAACCATCCTGTGACACTTTCTCGTGCGATGAGGACCTGCATCGAGACGAGAAACATCGATGCGCTAAGACTCCTTCTTGAGCATGGCGAAGTGAGTGAAGCAGTTGCCGAGGAAGCCGCCGAGAGCGAAAGCACTGAGCTCGGCCAAGTCATTCTTGAACACGGATGGCCTATCGACAGAAGACTAAGGAAAGGCTCAATCCCGTCAATCCTCAGGTATCCGCTATCGATCATCGAAGTGGTACTGCGGTGTAGCTAAGTGGGACAAAAGTCTTTCAGTTCGGAACAGCAACTTCTTCGACTGGTTGCTCGACCAGGGCGCCAATCCAGACGCAACTTCTATACTAAATGAGACTGCCCTATCATTTGCAGTCCGAGAGGGAACTATGGAGATCGTCAAAAAGTTACTAGCTAGTGGTGCAGATGTCTCTCGCGGTAATCTGCTCCATAGCGCTTCATACAGAGAACCCTCGAGCGATACTGAGGAGCTTATCGACTTACTAATCCGAGAGGGCACGCCAATCGACACGTATGAATTTGACAATGAGGTCGCGCGGGTACTTCGTTATGGCTTCAAGTTGGGCACTGCCTTGCACACTGCATGCGACGAGCAAAACCTCCTGGCAGCTCATGCACTACTCAAACATGGTGCGGACCCCTATCGTTTGATGAAGCAGTGCGAGAATCTCGTGCCACCGACTCCTCTGCAGCTCGCTCTCCCTTCATCTACTATGCGATGTCTCCTCGAGAGACACATAGCTGCAAGACAACGAACTTGAAGACGGATAATAATCTTTGATTCGTTTCTAATGCTATGTCGTTGCGCAAGGACCTGCCGTATTCATTGCAAGCTGAACAGCTCTCTGTGACTCTGCGTCTGTCAGAAGCATAAGAGCATAACAGATGAGAACAGAAAGATTCCTGCTGGTGTATAGTGTCCAGTACGAGGCCTCAGGTCGAGATACAAACTGATCCATTCTTAGCCGAAGGTTGCACGAACTTTCTTTCGTGAGAACGGTGCTCTAACTCAGAGCTTATGTCCTTGACGCAGCGACTGCTATCTTTGTCTCGGTCGCTGCGACGAAATTAGGATAGCTATACTATTGGACTGAGTAATAGCTATAATGAACGTTGAAGCTTAAAATTAAAGCCATTGTTAGTGGGAGTCAAATCCTATAGGCTCGGAGGTCCGCTTCTGCGAGGAACTCCGCTATTTTATTAGGCATTGGATGCAAAGACAATCATCGAGATTATGCCAGACTTGCAGGCCCCTGGAGGCCAGCGGCTGCAAGGCTTCGGGGAGAAAAAGGACTGTAAGCGAACAGACTACTAACGCTCCGCACGTCATGTGCCCCGAAGGACAGATACATCAACATGGACAATACAGCACAAGGCACAGCTAAACCTGGATGACTCCGACGTGTTTGGAATCAGTACCCGGGTGTGACAGAGGAGCATTGTCGTGTTCAGCTTCGGTAATAGACCTGTGCCTCGGAACGCAGTATTCAGCTTCAGACCTTTAACATGAACTTTGTTGTCGGTAGCTGCGACGAACATTGTGATGGCAGAAGCCGGGGACGCGTGGGTATCCGTCATCATCCGGGAGAAGCTCCAGGCTTTCCTGTATCGCCTCCGCTGTCAAATCGTACTTCCTTAGATTTGACCGTCCGAAGTACGCAGTATACTCATCCGTGATGTAGCCGAAGGACGAGAACAAGAAGATGGGATCCCCGTTTTCGTCGTCATCCTCGGAAAAGGTCTCGTATAGGGGGGATGAACCTCGAGCGGATCTGATCGGTAGGGCTCGGGGTTGGGGCCTTTCGCCCGCCATCTTGGGAAGAAGGACGACGACGCTTCGCTCCCTAAGGTGGAAGATCCTCGCGAGGTGGCAGGTCACACTAGGATATGCGTTGGCGGGTGTTTACTGTATCGCTTGACAGATGTTACCGCGATGGAAGTGCCGATGCTCGCAAAGTCAGGTCATTAAGAGCTAGGTCAAGAAGGATGCTGTTGTGTGTCGAAGGCGAATTTGGTGGTTTGATTGTAACGCGGAACCTGTAACGAAGTCCGAAAGCGAGGTGTGGAGGTTAAGGTTTATCTTATACACGCCAAGGTTTTATGACTAAGATTTATCATTTCAGGTGTACCTTAGTGGACGTCGACCGACACGCAATAGTGCGAATTCTAATATATACTGAACTAGGTATCTATATTGTCGTCTGCGTCGTCGCCGAGACACCGTCGCGGGAGGGATCGTACGCAAATATGTGGGACGATTTAGCTTCTGCGCGGCTGTCAGGGTCTCTCCGTCCACAAAACGGCCTCGTTTCGCAGAGTGGCTGGTACTCTGGTAAACCGCTACGCCCCGTAGTTTATCACGTGTCGTCGCCCAGCGTGGTATAAGCCACCTACAATTCCCCTCGGCACAACATGGTGCATTTGCGGGTGGAACGATGCACGTTGTGCGCTGACGAATTCCTGCTCTGGCCAGCTATGTCAAATCTGAAGCCACAGCAGGCGTTGCCGCACATGACTGGTGACTGTGAGATGTCTTCTGGGGTCACCTGGATAGATTATCCCGAAGCTTCGACCCTGGAAGTCTCTGCCTCGTGGGAGGACGAATGGGACCTTAAAGTCTGCTGTGACACGTCCAAAGGGTATCTCGGAGGAATGAGGGAGAGTCCGTGTTGATATTGAACTTGTTCCAGATCGCGTGCACCGCCGATCACCGGGCAACGCGTGCGTTCCAGCGCGTTGCAGGATGTTTGCGATGCGTGACGAATGTGACGGACGCGTGGGGGGCAAATAAGGCTACATGTACAGTGCATTGTATAGGACCGACGGACCTATTTCCGTCCGGGTCGGAGGGTGGCCATTGCGAAATTGTATCTTGTCTGATGAGTGGTGTTGCTGCCACTGCGAGACGTGACCAGGTGGAGCTGATAGATTACTCGCACGACAAAAAGGATTTTTGGCTTCCAGAACTGGACCGGATCACACTGCACGTCGCTGCCGGTGCTCGCTTCCGCCGGCGGGGACGTGAATCAGATCCAGGACATCCCGGATCTGCTGCAACTCGCCGTCGACGACTGAGCGAGCTGGGAGAGCGCCACAGGGACAGAATCTCAGGTTCCGCACCAGCCCAGATCCAGTTGCGCGACTCTTCACGAGTTGCGCCTCAGTCGCCGCGATCGATGATATTAGGCCCAGCCTGAAGACAAAATCGAGGCCATCGTCCTCCTGTGCAGGGAGAAACGACGACACTCTCCCGCGAGACCAGCATAGCAGGAAGATATATGTGAGGCGAGGCGAGATGAGATTGAATGACTAGACCGGAGACTTTGTGGGGCATATTGACCGTGACCAGGGTGCGTGAAACCTTGCAATTTGCTTCGAGAAGACATCGAAGTGGAGGAAAAAGCACGCGAGAAGTCTGAGTCTGAGTCTGAGTCTGAGTCTGAGTCTGAGCCTGAGCCTGAGTCTGAGCGTGTGCTCGGGGCAACGAAACTATCTTCCAGTACTTCACTCACTCCTCCATCACCACATCCTCAAGGCTACCCCTCGAGAGGACATTTACTCTGTCCGGCAGCCTGGCTGCTGCCGCCGTTTCGTCCCGCCTTGGTCAGCGCCACTCGACTCGACTCCCGGGCCTCTTGCTTGTTTTCAGCTTGACCTGATACACTGCCGATGCAGGGTTGAATTTTCCGCGGGGCGACGACCGTTGCGTTTGATGTGCATTCATTCCCGGTTTGAGAATCGACTGCATATCAGCGCTCAGATCGAACGGCGGCGAGAACAAGTCGAACGAAAGGTGTGGCCTTCGCCGTCTGCCAGCAACGTCCCTCCAACGCCAATCCGGCAGGAAGCCGAACGTCTACACCGGCCCCCACCAACGGCCATTGCCAACTCGTGATTGACCATTTCACTCCACCCACCGTTGCCGGCATGATCAGCCATCATCGCGTGTGTGTGTGAACTTGATATCGTCTGGTACGTCTGCGGCACACTCCAGCCTCTGCTGGGAACAAAGGTGCGAATTGCTCACGATATGGCAGGGTACGATAGCCACTCGTTAAGCATTATTGAACCACGTTCGTTCCTCTGTACCACCCACGCCCCGCCACGTACTCCCCGCTGCGACGATAATCCAGGAACAATCTGCTGGAGGACATCAGTAGACGAGGGTGGATTTGCTGTGCAGGAATCCCGCCAACACAGGACACACGCGACCTGCGGGTCTGTACATAGCCGTTCCCAGCGACGGCGACCCGCTCGAGAAGTGTTGTAGCTTGCCTGCGGTCGCATCACTGCAGTGCACCGAGATTCTGGTAATCCACTGGCTGCGACATTGCCTCGACCGGAGCTTGCACCACCAACGCGGCATCGAACGTTCGGGACGCCAACCATACGAAAACACCATCCTGGCCTGCATGCGCCCGCTGCGACGTTCCTTGCGCCTTGTTTGCTCCCACCAACACCGGGCTTCGCTGCCTTGCTCATAACATGAGTCGACCTTACTACGACCAAGGCTATGGCGGTGGCAGTCCCGACCTTCACGCCGCCGATCAGTCTGGGCGAAAACAAAGCCGTATACCTCGACCGCAGGATCGCATGCGCGGGCCGCCACAAATGAGATCAAACCCCTCGGCTGCGCCCAGTGGCAGGAGCTCGAGGAGAACCCACGAACCGCCCCTTCAGCACCAATACCCTGGTCCAAGCAATGCCGCGTGGGAAACTTCTCAGAACTTGTATGATGGTTCAGGGTACGACTACGAAGAGGACTACAGCCAGAATGACCAGTGGCCGCTGCCCGCGCAGCCGTATGCCTCTTCAACCCCAGCCCGCGGCAGTCCGAGGAAGCCTCCACAGAGACCCCAGAGGCCTGACGAGCAACCTCCGCGTCCCGATTACCATCATCAGATCTTAGACCAGCCGCGAAGTACAGCACACGTGCTATCGGGAGGTCGACAATACCGTCAACCAGCGCCTCCGCCTGTGTCCCATCATGGCACCGGTGAATGGAATGGTGATGGCTACAGCTACACAGCTCCCCCACCCACTTTTCCACCTCCGAGCAGGCCTCTCCCTCAAGCGCAGGCGCATCCCTCAATACCGATGTATACTGGACCACAGATGCCACAGCAAGCCGTGTATGGACGTGCAAATCAAAGACCGCCGCTTGGCCCGCCTCCTTCTGCAAGGCGGGGTCCTTCTTCCTACTACCCTCAGGTCGGTCCGGTGATGCCGATCGTGGAGGAGACCGACAGCATGCGAGGGAGCAGTCTACGCACTGGCAGTGTGCACACGGGTGCCCACGATAGCAAGACGTCCTTCGCCAGTAGCAATGCCATCCCGATTGGCATTTCTCAGCTTCATCTAGAACGTGGCAGGGACGGCCATCAGCGGCTCCAGCGACCAGAATTGCTTTCGGAGTCAGAAGACGAGGATTTCGATGATTCGCCGACAGAACCGGCGATTGCGCGTGGAGAGATTAGGACACCAGAACCGTATCAGCAGTATCGAGAACAAGAGAACTCTAGCCCTGAAGTCACAGTGGTGCGGCAAGCGAGCCTGGGGAAAAAGAGCAGACCCACATTGACCACCGTGAAGAGTGGCGAAAAGATTCGGAAAAGCAGCGGAAGCATGACTGTTGATCCCCAAAACAGTATCGCAAGCATTCCGAGTCAGCATCACGCACAAGTAGAAGCGATACATCCGGCAGCAACATCAGCCAGCATGCCGGAAAGAGTGGAAAGATCTAGAGCTCTGGCTCAAGAGAGATTGGAGGGGCAAGCACGCCCTGGCGCAACAAACGAATTGGTGCGAGATCATAATATGATAATGGGCCCTGTTGCAGCTGCTGTTCCAGTCGCAGCAAACGGTGACTCTAAGCCAAACTCAGGAAAGCAAACCCCAGAAGAAATCTTGCGCTCAGGCACTGGTTTAATCGATGCCTCGGATTCGTCCGAGTCCGAAGGAATTGAACTCAGACGGAAGCGATCGAAAGATCTCCTTGGTTCGGAACTTGCAAATCAGCTGCACCCGGTGCGATCTCAGCCTCGATCGCCTCTTGCTCCGGCTGTGGATCCGCGAGTGGAATCGATTATCGGCAGCCTTGAGAAAGGCGGCGCGCTAAGTGCGAAGGAAGCCGAAGAGCTTAAGCAGCCCACCGGCGGACTTTCAAATCGACCTGGAACCCGTCGACCTCTGCGCATTAACGTAGACGCAGTACGAGAAGCTGAAGCACGCGGCTCATTGACCAGCTTGCCGGATCTCATTCGCCGAGCGACGAAGCTTGCGTCAAACTTGGATCGTGGCAAGACTGCCAGTCGACTAGGTATGAACTGGCTCGACGGTGCAGCGGATGGAGAGAAGAGGCGGTCAGGAAGCGTCTCCGACGTCCTTGCTTCCTTTCCAGCTCCCGCCCTTGCAACACCACCCGAGTCACGAAATGGGCGCTGGAGCTCACGCTTCCGCCACTCCGCACTTCCCAGTGATAGCGACTGTGGGAAAGGCAAGCGGAAACGGCTATGCTGTGGGATGCCAATGTGGGCATTCTGGCTTTTGCTAGTCCTGCTGTTTCTTCTTGTCGCTGCCGCTGTCGTGGTCCCAGTGGCGCTAATCGTCATCCCAAAACAGAACGATAACACATCGTCGACAAAGGTTGGAGGCTGCGAACAAAAGTTGACTTGTCATAATGGCGGGACTAACATACTCAGCAGTAGCGGATATTGCGAGTGTTTGTGCATCAACGGATATACTGGTACCACCTGCTCGGTGTTGTCCAATTCTGGATGTACAAGCACCCCAGTCGGCTCCTCGAACAATGCGACCGTCGGCGACGCGATCCCACGACTACTGGTTGGGGCCGACGTCAACTTCAGCATACCCCTCGATGCGGAAGAATTGCTCGGACTCTTTTCAAGCTCGGACATCGATTGCAACCTCCAGAACAACCTGGTCACTTTCAACGGCCGCAGTCAGAAGCGATCGCATGCTGACATGCCAGCGGCAGCGCTTGACGATCACAGCCGCGACTTTCTGAAAAGGCAGGCTGGCAGTTCCTCCGGAAGTGACAGTCCCACCGCCACTGCGACATCGTCGGCCGAGGCAACGAGCTCCACTAGCGACAGCAAGACTCTTGATTTCGCAAGGGTTGTTGTACTATATGTGTTTCAGGCCTCTCAAACACTGACCGTTGCCGCTGGTGCCCAGGAGAGTCTCCAAACGTTCCTGCGAGGTGAAGCCACATTATCGAGTGCGAGCTCGACCGCCAAAAACGTCACACTTGGAAACGGATACACCGCGGACCTAACATTGTACTCTATCAATATTGGCAATGGCACCACGGTTGGCGGCACTAGGACTAGCGATGGCTAAGGTAGATTGAGGCCGTCTCAGCTTCTGACGCCGATCTTGACATCGGATTCCACGACCGTATCATGGCGTGTACTTTTCACTTCAATTCGCGCCTATTCGGGCTGAGGGCTTTGATTCAAACCTTCCATGTATATTGTTCCTCGTTATGGCGCCACAGGGGCAAGCAGGAGCTGCGGATTTAAAAATGTGTAATGCCGCTGCGGCTTGGGAGGCTTTTTGGTGTGTACAGCTCACGTTGCAACGCGCGTTACGAACGAGCTCAGGATAATGTATTGAATGACACGATGTAAGGGTAGGAGACAAAATCAACGAGTCACGTGGGGCTTCGCGCAGTGCGAGCTGAAGCTGATAGACATACGTTCGAGTGAAAGAAGGGAGACGTTCGCGGTTGAGCAGATGAATAAAAGTTGCTGGAATGTGGTCTGGTGTTTCTTTCTTCGGCCTTTGCTCATGCTTTTCTCGTCGGGCATTTGCGGCATCTGCTGAGAATGTCCTGTTATGAATACAACGTGTTCAATGTGTCTGCGCTCGTCGACACCTGGTCCTCATCCTGTCCCAGCCCAACGCTCGCCATCAATTCCCCTTCGTCACACCTCAAGGCCGCTTCACAGAATTTCCTTCACGGGTTTCCTCGGAACGTCCACCTCCATGCTATACACCGGATCGGACGGCGTGTCATCCCATGGCTATTACGAAAAGTGGTTCTCTGCCCTTCCGCGAAAACGAGATCCGCGCCTCCCTTGACCGTCATCGTAGTATTCCGAGACCTCCGTAACATTTGATTATATTCGGGTCAATCTCGAATGAGCTTGTTGGTTAGTGAGAATGATGTCGATGATGTGAGCAGGAGAAGATGGAAGTTGGAAAGAAATAGATCATACATCAAGTCACTGTCATGCACTCTCCCGAGTCCTCATTCCGCCCGCCACCACCGGATGAGCATAATGCCGCCTCACATCACTCCTCTCAGGCCACGCCTTCCTCTTCTCCTCCAACAACTCATCCGGGCCCAACGGCTCCTCGGGAAAACACTTCTCAAACGGCCTCAAATGCGCCTCGGTGCGCGCCCACCCTTTCTCATAATCCGCCTGCCACTGCACCACATAATCCAACTTCGCGATCCTCCACACCCCATCCTCCTCCCCCTTGACATACTCATTCTCATACACGCCCGCCTCCCAGAATTGCATGGGCAAACCCCGCGGCCGATAGATTCGCGATTCGTGACACCCGCCCGCCAGCAGCGCCCGGAACCGTCCTTGGGCCCGACGTCCGTCGGCGGACACGGTGATGATATCTTGCATTTGGAAATGGTCCAGCAGGAACCCGTGTTCCGGGCCGGGACGGTTCTGGGTGAAGAAGTCGTGGAACCAGGTCTGGTAGAGCCGGGCGATGGAGGCGTGGCCGCGGTAGATTCCCGAGAGGAAAATGACTTCGCCGTCGGCGGCGAAGAGCGGGATCACGTCGGCGTAGGAGCAGGTGTCGATGTAGTAGCCGTAGGCGAAGTGGAGTTTGCGGATGGCCGCGAGGTCTTCCAGGTGGGTGAGTCGGTGGGAGAGGGTGTGGACTTGTTCGCGGAGGGAGGTGATGTCGGCGTGGAGATCGGGGGGAGTGGACATGATTTCTTGGGTTGGGATGAGTAGTGGGAGAGAGGGTTGATTGTATGGGGCGATGTTGGGGGCGAGGAGGGTTTGTGGAGCTTCAACTGCCGGGGAGGGTGCTTTGTTCGCTAATATCAGGCAAGGTTCATGCTGGGAGGGGAAATCGCAGTGATGCATGCCTACCTACCGCGACTGGTTGCCAAGAAGTACTTTGAAAAAGTACTTTGGCAGGAGAAGTGAACCATGAACGGACACATCTGGAGAGATGCTCGGAATCGGTTAGTCCAGCTATTTATGCCCGAGCAAGCTTTCTACAGGGCTCTCCGGACCCAATGCCCATGAATGCAGCACGATCCCAGGTCTTCGAGTGCTTGCACATACTCACCATGTACGGCTGATTTTCAGCAATTCCTGTATATGGTGCAGGACCGATGGACGCCAGGTGCGCCAGTATGTACAAACGAGTTCCTAACCTCCCAGCATGCCCAGTGCTCTCTCCTCATCCCACACGACCGCCGTCACGTTTCCCGCGATTGGGATTCGCGCCACCGGCTCGCCGATGAGACCACTCTGGACATCTCTGCTGAGGATTGCCACCGCTTCCGACCTCTGGTATCCAACCGCAACCAGGCTTCCAATCGCGTTCGTGGTGAAGTGGCGTGGATAGCTACCTCCCGCCGGCCAAAGCTGATGGAAGATGATGTTGCCCTTTTTCTCATCGAGCTGCCACGTCGAGACGGAGTCGGATTGTCCAATAGCATTGGGCAGGGTGAAGGTCGTGTCGTTCCGGTTGGAGACGATGAGGAAGCGGTTGTCCGGTGAGACGTGGATCTCGGCTGGAGCGTTGCGCTGAGGAATGTTGTAGAGCCACGTGGAATCTTCCTGCTGTACTTCGGTGAATGCAAGGCCGCCATTGTTAGGCTTGTATGTGACTCGGTATGCTGTGACGGTTGCCGCCAGCTCGCCGACCAGGTAGAAATAGGTGTCGCTGCCTGTCACGCCGTACGGATTCCAGAATGCTGCGTGGCGAGGCCCAGTGCCGGGTGCGGTCTTTAAAGGCTCGAGTGCCTTCAATTCGAGAGTCTCGATGTCCCAGCAGTAGATACGGACCAAGTCCGCACCGAGATCAGGTGCTATGATGTACTGGCCTGTGGGGTCTGTGATGACTTCATGTACGTGCGATGCATCTTGCCTATCAGGATCGGCGGCAGGCTCCGTCAAATTGTAGAACATCTCCTGGTTGAAGGTGACATTCCCGTTGCTGCCGAGAAGATATGAGCTTACTCCCGATCCACCATAATGAGCCAGGGCGATGGCACGTTGACCTGCTGGCTCGCCATAGATGACACCACTGACGGGCCCGTTGGGAGTGGTTTGATTCGTGATCTGCTTGAGGCTGCCATCGGAATTGATCGAGAAGACGGCCAGAGACCCATTCGGCGTGGTAAGGCCCTCGTTTAAGCAGTAGAGATGGCCTCGAGCGGGATCGATAGTCAGCCAGGAAGGATTCGGCGCACAGCCATCATTGGTATGTATCGCTTTGAGGCTGTAGTTACCGCCACTGTGCGTCAAGGAAAGCGAGGTGATGTTGCCGCTATAATCAGCCACGAATAAGACGGTGGCGTAAGCCGTTGCGCACAGCGCGAGCAGCACTGATAGGAGCATATCGGATGGAGTGGTTGCTATTTCTCAGTGATGTCCTGGGGGCCAAACTCCGAAGAAGACAGAAGCGTTGTTTGCCGCCTACGGGTATGGTAACTTTTTGAGGCAATCACGACGGTACGGTGAAGGATGCTAGTGATTGCCACTGTTCCACTTGACACAATCGTCTTGTGAAGAAGGGCGCGCCTGTGATGCTCGATCTCCGTCCGGGGGAATGTGAAGATGGGCCTTGCTGCAGTAGTCTTGGTCTTCACCCTATCATTGGGGCTGTGAATGGAATCGTCTGCTTGGCGCTTGTACGGACTCCCGAAAGTCGGCCCGGTCACAGGAAGATGGCCATGTCGGTGGTGTATGAGGAAGGGGGAAAGGGAGTCGGTATTGCCGGTGAAGAATAATGTCGTCGGATCTGAGGAGCAGTAATAATCAACTGATCATGGACGCGGTAATGAGAGCGTTACACCAACAAACGTTCAGGTACAAGGTTGCATTTGTCCCAATGGGGGAAGGCTAATGACGATTGCCCGTGCACGGCCCTGCTCGGCACATCTGCCAACGAGTCGAATCTGTGGTTGATGGCAAGGCTGAAACTCTCGCACATGCACAATGAAAAGTGTATAAAAGCTGCATCTCAATGATCACGCAGAAGTGGTTCAATCGGTATAGGACATTTTCAATGTTTCTATGAGACGTCAACGACAGTGGCGAAACGGACCCCCCCAACCCCCCCGCACGAATCCTTGTACCTCGCAGGAACACGCAAGCAGCGTACAGTACATATACAGGACCTGGAACCCATCGTACATCCCAGCCGTGCACATGGCAAGTAGCATCCCAATGTGCCATTTCGTGCGCCAAGCAGCTACTGTACACACACCAGCGAAAGATATATTCACCCCCGCCGCTTGGCCTATCACTGCTGGTGCCATCGAATGCCAAGACGGCGAGAGTCACGATAACGGTCCTCATATAAACAAATGTATATACACCCATCGACCGCCCATGGCCAGCATCTCTTTCAACAACATCCTCTTCCTGTGATTGCCACCATATACAACAGCCGCCATATTCCATCCGATGTCCAATTATTGCTGGCGAGCGTGTTAGTCAGCAGTGGTAATTACGGCGCGCGTCACGCACTTCCGCCTGGGTCTCGAGATATGCAGTTTGATGGCGTGGACGCGATCAGTCATCAGTGCAACAGTCACGGTCATGACGCAATGAAATGAAAAGAAAAGGTTGGGCGTGCAACGTAGTACATGTGGCCTTCTGATCTACCGTCTGATGCTTCAGTTTATGCCTCAATATGCAAGTCCTGTACCCACCTCGCTGGTTGTTTGACCTCCCGGAATCCCTCCCTGATCAGACGCTATCTCTCTGTATCCTGTTGCCGAACTCATGTATCTCGTGTCTGGTTGACCAAGTTTAGACTGACGCCTCGTACGCCTGTGTCAGCGGGATGCTGCTGGTCTGGAGCTGTGAGACGGTGGCATTACCACTGCCGCCAGTCTGTCCGAGCACTGTGATGCTGCTGATGCCCAGGTCAGTCTCGTAGCCGAAGTGCCCGGTCATGCTGAAGAGTCCGGCGGCGCTGTACTCGAAATGAATGTAGCTGTAGCTGGCCTGGACCAGACTGTCGCCGTCGTCGAGGTAAAGATCTCCTGAAGCGGTGCCGTTCTTGCCGGGAGCGATGACAATGTGGAAATCTTGCTTGCGAAGTTCAGTCGTGGTGTTGGCACTGTTGGCGCGCTCGGCGAGGATGTTGCCACCCACGTAGTACAGAGGGATCGATGTGTACGGCACGTCGTCGACCGTGTAGTCGGATCCCGTCCCAACGATCCTCTCGTGGGTGTAATAGTCGTAGAAGACGTCGTCGGGCAGGTAGAATGTCGCCGAAGTGCTGTTTTCGACTGTGACGGGAGCAACAAGAACGCCAGGACCCCAGAAGAATTGGTAGCCGAGAGCAAAGGTGTTGGGATCTTCTGGGTAGTGGAAGAACATGGGCTGAATGAGTGGAGTGCCTGTCTGGTTCTGTGCATACAGAGCAGTATAGATATAGTCGAGCAGCTTGTACCGGATGGCGATGGCATTCTGAGCCGCTTCCGTGACTGAAGGCCACAGGTAGAACTCTTGGGAGATCGCGTCATTTTGGTTGTGATTTCGGTAGAAAGGTGCGAAGGCACCGAGCGAGGCCCATCGTGCACACAAGTTCTCCGTCGTGTCGGAGCCAAAGCCGCAGACATCAGCACCGACCATGGGAAGGTTGTAGAGAGCAGCGAACTCCAAGTTCTCGGAGATGGAGATCAGGTAATGCGCCCAGTCGCTCAGGTTGTCGCCGAGCCATTTGCCGAGCTGAGAGCCTGCTCCAGCGTAGGTCGAGCGTGTGATGATCAGTGGTCGGACGGCGGGTCGTCGCGCAAGCATCGCGACTCGGGAAGCAGAAGACATCATAGCACCGTAGATATTGTGAGTGTCGTACTGAACATAGCCTCCGGATTGGACAATGTCAGTGTCGGCTGTCAAGTTGCTCAAGCTGCCCGCGGCGTTGCCGATGTCATATTCCGGAGTGATCAAGTCTCTGCCAGGAAGGCCGACTTTATCGCCTGATCCAGAGGAGTTCGACTGACGTCGGAAAATATGACGGAGGTTGTGGTCGACGTATGAGAAGTCCGAGAACCGCTTCATCTTGGTCTGCGCTGGCGAGGAACTAGTGATGGTTTCATTCGACGTCTGAGAAGTACTGCCGCACCCGCCCGTAGTGAGTGTACGGTTCTGACTCTCGTAGATGTACGTGCCATCCGGCTCGGCACGAATGTACTGATACGTGACCACAGTGTCAGCCGGCATGTCAATGGTAGCACTCCATATGGGATAGTTGTCGGCACTCAGCGACGCGGCACCCGACGCGCCCTCGTTGTTACCAATGGTCACAGCGCTGCCGTAGACAAGGATGTTCTCTCCGTAGAAAGTCGAGGCATTGACGTTGAACGTCACTTGAGCCTTGCACACTGGCTGGAAATCGGCAGGGAATCCCGAGATATTCCTCGGCGAGCCCAGACGGATTGCCGGCGGCGTCGGTGGATATCCGCCCTCCTCAGCAAATGCCTCTGGGTCGCTGCATGGGTAGTGACAGAAGTTGCTGGGATCGTTCATGTCGATCCAGAGGGCATCGATGTCGACACCGCTGTCTGCGCTAAAGAAGCTCAGGAACTCATCATTCCAATAGCTCTGTGTGTTTGGGTCGAACCAATCAGGGAAGGCCGTGACGCCAGGCCAGACCACACCCTTATACACAGAGCCATTTGCCGTCTTCATGAAAACGTCTTGCGCCACACCGTTGTTGAACGCGTCATAATCCTCGTACGCGACTGCCGGGTCAACCATGACGACGTAGTGCTGTTGTCTGTCGTGCAATGTCGAGACCAGCTGACGCATCAGGTACAGAGGAAAGCGATCCTCGTCGAGAGTGAAGACCCACCGCAAGTGCATGTAATCAATGTCGGTCCACATGGTCTCCAAAGGAATGTTGGCAGCAGAGTAGTTTGCCACGACCTCGGCAACGTTGTAGACATCTTGATATCCGTAGCGACACTGATGGAAGCCGAAGCCCCAATAGGGCATCATTGCAGCTTTTCCAGACACTTCGGAGTATTGCTGAGCAACCTCGACCGGCGTTGGTCCCGCCATGAAGTAGAAGTCAAGCACACCTCCGAGCAGGTCGTACTCGAGATGCTGGCCATCTGTGTTGTCGATCTTATAGTTCATGCCGTTGGAGTTGAGAAGGAACACAGCATGAGTGCCATTGGCACCCCGGTGATCGTAATGGATGTTATGGGTACCGTACAGATTCGTACCGGAGGGTGTGGCATACGCATCACGATTCCACACCGTTCGCACGTAGTCGGTAGTATTGAGTCGGCTGGACGCGAGGTGTTAGCTTGGTATGGGCGAGTTGTAGGGTCATCTTGACTCACAAAGGATCGGTGTGTTCACCAGTGCCATAGAGGTTAGGATCCTCTGGTAGCGAAGTTCTCAAGCGGACGTACTGGTCCTCGAAGACCAGGGTGGCTGCAGACGAGTCGAAGAGGACGTCGCCGTTGCTACGCCGCTTCACGGAGAAGCTAAACGGTTCAGCGACATAGTCGAATGTCAGTTCGCTTGAACTATTCTGTACACCAGACGAGGCTGGACGCGGAAAGACGAATTCTGGGACTTGGTAGACCTGCTGCGCCGCGTCTTCGATCAGAACGTGCAACCGCTTGTCTAGAGTCTCGATCAGATGCGGTTACAAATAGACCGCCTTTTCCCACTCACCGGTTTGGTACTCCACAGTCAGGGCGAGTTCCTCAATGTCGGTGCCGTACACGTTACACGCCGGCCCATTGAGCGACAGCTTCGCGGTCAAGCCATTGGCATTCCTCTGTACGTCACTGGCTTTGTAGCCTGGACATGTCGATGCTGAGCCGTTCTGTCGGGCGAGAAGTAGTGGACTTGCTGTGATGGCTGGGATGGAGATGGCAAGCGCGCCAACGAGTCGAACGAGGGTAGCCATGACGAGCGTGTCGAGGTGATCTGTCTGCGGGAGGTAGAATATTTATTATGAGAGCTCGAAGGGGATGCGGAGAAATTCGTACCGCACGCACAGACCTGGTCCACGATCATGTGCTGCTGAGCCCCTTGCCTGTTCGCTGCTGCGGAGGGCTTGGTTCACTTGGTGCCTGATCATATGATAGCGCGGAACGTGCAAATGCTCCGAATGTCATAGATCTGCATGTGAAAGTGTGTATTGAATGCGTCGACGCTCACCTGGGAAATGGATATCTAGGGTAGCTGACGCCTTCCGCAGGGGAAGCTCGTGAACGACGCGACAAGCTCAACCTGCCGCCAGCGTGCAGGACATTTTGGCGCCGAGCAGGGATGTTGTGCAGCTTCGCCGTGAATCACTCGCCGTGTGAAGCGGGGAGTCGCACACACAACGCATGAATTCGGTTCTTGGGTGCATGGTGAAGTGACGAAACAGATGCACTCGTGATTCGGAGTCGCCCTTCTCCAGAGCCGTCACTCCGACCGCCCACGTGCAATCAGACGACGCCATTGGGCCTCACAAGGGTTCCCTGTTGATCTCACGATCTGGCAGATGTCGGCCAGCTCGACATGCCGGGCGGACCTGCGCCCTTGGCAATACTGCTGCCGCGTACAGAAGGAGTACAGGAAGCGGTCAGGTGGTCGCATTGCATCGCTCTGCCGCATGAGAAGGTGGGCCAAGATACACCATACTCCGCTCCTCCAGCCCGGGGAGGATGATATCGATCCACTCGTATATCATGTGCCTTCATCAACGAGGGGCTGCTGGTGGATCTAATTTGCACGGCTCTCGGGAAGCTGGAATGTGCTGCATCATTCTGCAATGACACCAAGCGAGAGTCGCTGGGTGACGCAGGCGGGTTCCGATGGCGGGGATGTGCTTTGAGGGAGACCACGGCGCCTCGGTGTGCCCGGATATACTGCTTGGTGGATGTCGAGGTGAAGGAAGAGGTCAAGTGCGGAAGGAAGCGTGAAAGGCAAAAAGGATGCGCGATTAAGGTTGAAACGGTCCGTCGGCGGCGCGTCTTCTTGTTTGGGCGTCGGTGGCTTCACGCGTCGCGCGGGTGAAGCACAATCGTACGGCCCGACCATCACATCGACAATCCCGAGTGTTTTGTGTGGCGACCGCGACGAGTCTGTCTGCCGGCAAATATTTGCGCGAGATGCTCTGTCCGACTCCCGTCCGATTCGAGTAATGCCGCCGAGGTGGCGAGAGCATGATGCCTGATGGACGGCGAGGCCATCTTCCGCGTGCGCCTGAACTGCGTAGACCACTATCAGAGCGCGCCGACGACACTGGATCCGCCCATATTCGGACCACAGGCGGCGACGTCGACTCAATTGAGCAAGCTACCGGATGTGCCCGTCATCAGAGTCTTCGGATCGACCGAAACGGGCCAGAAGGTGTGCTGTCACATCCGAGGAGCATTTCCATACCTTTATGTTCCATACACCGAGTCTGTCGCCAAAGATCACGTGCAAACGCACATCGCGACCTTCCGGCACAGTATCGACCATGCACTCGCCTTGTCCTATCGCCGCAATCCGTACGAGGATCCTCGAAAAGCGACATTTGTGGCCAACATTAGCCTGGTGAAAGGCGTCCCGTTCTTCGGCTACAATGTCGGGCACAAGTATTTTCTCAAGATCTATCTCCTCAACCCTCTCCATATGACCCGCTTCTCCGATTTGCTCCAGCAAGGTGCCATCCTGAGACAGGTCTTCCAACCCTATGAGGCCCACTTACAGTATTTGCTACAGTGGATGTGCGACTTCAACTTGTACGGGTGTGCCTACATCGAGACCAACAGGCCAAAGTTTCGCGCACCTCTCCCGGCATGGGATGACCTCGATGACCCAGCGCACCTCTGGCACGACCAGTCGATTCGCCCTCAAGATGTGTTGGACGTCGACAAGTTCCCGCGACAGAGCCATTGCCAGCTGGAACTAGACTTATGTGTGGAGGACATACTCAATCGGCACGCGATTCAGTCGCGGCCGCTACATCATTCATTCATCGAGCGTCTGGCGTCACTTGAGAACTTGCCGCCGGAGGAGAAGCTGGTACATTCCATGGCAGGGCTGTGGAAAGACGAGACGCGACGTCGCAAACTACGCATGGGACTCACCGATCCGTCCTCATCGCCATTCCCACCAGAAGTGCTGGTCTCGATGTCTGCAGATCCACGAAACGACAGCAAGGGTGGCTGGATACACGAGGAGGAGTTTCGAGAGTTGGTCAACGAATTGGCCGAGCAAGAGAAGAAAGCTAGAGGCGCTGAAAACATCTCTTTTGAAAGTTATGCTAGTCAAATCAACAATGACGGCCAAGATGGCGTCAAAACCGTGTTGGAAAGCGTGGGAGATTTGTTCCACACAACGTTGGAGCACCGATGGGCAGCTGTCGCAAAGCGAGATGCGCAGAGCAGCCCGAGCCAGCATCTTAGCTTTGACGGTACTGCTGCAACTCAGCGCGATGCTCACACTGATGCCGCACTGGTAGACGAAAACAGCATCGCCCAAGTTATGGATGAAGACGAGACCTACGGCAGCGACGAGGAAGAAGCAAGACATGTTGCAATGACACAGCGATTGAAGCTACACAAAGCAGGTGTAGATGGTGATATGGGAGAAGGAAAAGTAGCTCGAAGCGCCGCAGACGTGGAGACTGAAGCCAAGCAGGCCGACACTGTATCTGTGCCGAGGAGCACCATTGACCGTGCGCAGCGTGGAGGATTGAAACGAGCAGCTCCAAATGCGACCCAAACACCATTCAAGAAGACCAGGTTTAGTGTTGATGATACTGTGCCGCAACCGGCATACCGCAAATATCGCATTCAAGATATCAAGCACACTGCTAAAGACGCGACCGTCTCCTCCCTGCCTGGGAGCGATGGCTTCCAGATACCAGAACCGGCACAAGCACCGCCATCGCGTGTATCCAGAGACCAGACTGTCAACAGCTCTCATTTCGAGCCGCCTTCATCTTCCCACCGATCCTCTCAAGGCTCGCAGGGCCTTAAAAGCGCCTTTCCGGCTGTGAAGCATCCGCATGATCCAGAGACGCCATTCCGATTGAGTCAGCGCGATGACTTAGCACACGTACCGCAACGCGATTCGAGCAGCAAGAAGGACATTCCTGCTTCATCTGTCAATGGTGCAACTCGCCAATTCACAGCATCATCGAGAGCTTCAACACAGTGTCGACCCACTGTGCCTCAGTCACTTCTCTCAGGATATGCCAATGCTTTTGACTTGTCTACTGCCAAGGATTTATTCATCTTTGGCAGTCTACCGCCCTCATGCGACGAAGTCAATGCTACAATATCGCCACCAGTCATCTACCAGGATGCCTACTATAGCAGCGAGAAAGATGTGCCAGAGAGACCAAGAGAGTACGCTGGGCAAGAATTTCGACTTGAAAGTACTACATTGCCGTACCTGCAAGACTTTAGCAGAGACGGATTGGTCCTGGAGGACAAGGCACGAGTGCTTACCAAACCTGACCCCGACGACCAGCGTCGGAGGGCTGGTTGCTCGCTACGCACATGGGAGATAGCAACACCGCCACCGTCGTACAACGAGGTACAAAGATGGGTGAAGGGAGGGGAACCCATAGTGCAGAATGATCTTGATTGCCTGGACATCGATGGCCCTCCAGCAGCTTCACAGCTCAGACGTAAGAACAAACCCCGTCCTGAACTTTCGCAAATCGAGGGCCCCACGCAAAAGAACAAACATGGCGCCAAGTACTCGCAGAAGAAAGCGAGTACTAGTGTGCAACATGAAACTGGGTACATGAGTACCATGAGTTTGGAAGTGCATGTCAATAGCCGCGGTGATCTCGCGCCGGATCCTGAGCGTGATGCAGTTGAAATGGTGGTCTGGTGCATTGCAGACGAGCAAATGGACGATAAGATTGTGCTCGGCATTGCCTTGTTGTCCCAAGATGACGATGAATCTCGTTTTGATCAAATCCGCCGCATTGTCGGGAACAGTGCACACTTAGACTGTGAGGACAACGAGCTTGATTTGATCAACAGAATGGTCGATATCGTACGCCAATATGACCCAGACATCTTGACTGGCTTTGAAGTGCACAACGGAAGCTGGGGTTACTTGATTGAGCGAGCAAGATTACAGTACGAGTTCAATTTGCCGGACGAGTTCTCAAGGATGAAGTCGAAGTCACACGGTCGCTTCGGCAAAGATGCTGACCGATGGGGATTCACACAGACTTCGACCGTGAGCATCACTGGCAGGCATACAATCAATATTTGGCGAGCCATGCGATCAGAGTTGAACCTCCTCCAGTACACGATGGAGAATGTCGTCTTCCATCTTCTTCACCGACGAATACCTCACTATTCCTTTGCCACACTAACACGATGGCACCAGAGCAAGAAGCCGCGCGACTTGACAAGACTGCTCGACTATCTGATCACACGCACCAAGTTGGACTTGGACATCCTGGATGCAAATGAGCTGATTCCAAGGACCTCAGAACAGGCACGCTTGCTGGGTGTCGACTTCTTCTCGGTTTTCAGCAGAGGCTCACAATTCAAAGTGGAATCTCTCATGTTCCGGATCGCAAAGCCAGAGTCATTTGTGCTTGTCTCCCCCAGCAGAAAGCAGGTTGGTGCTCAGAACGCATTGGAATGCTTACCGTTGGTAATGGAACCGCAGTCTGCGTTCTACAACAGCCCTCTATTGGTCCTTGACTTCCAGAGCCTGTATCCCAGCGTCATGATCGCATACAACTACTGCTATTCTACTTGCCTCGGAAGGATCGTAAACTGGCGTGGGACGAACAAGCTGGGGTTCGCCGACTTCCAAAGAGCGCCCGGTCTTCTGGAGCTCGTCAAAGATAAGCTGAATATAGCACCCAATGGCATGATGTATGTGAAGCCCGAAATGCGGAAAAGTCTCCTCGCGAAGATGTTGGGCGAGATACTAGAAACCAGAGTCATGGTCAAGAGTGGGATGAAGGTTGATAAAGACGACAAAACACTCCAGCAGCTGCTCAACAACAGACAACTGGCTCTCAAGCTTATCGCGAACGTCACGTACGGCTACACATCAGCGTCGTTCTCCGGTCGTATGCCTTGCTCCGAAATTGCAGACAGCATTGTGCAGACTGGTAGAGAAACTCTCGAAAAGGCTATTGCGTTCATCCACTCAGTCGAGAGGTGGGGGGCTGAGGTGGTATACGGCGATACGGACAGTCTCTTCGTATACCTCAAGGGTCGCACCAGGGATGACGCTTTCAAGATCGGCGACGAGATTGCCAAAGCAGTCACTGACATGAACCCTAGGCCGGTCAAGCTCAAATTTGAGAAGGTTTACCACCCGTGCGTGCTGCTTGCCAAAAAGCGGTACGTGGGCTTCAAATACGAAAGCCCCAAGCAGACTGAACCAGAGTTTGATGCAAAAGGCATCGAGACCGTCCGACGAGATGGAACTCCTGCAGAGCAGAAGATCGAAGAAAAGGCACTAAAGTTGCTATTTCGCACGTCTGACTTGAGTCAGATCAAGCAATACTTCCAGGCGCAATGCACCAAAATCATGACAGGCCGTGTCAGCGTACAGGATTTCTGCTTTGCTAAAGAGGTGAAGCTCGGAACTTATGCAGACAAGGGGCCACCACCACCCGGCGCTCTTATAGCGACGAGGCGAATGCTCCGCGACCCTCGCATGGAGCCACAATATGGCGAGCGAGTTCCGTTCGTCGTTATTGCCGGCGCTCCTGGTGCTCGACTGTGGGAAAGATGTGTGGAGCCAGAGCGTTTGATCTTCGATGAAAACGCTGAGCTTGACGCCGAGTACTACATCAACAAGAATATCATTCCCCCACTCGAGCGCATCTTCAACCTCATGGGCGCGAACGTGCGACAGTGGTATGATGAGATGCCGAAAGTTCAACGGATCCGCATGCTTGGTGTCCCAAAGGAAGGGGACGTCAACGGGAAGGGTAGGAAGACGATGGAGAGTTACATGGGTAGTTCACTCTGCGTTGTGTGCCGGACGAAGCTGGATTCCACTGGCGCAGAACCAGACGAACTCGAGCTCCCACTCTGCCCTGCTTGTCGCTACGACACTCCACGTCTAACACTACTAGCGCTGCGTCGAACATACCAGAAAATAGAAGCAAAAGTCAATGACTTGGAGCAGATTTGCCGGAGCTGTGCGGGATTGGCATTCGATGATGAGGTGAGGTGTGATAGCAGAGACTGTCCGGTGTTTTATAGTCGAGTGAAAGCGAACACTCAACTTGGTGTGGCCAAGAATGGGATTGGGAGGGTGCTCGAGGAGTTTGAAACGGAGGTCTTACAGCAGGAAGAACTGCAATGGTAGGTGGTCGAGAAGCAGAATCACGAGCCATCAACAAGCCCTGCTTCGGCGGGTTATGCATCGCGTCCGCACGGGCGTCCTCAAAAGCCATGTAATCAGCAGCTGCGATAAGTCCGCGGCGTTGCCACAGAACGGCTGTATCAATACAACAGATATAAAACCAATAACTGCATCGGTCAGTGCCAGACAAAACGGGTCCACCTTCAGTATAGCACGTTTCTCCGTAGTCGCTACAGGTATCCACTCTCAGGTCCGTTGCAGAGAGCATCTACCAGCTAATACGCATCAGTACAACCACATGCCTAATGTCAGAGCTCCGCCACCACCTAACATACGAACATAGCTATTTCTGGGCCGAGGCGTTTGGAATGACTGACAGGCAGGATGAAGTGGCATGCTAGCTCTCGGAGTTCATCCTTCCAGGCGTCCAACCTTCCTTCGACGTCGGTGCTCGGAATTGATTCGCAGAATCCTCTTAAGCTTATAACCCTGTTGAAGCCTCTAGTCATCTTGTCATTTGCACCTTTTCGACTCAGTTCGCTTTGGACCTCTTTGTAGACGCTTTCACTGGACACGACCTCCAACACCTACAAGTTGCGAATTGTGTGGACAGAGAGCAGAAGAGAAAAGTGGCCGCTAAGAATGATGTGCGATCCTGACCAGAAGAGCTGGTTTCTTCTCCCATAACGATGGAATGCAATGGTATCTCACGCGTCTCTAATGGAAGCCCAAATGCTACAATCCCCTGCACATCGATCCACCCGCTTGTTTTCGTACAATCATCAATTACAAGTGCATCTCGCCTAGCACGAATTCGCAGGGCACGCGATATTAGTGCCATAAGGAGTCGGTCCGGCAATCCCTGCGACCTGGAAGACGGCGTTGATGACACCTCCGATACCCTCTCCCGCGATGAGACCGGCTGCGATGGCATATCCGTAGATGTCGAACGACTTGGGGTTCTTCTTGGCCCAGAAGTAACACGGCACCGCCCCTATGATCATCGCCAACTGGAATTGCATGTCAGTTTGCGATGCAAAGTGGTAGGGGACAGGTCTTGTACTTACGCCATAGTAGGTTTGTGGCAAGACAAAGGCCAGTCCAATGCACATCATGTTGGGGTGATACTTTCCGCACGTTAGCATAGTTCGGCGATACGGAACATGACGAACTTACCGCTCGGTATTTAGCCCACTTGCCACGGTATGCGTAGTGACGGATCACGATCATGACACCGCCGAAAATGGCGAAAACAATGGAGAAGATCCCTGAGCTTGTTGGGACTGGGAACTCTGGGTCGGTCATGGCGACAGCCACAGCTCTCCATGCAGCGACGGATGGAGCGCTGAATGGACAGCTCTCGGCGCTCGCGTCCAGAATACACGGGTAGGCTTTGGCGAACAGCATGAAGAGCGCTGGGGCCAAGAAGCAGGCAACAATGGTTCCAAGACCTTGAGCCACCCATTGCTGTTTGGGTGAGGTCTTGAGCAGGAATCCGACACGGAAGTCTCCGACAAGATCAGATGCCTGGTTGGCTCCGATGGATGCAAGCGATCCACCAAGCAAGTTGAGACGCTGGGCGTGTTCGACTTGCCAGTGCTCTCCCTTGGTGGCACCTCCGAGAACGATCTGAGAAGCCTTTGATGCCGCGGTCAGAGGCGTGATATCGGTGACACCCGAGCATTGGACGGCCAGTAAGGAGAAGAAGAACGCCAGGAAGACCGAAAGCAGGGACATGCCGACGGGCATGTTGAACTGCAGGCCCATAACAACGCAAGTCATGATAATGACGAAGACAATGGCCGGTGCCCACATCCACCACTTGACGAGTTCATTGTCCTGGGCGAAATCCTTAACGAGGTCGGCCTGATTTTGCTGGCCCTTCTTCTCCAGGTACTCTGAGTGCTTGCCCATCTTCTTTGCTGCAGCTGAGAGAGCGGAGCAGGTACCGCGGTATATGGCCTTGGATACGTGGAAGAACACCCTGTATTGGAGGCCAAGCTCAACGAAGGAGACGACAATCATGAGCAGTACACCAGGCCACAGCAGCCAGAAACGCGGGCTAGGAGTGTCTTTGGTGGATGAGGAGGTTGATAGCGAAGCAAACGAGACATATCCGGACCACTTTGGATCGTCTGGTAGCACCTGGATCCCGAAGGCAACTTTGTTGTGCACGAGAGCGGGTCCGATGATGCCCCAAGCCAGGATTGAGCCGGCGTAGAACGAGATGGCGGTGTTCAGACCGACAAGCATACCTGCACCGATGAAAGCGGGAGTCCATTCGATCATCCAGCCCCAGTTCTCGCCCGCGATGGCTTGGTTGTTGTAGTTGCCCCAGATGAAGAACCACGTGAAGATGTGCCAGTCCCAGAGGATTCCGGTGGCGTACTGGCTGACGACTCGCAGGAGCAAGGCGACAGAGAAGGCCCATGAAAGAGCTTTCATCTTCATCTTTGCAATGGCTTCTCCTGTAGCCGCCATGTGCATCGCGCGGATCGTCATGGCCGTCGCTGAAGGAGTGGGGAAAATCAACTTCAGCTCGCGAGCAACGTAGATGATGAAGAACTTTCGGAGCGGCGTTGACATGAGAAAGCCGAAGTACGCGCCGACGATTGTTAGAGTAACCAGTCGAGGGAAGTCCTCTTTTGGTGTGCTGAGCAGATTAAGTTGGTACATTGCCGGAATACCACTGATGAAGACGGAGGACAGACCACCAGCCGCGGTCGCTGCCGTCTGCACGATGTTGTTCTCCCGGGGTCCAAATTCACCTCCTAGAATGGGGAAAGACTCGGGTAATCGACGTCCCAGAGGCTTCAAGACTGCGAATCCAATAATGGCACCGAAGAGAGAGGCACCGAACGTCCAGCCCGTCTTCAGTCCGAGGTACACGTTGGAAGCGTTGACGAGAGCACCACAGATGACACCGATAATCATTGCACGCACGGTGACAATCATGTGTCGCTCCTCCGGTAGGTCTTCAAACGGCGTGAATGGGTCCTGTTCGACAATGTCTTCCGTCCCAGGCTTCTGGAATTCATCCTCCTCCATCTCGCCGACGTAGGTCGTGCCCACCTTCTCGAACTCCTTGTCCTCCTCGCTGTTGGAAGAACTCATATTGTTGGACCCGTACTCCACTGTGCCGCCGGTGAAGGTGTTGAATACATTCGACTTCTCCGAGAGAGGCGGGACATCCGGGTTAATGTTGCCCTAGAAGATAAAATTAGCCTTACGCATGGCACATAAGGGATCCTCCTAGAAGCATAAGTCAGGCATACCATGGGCTCGATCGTTCGGTCAATCGCCTCGTTGACGTTCGCCATGTTAGGCTATGTTTTCTCTGCACCCTGGGCCGAGAGGTTCACTCGGACAGCGCCAGACATGAGCTACTTATGGGGGGAACTGCTCGTGCTAGAACTAGTCCCCATTGCCAGGTATCAGGCGAACGGGGGATGTAAACCCTGGCGTGTCACGTTGCATGGTCGCACTGTCTATCAGCACCCATCTTCGACACCATATCCACACCTGGACCAATGGCGAGGCCCGCAGCCAACGTTATAACCGTCGAAGCTCTATGGAAGCGTCCAAAAGCCTTGACTCCTGCCGCTCAGGGTTAAGATTGTCATGCAAGCTGGCGCACAAGATCCGCACAAGCACCAATTGGCGGGAGGCGAACTCTCGCGAGCAACACGACAATCCATTCTGCTGGCAAATTGCTGCGCCGCGGATGCGATCTGGCCAAGCTTCGATATCAGTTGTGCACGGAGGAGACCACCAATTGCGCCAGCAGACCGGCCGGATATCCTAACACGACAGCCGCAACGCAGCCTCGGAGGAAGATAAGGTGCAGCTCTGGGGCGAATAGGAACCCCCGTCCACCTAGTCGGCATCGGGAGTGGCGTGTCTCGACAGCGGAACCCAACAAACCTTTCCTCAACGTCGGACCAGCTCGCTAGGGACTAGTCGGTCTTCTGATCGCTAGCAAAAGCTTACCAGCCCAAGCAGACCACAGCCCTCCCCATCAAGCAGAAGCGCCAACCGCAGCGAAGCAGCAGTCTCGATTGACGCCATGGTATGGCCGGCAGAACAAGCATATCTACAGGGTCTAAAATGTACCGAGCCACCTCGTCATGACTCTTGCACAGTCGCATCGCCAAGGGCAACGATGATCTCTGAATAGCAGTACATCTGTCGTGGTGGGCGACAAGGGATGTGCTAGTTCTATCTGTGCCCCGGCGAGACCATAGTGGGCTCCATCCATGTGGGCACCTCGTGCACAGAAAGCTAACAATTTTGGTATCTTGCAGACGCACAGTCCTGCCCGCGGTAACGAGGCCGAACCACACAGATATGCGTACTGTAGCTATGCCGGTGTCTAAAACCAAATAGGAAGGAGGAGCGTTTTACAATGGGTTCTTGGTCCTTCTGTCGGCGGTGATGGCTCCCAAGAAAGCCCCGCAGAGTGCAGTGGACTACCTTTCCACCGGCGGCTTGGCAGCGATAGCGCATCATCCTTCAAGCTCTTTTCAAGAAGGTCTGAAGCATTCGAAGCACCTTTTCGACGCCTCCCACTCATGAGCTTCACATCCAGCATTCGGTTGACAACGGTCGCATATGGACGGTATAAGCGGTCGCTTAGCGACAGCGACGTCCGACAGGTGGCAACCCAGTTCCGCCTGGTCGGAAGCAGACACGACCATTTCACTTTCGTGGACGCCGGACCCGTTGCTACCCGAATACACGATCTTCCGTAGTTTCAGAAAGTTTACGAGTTTTACGGGCGGTCAGGAGCGAAGTGATCTGGGCTCTGGCGTTGCCGGTGTACAAGGGATGATGAGAACGTCTTCGGATCAACGCAGTGAATCAACATTTGAAAAGGACTGCGCTGCGAGGTCACGAGAATCAGCTATTCCAAGTACAGTCTTTTGTTCGGAATGCGACGTGCCAATTATTCCGCAATCGATAGTAGCAGCTCGACTGCACTCAAGGCCCTGCTTCACTGAATGTACAAAAGCGAAAGTCTTTACTCCGAAAACTCTCGCCCTTTAACCTTATTGGACCCGGAAGATCTGTTCCATGCTCTCGCGTGTAATGGGCGGATTCCCGGTGTATATCTCGAACCTTCGGGGGTAAGCGAGGATACAGTACACGAGCCATTGCATGGTTGTTTGGTCAGGCAACCACAGCGGCTCGTATCTTCGTCCATGGTCAGCTCTGAGCTCTGCCAGCACAACAAAAGTGCCACGCTTTTCGAGATCACTACGCGAAGGTATTCAACCGGGAAGGATACTCAGTGCCCTAGTATGCAGAATTCCTTCGATATGTAGAATTACATATGGGGCTGGCTGGGCACATTGGCAAAGCACATCGTCGATCTGCAAACATCCTGGCTCACAGCTGGCGATAACAAGTGACAAGCGAAAAAAGCCAACAGAGTCGCGTTGCTCCGTAATAAGCAGGTCGGTTCTGGAATGTATCACAGATGTGGAAACGGCAATGCATATTGACTTTCCAGCTGAGCCTTTCTCGTCCGTCTGAATATACCTTCTGCGGCCTCAATCAAAGTGGCCGGTCATCTGGGACTGATGCTGGGGTGAGTGAAAGAAGGCATGTACGATTCCTCGAACGAAGCATTGCGGTATGATGAAGCGGATGTCAGTACTAAGCTCGTTATCAGCCATCAGTCTGTGGGCTTTTGGTTGCAATGCTGGTCCATTTGCAACCGACCAGAATATGGCGGTTCCAGCTCTTTTCGGAAGTCATACCTTAAGCACACTTCCGTTCAGGCAAGTGCTCAAGTGCCAGAGGCCTCTTCCACGAAACGTAGCGGTCAAAACTCGTGCAGAGGACCACTATGCAGGTGCTTTCAGCTCGGGTTTTTTCCATGTGCTTGTCGATAGTGCCACGTCTGATCACAAGCTATGCAGGTCCGCGGCAAGTTTCAGTAGCCAGGACTTTGTGAGATCTTCGATCTGTGAAATTGGTACATCACTCGCAGACATAATGTCGCCAGTGAAGCCTAGCTTCTCGAACTTTGTCGAAATCGGCCATGATTTAGCTGAAACTGGCGCGAAGCAGTTTTTGGGTAGTGGCAAGCTCGAGAGTCTAGCTGTGTGCGAAGTCGCCTGTAGTCAAAGCCAATAGTAATCTTTAGATACACACAGCACGTGTAGGCACACGACTATGACTTCTTCTGGAGTGTTGTAAGCAGCACAGTGTGGAGGAATGATTTGCCGCTGTCTAGCTCGCTAATGATATGTGAATAAGATCATGCTGGGTTGGGAGAGTCTTCGAAACAAGTAGCATTAAGTGCTTTGTCGTACTGTTGTCGAAAAATGTAGGGAGCTTTCCGCCTGGCAAGGCTGAGGAATTGGGTTTGGGCTAAGCTCGAAAGAGAACCACGAGATTTCGGCTAACTTGACATCATCGCGGGTGCACCTACACATCCAGTGATTGATCTCACGATTACAACTCAGATATGGCAACCGGTAACGCGCATCTGCAAGCACGAGATCCGCTCCGAACATTGCCCTCGGAGATCGTTCTCCATATCCTGGACTACGCTTCTCCCACAAGCCTCGCGCGTCTGACCTCACTGAACAAGGCGTGGCACACCTTTATCGACGAGACTCACCAAGATTCTATCTATTCCTCTCACTCCAAGACACTGCATCCTGGAGGTATCAAGGACTTTTCGTGGCTGCGAGACTCCACGAGCTACTCGAAATTCCTGCTACCGGATAACGTGACGTCCTGGAAAGATTTGTGCCGGCGTCAGACACTGCTAGGGAGAAACTGGAGACGCGAACAGCCAGAACTTCACGAGTCAATCATTCAAGTCGGAGAAACTCCAATATGGAGGTTCAGGCCAGATTTCAAGCGTCGTCTCATACTGTCCACTTCTCAGGCCGGGGCTCTGCATGTCACAGATATGGATTCTGGAGAGGTTCTGTGGACGCTGGAAGCTGTGCGTCCCTTCGCACACCTTGAGTACCAGGACGGAACGGCGGTGTGGGATAGGGAGGGGAATGCGGTCGAGGTGTGGCGGACTGACTGGGAGGGTACAAGTCGAGGAGAGTTCAGACAGGTGGCTATCCTGCCTCACGAGTCCACCATACGAGGCTTCCAGCTTTCTCTCGGGACTCTATGTGTTGTTTCCTCGGATGGAGAAGGCTTTGTCTATGAGAACATGGTCACAGGTACACCTTCTCTCAAGACTCACATCAGCAATCTCGAGCACGGTGCAGTTGGGCATCTGGATCAATGCCATGATACTATTGCTTACTCTCTTGGTCCAAAAGGATATCACTTCTATGAAAAGTCTTGCCGATTCCTGGGTATACTGAACCCCAGACAGTGTGGCTATAACTTCTTCCATGTGCTACATCCCGACACTTCACACCGAGGCTTTCCCATCAATGCTCGCAGCGCGACTGGACCTTACAACGGGCTCACCCGTCTCACCAGTCCTGATCGGACACCTGACTTACACTTCAGGACTGGACGTCAACCGTTGGATGATGGTCGACTGAGTCATACCGTGCCATTGGAAATTCTAGGAGGTCGCATGCCTCTGGATGATGGCGAGTTCATGCCATTAGATGAGGATGAATTCGGAGCAGGCATGTTCAGCAGGACTTCCAATCTGTTCGTTGGTATTTCAAGAGGCGGGCGGGTATTCGTCTGCTCGGACTGGCGCAAAGCCCTGCAGTCCACCAATGAGTTCGACAAGCAGACAGCAATGATAGAGTGTGACTCGGATGGTTCGACTTTCGATCTTGGTGGCTGGCTCTCTATCAAAGATAACAGGGTCATGTTCGAGATTCAGGATCGGGTCTACGTGCTAGGGTTATCGGATGATGATCGCTTGCTTCCAAGAGAGGCGGCACGACCAAGCTTTGCTTTCGCATCCAGTCTGTCCCAGAAACTGGCGGTCCCGATCAGCTTCATGGCAATGTACGATGATTGTATCATGACCACCTATACCACACTGCGGAACAGAACGAGACGACTGCTAGCACGTCAGCCATATCGCAGGCTGGGTGTGCTTCCAACGAAATGCATCCGAGTTTTGAGTTTCGCTCCTTTGCCGGCTCCAGCCAGTAATGACGGAGAACAAGAGGTGGACAATGCTCGAAATACTGACTTGGGAGAAGGAGCCCTGAACCTTGGCAGTCATCACATTTTACAGCTCTTCGAGGGATTGACAGAGGATGGCGATGGCGATGATGATGACATCTTTACCGATATGGCTGTAATTGGCGAAGCGGAGGATGACTTCACGTGATATGGTCTGCAATCCGTCGCTGCGTCTATTCCAGGTGGCTAGCATGCCGAATTTGCGTGAAGTTGTTAACTGAAGCCAATGACTTGAAGGGTGCAGGGTCTCCATGGGTTCCTGCGCACGCGACCGTACCTGAGAAAGGCTTCTTCCACACACGAGTAAGCGACTCCTCTCAGATGGATGTCTGGACGCCATATCTAACGCAATGATCAACGTCTTCATGATGGCTGCACGGGATGCACAAACAGTGAGAGGCTGGCAGATACTGAGCATCTCTCCCAAATGTAATCCTTCGGCTCCACACGGCACCTGGCAATCACCTCATCGCACATCATTACCTGAAGCAGCGAGGCCTGCCAGAAGCATGCATGATAGGCCAGCCCACGCATCTATGAACAAAGCTTAGAAAAGCTTTATGCGTTTCGCGTCTCTCTATAGAATTCATAGCATCAGACGTCACAACCCGACCTTCTGGGAAGATGGAGGCAAAAGCCAGCAGTCAAGCCTCGCAGCTAGTGGCAGGTCCCAACGAGGTTATATCGACATGCTCAAGAGACTTGGACGACACTTATGACTTCTACAAGACACACCACCATGTCTCCGAAATCAATGACCTTGAGGCGAAGCAGGTGTTGCGCAAAATCGATGTCAATCTTCTGCCGCTTTTGATGGGCACATATATGCTACAATACCTGGACAAGTCCTCGATCAACTTTGCCAGCGTCTACGGTCTCAGAGATGGTACCAATCTCCACGGACAGGACTACGCTTGGCTAGGAAGCATCTTTTACATCGGATATCTCATTGCACAGTATCCCGCTGGCTACGCACTGCAGCGCTTACCAACAGCCAAGTTCATTGGATGCACCATACTTGCTTGGGGAATTCTTATCATCACTACCCCTGCGTGTTCGAGCTTTGCCGGTATTGCAGCCAATCGCTTCCTCCTGGGCGTCTTCGAAGCAGTGGTGAATCCTGGCTTTGTCCTCGTAATGTCCATGTGGTATCGAAAGGAAGAGCAACCGCTTCGATTGGTAATATACTACTGCATGAATGGAGTGGCAGGACTTGTTGGCGGCCTGCTTGGATATGCTATCGGCCATATTACTAGCGGCTTGCCACAGTGGATGTACATCTTTCTCATCTTCGGCTCAATCAGCATCGCATGGGGCGTTGTATTCTTGCTCATGATGCCAGACTTGCCTTCGTCGGCCAGATTCTTGGGCCATGACGAGAAAATTGCTGCCGTGGAACGAGTAGCTGCAAATCGGCAAGGCGTCAAGAATCATCACTTCAAATGGAGCCAAGCAAGGCAGGCTGCTATGGGTAACTCACTCCGTGCAACGACAATTGTTTGGTCCGCCACTGACTGTCGTAGACCCCAAGACTTGGATCTTGTTCATCATGTCAATTGCAGCCCAAATACCCAATGCCAGTCAGAGCACCTTTCTATCCATCATTCTCGAAACCTTTGGCTTCACCGCTTTGGAGACTCAATATATGCAGATGCCAGGAAACGGGATCCAGATTGTCTCACTACTGCTGAGCGGATATGTTGCATCCCGCTGGCCCAACACGAGATGCGTGGTCATGATACTTGGCAACCTTCTCTGTGTCGCGTGTGGAGGCGTCCTGGTCGGCCTTGACGATAGCCATCGATGGGGCAGACTCGCCGCATTGTGGCTTTGCTCCGCCCAGTCCGTCGGTTTCGCCATCAGCCTGACCATGGTCAGCTCTAATGTGGCTGGTTATACCAAGAAACAGCTCACCGGTGCTGCAGTGTTCGTTGGCTATTGCGTGGGAAACATCATCGGGCCGCAAACTTTCATTGATTCCGAAGCGCCGACTTACACGTCTGCGTACACGGCGTGAGTGCTTTTGCGACTCGACTTAGCCTGCACGCTGACGAGACTGTAGGATCCTTATCGGCTACTCTGTGAAAACTGCGATGGTGATCGTTCTGTACGCTTATATGTGGACCGTCAATAAGAAGCGGGATCGAGAAGTCGCTTCTCTTAGTGAGGAGGCTCGCGCGGCGCTCGAGAAGGAAGCTATAGAGAAGGGGATGCAAGATGCAACGGAGTTGGAGAACAAAGGGTTTCGATATAGCCTATAGTGCTCGATGAGAATCGGCCACGAATCGTTGGATTAACGCTGTTGGAACGTCATAGTGCAGTCTGGACTGAAGAAGAAAGCTCTCATAGTCCGGCATAAAGACATAGTTGGCAAATTCAGGTCTGACTGAGAATGATGAGTGCAAGGTACACCGTCAGGCAGACCGGAGTATGCCGTACGTCGTTGCTGTTGTTGCATCGTCGGGGTTTTTATCAAGGACCCTGTCTCCGATTCACACCACCTTCTCACGAAGGCCCATGACATATCATCGTACGGATTCCGCATATCTTGCGGCTTGGATCGACCATCCACGCCTACACCTGGGGATGTGCTTCCATCATCGCTTCAACGATGGACGGAACGGATGCCCTTGTAACTGAACTGGAAGCTGGAGACGATATAGAATAGTATCGTACCAGGCTTCCATACATTTTTGATCACTTGTAGCTGCTTTCACCCGTATCTGGACCTTTACGGTTGCCTGTTCACGGTTAAGCTAGGGTTTGAAATTGCCTAGATTTGGAAAGAAATGACCGCGGCGACGAGGCCTAGTTCTATCCGAGCAGCTGATATCTTTCCGCACTCCACAGGTCTTGTTTCATCCCGAGTGTAAGTGTTGGCACTATCTATAGCATATGCAGATACAATGAAAACATCTCTTAGATCTAAGATAAGCGACTTCCGAAGAGAAATCAGAGCTCTTCCACGTGATATGGGAGTCTTCAACAGAAGCGCGTATTACTGCGTATCTGGCCTATCACCGAGCACTTACTATGTCAGCATGTGCGTAGGCCAAGGCAAGCCTCATGTCATTGTAAGCAGGCGGCAATTGTGAGCTTCGACAGGGTGGTGAGAGCTTTACATAGAACATAGCCGCTGGTTTCTGATTGGCTCGGGAGATGGCGCGTAACCCTGATTGTGCTCATCGCGAAACGAATCCAGCTTTCATGCTAGACTTTGACGCGAACTACAGCCGCCTGCATCTCCGTCCCTTCGATTTGCGTTGAAGATGACTGTCGCTCCTTTCAAGGCATATAGTTGGAGACCTTACATACGAAGTGTTTGTTCCAATTGGCACCGAGTGTGCCCCGACCGAAGATACCAGTTTCGAGGTCAAACATTCAAGAGGTCGCAGAATACGAGAATGAATATACCGCCCCGCACGTTCCCAAAAGAGGGTTTCCCACTCCTCCCGACAGACGAAAAGTTCGAGGAAGAAAGAAATCCAAGATATAAAGCAGAGCGCTTCTATCCCGTGCGGCTAGGCGAGATTTTCGAATCGAGGTATCAGGTCGTGGCGAAATTGGGCTATGGCACAGCCTCTACTGTTTGGCTCTGTCGAGATCTGCAGTCCGTAAGTCCTGACCCTATATTGCCGATATCTCGTGCTCACATCTGGTAGGGAAAATGCGCTCGTTACGGTCAAGGTCTGCATTCATGGGGAGGAAAAAAGTCAGGAAATCGCCGTCTCTAATTACATCAAGTCGATCGACGCAGAGCACCCCGGCAAAGACAGGTTACGTGTCACCCTCGATGATTTCCTCGTCAAGGGGCCTCATGGCAGTCACCAGTGCCTAGTATTCCAGACGCTTGGTCTGACTCTGGCCCAATTACGGGATCTTTTCGAGGACAAGGCCTTCGAGAAGACGCTACTTCAAAAATGTTTGTATATGGTTGTGATGGGCTTAGACTTCTTGCATCAGACAGGAATAGTGCATACAGGTTGGTTCTGCGACCCTGTCTCAGAGGTGATTGAACTAAGCACACATCCAGATCTATCACCTAACAATATCCTCTTTGGCGCAGATGATGCTGCAGTGTCCAAAGTGGAGCAAGCTGAGATAGCTAATCCGTCACCACGTAAGGTCTTAGCAGACCGGACCATCCACCTCTCCTACGCCATGCCTACCACTTACGAAGCACCTCTGATCACGGATTTCGGCGCAGCGGTTTTAGGACTACCGGGACAAAAGTTCTCTGGTGATATTATGCCTGGAGTGTACAGAGCACCCGAGATTGTAGCAGGCGTAGAATGGGACTCGAAAGTCGATATCTGGTCGGTAGGAGTCATGGTAGGACTGCAGTGCTTCTCTACGATCCGCAGCGCCAAACCTACTAACTGAAGGTAGATATGGGACTTGTTCGAAGGTCGTAGCCTTTTCTCCGCCCATAAGGACGGCTCGCTCAACGATGAGGTTCACTTTGCTGAGATGGTCTCTTTAATGGGACCCCCACCAAGAACATTCCTCGAAAGCAGCAGAAAGTGTTATCAATTCTGGGACGCTGAAGGTACGCCGCAATGCCTTGTATTCGTACCCCGGGCTGAGAGTAATATCGCTGACAAGACAAGGCAATTGGATTGCTGGGACGCCAATTCCGCAACAAACGCTGGAGTCGCGCGAGACGCGGCTGGAGGGAACGGATAAGCAACTTCTTCTCGCTCTTATGCAGAAAATTCTGCGCTGGCTTCCAGAAGATAGACCGTCGGCAGAAGAACTCTATGAAGATGGCTTTATCAAGCAATGGCTGCCAAAAGTGATGCCGTCAGGTTCGAAGGATTCCCTAGATGGACAATAGCAATTTTTCCAACATGCCCCACGTGGTCTACTACAGTTGAGATGCTGTAAAGCATGCGCAAAGAAAGATTTGAGAATAGGGGTGTTTGTTCCTGTTCGCCCATTGCAGAAGTGCCAGTGAGGCCGGCACAGGGTCAGGCCCTTTTGGAGATTTACTCTTTGTAACATTGCGGTTCAGGTCAACTTGGCATTTTCTTCGATCGTCATTTTCCTGCTCCAGTACGTTGACTCGGAAAGGCGAGAGTGTGATGATAATGCAAGAGAGCGAGGGGACTGTGCTACTTGATTAAGGACTCACTACGTACTTCCGTGGCGCGGAATGTTGACCTCGAACAATCGGCTGACTTGATATGCGACTTAAGCACGTTACAATATATTATAACTATCCTCTGCCTATCGTTTAAGCCATGCATCCGAAGGACAGGCTCTGGTGGAGCCTATGATACATGTAGGACACAGGAAGTACTCGTGATGTTGCTACATTTTGGATATGAAAGGTTTATGTGTAGCTGTAGATCATAAGAGAAGCCACAGTGTGTATGTAGAGCGATATTTCAAGGACTACTTCTGGTTGGTGCGGAGGTCTGCCGGCCGGCAATGACCATCTCCCAAAGTGTACTGTTGCATGCGACGGCGCTTGACATCCTGGATGGAACATGTCGAAGGAGGCTTGGGCATATGCAGTAGCTGCAACAACGCTGTTGGCTCCAGACCCGGTCCCTTCGAGTTCAAAGAAGTCAACAGCAAGTGTCTCTTGCAAGCGCCGGCACTCGCAGGAGCGTTCTGTCTCTAAAATTGTACTTAACTCTCCGACTCATGTTCCACATGGCGGCAAATGCGTTCGACTTATTGGTGTGTTCATCATGCCCTCCTTGAACCGCCAGCGTGTGGGTTGAAACAAGTAGAGTCCAATCACAACATATAAGTGCCATGATGCATCACAGTTCATGGAATGAGCACGCAATTTATTTTATACATCCCTCCAGGTCTTCTGCTGGAGTGACATCCCGCCGGGTCTGGTCGACAAAGTACCCAAGATGCAAAAGACCAACTCCCTTTTGATCAAATACCTCGGGGCTGTTTCCAAACAGTCCGTCCCTGCAGGCTTCCAAGCTGCAACAGACACAGCTAGCGATGTCATAGAGAAAAAGGTAAGAATGTCGACCGGACACTTTCAATGCATACATCAGCGTCTTGTTGACACAAGCGGCCAGTACCCGAAAGTCACGGGAGCAAAGATCCAGTAAGCTGTTGACTTCCTGTGGGTATAATCTGTTCGATCCCCTCCGCTAATAAGTATTTCTCTAAAGAGGCTCTCAACCTCACATTTCCTCCAAAGATCCAAACGATAAGCAGGAAGTCATCACAATCAGTTACCACACCGCGAACGGCACCCGTGTCACCTCAGTCCACATACATGATGATAACACATTCAAGGAGTTCCCGTCTCGCAACGCAAACAAGGGCAAGTGAGAAAAGTTACACGGTGTAGGATCAAGAAAGTACAGTGCAATTCGGATGGAATGGTGATACTGCAGATCTACTGTGATGGAGTTTGAGGTTGACTGTCGTTATTGGTTCATTCACAAGCTATTATAGCCCTCTTCGAGGTCTGTGATGCTTTTCACATCGAAACCCCTCTCCTTACTCTTGGGTCAACGTTCTTGATTTTAGCTTTATCGTGGAATCGCTCGTCTGAGTCTCCTGGATGATAGTTCCAACCAAGATTGCTGCATCATGTTGACCCTACGAGCTTCTCTATACGCGCGTGGTGACATTTCCAGTTGCTAAGTGACGAGGTGTTGAGTATATCAACCTATGGGCACGAAACAGCGACTGACATCATCCGTCTTGCAGTTGCCAAGCCACAAGACAGCACAAAGCCTTACCCGACCGCACCAATCTATCCGTGGAGCTCATACATCTCACATCATCGAATTAGGTTCCACGCCGCCCTCGATGGTCACACCCGTGATCTTGCCCGCGATGAACTCCTCAGCCATGCCGCTCAAAGTCATCCATTCGACGCCTGAATGCTTGCTTATATACTCAATGATCCTGGGTGAATGTCAATACAGCAGCGGCAAGATCACCCGTCGACCTCACCTCTCGTGCATCATGATGACCTGAGGCTTGCCAGAGACTTGCGGGTGAATGCTCATCGGAAAGATGAACTCATCATACTCCCGATAAGCAAAGTCAAACTGCTCCTTCTACAGAAAGAAATCGGCGAGATTCGGTCAGTGAATCTCTCATGTGTCGACTATGTCTTGTACACATTGGTCTTACCCAGAGTCTTTCGACTAAAAGCGTGTCGACGTAGCCTTGCGCCGAGCTCTTGTCAGGTATTGGGTTCAGAGGAGGCCAGTCATCGAGATGCCAATTCGCAGGTATCTACTCATGGATTGAGCATTCAATCCATTACACCCATGGCAGTGAGCTCACCTCGACCACTTTCGATGGCTTCATCGTAGTCATAGGCCTCATCCAGGAGCTCGCTGCATTTGCTACATTGGTCTCCACCCACGAATAGGCCAAGGTATCCGGTGCCCAGTATGGCTGCACATCATGATGCATGAAGGAATGATCGTACAGGATCCCAGCCTCCTGTAGTTGCGGTATCAACTCTTTCGACGTCGCCCACATAGGTGCAGTGTACCCCTTCGGCTTTTCCCCGGTGAACCCTGTCAACGCTTCGATTGACCGGGTAAGGACGTCCAACTGCTGCTGAGCATTGAGAGTGGCGATATTCTCATGTGTATACCCGTGGAGTCCAATCTCATGGCCGCTGTCTCGAACTTTGGCTAATTGTTTCGGAAAACTCTCCAGAGTGTGTGCCGGGGTGAACCAGGTCGCCTTGATACCATATTTGTCAAACATTTTGAGCAATCTATCTGTGCCAACCGTCGCGCCAAAGACTCCACGAGAGACATTAGTGGGAGTCTGTGGCGAGCCGTCACAAGTATTGATCCAGTTTGCCTTTGAGCTTCTCAGCCGATTTGGTCTTATACGGGGAATAAAATTAGGTCTGTTCACCTACCACTGCATCGAGGTCGACTACGCGGCTTGAGGTCAGAGTTCTGAAGCTTGAGAAGATCTTGCGCCCTGGGAGCGACTTACTGCCATAGCCAACGAGTACACGCTTCTTGCCCATGGTGCTATCAAGCTCATCAAACGCGATCTGGGTTGATGCTGTATATCGCTGAGGCTTGGAGAAGTTTGAGTCGACAGCCAGATCGAGGAGCTATGTCGTTATGCTTGCGAGAAGCTTGTAGGCGCAAGCTGTGGTCGAATATCATCTACGGCTACGTCTGTTGCTACTGCCGGCAGGTGTACCAGATAGAAGCTCGTTCCCACTCTCCTTGACCCATAGCTGGGCTTTGTACAGCCACTGCACCAGCAAATCGGCTTCGTTGGTAATGATAAATGCATGCAATGACGTTCGACGTGTTCGCATCAGACAGGGAAGACCCTGGTGGGTATCGGACGTAGGCGATGGACATGGGCGCGCGGGCAACAGTCAGAAGAGGGGTTCTTTCGAGCTAACAACACATCAGTAAAGTCGGACTAGTCAGCATCCTCGTCACGATTGATACTGCCGAGAAGAAATCATACAGGCCTCCGCGTGAACCTGGGACAGCGGAAGGAGTGTTTCGTGGTGCGAAGACTCCGCCAATAACCCGCATTTGGCCAAGATGCTGAAGATTGATTGTTCAGGAAGCCCGTTTGAAGTGAGCTTTGCCGGAAGTTCAGAGCGAAGAGCGCAGAGCTGACAAACTTCATACTCAGATCGGTCTGAAACATGGCACTGAAGGCCGGGAGGCGATCGTGAGGTGTATCTCCTTCTACGCCAAACAATTCAAGCAGACAGCAAAGAAAGACTGGCATGAGGTGCAGGATATTGCGGCAAAGTTTGAGCCGGTCATACGAAGCAAATGGCCGTCATACCTTGACGAGATGGAAGGTAAGCATGATGGGTGGACAGTTAAATGCACAAGTTGAGTCATGTTAGGTATTTCGAAGGGTGCGCTTGTACCACTCATTGACGTGATCGCCATAAATGTGCGGACGGAGATCACTTTCGGTCTATGGAATCAGGCCGATACCGTCAGTGATGGATGTACGGCTTTATCGTGGAGAACGGGAAGCTCGATGTACTTGGCCCAAAACTGGGACTGGATGGAGGAACAGAAGCCGAATCTAGTATTTCTCACAATCCGGCAAGAGAACAAGCCAACCATCAAGATGGTGACTGAAGCAGGTCTCATTGGTAAAATTGGGCTGAACTCAGCAGGAGTCGGGGTCTGTTTGAACGCGATCCGGATTCCTGGCTTGGATGTGGAGCGGATACCCTGTCACCTTGGGTTGCGCATGGTGCTGGAAAGTCACAGTGCCTCCGATGCGTTGGTAAAGCTGAAAGGGTATGGAGTCGTATCGGCATGCCATTATCTGATGGCCGACTCGGAAGCACACTTCGGTCTTGAATGGAGTTCATCCGACCTTCAAGTGGTAGAATCGCAGTCTGGGAAGATCTTCCACACAAACCACTACATAAGTCGCCATCCTGGAGTAGTCGACATCTCGTGGCTGGAAGACTCTGAAGTCCGGTTGGCTAAGATCGAGGAGTTGTCAAATCAGGCGGGGCAACAGAGCCTCGATTCTATCTCTGACATGCTCTCGGACGAATCTAGCTTTCCGACAGGTATATGTCGTGCGCAAGAAGGCCAATCCACATTCGCCACACTGTTCAGCATTGTCATGGAGCTGAGTGTGAAGAAGGCGGTCCTGAAAGTAGGGAGGCCGGTGGCGCCAGAAGAAGTCATCGAGGTATCATTTGATTGAAAGCGAGAGCCGACAAAATATTCCACTCTGTTCTGAATATGCCAGCGAGAGCGTTGGGGCTTAATCTACATCCAAGCATGAATAAGGAAGGCTTTGCTGCAGACTGACGAGACTTGCTCTACGCAGAATATCGGTTGGACATATCTGCCTCGAATTCGAATTCGGCATGCCAGTCGAAGGGGATAGCTGCAGAAGCGCTGTGTGAAGGAAGGTCACTCATAGCCATAGGCGGATTGAAAACAGGCCACAAGTTGAAGAACTCGGCCATGTCACCAACGGTTTCCGTTTCGTAGGTGGGTGCAATGGTTGAGTAATCGAGTGCCGCTAGCTCTGCATGGCGCTGCTTTTGTAACAGCGACGCCGTGTACTCAACGAAGATTGGGTCCCATAAATGCTCGAGTTCATCAAGACAATGTGCTGCTGCTGGCCAGCGTTCCGCAATGGCCGAGAAGAAGCGTACAAAGCAAGAGAAATGTTCTTGCACTTGTTCTAGAGTATACAAGGCCGCAACCTCTTCCTTGCAGTACTTTAATGCTTGCAAGAAGACCATCGCCGAAGCAAATGAATGATGGCAAGGGTGGAAGACGTACTTCAAGAATCCGAAGCCCCTGTTAGCCTGCGTGAAGTACCCAGTCGCGACCCTGACTCCGGCATCGAAAGCTTTCATGAGATGCTCTCGCTTGCGTGCCTTGAAAGCGGGACATGGCCGATACATGAGCACAAGCACCCATGAGTATGCAATATCCGCATAGAGCTCAATCTCATCCCATTGCGACTTCACAATTGGATTGTGGTTTCTCGAAGCTGATTCATGCACTTCACGCATCCAGCCCAGGATATCTGTTTCGATCTTCTTCATCCAGTCGTCCAGAGAAGATTCGGGAAGTGTTGGTTCGCCCTGGTACAGTACTTCCAAGACTGCAGCTTCGATCTTGCGAAAACCCCATATACGTCGCGAGATGAACTTGCTCTCCAGTCCAGTTTCGTCAATACCTGTACGAGTGATAGCCTGATCGCTATATTCCGACGGAAATAGAGTATCAACGTTCTCGGAAAGGAGACGCAATGGTCTTTGGAGGCCAGCACACACTGCGACTTCCATCTCGTATGCGCACCAGAACACTCTTCGACGCATGTCCCGATCGAGGGGGTCCAGTTCATTGCACTGCGACTCTTGGTGCAGACGTAAATCGAGACAGGCTTCGCTTGATAGGCCAGTCAGGAGCCAGAGGTTGGCTACACTTGGATTGAGGAATGTATATTGAATCAGGAGAAGCAGACACTGTAATCCAGCGAGGTCGTTGGTGAGCACCTCCGAGGCGTAGAGGACAACACTTCGGACAAGGGATGCCGCAATCGTTTGAGCCCTGGCCTGTTTGTTCCGCGCTGCAGTGGAGAGCGAAATAGCAGCGATTATGCTGACAATGTATACGCTACGTTTGCTAGGCTGTGCCGCATTGGCACAAGTACCAGGAAGCACAAAGCACTCGTCGAATGCCAGCTCCACTTGTGTGGTGTGGAATATGGGATATTGCGGGATGATTCTCCGCACATATGTGTTGAATAGGAACTCGGCGATATGCAGTGGAATGGCACTTAAATTGAGTTGTTTCGGCCTTGGGTTGAGGATAGTCCGAGGGTGGTTTTCGTTCAGGTCTGATAGGCCGAACTCTTTGGCCACGGGAATCTCGGTGGGAGATATTGCACATTGTGCAAGCGGCAAATTGCTGGTCAAGCCCAGAGAGGGCGCAGAAGCAGCCTGTTCGATCGATGTTTTTCTTTCAATCTGGAGGAATCTTGTCAGAGGCGACCTTTCAGTTACTGGTGATACCGCACTTCGACCTTCGAGCTGTGCAATCTGGTCCTCTAGAAACCGGACAATGCTACGAGGTGCTGTCTCGTTCGTTGCGGTGTCAAATGCTGAACAGTAGACACCAGCGCTCAGGCACATCGAACATGAGTTGCCAACAGAATCACACTTGATCTTCCTGGTTCTGCAGCGCGCACACGAGAGGACTCGCCGCCGAACGCGATCGTTCCGTGGCATTGATATCGGTCTCGCTAAAACTTCATTATCATCCCGCCGGACATGGTTTGAATTCAGAATGATCGATTCCTCGGACGCATGATTCAGGACAAACGTGCTCGCGTACCTGATAAGGCCCCTGTCTCCAATGCGGGGATCATCTCTGCCAGGAGCTTCTTGAAGAACCATGCCGAGCTTGTGCAGTGATATCAATTCTCGATAAGTCGCCTTCAATGTCAGCTTGAGGTGCAATGGCAGAAACTGCCACGGGTAACGCTCCTGCACTTCTGAGCTTTCTCCCAGCCTGTACCCATTGTCGCAGCTCCAAGCGAAGGTGCGACACGAATTTGCCAGCTTGTTTGAACTGCTCCAAGAGTGGCGAGCAATGCGAGTTTTTGGATCATCCTTCGGGCAACATTGTCTCCCGAGCGCATGTCGCCTCGCTTCTCAAGCGCCTCCAGTGCCTCGAGGAAGCAAGATCAAGTCCGACAATCACGCAGAGCGGTCGGTGCGAGGCCGAAGAGAGAGATATCGAAGTCCGAAAACGTCGTGTGGTTCCTCCTCTTCAACTCCCGATGCACGCGCTCGTTAATCAGTCTATGCATGAGTTCTTGGTAGCCACATACCTCGAAGCTGTGCATGAGCTTTACCCATTTATAGATCCTTCATTACCATATCTACAGCAACAGCACGCCAATACGGAACTTCCACCCGACCAGCTGTTCACGCTCCACATGATCTACTCCATTGCGTGCCACACTCTGCCAGGTAATGATCCTCGTCTGGTTCTCCTGTCTGATGCGAGTTTCGAAGTGGCCAAGAAAAACCTGGCGACGGTCACAGCAGATGCGAATGTGCGCGCGTTGCAGGCGGTCGTTCTCCTCGCCATTCGCTCGCTGTTCGATCCTCATACTGGAAATCTAAGTCAGCAGCTTGCCTTTGCCAATCGACTCCTCATCGAAATCAATAGCCGCGAATTCAGAGTCCATGATTCGAGGATACAAGAGCTTGATTCCGCCATTTTCTGCATCGGCAGCCAGCTTGCGGCAGCTCGTTATCAAAAGCCTGCATGTCCAGAGCCGTCATCACCAGGTTCAAAGGATCTTACCAGAGCCGCCCAAGATTTGCAGACAGTCTGCATTATGCAGTCCAGGTTTCTGTCAGGCGTACAAACAGACGACGGAGACATTTTGTCGCTATCGAGAATGGAGAGGCGTGGCCTTCTTTCGGCTTCTTGTCATGAGACTGAACTTCTAATCCGACCTTCTGAGAAGTCCGCCCTAGGTCTTCTCTCGAGATACATTCAAGACGACATGATATTCAACGTGTTCTCGCAATCCTGGACCCAGAAAGCCGCCGAATATTTGTTTGATTCCAGTACCCGCGAAACTCAGCAAGCAGGTCTTCACCTCGCGATGCGGATTCTTGATAGATGTGCACTAAAGTGGGCTAGTGCACGAGCGCTGCAGGGCGTCCTTCAGAATCCACTTTGAGTGTGGCTCGCAGGGGTCATGACCGTCCGCAAGAATCTCATCTCAGCTTTGAGGCAAAAGACACGGCCATGACTTACTATTGCTTTACGAAGGGGCGTTTGAAACAATCAGCGCATCGAATGGCTTAGCACTGCTTCGTCAAGAGCCGCAGTGCTTCGCGGATCAAAGTCCGGTTGATATTCCGCCCTGTGTGGACAGCGAGTGAGGCGAGGAGCCGCTTGACATCACAGCTCGCGTTTGCCGTTGACCTTTAATCCAGACAGGCTTCAAAGCGCTTCGAGGCGACCAATCTGAAGGTGACTGTATGTCCACTAGTCGTCTGTGTTGTTGTGTAATGGAGAAGATACGACTGCCGCTTACCGTGTTTGTTATGGGCGACTCGTAGAGTCTTCGCCAGGATTCCGTTCCATAGTCAGCTTTAGATCGCTGAGGAGACGCACCATACCGAACTTGGCGTTGTTCGTCATACTCCAAGCGAAGCGGAAAAGATCAATTCCGGGGCCAGGAAGCTCGCAATCAAAGGACTGCTCAAGATCAGGGCTTGCGAGACCTCATTCATTGATTATGATCCGGCTGGCGATCACCCATTGATGGCCGTCCGATGAAAGTATCTTCAGGTGTCCAACATGTCGACAGCGGCCACAACGAGCGTGCTGACCAAGATGGCAGGACTCCAGGCCAATGTGCCATGCTTGTCAGATCCTGCTGTCAGATGCACCGGTGTAGGAGAAGGCAGTGAGAAATAAGGATAAGCTCAGACGAGCAGCACAGTCTCTGTCCTCAGTAGAGGAACTGACGTTGGAGGGATGAACAAGATGAGCAAAGAAACGGAGTGATGCCGCTGTTGTAAAAGTCTAGGGCGATCGTTATCGATAGCACGGACCCCATTTTCCACAGAAAGCCCCACGTGAGGGACACTGTCACTCACACTCCACATACAACCATGTCAGACAGCGACCTCGAAGCAATACGAGCCGCACGCCTTCAACAGCTGCAATCGCAGCAAAGCGGAGGCTCTCATGGCCCTGGAGGCGGCGGCGGCGGCGGTCAGGAAGACCAGCAGAAGTGAGCCTGAGCACACCAACCACAACTTCCGCCCACACTAATATGATTGTCAAGAGCCCGTGAAGCAGAAGCGCGCCAATCCATCCTGTCACAAATCCTCGAACCCCTCGCTGCGGACCGCCTAGGCCGAATACGCATGGTCAACGCGCAAAGAGCCGAAGATGTCGAATCGAGACTGATCATGCTCGCGAGGAGCGGACAACTGAGGGCGAGGATTGGTGAGGAGCAGCTGAAGGAAATCTTGGCCGCGGTGGCTGAACAGGCGGAGAAAAGCGGTGGTACACAAGGCGGTGGAGTTGGGAAGGTTGTGGTGCAGAGGAGGAAAGGAGGGTGGGATGATGATGATCTGGATGATTTGTTGAATGAGGATTAGGACTGGAGAAGAGGGTCTGCGACGAAGGCTGTGCGGTGCTTGCTGCTTATGACTTTATTCATTCCGTCGATGGCGCAGAACGAGCCGAGTGGCTCGCTCGACGGACTGCTGAAACGGGAGAGTCCGGCGACGTCCAGTGAGCTGTAGCGTTTCTGTGGCTCTGCTCTCAGGATGGACATGAGTCCAGTCGTCTACAAGACACGCATGGCAATATGGGGGCTTGCTGATGGAGAATTGGACGAGTGTCTCGCTCGACGCGCTGCTGGAGATTGCATCGTTGGAATAGGTCTACTTCGTGTGGCAACGGCCTATGACAGGTCTACACTGTGCGGGCTGCGAGAGTTACTATCCTTCGCGAAGGAAAGCGTCTAAAGCATCGTATATCTGCTTCCACCTTGCCAGGAGTAAAGAAAGCGGTCCAGCTGTCGAGTTGTCTCTATTCATAGCTTTCAGCTCCTCAAGCTTGCTTTCGGCGTCCATTCGATATCCGTCCAAGTATGGCTCTAACCACCGCTTTACCTTCTCACTCTGGTCGTGACTCAGATCCTCTCCGTTCGAGATGAAGTATTCCCACTCGTTCGCAGTCAATAGCTCTGCACGAACTGCGACTTGCGTTTTGAAGCAGATCTCATTCGTCGCTGGAAGCAGCGCATATGAGCCCAGGTATCCAACGTCCTGAAGCTGGTCTCGAGTGTTTTGAGACAAATTATCTAGAACGTAGTGGTCTAAGCGAATGTCATCATCTGACGGCGCGCCGCAAGGACTGGAATTGATGAAGCCATAATGAACCAGGAGCTTGTCGTTTGGATGCGCACCATACGTTGCGAGAACTTCTTCGCCGGGCACTTTGAATTCGTCAGTCCAGGCTGCCGCTCGGCATTCATAGAATCTCACCTTGCAAAATCATGAACGTACGTTGACTTGATGTAAGTCGGACTCAAGGAATACAGACTAGACAGGACAGGGGAACAGTTCTATACATACCGTAGTCTCGATTCGCAGTCACCTCATAACCCTTGGCAGTCTGTTGTACATTCACACCAGTCCCACTAGGTCCGTGATTCATATAATCAAGAAAGGGACATAAGACCATAAAACCAGGTCTGGCTCCCGGTGGCTTGAAGTGAAAGCTTCTGGAATCGACTATGGCCCAGTAGTACTGCAAGCTTTTCTCTCCCATCAGCGGTGTAGCCGATTTCGTTGCCGCGTAAAAGTCTGCATCTTTTCTCCAGTCATTAAGTTGCCGGTCCAAAGGCTGTGACACTGACGGGGGAAGCAAGTTCCGCAACCGCGGCCCCCAAAACAGTGGCATGCTCGCTTCAAAATCTTCCAAGGTCGGCCAGGTTCTCTTCCACACATGGAACGGGGAGTTAGGCTTCTCACACTCAGCCATCACACTGAGAGCGAGTTGAACATGGGGCGACGCCTTTGCTGTCGCGCCACTGCCAGGATAATTCTTTGCAGGTTTGAACATGGCTTTTTCAGGCACCGAAACGATCTTCTCGCCCTTCTTGATCTTAGCTGTAGTCACGAGCCCGACACCACGTCCCGGAATCTGCGCTGGTCGGACAGATCCAATCTGGACGCCCTGGTCTTTGGCCCATGCTGTGAAGACTTGGTGCTCGTCAGGCAATAGCGCTGTTGTTCTGTCGACCCCAGCGCCTGAAGAAGTGCGGCGCCGCTTTATGGACGCCCTACTTGGTGCCATCAATGTTGGTGTAAGGAAGCAAAAGCGGTGAAGTAAGGGTTTCACATGGCGCCAATAAACCACGACCTCGAGACGGGGCACAAAATTCTACCATGACTTCAACCGCACTTCCACTTTCTCTTTCCCACAGCCGCGACGACGCATTTGACTGACAATGGACTCAATCCTACCCCAGATTGAGGATCTCACTGGAGATGTGGATGAGCTAGAGTCCGCGCTTCAACCGATCCTTCAGAGCGCACTTTCCGCCAGCACCTCGAAACTACCACTTCTCGACAAAGCAAAACTCTATGTTCTGGCCACATACGCCATCGAGTCGATCCTCTTCTCATACCTGCGACTGAATGGCGTGGACGCGAAGAACCATCCTATCTTCCAGGAGTTGAACCGCGTGAAAGAGTACTTCAACAAGATCAAGAGTGTAGAGGCAGTCGCGAGCGGACCAGGCGCGAGATTGGATGCTGGCGCTGCTGGGCGCTTCATCAAAGCCGGACTGTCAGGCAATGCCAAGTACGATGCCGCAAGGAAGGAGAGGCAAGATCGGGAAAGAGCTGGGGCAAAAAGGAAGCTAGAAGAGATCAGCGTTGGCAAGCACACGAGGTTCGATGGCGCGGCAAAGAGAATCAAGGCGCAGGAGGAAAGCGTCAGTGTGGTCAAAGCAAGCGATGTGGACTCAGATGATAGCGCAGTCAAGGCTGCAGAGACATCCGAACCTGCCAAGACGCGAAGTAAGAAGAGCAAAAAGAGCATGTCTGGCCAGGACATCCAAGACCTGCAACAGCAGATCGAGGCGATTCAAGCGAAAGGGTCAAAGAGTACCTTGCCTGAAGAGGATGTCAAGAGATTGAAAAAGCTGAAGAAGCAGAGGAAGAAGCTTGCTGGAGAATGAGACAACCCGGCTAGACGCATCTTCCCGACCTCTGCACTGTTACGACGTATGTTTCCGAATCACGATACCCCGTTGTGGCATTTGTTGCCTTTTTGTATGTAGCGTGAATCGATCCTATCTTGTGGACTCCAATCCGTACGGCATGTTAGCAGATTGATGCTGGCCAGGCATCCCCAGGCTGGAAGGCTGTCGCTGGGATCGCTTCGTGGAGGCCTCTATTGGACCGCTATCTTGTCGTCGACACACCTGCGGTCAGCTGCAGGTGATTTAGATTGGCTTTTCGTTGTTTGAAACACCATAGTCGTAAGGAGCCTCGAAGGAGCAAAGACATTGATTCGCAAGAAACACGCAGCGAAACACGCGGGAGACCATGAAATCTTTCAAGCTTCACTTTGAGTGCGAAATCTGCCAGCCATAAGTGATCTGCCAGTCCTATGCTCTCTCTCGCATTCCCCAACCCTTCAAGAACCGCAAGCCTTTCAACAACACACTGTTGGACCTACCAGAAGCAGAAACACCAAGGTACCTTCCAATACCCCAGTGAAACATACTGGGAGCTAACCAGATAACAGTCAAGAATCTCTTCAAATCTCCAGATCAAGCCAAATCCCTCCACACTCTGACAAGGAACATGCGCTTGAGCAAGACCATCGTTCCGCTTCTTGCCACGCTTCCAGCCAAGGTGCTCGCTGGCCCGGCAGCGTACGGCGTTTGTCAGTCTGGCTGTGCCACGGCAGTGGCCGCATGTTACAGCGTAGCAGGCCTTGTTTTTGGAGTCGCATTTCCACCGGGCGCCGTGCCGCTTGCTGCCATCACATGCAATACTGCGTTTGGGACATGTCAAGTCGCTTGCTGGGCTGCTCTGTGCATGCCGACTCCATGAAAGAGGCTGTCTTGGTCCTCTAGCGATTTGCGACGGCGTTCAATGCAGCATGTTCGCGAAGGGAATCACGAGGTTGCGCAACGGAGAGCGTCAAGGATATTTGAGGAGCTCTAACAAGATTCATTAGTCGAGATATGACCCTTCAGGTCTGCAATCGCCGAAATCTAGCGCAGCGCTTCTACCCATCATATGTACCCCCAACACCATGCCGTAGATTGTATCTCCCACACCCATGACTTGACATCTTGAAACTCGGTGCAACCCGGTCCTGTCGGGGAGTTCTCGTCGCCCTTGGATATGCTCTGAAGTACAGTGCAAGTGAGTCGTATCTCTTACTCGGCTGCGATAGCATATTTGCTTCTCGCCCTGAGCTTAGGACCCCATCGGTACAGCGCATACGGGATTGGCAGCGCAGCAGCGCTAATACAAGCCAGGATCGTCAGTGCGTAATGGGTGCCGAGATTCTCGTACATGGGAACACCGACGACCGTCATACCACCAGCAACGATGTAGCGAACCAGCGCGACAAAGGTCAGCGCGCTCGCGGCGTAGACCTCGTAGGCGTCAATGATGTACATGTACGCGCTCAAGAAGATGGATATGATCCCGAACCCGATCATGACGGAGGCCAAAATCGGAGACCATATAGAAATCGATGCGTAGTCGGTCCACCTACCGCCATGAGCATATGTTAGCAAATGTCTCAGACAGTCCGTGTGTTCCGCTTATCAAGTTGACTTACGCCATCCAAAATAGACCGATTGGCAGGAAGGGAGCGCTGTACATCGCGAATAAGATCCTTGACTCGCGATTGAGCTTCGTGCCCTGCCCGTCATCTCCATCACGAGCCAATTGTTTGTTGGTGGTCCGAATGATGAAAGGAACTACGAGGAGCTGGAGCAGTATCCCGATAAAGAGGCCAACGAAGATGATGTTGCTCAAACCAGAGTTAAGACCATAGATTCTCTCGAAAATGTACGTATATCCATCCAAGAAGGTGAATAGCACGATATAGATCACCGTGAGGTAGAACGTGAAAGCCACAACGATCGGTTCCAGGGCCAGGATGAAAGGTCGGCTGAAATTCTTTTTCAGAACTTGAAAGAGTGTCTCACCACCGAGCTCGACCTCAGCCTTGAAGCGGTCGTCTCCCGTAAGCTGACGAAAGTAAGCCGCTTTGCGCTTCAGTAACTTAGGCGCCAGTGTTTCTTCCTTGAATGCCAAGACCAAGAAGAGGACGAGACCTGTAGTAATCAAGATGATCCAGTCTGCCCAGCGCCAGGATAGAACTCCAGTTACCGGAATGTATGCTGCCATCACCGGACCTAGCGTAGGACCACCAAAGCCCACAATGGCGAACAAGGGAAATGCCCAAGTTTTCTCCTTTGCATTCCATATGTCACTGAGACTGCCACCAGCGACGGTCAAAGGCGCCGACGAGGAGAGACCAGCCAGGAACCGGAAGGCAACTTGCGCGCCGAAGTTGGGCGACAAAGCCGCTGCCATCTCCCATATTCCGAATATCACAAGTGCTCCCACGTAGACAAGATATCGTCCAAAAAGCTCCGAAAGTGGACTTGCGATGAGGGCACCAATTCCGAAACCGATCAGGAAGATACCCGTCCCGCCCAACGCTTCGGCTACAGGTGCAACGTGTAGAGCTTTGGCAGCTGCTTCTTGGACAGCTGAGTCGATACTCGAGCCGGCTGTTCCAACGAAGGCGATGAGAATGAGGAGTACAGTCGTTTTCAGTCGATGGGCTGTAGACCAGTTGTGCGGGTTCTGAGGATCATCTTTGCTGTACCAGGATACCACGTAGCTCTCCGTTCCATCACCGTTGGTCCGAGTCTCGATGCCCGGCAATTTGCCGTATCTGTTCTTCTCTGGTGGACCACCTTTTTCATTGTCGGAGCCGCTGAGCTCGACATCCTCGATCGCTTGTAGATGTCGTCGTGCTTCGTTCTTCAGCGCGCGATTCTGGTAGAGAACATACATCTCGAATTATGAGGAAGCCAGGGCAAAATCCGTGCTGAGACAAAGAGTTCGAAAAGTTGTTGAGAGCGATATTCCAACGTTGGAATGCCTTTACGTCCTGCAATGACGTGAAGGAAGGATTGAGCACGTCGCTCAATGGCGTACAGATGCGGACCATATCTGCGAGCAGGACGAATCCTAAGGAACATCCGCAACGTTGGCGATGGCTCGGGCAACGGCGCAAGCGTCTGTATTACTCAGAGATCGACGTTGCACGCATAGATGCAATGGCGCTAGAGAATTGCTTGTCCGGTTCAAGAACTGTGGTTGGTGTCGTGACATGCAGCCAAAGCTTCGTTCAACAACGTCATTCGGAGCGCCATCGGATCCCGCGGAAAGGACATCGGTCCTGGGGTTCGGCAAGCTTCATCCAGATTGAGAGAGAAATAGCTCGATTTACTCAAGTTTGATTAGTGGATCGCTGTCTCGATCGCGTACATTCTTCGATGCTCTTTAGTGTATCCCCATCATTGTCAAGGTGGTCAGAGCATCGGGTATATCAAAGCTCAGAGAATATGACTAGATCGAGCATGGTGCATGGTGCATGGTGCATGGTGCGTGCTATCAGCTCAGCTTGGATCTAACCCCCTGGAGTCGTCCATCTCCATCTCCCGGAAAGATATCAGGATCAACTGGCTTTATGGATGCACAATGACCTTGGATATGTCGGCCTTAGCCCAGCAACGGCTTCGGAGTGGCAACGCCTCGAGGTCCACGAGTCCTATCCTTCTGTTAGCACAAGAGCAATCATCTCTCCACCCTTTGCGACGCCGTGGCCTATCACATGGTGTTCGACCGATCGAAGTGCCCAGCGTTTCACATCAAAGAAGCACTTTCCAATCTCACCTCATATGTGGCTACAAACGTGGACATGAGTTTGCGGGAAATGGCATCAAGTTCCAGCGAGCTCATGTCTTGGAAATGCACCGGCAGACCTACGCCGCACTCACTATGTTAGGCCGAAGAACACCACTCGCATTCGTCCTGTAGCATCAGCACTTATGCTCAAGGCTATGCTGAAGTACAAGATGATCTTGAGCTTGAAATAAACCTGCACAGAATGACATTCGAGGCAAACCATGCATGATCTATCGCCCTCTATGGAGCTGGCTGTTCGAGCGAATCATGAACCGTCAGCACGCGGCTGGGCAGCGGACGAGATCGTGCCTCTGAGACCCGCAGATGTCCAGGAGAAAGTCATCTGTGCCAAAGATGCATATCAGCAACAGCTTGATCGTTGCTTTCCCGCGCTTAAAACGCCGTCGTTGTGGAGGATTCCATGTCCGCGTCGACGTACTTGCAAGGGCTTCCTGAAGTTGCTGATCTGCCAAAAGAAGCTGAGCTACTGGACCATCATATCATCCGCATGAAACACACGGCCGTCAGTAGACTGTGGGGGAACAAGGGAGACTCTCAGCAGTCACGTGAATGTGTGACTGCATGCTTAATCGCTTCTAGATAACCATTGCGCATCTGTTACATCTGGGATCGGCATGTATTTGGACCCTTGACCATTTGAATTCGAGGAGGGCGGCACCCAAGGCGAGCTTGAATGACATGCAGGGCTCTGACGATATGGTCAAATGGCTGAGACTTATAGGACATTCGGTAGGACGCGATGTTGTGAGAATGGCAGTTTTACTAAGCCGTCACAGTTGGACGACCTTAATCGTCTGAGCATCATCCACGTTGCTGGCACGAATGGTAAGGGAAGCACGTGTGCCACGACGTCAGCGCTGTTAGTCGCGCACGCCAGGCAGCATGGCTGGCCGCGAAAGGTCGGTCTCTATATGTCGCCACATCTGCTCAATGTTCGGGAACGGATTTCGATCAATGGTAGACCTATATCCGAACACAGCTTCGAGCGAGCGTTCTTCGACGTTTGGAACGCCCTCCCGAAGGAGCCTACCCCCGATTTGGATATTCCACGCTATTTACAGCTTCTCCCGCTAACTGCATATCACTGGTTTATCGCAGAGCAAATCGATGTCTTGGTATGCGAAGCTCACCTCGGCGGCGAGTACGATGCGACCAACATTGTGACCAAGCCTAGTTTGACTGCGATAACTTCGATCGGCCTGGATCATACGCCGCTGCTCGGTGACACTCTGGAGCGGATCGCATGGCACAAGGCCGGGATATTCAAGACAGGGAGCCCTGCTTTTTCCGTCCGCCAGGATCGGAGAGCAGCCAGCGTGCTAGAGGCAAGAGCATGCGAGAAAGGCGTCTCGTTGGTCTTTGTAGAGGATCATCTGCCGCTATGCTTATCGCAAGCGACTCTTCGCTGTTCCGCGCAGAGACGGAATTGCTCCATGGCCATTGCCCTCGCAGAACGTTGGCTGAGCGGACATGGTGGCGTTTTGGACGACGCGATGATTCGCTCGGGTGTTGAGCATGCCACCATCCCAGGACGATTCATGTCCATGGACCAATGGTTTTTGGACAGCGCACATAATGAAGCAGGGATGGACTCTGCCGTGGAGTGGTTCGCAGCTTTATGCGACCCACAGTATAGTAATCGCTGTCCCAATGTTGATCGCTCAGCTAACAAGGGGTGAGAAGCAAAAAGATCTACCTGGTCTTCGCACACTACTCGTCCCGCGATTCTGTGGGCCTTCTAGGCCATCTCATAAGGTCGCTCGAACGCGCGCATCTCTCTGTAGAAGCCTTGATCTTGACATCGTACGACGAAGCACAAAACGGAAATCGTCGACCAGGTCAATCATCTTCACTGTGGTCTGTGATTTGCAGGAACTAACAATGACTAGACCACAACATGACGAGACGATTCAATCCCAGCCTTCAAATGCAGCAGCAGACCTTCTGGCAGACCCGTTACCCCAACAAGCCCTGTTTTCGAGAAAGAACGATCGAGGATGCTATAACAAGAGTGGAAACCCTGCAGCAAGACCCTACCGCGTGGCAAGCCTTCGCAACCGGAAGCCTCCACCTTGTCGGTGGAATCGTGTGTCTCAAGGGTGTCCACCGCGCATTTGAGGAGAACGTAACATCTCATTCACTCTGAGCAGGGCGCGACTGATATGGCCTACGAAACAGAATCCCGACCAAGCTCGCCATGTCTTTTCATAACAATCCCGGGTCCTGTCACCTCCTGCGAAGGACATTGAGACCCTTAGTGGTGTTCAAAGTATCGCGCCTGCAGTTAGATGGAGTCGGAGCATTATCGTTCGAACGGACAACTGGCACAGACATAGCCGACATCGAATGTCTCGGGGGTTCTCTTCTTCTTACCAACCTCTTATTGACATTAAGTAGGTGACTGACTAGTGCCCAATTTTTGACCCCCAGCAGCATGGCTTCACTGCTCAAACTCGCCAGCATTCAGAACATCGTCTGGTCCGTTGACTTGGGTCCAGATGGATCTTTCCTGCAATTCCAGCTCTCTCTTCGGTAACCGAGCAACCTGGGCCTTGGCATTCTCCCTCTCCAAAGCGACATGCAAGGAAACCGAAGCACGCTTGCCACTCCACATCGCATGGGGCACGTTGGTCGAGTTGTCGCTGTTTGCGTCGCCAACGCCATAGATACCAGGGACGCTGGTGATCATGCCCTGTGAAAGATCCACGCGCAGTTTGTACTCGACCATGGCCACACCAGCTTCCTCTCCAATTCGGGACTTTGCCTCAGCCTCGAAATTGGTCAGGAACGCCGCCCGCGTCACTGGTTCTCCGACGTCGAAATGGACCCGGAAGAGATCATGCTCCGGTAGCGTGGCTCGGCTCGGATCTTGGTCCAGTGCACCAGCGTCTTTGAGCCTCTCGATTGAAGTAATGGTGCGGTTGTCGATTGTGATGTTATGAATTTGCAGCCATTCATGCCATCCCGCCAGCTTGCCATCGTTCACTGCACGAGCCTCCGGTGTATCTGTTCCGTTGGCGAAGATAATCACGTCTTTATTGAGGGTCAGAATCTCTAGAGGGGAGGTAGCGGACGAGCCAAGAGGGCCAAGAATTCCGAAGGGTTGGTCTGTATGCTCGTGTCCATCGCACCAAGGACACCAGTAGATCCCTTTGCCAAAATTCTCCGCGAGGCCTGGTGTTGAAGGTATGATGTCTCTGACGCCGGTAGCAAGGACGACTTTGCGAGCTGTGAGGAAGGTTGAATGGTGGTCATCTCCGAAGCGAGTGGTAATGTTGAAGATTGTGCTGTTCGCATCTGGTGCCAAGCATGAGTCAGCCCTCCTCTGAATAACTGCAAGTAGGTCCGACGAAGCATCACTCGATGTCTGTGAGCACAGCCGGAATCGAGGGCAGAGTCGAGGATTGGGCTCGTACTTACCCCCAATACTCTCAACCTTGTCAACAGTTCCGTTTGTCATTCTCACAGTGGAATACTCAGAGATCTGCTGTCGTGCTCTCCAACGGAAGTATGCCGGTGTAACACCTTCAATCTCGTCAATGGACCTTCATTCGTTGCTGAGTGTGCATCCTGTACCGTCAAAACCCAAGACATCATGAATGTGCCTCGTGACTTGGTTGCGGTAGTCTCCAGAATCAATGAGCAGAACATTGCGCCTGACCCTTCCAAGTGCGCTCGCTGCAGCGAGGCCAGCCGGGCCGCCGCCAACGATGACCGCCTCCCAATCTGCCTGGACTGCTGGCTGGACAGTCGGGAGTGCAACAACGAGCGAAGCTGCCGCTTGCCAGATCAGGGCGATGTTGAGTTTCATAGCTGGCCGTAAATGCTTGATATCAAGCAACGCTTGCAGATGGTTGTCTAGATGAGTGCGAACAAACTTGACATTTTTATAAGATCACAGCCAAGAGGAGAAGATGCGTCCATTGACAGCATTCGGTCCGAGGGTTCCCAGAAGTCGCGCAGCTGTGAAACCGCATCCGCGCTTCAAGGTGGTGAAAAGTGCTCACACCACCGTGGCCGGCAAATGGGCCTGGTCGTCCTTGCTCGGGTTCCGTAGGCTTCTGCTTGACTGGACTGCCAAGAAGTGGCATCCATTCCTTCATTTCGTATTGCGACCTCTTAGGCTGGAAAGTCGAAAGGCGTCATGCTTCCTCTATAGTTGCATGTCTCAGGCCTGCATATGCCGAAGAATTTCCTGCCGTGGGAGTGAAGACGCTAAGTATGGCGAGACCATTCACACAGACGGCCTTCTCTTCCTTCTCTTGCTACAAATCTTGCCTGGTCTTGTCTGCAGCTGTTTTTCATCTATACGGTCTCCCAGACGGGCTCGCCTCGTACAATCCATATCTTCGACCATGATGGATCAATTTCCAGACTCGATAGCCGGGATGAGCTTCACGGAAGCAACACCCTCTGCTTCCATCGGTCTTGGTAGTTCCGATTCTTGGTAATTGTCAGCTATAATAGCATGCCCCCAACAGACTGCACAATAGCAGTACGGATCGCTGAAGAGTGAGGTTACAACAGACATGGACACGGTCTGTGGCACCGCGACATTCAGCGCCAAGCCAACAACTTCTCCTCCAGCGATATCGGAGCTGCCGGGCCGGGCACGATCTCGACATCATGTCCACAAGCGAGGTGAGGCTCGTCGCCTCCGCGCGTCTATCGCCTTTCCACCGCCCATTATCAGATTGCGGGTGCACAGCCGGATTGATCTAAAACATACCGTGCATGAGATAGGCCAGCATGAGGCTCGTGAAGACCACAGCCTGACACGATGACGGAGCGCTCGTCAGACCGCAATGGACGGCAAAGACACCGCTGCATCGGACGATGTAGCGAAATTGCTCCCTTTAAAAATGAGTAGTATCACCGGTATCGAGTAGGTGCAAGCCAGGAATGTTCACATTGTCGAAAACACGTTTCTTTGTATTCCCAACTCAGCAAACATGGGTTTGCCAGTCCCCGATCCAACCAAGTCGTACTGGATAGAGGCCGCAGAGTCTGATTTGCAAGACTATCGGTCGAGCGAAGAACTGCCCCAGGAGACTGATATTGTCATCGTTGGCAGTGGCTATGCGGGCGCGTCGACTGCATACTGGATTCACAAGTTCACGAAGGAGCAGGACGTGCAACCTCGAATGGTATTGCTAGAGGCGCGTGACATTTGCGGAGGTGCCACTGGTCGGAATGGTAGGTGATTGAGTCCAGGTCTTCATAAAAGCGAATCATACTCAGCAGATTCGCAGGTGGCCAATTGAGGCCTCATTTGTACTCCCGCTATGTGCGGTGGTCAGAGCGCTTCGGTCCTGACGGCGCAATGGAACTCATCAGACATGAAATGGCACACTTGTCCGCTTTCAAAGACCTTGCAGATGAAGAGGGATTCGCTGAAGAGGTTTGCCTGAAGTTTGGTGAAACTTTTGACGCCGCCATGACAGAAGAGGCATGGAAACGGTTGAAGGGCAACTACGAGGCGATGAAGAACGACCATGGCGAAGACAATGAGGTGGTGAAGATGTGCAGATTGATCGACGATGGGCAAGAGGCCGAAGCATTTTCGCAGATGAAAGGTGCTCTTGCTGCGGTCGTACACCCGGCTGGACAGATGTGAGTATGAACGCCGTTGCGATTCTGAGGTCATTACATTGACGGTATTCGAAACAGTTGGCCATACAAATTTGTACATGCTCTGCTACGGATCGTCTTGAACACGGGCAACCTAAACCTGCAAGCACACACACCTGCTCAGAAGATCTCGGATCGCGATGTTGATGGCTGGATCACGGTGACGACGGACAGAGGAGAGATCCGCACCAAGGCCGTCGTACACACCACAAACAGATGGGCGTCTCATCTGCTACCCGAATTCCAAAAGCTCATTCTTGGCGATAGGGCTACACTGGCCGCGATCAAGGCACCGGCAGGTTTCATCAAACACACCGGTGCTCAGCATTGGGATGCGGTGGTCAACAACTACCACCTCCAACTCCCGCCGCCCTACAATACAATTATCCTTGGAGGCGGGAGGCAGTTCCTGGTTCATCGACCAGAAGCATGCCTCTTGAATGATGAAGAGGACAGACATATCCCAGGCATCGCAGAATTCTTCCAAACCTGGCCAGCATCGGACGTCGTAGGATGGGAAGGGCCAAATCCCGCCGAGCTTGGCAAAGACGTGGATGAAGGCGGTTGCTGGACAGGAAGTGAGTGGTCATGCCGATGTGGCGTATGAAGCAGTGCTGATCAGAAGACAGTCGAAACAGAAAGCATCGACGCGTTCCCATTCGTGGGGCCGGTACCAAACCGTGACGGGCATTTCATCGCAGCAGGATTCACTGGACATGGTGAGTAAGAGCTCACCGGAAACCCGAACACAGCTAATCGTGGTTCCCAGGTATGCCTCGGATCTTACTTTGCGCCGCGCACATAACACCCCTCGTGCTCGATGCACTACAAATCAAACACAACACTCCCGAAATGGCCACGAGATATCCAACTTTACCCAAGCCATTCCACGCTACTCCCGAGAGAGTCCGACATCTTTTGGAAACCGCCTCCGTCGAGGCGAAGTTGGAGTCGTACAGGAGGTCCTGCAGGGCTAGTGCCCAGAAGCCTTTCTGTAATGACGAACGGAGCAAGAAAGGATGGCAAGTAATCCCAAGCAGCGATTCGGCCGTCGAGTTGAGCAAACCGGCATAAGCCGCAATGTGAAAGGTTAGCGAATTGGATGGTGACCTGTAATTGTGCAATTTGAGGAATGGAAATCAAAGTCGGTGCCCATCTGCTCTGCAATCCTGCTTCACGCACTGCAGTCGCTTAAAACCTAAAGCATCGCTCACAACTTCACACAATCATCACGCTTTCTGCACAAGCTCCGGAATCGGCATCAGCTGTGCCAAGGTAGACATACAACTACTCCCCGATCGGCACATGGGAACCTCAAGCCGGTTTCGACTACTACGGTGCCCCTAACGGGAACTGCTGCAGCAAGCATGGGTATTGCGGTGCAGGAGCTCAGTACTGTGGAGCTGGATGCCAGGCTGGATTTGGGGATTGTGATGCAGTGCCGAGCGGATGTATGTGAGACGGCTGGAACAAGAATCGTATTTGTGTATCGTATTCTGCAGAGACTTCATCATCGGCTGTTTCGGACTGCTCAGAAATCACGCTCAGTCCTCGTGCACACTTGCTGCCTTTGGTACAGCCTCTGCCGTGTTTTCTGCCGCAGATTCCAGCCCATCTGTCGCCGAGACCATTCTGATAAGGAGGACCATGCACGGCATGACCAGAACCAGGATTGCCGCGTTGACATAGAAGGGGACGTGGTTGCCTGCGACGGAATTGATGCCGTATGATACGGCTTGGCCGGCAGTTTCGAAGGCACGGAAGAGACCTCCGATCCGCGCAGAACCTTCGACGTCGGTGGAGAGACACCCAAGGATCCAGTACAGAGATAACTGGGTCCAGTAGCCGGTGATGAAGATGATGAGATATGGCAGGTACGCTTCCGCCCATCGGCTCGTATGGCTGTCGAATAATTAGTCGGGCTTCGCATGGTGCAGGCGGAAAATTCCACCACTCACAGTTCGTAGTCCAATGCGTATTCTCTGTTCCCAAACTTTTCGTATTCGATTCCAACCCAGATGAAGCATGCAATTTGCGGTACGACCCATAACATAAATGCGGTCCATGCTCGACGACGTCGGGTCCAACGCTTCAGGTCCAGAAGACGGCCGTAAGCGATGACCAATGGTATGACAATCGAGGCTGGTGGTATGGTCAGAAATGGGCAGTGTCAGCCGATTCACGACAGATGACTTACGGACGAGAAGCGAAGACAGAGCGCGTGCTCTGACTGAGAAATGCAGTGAGAGATAGGTTCCCATCGTGCCTCCGTAGAAGAAGGAATAGAAGGAAGGCAGGCACATAAGCCAGGTCTGCTGGATTAGCAAAATGCTCGTTCACAGCTCAGCTGCAGACCATACCTTTTTATACGTCAAGTATTTGCTGAGCGCGATGAACTCCTGCTTCCAGGAGATCTTGCCAGACATCGGCACTTTCGTACCATCTCGACGTCGGACTCGCTTGGTGGGGGAGAGCAAGAATGCCCAAATGACGCCGGTGCATTCTGTGAGATGTCAGCTTGTGTCTAAATAATGGACGCTGTTCGAAACTCACCGAAACCAACGAAGATAAGATAGGTAGCCCATGCAATGCCGCCAGCCGAAGACTGCTCGTTGTTCGTCGAGAAATTGATTGCGCCGCCGATTACGCTGCCGCTATTCCTCATGGCAGACCAAATGCCTGCGTACAGTTAGTGAAAATGCCGCTTGCCTTCAAATTAAAGTAGCTCACCCAAGAAGAACCCTCTGTCGTCTTGGTGTGGATATGACAGCATAGCTGTCGTTTCAGCGACATACAGAAAGCCCGAACCAATCCCTCCAATCACTTGTGACGCGAGGAGATATGAGTCAACACCAAATCTCGCGCTGACATAGTAGGCAGATCCCGTCAATGGAAAGATGATGCCCGCAATCATGCACGACCATTTGATGCCAAATTTGTTGATCAACGGACCTCCAATGATGGTCGTGACGCAGCCCATGGTGTAGTTGAGGGCGGTGGCGAGATTTGCCAGATAGGGAGTGGAGAGACCACCGCCACCAAGATTGGTAATGGCATCGGACATGGCTGGTCCCACGAGCGAGAGGCTTCATAGGGAGAGAAGTCAGTACCGCTTCGAAAGAGCTCGCTCTGGTAACATACGCTCCGAACAGGATCATCTGGAATAACACGCTCCTGTAAAACGTACTGAGGCTATATCCACGAAGGTAGCCATAGTCCATCGCCTCGGCCTGTGATGCAAGCGCGACATCGCTATCGGTGTTGCTTTCGACATCCTTAGCATCGATGGCAGTGCTTCCTACAGTAGCGGTCTGCTTTTTGTTGCCTTGCTCGTCGAGCGCAGACATGCCGAGCGTAAAGAAGATTATTGGAGCGAAATTCAGGTCTGCTCCTTAGATGCAGAGCCTGCTACGATGTCACATATATCGACAGAGCCATATGCTGGTATATCGCCGGACAGCGAGACAGTCGTTTGGCCATATTTGCCCGGCCTGCGGTCGGGACCAGTGCAGACGATGCAGATAGCGCAAGCTTTGAACGCCAACTCCGCACTTGTGGCCCATATGACTGTAGCGTTAGTCTACGCGCATCGTTCACTGGCCGATCTCAGCTGTGAGGATTCTCTTGGTGGGGGGTGGTACTTTGATAAGCCCAGCCCGGCCCGGCCACCAGGCTGTTCTCTCCTATCGGAATAGATGGTGTCAGGCATCATGTCGGCTATTCTCGAGCATGTCGTTTAGTGAGGCAGTGGCCATTCAATATGTAACCAGACTGTGTCATCATTCGCCTTTAGATGTGCACCTAACAGGCGTGGCGAAAGAGCAATGAGGCGGAAACATTGTAGCGAGTCCACGTCAAGGGGCATTCGGCGTATTTCGACTCACATCACTCCCGCAACGGTGATGGTCTTGTACAACCATGATGGTTTGTCTGGCTGGAAGTGGTGAAGAACGATCGAAAGAAATCGCAGGCGTATAGATTAGTCAGCTGCAACCATCTTCGCTGCCAATCACCACAAGACGATTACTACTAACGTCTTGCTCCACCCCCACGGCGAAGAAGATCTGCGGTCGGCGGTCACAACAAGAATGAAAAATAAATTCCGCAGTCTGCCGCAGTCTCAAGGGTCGGCGGAAAGAGCAGGAGAGAAGCACGATCCTACCAGTGCACCGACCTCACCCAGACTATGGTTGATTGCAACGATTCCAGATTCTCGCCGGTGAATAGGGACGGAACCTACAGCCACATTGCCCAGTACAAGTCGGGAAGTGACAAGTACTGCACCAATGAGCACGGAGGATATTATGTCAAGAAGGTGTGGCAGTTTTAGGCTCGTCGAAAATTGATGGGAGCACTTTTTACCACAGTCTTTACAGTGCTGATCTGCGACACATCTTAATGCATACTAGAATAATACAAGCTCTTACACTCAATAATCACTTCGTTCCGAGAAACGTCAGCGCTCCAACAACATAAGCGTCGATGCCCGTCTTGAGGGTAGGTTGTATTACAGGAGCGAAAAGTCCCGAGTGATTGATCGGAATCCTCTCACTCAACCGGTCTTCCTTCTCCGCCGCATCCCACAACCCATGGTCCGTCCCTCCGTACATCCAGAAGCAGCATGGTCTCTGGACCGCAGTCCCCAATATTGAAAAATCCTCGGACCCGCAGAGCTTATCGCAGCAGGAATTGTATCCCGAGGCGTCGTCCTTGATACTGGGGAAGTGGGCGGAGAAGGATTCCTCCAACTTCGCAGTCACGGAATCATCGTTGATCGTCAGAGGAAAGTTTCTGGTGATTTGGATTGTGGGCTCTTTGACGGCATTCGAAGCGTCGGATTCTGCCTTGACAATTCGTCGCACTGAAGCCAGGACTTTTTCTCTCGTCTTCGCATTCGCGGCTCGAACGTCAACGGCGATTCGAGCATCGTCAACCACTACATTCTCCGCATCACCGGCCTGTACACTTGCAACGGTGACCACTGCCGTGTCCCATGGATCGACTTCTCGGGACACAATGGTCTGGAGCTTCAAAATCGTGGACGCCGCCATGACGACGGGATCGACGAGGCGATCTGGCATTGACGCATGACCGCCACGACCGTGTAGAGTGATGCGCATGGAGTCGGCCGAAGTGGCGACCAAGCCTGGCCGTGTACCGAGAAGACCAGCTCGCCACGGCACCACATGCCCTCCCAGGCATACGTCTGGAATGGGAACGTTGTGGCGTTTGGGATCATACATTCCGTCGTCGACCATAGCTTTGGCTCCTGTGCCTCGTTCTTCAGCGGGCTGGAAGGCTAGGAGAAGAGTTCCGGACCAAGAATCTTTCGCTGAAACAAGAGTGTGGGCTGCGGCGAGGAGAGCGGCGATGTGCATGTCGTGCCCGCAAGCGTGCATGACAGGCTTTTCGACGCCATCGGCATCGCGCATACGCTTCTTCGAGGCATATTGCAGTCCTGTGCGCTCTTCCACGGGAAGTGCGTCGAAGTCGGCGCGAAGAAGGACGGTCGGGCCAGAGCCGTTGTGGAACAGGGCCGCGATACCATGGCCACCGATGTGAGGTCGGATGTCAAACTCGGATGAAATCTTTTCTCTTAGATAGTTGACGATATGGGCAGCTGTTTCCTTCTCTTGGTTGGAGAGTTCAGGATGCGCATGGTAGTATCTGTACAGTTCTTCGTACGCTGCTAGGTCCGGGCGATGTTTGTTGGCGAGCTCGGAGATCGCGGCCATGGTGAAGAAGATTCTGCAAACAGAGACGAGATGTAGAGCTACAACACACAATAAGACACGAATGAAGTGATTAGAGTACCTACATTGATAGCTGTGTTCAGCTGAACATGTGCAGTCGTGCAGAATGACGCTCGGCACGGGCAAGGTGCGCCGAAGTGCGGAGGGTCCCACCACCAAGCTCCACTTCACGCAAGGTAAACTACTGCCTCACAGACCAATTCGCCTGTAACATCATTACAGCTGGGTGGGCTTCTTCATTACCTTCGAGGGGGCTGAATGAATTGGCCTATAGCAGGCAAATTCGGAAACTCTTAAGCATGCCTGTGCTGCTTCAGTTGTAACTGATCATGCGGCAAGAGATCCAGTCTACGTATTAGTGGCGTTTACGCCCGAGGGAGTCTTCGTCCAAGGTTGCCGGAATTCGAGCAAGTCGCGCTGACCAAAGATCTCGCCAACGACCACGAGTATCATATCCAGAGTGGCCAGCGTGTTCTCCGATGCAGTGGCGTGATAGGTCATGGGCTGGCTCGAATGTGACAGTGACAGCCGCCGTGCTGATTTGTCGCCCACAGTATCGTCTTCATCATCGGGAGACATTTCAGCACCGCCATTAGTCTCCAGGCTTGCCGCGTCACCCTGCTGTATTGCCTCAAGCTGAGCAGCGGCCTCGGGATTGCTGAAGTGCAGCTGCAAAAAGATGGCTTTCTTTCCAAGCTCGCGTATGGGATAAACCTGGTCGTTGTTCATGTTGCCAACATCGTCCAGCCTCGCCAATAACGACCAAAGCCACGCGCTTGTGATGTTTCTGACATTCCTGCCTTTCACCATGTACGTTTTCTGCAGCAGCGACAGGAGGTTGAAGACGGTATCTTGGTCGAGCGATTGCAGCTGGGCAAGTTTCGGCGGCTTTGATGCCAGTAGCCGATGCCACTCGGCGAAGGCTTTGGTATTACCTTGTGGGAAGGAGATCGGGTGACTGTCGCCCAGAGCGGCGACATTTTCTGCTGATGGAAGCATGTGTAGCTGATCGCGTTGTATGTAGAATCGGTCCTTCAACGACGCCGTGAAGACTCTCTGCGGGTCTGACGCATCGTCTTCCGCTGCGGCAGGAGGCGTATCTGGTCTCCCGCTATATGTGCCGTCTTCAATCAAGTCCACTTCCTCTTGATCTTCTTCATCCCCGTCAAGGTCTTGCTCCTGTCGTTGCACTTGGACGGCGCGTGCTGCTGAGAGTACCTCAGGCATGGCGTGTCGTTCGTTTCTAACGCTTCGCAGGTACGCCATAGCCTCTTCTGTTGTGCTGTCGTAGCCACTTTCATCGTCGTCTGCTGGGCCGAATGCGGGATACTGGTTCGTGTCATGGTTCTTCCGTGCATCATTGCGCCAGTCGCCAGACGGTCGAGTTAGCGTCTCGTCTGTATCTCCAACGACCCCCACTGCCGTCGCTGACGCTTCCTCTTCGACAGCTTCTAACTGCTCAACCAAACTAGCGTCACCATCGCTCTGTGCATACTCCTTTATTTCGTAGTTGGCCACGCTTCGACCATCCAGCTCGGGTTCGGAAGCCACATTCTGCTGCACACCAGCATCTTCAGACTTGTCGTCTTCGTCGGATCCGTAACTCAGCAGTACGCGCTTGCTTGGATTGTATGCAGCCTCGGGACCGGCTTTGGGTCGATCGCGCTCTCGTCGTCGCTTAGGCATTGTTGATGTTGGCGAGGAGATGAAGTCGTCGTCCATTCATGTCCATGCTGCAATTTCTTGGCATCGGGCAAGCGCGCTCTCCCGATGGTATAGATTAGTGGTCGGACATGGAAAGCAAATTCGTGACGATGAGTATGGCTGGGGAGACTCATTAAGGCGTTCTTGGCATGGAATAGAACCTGTCACCGCATGTCCGTCTGAGCTGCATGTGGTGGTGTTGCTGGGAGCATGTTCCGATCTCATACAACTTCATAAGGACGGGCCGAACGTGCTTCAATTGCGGAATAAATTACAACGAGAAAGTCTATTGAATTCCACAGTCTCGCGGCCTACTGGAGTCTCCATATCTACCGTGAGCCCTTATAGCTAATATCATTCCTCTCTTGCAGAAATAACTCGTCACTCCCTCCAAGCCAGATAAGAAGGTAAAGAGTATCCGCATCGTACTAAACGCTGATCCTGCGAAGGAGAAGCTATCCGCGCGGTTGGGTACCGCACATTCTTCCGACTTCGACCTGGAGAAACTCTCCATACCTCGTTCAGAACTCGTTCATGCCTTGGCGTGTCTGCTCGCCTGGTAACAAGGAGACCATGCTGTATATGGTAAGCCGATATCCAGCGCCAAGCTATGCACCTCACCTCATGTCTGCCGTGTTGTAATTGTTCTCATATGGACGGCATGATGCACGAGTACACAGCAGACAGAGAGGTCAAGGGCTTTGAACACAGGACCCGATGACGAGACCATGAAGAACACCGCAACGAGGACAGTTGGAAACAGAAGACGATGGATTAAGGCAGAAGGTGGAGAGCAAACAGGATCATTTGCATTGCTAGGCTACATCTGGTCGATGTCAGCACGCTCTACCTTGCTAACATGGCAAGCTTCGCCTAGCGAAAGCACTGTCTTACACTACGCGAGCTTTGCAGCGGTGCCTGAGATCACGAATAGTGGCAGCAATCAGGACTGTGGATTTCTTGGGGGAAATTTGAGCTTGACCTTATGACCAAAAACTCTTGCTTGGTATATGCCTGCTCTACCTACAGTCACAATGGGCCACAACATTCTTCTACGGCGATCTGGCGTCGCAGTGTTTTTCACGGGCATTTTCGCCTCTTGCTCTGCCGTGTACCCCGAAGGCCGTAGATCCGAAGTGAGTTGGGGCAGCTATCTGCCAGACGGGAACAGACAAGTCAGCCGGTCGTCCACTCTTCATCCCATCCAGCCCACCGCTTTCTTAATCACCCTCATCTGCTCGTAGTGCTCGCCTTCAGCATTGCCAAACGCAACGACGGCTGGACTGCACAGCAAGATCATCTCGCGACCATCCAGTGCCTCGTTGTCATCTTCTAATTCGGCACTGTGCAGCTGGTGGTGCTCGACCAGCTCAGATGTAGCACTGAAAGCGAGACCGCCACTGGCTTCCGCCAAGGGTCCCCCATTCCATACCTCGATCCGGGGTTTACGTGTCCAGAGCGACCACGAGAGCTCACAGGCTTGCTCGATGACGCTACGAAGGCCGTGCCACGTACTGGCCAGCTCTGGATCGCAGTTGTCAGTCTGTAGCACATCTGCCCAAAATCTGACACATAGCGCATCAGCAGTAGCCTGGCGGATACTCTTCGCAAGGACAGGATCGATCAAGCGAAGGCACTGGGCTCTCCATGCCTCAGCACCGCGCTCGTTGCCTAGGGTACGCAATTAGCACCATGGGAGCAATTCGTTCTGACATGACACTTACGGCTTCGCAAGAGCGTGACAGTGTCGAGCAGAGCTTTCGCGTGGTAGCCCCAAAGCTCTCCATCTGTCGCGAACGCTGGTGTAAAGGCGAAGAACGGATCGTTCAGCACATGGGTGAGGACGAAGGTGGTAGAAGCTGCTGCGAGGAGAAGACTTGCAGCTTTTCCCGGCTTCTGTGTTGACTTATTTCTGGTCAGAGCCTGAGAAAGCACCTCCGGACGGCCGGTACATCCCAAGCTGATCAGGACTGCACAGAGATGATCGAAACGCTCGGGCTCCAGCAGCACGTCGAGAGTCATCTGCCCGTGCTTCTGGGACCATTGACGCAGACTCGACATGATGGACTTCAGCTGATGTGTGATGTCTGACATGGGAAGCGGTGCCCATTGCGCCGACTCTACAGATTGCAATTTCTCAGCTTGCAGTGCGCCGACGGACTTCTCTAGGGCCCTGATCTTGTGCTCGTAGTCCCGACACCTGCTCTCGGCGGTCTGTTGTTCTTTCTTAGCGGAATTTGCAGCACGAGTCGCATCCTGGATATAAATCGTGGCCTCATTGTGGGCGCGTTTGAGCTCATCTACGTGCCTGCGCTGTAGTTCCTGGAGTCTCTGTGCGGCCTCTCCTCGAGTTCGCTGGACCTCAGCATTCCACTTGTTGGTACAGTCTTGCTGCAACTGCTTGAGATCTGCCTTGTGACGTCCTTCACGTTGTTGTAAGGCCTCGCGGCAACGGTCCATATCTGCTTTTCGCTTGTTCCGCATCTCCTCGTTTTGGTTCGCGATCGTTTGGTCGCGTTGCTTGACCTTTTCTTCAAGCTTCTCAAGCTCATCTTCCATTGCGGCTGTCGCTCCTGGATCAGGCTCACTCAGTTTCTGATCATCCGATCTCGATATGCCAATAAGCCTACCGAAATGTGAAGCAGCGTATGAAATCAGGCCTGGCGACTGTGATTGCTGCTCCTGGGCAATGCCACGTCGCTGTGTGACGAATCTGGTCGGCTTTACTTTGCTGCTTTCTTTGATTTCTCTCTCGTATGGTTGGGCTGCCGCCTTCACTCTGCTCGTGGTCGCAAGGTCATCAGCCTCTTGTAATTTACGGCGCGCCGACTGGGTGGCGTTGGCCAGAGAAGCGCCGTCAAGCATTTTGTCTTGCTTGTGAATAGCAAGTTCGTCTTCGCCTGGCAAGAGGGACTCCTTCGAGATACGATCAGAGACCTCGTTCATCATTTTAGTGGTGATGGTGATGTTGTTGAGGACTGACTGCGGTCTGAAGGTTTTGCTTCAATGAGTGAGGGATGCTTTGGCCGTTTGGTGTGTGTCCGAGCTTTCACATGCAAAGCCAATTCTCGCACCTTCCTGCCTGAGCGTCTCGTTTCGAAGCACAAACAAATGAGCGTTTGGCGCGTCACCATGAGAAATTTCTGCTGCTGGCTTGTTGCAGACTTCTTCATGACTTTCCCGCCCACCCTGAACAGCGCCTCCATAACTCCAACATTCGCTTGACTAGGGCAGTATTCGACACAAGCACCCCCTGCGGCACTCCTCAGTATGTCGACGACCGGCAATCCGCCGCCATACTCGGCCCATCCGCCCACTGGCGAGTCTCACATCCACAAAATCGTCGTCGGAGTCGACTTCGGCACCACCTACACCGGCATCAGCTGGGTGCCAACCGAGGGAGTGCACTCGAAAGTCCTTGATGATGTGGATTGCATTACTGATTGGCAAGGTGGAGTTCGATCCCATGCGCGCACATGCTGATGATTGCCAGGCCAGGAGCAGACAACGCGTGGAAGACTCCGACGCGGATTGCTTACGCTGACGAGAATCCGAAGCTCAAGAACAATGCCTGGGGCTTCGACGTGATGCCTAAGATGGAGTCCTATGCTTGGATGAAATTGCTTCTGGATCCCGAGCAAAAGACCAAGTACGACGATCCAAGTCTCAGCGACAGCCAGGGTCAGGGTGTCCTTCAAAAGCCCGTGTACAAGTCTGCTGTCGACATATGCGCAGACTACTTGACCGAGGTCGCTGCATTTGCTTACAAGTCACTCGCCAAGCGCGTCTCTCCTGAGGTCCTCCAAGCCACTCCGCTCGACTTTTGGTTCACCGTCCCAGCTGTCTGGAGTGACAAGGCCAAGCGCGATACTCTCCGTGCAGCTCAGAAAGCAGCGAAGCAAGCGAAGCTTCATGCTCACCCAGATTCCCAAGTCTTCTTGATCCGCGAGCCAGAGGCTGCAGCTATCGCTGTCATTTCCGCACTTACGCAAGGTTAGCCCCTCCAATTCATCCAAATCTCACTGTGACGTGCATCAACTGACACGCTAGAAGGTGGCTCAGATCATCAGATCAAAGTCGGTGAGGGCATACTTGTCTGTGATTGCGGCGGTGGTACGGTCGATTTGACAGCATTTGAGATCACCGGAATCGCTCCAAAGCTCACATTCAAGGAGCATGTTGTTGGTATTGGCGGCAAATGTGGTTCCACGTACATCGATCGCGAGTTCATGGACTGGATGGAAGAGAAGTTTGGAGAAGCTTATACTAGCATGAACTGGCAAAAGCGAGGACCTGCCAGCACACTGATGAAGGACTTCGAAACTGCCAAGCGCAACTTCGGAAAGCATATCGATGCGGAGCATATCTACGAGGTTCGCGTGCACATCCCAGGTGCTGAAGATTCCGAATACTATGACGCGGATGAGTCTATGGTCACTCTCCATCAACAAGACCTGAGCCGAATGTTCAACCCAGTCATTTCCAAGATTTTGGCTCTGCTTCAGAACCAGCTGGATGCTGAGCATCGCCAGTCTGGCAAGACTGCTATCAAGACAGTGTTACTCGTCGGCGGCTTCGGTGATTCAACCTACTTGAATGACGTTCTTCGCCATTGGTGTCAGTTGCGCGGGATTCGACTTCTATGTCCAAAGAATCCACAGTCAGCAATCGTCCGCGGAGCTGCTTACAGTGGACTCCACAACATCCAGCCGAGCTCACGCCGCTCTCGTTTGTATTATGGCTTTCCTTATCATGAGGCTTTCGATCCGATGCGCCATGACCTCCGCGACCGCTTTATCTGGAAGTGGGACGGTTCGGCACAAGCTGGAGGGAACCTCGACTGGCAGCTCGAGAAGGGTGACTTTGTCGATGAGACTACCAACATCACGACCCACTTCACATACACGCTCCACGACGATCAATCAAAGACCCAGAGCACCGAAGTGTATGTCAGTGATCTTGATGACGCTCCATACAACGTCCGCGATCCCGGCGTCAGGCGTCTCGCCACTATCGGTCTCGACTTCAGCAAAGTCGACATCTCAGGGTTTGAGTCCCGTCTTATTGATGGTCACGTCTATCGTCGAATTGCGGCCACGTACGGTGTTCATTTCGGTCATCGGCGCGGCGTCCTCTGCTTCTCGTGCTCGGTCAAAGGTGCGGAGATAGGCAGTGCAACCGTCACGTTTGACGGGTCCAGCGAGCAGGATGTGGCAGATGGCCCAGATGGCACTGGTGGCTCCGCCCCGACCTGCGCTATGCAGTAAGGAGTCGCATATCCTCCACCATTGCGCAAGCAGCGCCCCTGCCCCAAGTATATTGGCGCAAACAGCGAGTCAACAGGGGCTTGGTGCGTCAGAAAGGGAGCATGGATGTCAGCTCACATCGCTTGTTACTGTATGAGCCTGTACAGCAAGGTAATGGCGTTTGGTGTTCTTGTCGAGCAGGACCCGTTGTACATTAAACAGCCCCGGTCACGAATCGAAACTTGGCATGCACAGAAGCTTCTCATCACATTTATGCTCCTCGATGCTCCTTGATTTTTGCTTGGAGTCTCTGCACCATGTTGTGCTTATGCTGCCCAAGACGATTCCATAACTGCTTACCGTGGCGTACTATGATAATTTGTCTCACCAACTCCTCTGCTGACGTACCTTCAATAGCTTCCACAGCAGCTTTTCGATCCTTGATCCAATTTTGCAGCAGCATAACTTTGAAGACTCTCAATGCCATGGCAGGTTTTCAAGATGGTCTTGTGAGTCCGGGCTCTCATTGGTCACTCTATTGCCGTTGCAGAAAATACCAGAGGTGGCGGCAGTGTCTGAGCCAGCCGTAATACTGTGAATGAAAGGCATTGACAAAGACGTCTTGGCGGTTACGAGATTCAGATATCAAAACCGCCCGATATCGGAGCAAGACATATCACAGCTAAGCCGAGCTTTCTCATCCTTCGAAAATGAGAAACATGCATGCTATAATCGACGCTATGAAGCTGGAAACGCGGAGGTCCTTCCATGACGATGGCTGAGATGCATGAAGCCGATGGCACCTTTCCGTGCGACAAGCTTCCAGATTTCGAAGGAATGCAGGACCGTACTGGATTTGTCGCCGAAGATACTGTGAGATACATATGGACACATCTGGGGCTTCCAGAATCGAATCTGCAGTTCGCGCTACCACGCCGGGGAGCTTCACTTCCTTCTTCGTTCAAAATTGGCCATCTCGCCCAGGCCTCCATTGCCCTGTCCGCCCTGGCAGCTGCTCTGGTAGACTCTCACCGCAACGATACGCCTCCTAGGCAGGTTATAGTGCCATCCGACCACGCTACCGTGGAATTCGAGTCCGAGAAGCATTACTTCTTGGATGGAAAGGCGGCAAAAAGTGCGTGGGGTCCCATCGGAGGACTGTATCGAACAGCAGACGGCTACGTTCGGATCCATGACTCCTTTCCAAACCATCGTCAAGCAGCCTACGACCTGCTCGGTCTCGATATACAATCTACAACACGCGATGAAGTGGCCGAAAAGCTGAGACTGTGGCGCTCTCTCGAAATTGAAATTGCCGCGATGAACCACAAGGCTGTCATATATGCTCTCCGATCGTACCAGGAATGGGATTGCTTGCCTCAAGCGAAAGCTGTCCCCACGTTTCCCATAAGCATTCGCAAGATTAGCGATGACGGGCCGAAGGGTCTGCCGGAGCACATGCCAAAAGGTGCAGACCAATGCTTGCGCGGACTCCGAGTCCTCGACTTCACCAGAGTCATCGCGGGACCGGTGGCGGGCAAGACGCTTGCTGCTCACGGCGCTGATGTTCGGTGGGTGACGTCGCCGAACCTTCCAGCACAGCCGGCTCTTGATATCGATGTCCAGAGAGGGAAAAGGAGGGTTCGTCTTGATCTCAACCGACCGGAAGATTTCGAGACAGTTCAAAGCTTAGCGAAAACTGCCGACGTCTTCCTCCAGAGCTACAGGCCTGGCTCGTTCGCGTCCAAAGGTCTCGGTCCGAGCGATCTGGCCAAGCTACACCCAGGAACCATATACGCTAGCTTGAATGCTTGGGGAGACGAAGGTCCTTGGGCGTACAATCGAGGGTTCGACAGCGTGGTGCAGACTGTCTCTGGGATGAACGTCAGCGAAGCCGAGCATTTCGGTACTCCGCCTGCAAAAGCGATGCCTGCCCAGGCGCTTGACCATGCCGCGGGATACCTTCTTGCGACTGGCATATCTGCTGCGCTGTACAAGAAGGCAACAGAAGGAGGCAGCTGGGAAGTGAGTGTGAGTCTCGCTGGGGTGATGAGATACTTGAGAAGCTTGGGCCAATTCCCAGGACGTGATGGTTTCCAGTGCGATGGAATGACGGCAGACCAAATAGAAATGTTCTTGGAAGAGCAGGAAACTGAGAGTGGGCTCCTGAAGGCTGTCAGGCACTCGGCTTCTGTGGAAGGAAAGATGCCAGGGTGGGACGTGGCGCCAAACGCCCAGCGTCACAGATCTAACGTAGCGTTGGATGAGAAGACGCAACGAGATGTCTGGTCTTGATCTCGAGAGCTCGAACAGAAAGAATTACAAATGTAAGCCTACTTCCGCATTCACACCACATGGCTCTTTTCCAGCCTTTGCTGAAATCAAGAATGAAGTGATTCAGCTGGACTGCATTGATAGAGCCGTGACGCAGAAGCACCATGTCATCGCCATGATTCCATAAAATGGAGGCCAAATTTTCACTCAGAAGAATGAAATGCCAGATGGACTGCTGACGTCGCCCTCCCTTGCCGTATCTGGCTCTGTTGGGCCGAGATATCCGCCGGAGAAGTTTTCGTGGTCCACCCGCGGCTCCACCCTGGTATCAACCACGTCCTGCAACACAAAACGTGATTCGTCTGTATAGATATGTGTTGAGCAACGTATGTAGAGGCTGGCAGTGGTTATATGTCGGTTGCTTATTGATCGTTCACAACTGGATTGGCGTTGAGCTTGGCCTTTTCTTGTAAGTTCGCACATTGCTTGTCTTTGCTTGTCTTTGCTCTTACCACGCCATCCGGTTTCCCATGTTTCCGTAAGACCCAATAATGGCTGGTTCAGACGAGACGATCGTAGCTACTGATGTGCAAACAAATCAACAAGAGAAGCAAGCCTGTCATCACGCCTCAGAAGAGTCAGACATCAAAGAAGAAGTCGAACGGTACAGGTCATCTCGGAAGACTGGAAGTATCGTGACGATTATCGGATCGGCGCTCGCCAATCTCTCCGATGGCTACCAGCAGAATCTGGCTTCCTCGACCAATGTCATCTTCAAACACCTGGTAGGGAGCGAGGTCTACACTTCCTCTATCCAGACCCGGATATCGAATGCCTTACTGGTCGGCTCGGTGATTGGGATCCTCATCTTCGGGTACACTTCTGACAGATTCTCTCGAAAGGGCGGAATGCTGGTGACTGCTGGGCTCGTCATCGTTGGTTCGTTGATGTCGACATTGACGTTTCAGGTACACGGTAATCATGATATGCTCTGGTATCTGACGATCGCCAGAGGGGCTGCTGGTATTGGCGTGGGTGGAGAGTATCCCACATCCGCCGCAGCCGCATTGGAAGGGGCGAACGAGCATTTCGATGCACGGCGAGGTCCCATCCAAGTACTGATCTCGACGCTCATGGCGACATCCGGCAGCGCGGTGTGCACGTTCGTCTACCTAATGAGCCTGATCGGGAGTCATAACGAATTGAAAGTGGCATTCCATGCAATGTATGCCGTTTCGACAGTCTTACCCGTTCTCGTAGTGCTGGCGAGATGGAGAATGCAGGATGGCAAGCTATTTGAGAAGAGCAATTTCCAAAAGCGTCGCATACCATGGAAATTACTGCTGAGGCATTATTGGTTGCGAATCATCGGCACAGCCTCAGCCTTCTTCCTGTACGATTTCGTCAACTGTAGGCCTCTCTGAATTCTTAACGGCACGTGTAGAAGCTGACGGTATCAGTTCCAAATTCGATCATGTCTTCCGAAATCGTCAACTCGCTGGTGCCCGGCAAGAATGTCCGGACAGTCGCTCTCTGGCAGCTCTACCTGGCCTTAATGCCGATTCCGGGGGTTCTGGTCGGTGCGTGGCTGGTCAATCGCATCGGGCGTAGATGGACAGGAATTTCAGGATTCGTTGGCGGATATGTAATCTGTGGCTTCATTATCGGAGGTTGCTACGAAAAATTGACCACAGATGCCTTGCCGGCGTTCGTGGTGCTCTACGGTCTGTTGCAAGCATTTGGTCATATGGGGCCTGGCGCCACTATCGGCCTGATCTCTTGCGAATCATTCCCCACCGCAGCCCGGGGTATGGGCTATGGTATAGCGGCCGGCTTCGGCAAGGCAGGAGCTGCTGTGGGCACGCAGGTGTTCACGCCCATCCGCTCGGCTGCTGGACCATCGAGCACCTTTTACGTTGCAGGCGGGATCGGGATCGTGGCATCGGTGATCTACTACTTCTTGCCGGAAGGTAACCATATTCAGCTCGAGAAGACGGATGAGGAATTCGAGTATTTGCTCGCCGGGAGTGGGTACAGTAGTCCAAAGTAGCATCAGTGTGGCAATGATGGCCCAGTACGACTGTTCGTGTGCGGTGGTGGCATTTAGCCGATGGAAGAATCATGCCAGGTGCTCAATCGATTGCTACTAGTGGATAGCGGCAATGACAGGCTTCTATAGATACGTATCGGCAGATCCAAATAAGTCGAGCAATATCCGGTTTAAGAGATCGAGCAGGCTCTGCCGGTCGTTTTGACTTTATAGGAAAAAAGAAAGTCCGCGCCTCGGGATAATATACGAGAGGACTCGAAGCTTATACGAATAATAAGAGGTTCCGGGTAGTGGGATTGTACTAGCGGATCCGGACTCGGAGTATTGTAGAAGCTTATTCGTATAAGCTTCGAGTCCTCTCGTACATTATCCCGAGGCGCAGACTTCCTTTCTCCTATAAAGTCAAAACGACCAGCAGAGCCTGCTCGATCTCTTAAATCGGATATTGCTCGACTTATTTGGATCTGCCGTATCTATGGAAGCCTGTCATTGCCGCTATCCACCAGTAGCAATCGATTGAGCACCTGGCATGATTCTTCCATCGGCTAAAGAGACTCCTCTACGTCTTGAGGGGGCTCGAAGCTTTTACCCAGGCCGTGTCTCCGGACTATATAACGACAATTCTAGTCCACGAGTTTCATTATCAGCAATCACGCACTCCTCAAGGCACCAACACCTCTTCCAGCCACGATGATTCCTCTGTGCCGACTTACACTTGCTTGTGTTCTGTTCCTGTCACCACTATTGGTCCTTGGCTATTGTCCGAGCACCGAGGGCATAGCCTTCGTATACTGGCACCGAAATTATCACTGCGAAAGCAAAGTAGCGCATGAAGAGCGGCATTGGAAAGATTGGAAAGACGTCATAAACACGAGCTGTCGAAACCTGAACAGCGCCCATGCAAACGGGGGCGCAGGAAGCGTGTACAAATCGCTGAATGGCGGGCAATGCGGACTCGAATTTTTCCGAGATGTTTATTGCGAGGAACCCCTATCCACCCTTGGTCCTCATGATCATGGATGTCATCCTCTAGTAGAGGGTGCAAAAAGTTGGAAAGTATTCTGTCATACCCAAAAACCGGAATGTCATTGACTTCAACGCTTGCCCAAGGCCAAATTTGTCTCGGGCAGTGAAGAAGGGAATCTGCAGAGGCAGGATCGACGAGATGTGCAAGGGGGGGCAGGCAAGGACCGATTTGGCCAGGCGCAGCGACCCCAAGACCTGCTGGCGGCTGAACACAGTTGGAGAAGGGGTGTGAGGGACATGTGTCACCAGCCTCATCAGATGGCGCGGGAGACTGTATGGGAAGCATGGAACTCAGCGTGGAGGGCCGAAGATGATGTGTTTTAGTGCTCGCTCTATGGATTGATTTGGTGCTGGCAAGAGGACCTATGCAAGTACAGGCCAAAGGATCGCAGCAATTCGTTCCATCATAACAATCTCGTGAGTGCATCAGTCGCCATCCCAATACCGGCCGTCGCCTGTATGCCTACGCATCCAAAGTTCGTTATAAGTCGAATAGTCGCGTCGACCGCTCAAGCCAAGCTGACCAGCAACATTGACATATCCCTCGGCGTTCTTTCTTCCTGTTTTAGCGACTTGCTTGACCATATCCTCGTCACTCTCCCAAGGAGATCTGTGCAACACGCCATGTCAGTACACGAGAGCACGAGAGAAGTGACAAATGAGGCCTACCTGCAGAACGGACACGTAACATTGCCGTCGCTTTTCGACGCTGCCCACCTCGCGAAACATGCTTTGTGCATGTTGTTGCCGCACGCTGCTTTGCAATAGACGATTTCCTCCTTGGCATTTCCCAGCTCGAAGTCATCCGCGCATATCGGACATTCGCCTTCCACGCGCTTCCGATTGCCATCTTTCTTGCTGTCGTCTCCGATTTCCGATGGAAGTGGAGGCGCGTGTTCGAAGATCTCGCGCAGCTCCGAAGAGAGGAAAGCGAGCTGATACTCCAGGTCGGCTCTCACACGCAGGACACGCGCGAGAGCGTACACCACGTGCTTACATCGATTGCCTTTCATTGCATGGGGACAATCACATGTCGGCTTCTTGTCAATGGTTATCGTATATATGTTTCCGGTAGTGCCCGCGATGGACAGTGTCTCGGTGGGATGCCTCTTGTTTTGCTCCACCGTCTCATCTGGTGGATGTCGTTGTCGGTCGATGACAAACATGCGCTGCGTGAGAGCGCGATGGCGGATCTCCTGGTGAGAATGGGGCGCGTGGTCTCGCCACCGCTTCAGGCGTTTCTCTTCATCTATCGGCTTCACCTTTTTCTTTGCCGGCTTCGAGTCTACACCATGGTCGCCTATTTCAGCAGTCTTGCGCTTGCCTTTGCGGTCCCTTGGCGCGTCTTCAGTCAAGTCAATGGGGGCATTTCGATCGCCACGGCGCGGGCCCGGCTGCTGATTTTCTGGTGGCGGCATTGATAGGTATGTATGTGATTGACTACTACTTGAAGCGCAATCTCCAGGTGGCGCTCCAGACTGCGCGTAGCCAGCGCCGTCATTGATGCCCATTCTGCTCTTCGTACTGTATGTGGCGATCGTGGAAGTACTGCAAGGAGATCACGTCGCAGAGTAGAGTCTAGCGCGAAAGACAATTTCGCGAGTGCACGTGACTGGAACGCTGAGAGGGCATTCCATCCTAGATGAATACGGTAAAACCATTTCCTATCGTAGTCCTAACCACCATGTCTGCAGTACAGCTCTACTGAATGCACGCAGCCCAAGCATTCGCCACACCCCATACAAGCTCGCCACTTGAAGAGTCAATGCGAAAGCACATTTTCCGTCAATGATGTTGGTCCTGGCGTCTGCAATAGTGCTTTCCCACGGGCTGACAAGGTATTTGATCTGTGCGTGAAGTGAAATCGTCTCATGCGAAGAGCCGAGCCAGTCAATACAAGAGCAGCTTGTTGTTGATGAACCAACTCTTGAACTCCTCCTGCTCGGCTTTGGAGATCAATTCAGCATTGATCTGGGCTGGCAAGCAGTTCCTTCCTTCATCACATTCTATCCCATTCAACTCAAGCACAAGATTTGCGATGTAGCTTGTGGGAAAATCACACTTCCAGTCGCTATCGAAACGAGCTTCTTCCTGCGCTACCTCTCTACATTCTTCTCGCGTCTTCAGTCTTCCCTTATACATCCCCACAACCCCAGGCAGGCCGCGAAAGCCGTCTATCCAACAACCACCCCGTTCGTGCTGGCTGTCGATCACTATCCTCAGAATCCCTTCCGGTGCCTTCTTCCACGTGGATGTTGCCAGGTCGAAGTATTCTGCGGAGAAGACTTTGCGATACCAGATCTCTTCGAATTCCTCTCGGACTTGCTTGTTTTGTACTCGCAAGAAACCTGGGTAATTGTTCCAGAGGCCTTCCATCAGATGCAAGGTCGCCACATCCCAATAGATGATGTCTCGTAATTCTCTTGGAAGCTCGAGCAGTTGGCATCTTGACTCGGCTGCAGACGTGGTGCTGGGTGGGTTGACGTCTGTTTCCCAGAATCTGGGCATCAGTTGCATTATGCGAAGATACCACGTAGCCATGCTGGAAGGAAGGGTAAGTTGGTGTGGATCGAATACTGTCGCAGCGGCGTGATCGTGAGCAAGCACTGCCAAGCAGGCACGCCCTGAAGTCTTGGCATCGGTCTCCTACCAACATTAGATTACTGACTCATCACTCAGATGCTTTGCATGCATCTCGCACCTTGGCCGGAGGGACTCTTATTGCCGCCTCCGACCGCGGGCCAGTATAAGTATCGACGACCACGACCACGACTTTGCGTAAGAGTCTGGTCCTGGCGTTCTGGCTCGGGAATGCCCATCGTCTCCCAATTTTCCAGCTTCCCACCCGCCAGCACCAACCCGCGTAGGCCCCAAAGCATTCGCCTGCGGAGTCAACCTCCGCCATTCCCGGGAAGGCTCAAAGTACCTTGAGCGGTGTCTTCCGACGAGAGCCATGTACACTATTTCCCGGAGTGTGGCTGACATGGAGTCTGCAGCTACATTCCGCTCATGCTGGACCTAGCCTAGCCTTCGCCTCCCGAGCGCAGGCTCCTTCGAAAGCAGAATTGTCCGACGTTCCTACGCACTCTACGCCCCGATCTGAAGCACACGAACAGCACATCTTCGGTCCTCAGTGTCATAACGTGGGCGGTCTCCTGTTGCATTGCTCACATGGTTCATCAGCGAGCTGGAATCCAGAACGCACCTCGCGCAGCCATGCGAACGCCTTCATGCACCCCAGACCAGCCCACAAACCTTCTCCGCACATTGGTCACCTACCACACCCGGATACAGTACAGGCCCACCATTTTTGATTGGATATAGACCAGCTGCTGCGTCTACGAACCCCACGAGCATGTTCTGTCCCTTCCTGCTCCCTGACATCGCCTCTCGAAACTCACTCACACATTGGCTGCACGCTCGCTTATGCCTGCTCTAAGCACATTTATTGCACGTGGCGAGCATGCTGGCATCCGCCATGCCAATCAGGTGAATGGTGCGCCTGTCGAGATCTGGATTTGGAGGTACCTCTGCGGCAGAGCTGTACCTCACCATCGCCACGCCGTGCGGTGCCTCTGGACGGCTTGAGATATTGACTCGATGCTGTCGAGATGTCCTAAGTACCGGTCTACGTCTTTCCTTAGCGTACGACTCGCATGCTTTGTCTGGCATGTTCCCCTCCTGTGGAATAGGCTAGTGGATGGGATGGCAACGAGTATATAGAAACGTTCTGCCTTGTGACTTTGAGGAGCGTATGCCCGAGCGCTTCCGCGGACCTCACAACGTCGTAACAGAAGCTGACAACATGGCCGATCATAATGAGAAAGGCGTCCTTGAGCGTATCGAAACGACTTCCGATTACGAATCTCCCACCGCACAACACCACAATCCGCTCGAGAAGTCAGAAACCAAGGACACCTTGATTTCAGTCGACGTCGGAAATCACCAGGCTTTCAAAGGGGATGATTCTGATGGCAAAGTGGCATGGACGATAAAGCGTCTGCTAGCTTGCGCGTTTCTGGCAATGCTATACACTGGTGAGCATCAGGAGTGCCACGCGTGACTTTCTAGCACTGACCCGAACTTTTCAGGATCGCAGCTCCCGCTGTACTTCACAGGTGGAACTCTGACCTTCATCGAGAAAGACCTCGATGCTCATGACATTATCGGATGGCTCCCAGTCGCCAATACACTGGCCATTGCCGCGGTGTGCCCCTTTGTGGGCTACCTTCAAGATCTGTTCGGCAAGCGATACATCGCGATCTTTGGCGCGACTCTGCTTTGCGTTGGTTGCATCGTGCTGGGGACAGCTCACCACCTCGGCCAAGCTCTAGCCGGAATGGCTCTCGCAGGCGCTGGTGCTGGCGTCGGCGAGCTGACTGGTCTTGCTGGTCTCGCGGAGATTGTGCCCGTCAAGCAGCGAGGATATTCGTTGGCCATTCTTACCGCTTTCGTTCTCCCGTTCTGCCCATACGTCATGTTCTCCGAGCTGTTCTCGACTAGAGGTGCCAATCCAACCTGGAGATGGGGCATTTGGATCTGCTTGATCTACAACGCAATCACCCTGGGCGGTCTCGCATTGGTCTACTTCCCTCATGCGCACGTCCGAACGGAAGGCATGCACTTCAAGCAGATCCTCCGACGCATCGACTACATGGGAGGCTTCCTTTCGATCACTGGCCTCACGCTATTCCTCGTTGCCCTTCAGGCTGGTGGGTACAACCATCCATGGGAATCTGCTTACGTTCTCTGCACCCTACTCATCGGCATTGCTCTGTTGTGCGTATGGATTCTATGGGAATGGAAGTTTGCGAAACACCCCATGGTACCGAAAGAACTCTTCCTGGGACAACGGGTGGTCGGCTTCTCCTTCGCCGTGGCATTCGTCGCAGGCATGAACTTTTTCAGCTTGCTCAACTTCTGGCCATTGACGATATCCAACGTGTGGAGTCCAGAGCCCGTTGCTATCGGCTATCGTGGTCTTCCTGTGGCCCTCGCCACTGCCGTCGGAGCCATCTTCTGGTGTGCACTTCTCAGCACCTTTCCTGCTAATTGCAACTATATCCTGCTCGCAGCATCGGCCATGCTCACTGCATTTGGGGGAGCTCTGGCGAGCATGAGCCCTGACAACGTCTACCAGAGCGTTACGCTGGCTTCGTTCGCGGCATTCGGTCTCGGAGGAGTCATTGTCCCGGCTGCGACAGTCGCCATGATCGCCTGCCCGGATGCGCTGATCACCACATGTGCTGCACTCTCGCTGTCCGTTCGGGCTGTCGGCGGTGCCATCGGATATAGTATTTACTACTCCGTCTTTGTTAAAAAGCTCACCGCTACCCTACCGAAGCTCGTCGGTCAGTACGCTGTCCAGGCTGGCCTGCCACTGACCAGCGCCGAACTTTTCGTTGGCACGTTCTTGACCACCCCCACGCCTGAGGCACTCGCGAAGGTCCCTGGCTTGACCCCAGAGGTGATAGCAGCTGCCACATATGGTGCTCAATGGGCATATGCCAACTCACTACATTTGGTTTGGTAAGTCTGGTGTCGCAATTATCAGATTGATGCTTTCCCGAGGCTGACATTTGACATAGGTACACCTCGGTTGCGTTCGGGTTCTGTGCCATGGTCTGCTCAATCTGCATTCCCAATACCAGGAAGTTTCAGACAAACAGAATTGCTGTAGCTTTGTAGATGCAAGGACTAGGTAGTCCACCAAAAACAGAATTACCAGTTCTCCAATTGAAGAAACAAGTGCATTGCTGTGTCACGCATACTGTCTCTGGAGAGGTACAGATACTACTCATTATTGTAGCAAAAGAGCGTAAGCTGAGTGGCCGTAGTCTACCGATCGTGTATGCATGCACAACAGTCGTGGCATCGGGCCGAGCTGATATGTACTTGTGCCCTATTGTGTGCTGCAAGCGACTTCGATTCTGCGCATGCTTGTATGTGGATGTAACGTGTTGCCCGAAATTCCTCGAAAGCTACGTCGTTCCCCGTCAGCGCGTCGGCATATCTCCCGTGAAGACAATGACCTCCTGTCAGCTCAAGTTTACCAGAGCAGCCATCTGCCGTGATGTCTGTGACCGTGCTCGTGTGAGAGCCAAGCATATAATCCTTGCTCCAACTTCGTTGTCTCGATACTGAGTAGGCTCGCGAGTAGAGACCGAAGGATGATCGAGTAATATGAGCCGGAACCAAAGACTTCCACCGCCATGACACATTTCACTTTCTGACTGCGTCGACGATCGACCGAGCCGGACATCCTTCCACCGAGTCTACCTCACTGTGTGCGCTGGCGTCCTTACATACAGGTCGATATCACTGTGCTCTGCTGTCAGCCACGACATGGATGTACCATGCCCTGATCTCCAGAGTTTGAGACAGTCACTGGAGTGGTGGTCGAGACGTAGGAACGCCAAGCTGATCCCATAAGCAGCATCATTGTCGCAGAATGTCGATCGCGCATCTCCGCCTCCACCGGCTCAGCTGGTCGCCGGTATGCCTGCTCCGGCTCCCTGCGAAGACGGTGATCCGCTATCAAAGCCAGCGTGGTGTCGCCAGCCACGAGCAAGCACGGTGTCAGAAGAAAATATACCACAATCCGGGGTGCAGCGACGATCGCGTGGCCTGACGTCCTTGGCGGGAACGTGTGATGTGGTTCTAGGTCGATGAGCGAGTGTCGGCGAGATGCGCTGGGGCGGGAAAGATATGGCTGGCTGCGGGAGAAGAGGAACAGGTGGTGGAGTTTCGGGCCGGGCCAGGCCTGATTTGTCGGCGGCGTTTGGACCCCTGTCCCGCTGTTCTCACGACCACAAACAACCCCACACTTCGAACTGACTACTCACACTCCTTTCTTCACTCTGAGCCCGGAAAGTCAACCTTCATCAACCTGTGCACTGCGTGCGTATGATTCGGCGGGCTGACATGGCGAACTCCGTCAACGTGCCGTGTCGGTGTCAGACTCCACCGGCGGGATTAGGCCTTCGGGAGCAGTTCTAGAAAAGATATGGCTGACGCCCCAGCCAAGCAGCCAAGCACGCACATAGCTTCGCCTGGTACCACCATTGCCTGCGAATGGTCAGCATCCCTTCCTTATCAGTACGCGAACCTTGGCAGAGGGCCGGATGCGAGAGAACATCTGCATCTGAGGAAATGCCGGAGACGATAGCTTCGCATATAGCAGGTCGCTGGCTCCCTGGCTGGTAGACTTTGGAGCATTGCGAACACAACACGCTGTCGACCACGCAAACATGGGCTACGCAGAATGGGTGCACAAGACCAACGCGGCTGTCGCGAGAAGCGCAGTCGGCCGATACTTCCGACTTGAAGGCAGCGGGCATGTATGTTGGGTAGATGTGGACTGCTATGCGCCGGCAATTCACTAACAGGATTCATTCAGCCCAAGGAAAGGAAAGGAACATATTTCTTCACCGAGATACGAGCCGGTCTTGCTACATTCTTCGCAATGGCCTACATCATTTCGGTCAACGCCAACATCGTATCGCAATCTGGAGGCACCTGTGTGTGCGATTACGCCAACTCAGCTGATGGAGTCTGTGATACCGACGCCGAATACATGCTCTGCGTACAAGAAATCAACCGCGATCTGATCACGGGGACTGCTGCCATTTCTGCCCTTACGAGTGTCTGCATGGGCCTTTTCGCCAACCTGCCAATCGCTGCCGCACCGGGCATGGGACTGAACGCGTACTTCGCCTATAATGTCGTCGGATATCACGGAACCGGCACCATTCCTTATACCACCGCTCTCACTGCTGTCTTCGCGGAAGGTTTCATCTTCGTGGCTCTCACTCTCCTTGGTCTACGGCAGTGGCTGGCCCGTGCCATTCCCCACAGCATCAAGATGGCGACGACAGTTGGTATTGGTCTCTTCCTAACCTTGATCGGATTCACCTACAGTGCCGGTATTGGTCTGGTCCAGGGAGCAACGTCCACACCTCTCGAGCTTGCAGGTTGTTCTGAGGCCTACTTCGACGAAGACACGGGTCTATGCCCAACCAGCCAGAAGATGAGAAGCCCTACAATGTGGATTGGAATTTTCCTCAGTGGAGTATTCACCGTCTTCCTCCTGATGTTTCGTGTCAAAGGAGCCATCATCATCGGAATCCTGCTTGTCAGTATCATTTCTTGGCCAAGATCAACTCCTGTGACCTACTTCCCATATACCGAAACCGGCGACTCAGCTTTCGACTTCTTCAAGCAAGTCGTCACTTTCAGGCCCATCAAGGAGGTTCTTGCGGTTCAAGACTGGAATGTGAGCGACCATGCCGGCCAATTCATGGTCGCTCTCATCACTTTCCTGTACGTCGACATCATGGACTGCACAGGTTGCTTGTACGCCATGGCGGACTACTGCGGGATGGTGGACAAGGAGACACAAGACTTCGAGGGTTCCGCTGTCGCATACACGGTTGATGCCATGGGTATTACCATCGGATCGCTCTTTGGAACCTCCCCCGTCACGTAAGTGCTTGTACTTTTGCCATTCCCATGCACCACTGACTCCCAACACAGAGCATATATCGAATCTGGTGCTGGTATCTCCGAAGGTGGTCGTACAGGTCTCACCGCCATCGTCACCGGACTTTGTTTCTTCATATCCATCTTCTTTGCGCCGATCTTTGCTTCTATTCCACCTTGGGCCACGGGCTGCACACTCGTGATCGTTGGCGCCCTCATGTCCAAGGCCGCAGCAGACATCAACTGGTCGTATATCGGCGATGCGGTACCAGCCTTCCTGACCATTTCGCTCATGCCTTTCACCTACTCGATCGCTTATGGCCTCATCGGCGGCATCGTGTCATACATGGTTCTCAACGTCGGCGTCTGGATGGTGGAGAAGGCGACAGGCAACAGAATAAAGCCAAAGGACAAGGAGCTGAAGGAGCCATGGACAATGAAGGGTGGTTTACTGCCGTTGTGGCTCAAGCGTGCGGCGAGAGGGAAGCGAGACTTCTGGAGATCTGACGAGGAGGCCAGCGGATCTTCTTCAGATCGCCCAATCGAGGGCAAGGAGCCAAATGTTGAGACTGGTGAGATCTCGAAAGATCGAAGCGGCCAGACGAGCGAAGATATTCAGAGGGCGCAGAATGAGAAGCACTAGGCGGTGGTCGATGTAACTATACCGAAGGAGTCCTCATATGGCCGAGCACAAGCCATTCCAAACTTAGACGATGAGCTTTCGGCCGGCAAGAAAGTGCGTATTTTGCTTGAACACTATCTAGCCACTTTTTACCAATGCTCAATTGTGTATCACCAAGGTTCGTCTGACAATTGGCTGACCTGCTTACAATAACTTTGCTCTGAAGGTCATGGATTGCAATACAAGTAAAGTCCATTGGTTTTGTGACGCCCGTTCTACAGCATGAATCAGTTGTACCTACGGGAAGTTGTATGTCCATTAGGGCGTGCAGCTAGTGCAACCCAAATCCATGGTGTCTTGGCAAGGCGCAGGGAAGGTAGGTACACCTCAGACTCAGACTCAAATGCTCAAAAAAATCACACAACACTTCTCGGTATGGCGACTGGCAGTGAAGCAGATGGCTTCACAACCCCCCAAAAATCAGACCCGCGGTCCAAATACCAAATCATCGAAGCAACCCCACTCCATCTTCCCTCCTGCTCCACCATCGTACCTAGAGCCTTCCACCCTACCAACCCCTACGTCCAACAGTGCTTCCCCAACACTCCAACTCTCGCCGCATGGTGGTCTCAAATCTTCCGAGACGAAATCGAGTCTGAGACCTGTCACGTCCTGATCGCCATCGACCCGCAAGATTCCCCAGAATCCAAGGCCCTGGGACTTCTGTGCATGCGCCTCGTGGAACCCGATGACGAAGGAGCCGGATGCTATTCCCTGTACCCCTTCACTCCCGACCACAACATGACCCTGTTCCAACCGGCTCTGGACGCGATGATCGAAGCTCGGATGAAGGTGTTTTATGGGACCGGCAAACGGCATTGGATGATTGAGCTGTTCGGGGTGGATTTTGAGTACCGCGGTTCGGGTTTGGGGAGGAGTCTTTTGGAGAAGGCGGGCGAGGTCGCGGATCGCGATGGGTTGGAGACGTTTGTGGAGGCGAATGGGAGTGCGAAGGGAGTTTATGAGAAGCTGGGGTTTGAGGTGCAGGGGAGTGTGGTCATGCCGGGGGAGATGAGGTATGAGGAGTTCATGTTGGTGAGACCGGCGAAGAAGGGGTAAGGAATTGAAGTGAAGGATAGGTCGATGCGTACTGATCTGATGTATTGCTGGATATATCAGTGGGAAAGCTGAACACTGGACGGCTCGGAATGCATCGTTCTCTGGAGTTGTGGTAGCCACAACGGTCCAGTCGCTGCATTCTCGGTCTTCATTATGGCGACCCCCTCCACTTGTACTGTTTGAAATGATCATCGACTGTTCTCCTCACGAAAGCAGCCATCAATATGGAATCTTGATAGAGTTTGAACGCCCCACGTCTTCCCAATATGTCAGCGACTTGTCCTGCCTCGGACAAGAAATTGGCATCTCCTCAGTTGTTGCTGGTGAAGAAATTCAATAGATGACAATACGTCCTGCAGTGAATTGATCACTTGCATGCTCATCTGCTGCTCCATTGCAACAGACCTATCAGATATCTCAGAGAGCAAACCACTTACAAGTCAAAGTAGCTCACTCGTACTCGAACACCCCTCGACAATGTTGTTGTCGAACATGGACATCACTTCGAATGACCGTTGATTTTGCGGCACTGTAGAAGTCAGTCGAGAGAAGTTGGATATGCTGTCATTGTCTCCGCACAAGGATTCTATGGCATAAGATAACCTGGACGGCTTCTGTCACCATCAGTTCAGGAAGCATCATCCCAAGAAAATCTGGTCTCGCTACGAGGACCTGCACGTCTACACATGACTTCTTCGGGATTCATGTCGCAAGGTAGTAGCGAATTGACGGAGGAAAACGCTGATCGATTCTGAGGGTTCAGTCCGGTTGCTACTCCCCTTTGTGTATGCTTTGACTTGGGAAGCGAGTGTCTTGTGGAGTCTCCTCGAATCATGGAGGTAATATAATATTGAGTCTTATTTAACAAAAACCCTCCATTGATGCGAAAGAAAACATCTTTATCGATCCACTTCTTTCACCTGTTGTGGTGTGAAAGTGAATATGGGAAACAATCTTGGACGCCATTATAGACCATCCAGCCCCGTAATATCCCAGGCTGATACATCGACCATTCTCCTCGCGGCCGTGGACGCCGAAGAGCTCGGACGCAGACTCCTCGCACCACCGCAAGATGACCGGATCGGCGGATACCTTGGCTCCCGCCTCATTACGGAAGGCAATTGTTCCAACTGCGGCCTGCCCCCCAATCCATGCTTATGTGACGACACGCCTGAAAATGACATTGGTTTCCTCAGCGACCGCATCCCCGTAAGGGTCCCAAACACAGCTACTACAATCATCGAGTTCAACGACACTTGGCTAGCCGAGTTCCAGAAATTGCTCAGGAAGACACCTGGACAAGATAATCCTAGCCACAGTGAGGAAGGGCAGCTCGAGACATTCCATTGGATCGATAGTGCCCTGGAGAAGGTCTCGAACTTTCTGATGATTTGTGCGGAGAGGAAGATTACGAAGGATAGTTTTGCGTTGAAGACTGATGAGGTTTGGGGCGATAAGCAGAAGCCATGGAATTTGGCTTGTGATCAGCCTCTCAAGGAGACTGGCTCTCTGTCAAAAGGTGATGGACTGGTGTTGCCGAATGCTCTCGCCGGTGCCACTTTTGTGATGGAGATGGTCAACCAATTTATTGATAGTATAGCACGGGTCGTCACTGGAAAGGCGGACAAGCTGAGGCGCGAGGATTTGGCGAGGTGGACAACCGTGGTTGGAGAAGAGAAGAAGAAGTATCGGGAGCTGGTGGAAAAAAGGAAGAGACTGACAAGGGAGGGCAAGTGGAAGTGAGACGAACACCAACGGGATGCATTGGCTGACAGCCACTGCTCTTGGTTGATAGAGTTTGACTTACGCTTCACGTAGGTAAATGACCTTTGTTGATGGCTCTCGGATTCGGCACTGGCAAACACTTCTCATGTCTCACACTATGCCCTGCAATCGTAGGGCATCAAGGCATTTCACTCCTTTCCTGGTATTTCCTCGTGGTGCTGTCCAACTTCCAAGACCAACCAGTAATTGTGTTCATGGAGGGACAGGTACATGATCGTGAATTCTTTCCAACCCAGAGATGTCTTGTGACCACTAAGAAGTCTCGCGGGTCCAGCAGCTGAAGGCGTTCCGAGAAGAGCCAAGAAGTCGTTTGTGCCATACCGTATCGGTACTCCACGACCATATTTCATCTGTCTCATTTGCGCCTCAGTTAGCTGACTGACGATGCGCGCTGCCACGTTCTCAAAGTCTCTATTGCTGATTTTAGCCCTGATGATACGCCGTAGCTTGGCGATGCTCGTCTTGTGCGCAAAGAACCACTGGCTGAAGGTAATGTCCGACCAGTGGTGCATATCTGGGACATCGGAGGCGCGCTGAGCTTTCTCTTCCGGACCGAAATTATTCCAAGCTATGATCGTTGCTCCTTGACTATCAAAGACATTATGGTAGCACCCTCCCGATCGCGGGTGCTCAGATATCACATCAACCGCATCCTGGCTAGGAGAATTCGGCTCAAGCTGTTGGTAGATATCAGTCATCGGTGCGCCAATCCTTCGTAAGCTCTCGTGGTTCAAGTGGCCTCTAGTGTTCCAGCCATTGGAATTGAGGTTTTTGAAGTAGAATTTATCCTCATCTTCCCTGGAACTCGGTCTTCGATCAATCCCAGCTTGCCGCTGTATGCCTTTTCGGACGGCATCTTCATAGGTCAAAGCGGGCACGTTGGCAGAGTTCTTGGATTGTCTGCTTGATTGGCCACTCAAGAGAGGATGCACCTGTGGAGTCCGCTTTCTAAGTGACGGTAGGCTGTGATTGTGAGCATGTACATCAAGCGATGTTCGATCTGGAGCATGCTTGGTCACCGCATCAGCTGCATCGGCCCAAGAGGAATCTTTCGCGTGATTACGGTGAGCTGTGCATGCATGAATCCAGGAAGGTTCAACGTCCGTCTTACTGCGATGTCCTGGACCAGAGGAGTAAGTCATGGCAGCAGGGTGACTATTTGCTGACGCAGTAGCCCTACTGAAGTAGTTATTGCCGGTGTCGCTACTCAAAACCACCACAGACTCAATCTCGCATTCGTGAGATCTATGGACGACAGTGCCGCTATCGTCTCCGAAACCATTATATGTCGCACAATGAAAGTGATAAAGCAGAAGCACTCCAATCAAAGCCGCTGCACATCCGGTGACTGTGTAGGCTGTACACTTCAGTCGTGTGGTAGTTCGGAACTTGTAACCACCTCGATTTTCCGCAAATTCCATGTTGAGTGGGTGGAGAGAAAGGAGCTGCTGGATATGGTCACTGGCTCATGGAGAAGCACAGAAATATATGTATTGTGTATGGCAGGACAGAAGCTTTCATCATTCGTGCGTGGTGAAGGAGCATGACTCTTGTGCCAGCACACCTTGACGATATCGCAGTCATGAGATGCATGATGTGTAAATTGGGGTAGTGCAATGTGTAGGTAGCATAAGATCCGCATTGCGACAAATAGGTAGTCCTATTCATATGACCAGGATGACGAAACAGGCTCCAGAAAGCTCAGCAGTCTCGTGATTTCGCTAAAAGCAATTTTGATGTGGTAAAGAATTGCTGTAGCAATTGCTTGAGCAGCAGCTTAGGCTTGCAAGTATTTCGTTGATTCGTGGCATTTACTGGTCACTCGTCCCTAATGATCGTCGCCGACGTTCGATAGCACGCCTGTAGCCTGCACATACGCGGATGATGTCTACAGGCTTTTAATCAGTCGCGCCTTCGACATTGTTTCCTTGCGCCTTCCCGGCCTTCTTGATCGTCTTCCTCGTCTTCCTGATTTCGATCTCCAATTGCCTCATCTCTCGTGCAGCATTCAATGCTCCGGCCAAAGAGTCCTCGTCCAACACTGCAGCAGAGAAGGAGTTCTGGGCTTGGCGCAGCGCTGGCGGAACAAGGATGCCAAACCAGCGCAGAGGATCATGCTGGACGGCTTTTGGAACTGGATCAGATTTTTCAGTCTTGTCTTCGCGGACTGGTGAGTCTGCAGTGTCACACTCGGGTTCTGGTGTAGCTTCGGGTGTAGGCAGCTGGTCCGCGGTACCTTTCCTCTTGGTCGATGCAATCTCACCCTTCTCGTCGTCATGCGCAACAGCTTCTGATGTATTGACGAATTCGAATTCCTCTTCGAGCTCATTGACTGCAACTTTGGCGAGTCTGACATATGCGATGTCGCCACCATCCGGAACGTGGACCTTCACTTTGGTGGCAGCCGAAGCTCGATCGTCGTAGTAGTCTTTGCCAAAGCGACGCCCAGATCCGGAAGATTGTGAATTTGCTTGTGCTAAGGAGAAGAATCCTGATGCCATGTGCTTCTTGACGCACGCCTGAGCTTTGATGTACTGGTCAAGGAGGGTGAGGTACTGTGTCCACAGAGAGTCCAAGTGGCTGTGCAGAGCTGATACATCATTCGAGGGCCTGGTCAGAGGTTCGGACTGGTCTAAGACATCCGAGACGGCCACTTGTCCGCGCATTGTGGGGCGTGGTGGTGTTGTTCGTGAAGGGAGACGGAGAAGGAGGTGTGGTACGAACGGCAGGCCTAGAATTATGATAGTCTTGCGGGATTCCCCGAGGTTCGACCGAAGGAGACCACTCCGCGTTCACATCCGCCTATGCGATATTTATATGTTATGTCGCAGTGGTACAAGGAGGCGCTCAGGCTCGCTGTGCGGAGGCGAAGCAGAAGGATTATGAATGACTGAGAGCTCCTTACTAAATGGCGGAGACGCTCGCAATCCGGCTGCGCACGGGGCAATTGGGTACAAGAAGAGTGCGGCGTGCAACTTTTCCCAAACTTGTATCTTGGTATGGAACTCCTTTAGACCGCAGGCGGAATGGTTCAGGCAGCTGTACGAGGCTTATGTTACAGCAATGTAAGAATGTTAAAAAGAATGTTCTCGACTGCATCTACAAAACGGCCCCTCCAGAAGTCTTTTTCCCCCAATTACAGATATACATGTACTTGTAAGACTCAAGCTAACCCATGAGACATATGTCTACACCGGTAGAAAGATTGAATCTCCAGTCCCTGCTTGGCCACGACCAGCACGCACGCAGTCCGAACCGACACCACCACCTGATCACATGCTCGACCTTCGACACCAGACTCTACCCAGATGAGCTCACGAGAGCTGAGTAGAGCGGCCGTACACCGGAGAAATCCTTCGAGAGTAGGAGATCTTTGCTCCTTTTGATGAGTGCGCGTCTGATCAAGCGTAACGAAATCTCCTATGGGTTTGTGCAATGTTCAGTACACGGTACCACAGCATTTGCTCCGTCCCTTGCTCCGATGAGTATAAAATTCCGGCCATTGTTACTGAACTCCGTGGTGTAAGTCCATACAGGGTCGGCCCCGTTGGTGATATGTGGTCCGAAGCGAGTGAATTGTCCACCTTGGGGTATAGGAAAAGTGACTTCTCTAGACATCTTTCTCCACAACCAGTGTCCCGTGGTTCGTGTCCGCCAAACTGGGGGATCGATGTTATAGATCTCCGATGTTTGGCTATTCCAGTAAACGGTTGCACTGTTGATAATGATGGTCGGATGTGGCTGGTGGCCTGGCCATGACATAGTCGTGTGAACCACGATCTTGGAACTGTCACTAACTTCAACCAGCCACTCTACGTCGTGAAGGCCAGTAGTGTCCCCGAAGTACATAGTATATTTAAATGCTACCGCAGATGCAACGAGGGACAAGCCGACACTGAAAATGGGTAAGAGTCGCATGTTGATCCAGCGTTTAGTCGGTTAGGGCTTCGAGCGGTATGTAGGAACTCGAGTGAAGTATGGCAAACTGTGGAGAGTTGTTGGTGCGTGTTTCACAAGGCTTGAAAGCCAAGGCAGTGCATACCATATATATTGCAGAGCAAAGTACAAGGAAGAGAGAGATGGACAGTCGCGCGCAACGGTGTACCTGTATAGGAAAATGGAAGTCAGGTCCCTTGCATACATTGCCTTTCCCCCTGTCTTCAATTTTTCACAGCCTCGTATATTGAGTTCCTACTCTAGTAGTAAGATCAGGGCACAAAGAACAAGGCTTTTCCTAGGCAGGCTTGATTGCTCATACGATATATTCCTCGCTGTGATCACGTGCTACACGTAACAGCACATACCACTACTTTCTACAAAAGTATGAAGATCCCTAGGACCCAAGTAACGTATCAGTAATCGATTTTGTTCCTCGTTGCAAAATTGTTACCTCTGCTTCGAATCCTACCGATACGACCGAAGTCAACTTAGAATTAGGATTTTCCGGCCTCTCACTACAAAGATTAAGGTCGTAAGAGCAAAGTTTACTTATCGAGTCTAAATCTCCGGCTTCGTACTCCAATTTTGAGGTCCGGCCCCTGCAGGAAAAGTGAATTTACCTAGAATCCGAGGGTTCCACCCTCTCAATTCAACATCAAGCTCCTGCTTTTTTAGCGATGACTAGTGTTCTTACTGAGTTCTGTTACACACGCACCTCTGCATGGTTGACTTCGCGTAGCCGGCTTGCTGAATTCCACGCGGCATTCATACAAGTTCATTGTTCAGTTGTGGTTTGGCCAAACTTTGACCGGCCTTGTCTTCTCACCCGGGCTTTGTTATGACCAATACCATGCATGGCCTACCAGCATCGTTCTGGGCAGCAAAATGCCAATAATTCTAGCGCTCGTCAGTCATGCTAGACTCAAGGGTCTTGGTATGGATCCTCTTGCATGGAGCAACTTTCGGTAATGCTTGTCTTACTCGAGCTACTGACACTGTGCAACAATGGGCCACGTCGCTCTTGCAGTTTCCATTGAGTCCTTCAACGTAGTTCGAGCTAGGGTAGCGCCGACCGTCCAGCGCTCCAACTGCCGGCACCTCGTGTCTCTCTGGGTACAGGTTATTGGTGCCCACGACAACCTCTCCTACGATACTGCCATGATATCACGAACAGCGAGAAGACACAGACAAAGCGCACGAGTGCGATCAGACTAGTGACAGCAATGATAGCGAAGCCTTACGACTTAGTAGACCGAAGGTGCAATGCAAGAGGCGTGCATTGGCAGGGCTATCTCAGTGTCTTAGAATTCGCCGTTAATTTCTTATCGGAGCAAGAAGCTTAGTGGTGTTGAACCTGGTCGTGAGCAGATGCCGCGTAGTCGAGTAAGTTTACGTGGGCAGCTTCGTTCTAAACTATGCTTCGCGTGTAGTAAGCTTAATGTCGTCCACGCTAGACCAGGACGCTGAGGAGGTATATCTCGAGAAGCTATTCTAAGATGACGAAGAATTGGTGCCAAGGGAAGCAGAGAGCTCCCCTTGTTTGATTGGCTTTACAAACATCGAAGAGTTCTTGGGGACTAAGTTGTCCACGAAGCCATGGTGAAAACTGCGGCTGAGCCATTTCCCTCATATTCTGGGTTGATCTAGTCTGCAAGCTTACTGCTACAACCTTGAGTATTTTGGAGTGATTTCGGTAAGGGGCTCTACTCAAGGGCCGAAATTCTACTCCAACCTGCAATCACAACAGAGAGCTCTGGTCGCTGCAAGCTATCCTCTGTAAGACCTGTGTCAATGCTATCATCCGCGATTGCCCCATCGTCTTCAAGGCCTTTGGCTTGGCTCAACTCGGATATGTTGATTATAAATGTCGCTCGAGCACTTCGGCAATCGAAACGCAGATGCCGCTGTGTTTCTCGAGTAATCGCCCTTACAAAATCACACAGCATGCACTTCTTTCCAACTCCGTGATCCGTGTTCTCCCAGAGTATATTGTCTTGGAAACATGAAGTTTAATGGCGGAACCCATTTTCACAATAGTCGCATTGCGACAAGAGGCGGTCTGCCCCTGTATTAGACCTGTCTCGCAAGGCGGTGTTGCGGCTGGAAGCCAGGATCGTAAAGTATGTCTATCTGACCTAGTCTCGCCTCTTGCACAATGGCGTGGTACTGTCACAACATCGATGGGTCAGGATTCAAGGCTCGCATAACCTGTCTGCCATAACACTCACTATGCTACCATTACAGTCTGGGACATGGGCTCTACAGGGATTTCGAGAGATTGCTACTCTTGTCCTCGGAGAAAGTGTACCGCAACCAATTCAAATCCCAGGGCATTCTCTGTTGGATGGGGCGCAAGCTACCCAAATGAGAACTTCTCTTCCAATCTTTGCATGTTCGAATGGTCTTGTGAGACCAAGTAACATGAACATCGAAAACGGTAGGCGGTGTACCATTATCTCGTATAAGTCTATTGTTGACACATGCTTGCCACATACGAGCGTATGCGGCCACAACGGTCCAAAGTTGATAAGGATCAGCCGACTAGCCACATGTGCCTCAGCCCCAAGCATGGCTCCTGCACAGTGACCAGCATCGCTTGTTCTGTCGCTGGCTATACAGCAATTGACCTGCTCTGCCTCTGTTACATCTACCGATGTAGCCATGACAGGGAAGCTGCAGGGAGTACACATCCTGGTCGACAAGAGGCAAGTCAGCGAGTCTTCCGGACCCTGGGAAGACATAGTGTATTGCACGATTGCCAGCAAGTTTGACCTCTCAGGACATGCTAGAGCAGTATTTCAGCTCGCGGTAGATATGCCCGCCTTACACTAGTGGAGAGACTATGTCCTCCAACAGCGATACCTTTTTGTCCCTGTTGCAAAACAACCAATCCAGTCGAGGGAAGATTGGGCTCGATACCTGGAAGAACAGCCGTCACCGATCTGAATCCCTCGGTGTTCTCTAAGACGAAGAGAATGGGTGCGCTTTTCTGGGACAGCTCACGAACGGAAGAAGGGTTAGCTGCAACCCTTGCACTCAGTCCTATCGACGTTGCGATAGTAAGTTTCAAGAGTCTGTGAGAAAATATCGGATCCTACGTACATCCTCTCGACCCGTTTGAAACCTATCATAGGGTTGAACACTCTTGCCGGTCAAATGTCTGAGCGTGGGAGTAGCCTACCGGCCAACCATGATTTGGGATCACGCAGCACAAGCGTAAGGCTGGGCGGATCGCTAAGCGCAGTTCCTCCACCAAGCATGTACATACAAAAGTGTTCAAAGGCGTTACGGCAGGTTTCGACTATGCTTTCAGTTTGGTTCTCTGTCGCCTAATCCATCTATATCTTTGTGACCGACAGCCATCACAGAAGAAATAATACCTCCAACGCCATCTGGTAAGGATGCCACGACAGTGGGCCACACCTAGCAGCCGCCATCGTTGATGAAGAGTGCTGTTAGATAGTGTATGACTGGGAAGGAATGGCTCACGATCATACGTCCGAAAGAAATGCGTGGGAAATGGATAGCTTTCAGGACGATGGCGTGGTATCATAGTAGCAAGATGTTAAAGCGACGACGAGGTTCTGTAGTATTGAGCTATCGTAGCACTGAGGTACAGACCGAGTGTTGGCCGAAGCATCTCCGTGCCAGAGATCTCGACATCATCGCCTCCAATGCCTCTGTATTGCTCCCTCCCCTGCCACGCTCTGCACAATGCTGTCGTATCGCCTGCCGACAGCTCGAATAGCTGCCATACGCCCGTTGCGGCCGCCATCAATACCCAACCTCCGCCCTTTCACGCACAATTCGCAGCTTCTGCTCATCGCCGCTCGTTCTCCGCGACCACAACTGCCATATCTCGCCCAGCCTTTCACTCGACACCCCAGCAGCCAGATAGCACGGTTGTTGTCTACCGAGAATCGCAGATTTGTGCGTGAACAGGTCTGGCTGGCTGCCAAATGGACGGCGATCGGCTGGACATTTGTGGTGCTGGCGGGCATTACATATTTTGGTTACCTCATTGAGGTTGACGAAAGGACGAACCCTACACCTGACGAGTGGCGCTTTGGGACGCGACAGGCCGTACGAAGTGCGAGGGCATTGCGCGATCCGGAGACGAGTGGCTCGGGCATCGTGGACTGGGCCAAGGTCGGCTCAAGATATCTCAATGTTCTGGCTCGGCTTGAAGATACCGGGAAAGAAGGCAAGGGTCTGCTAGAGATTGCTGATGGAGAGGAGATACTGATTCCGGGCGTGGGAAGGGGAGGGTTCGATATCAGTGGCAAGAGCTGGCCGTGGAGGGCTGGCTACTTCGATACCATCATGGGCTGTGCCACCGCCGCAGAGCATCTTGACGGCATGGTCTTGGACACCACACGTGGACTCGTATTCCCGCGCGATGTTATGATTGGACCCAGTAATCCGGATCCAAGACCGACGCCACCATATATGAAGGAGGCCCCCCGAGAAGAGCATTGTGTGCCGCCCTATCCAGCCCCAGAGACGTTCTATATGCGAGTCTTGACCGGGAGAGGCTTCACTACCGAGCAGAAGCTGGATGCCGCCTTGGGTTACGCAAATTGGTTGGAGTTCAAGGGCTTGAACGACTCGGCTTTGGAGATGTACAGATGGGGGGTTGACATTGCAACTTCAGCTCTGCCAGATAATACACGAGCAAGCGATGTGCTCGATCCCAGCACCTTTACACTGAAGGAGTCTGCATCGAATGTCAGTCCGAATCTGCTCCGGGCCACAGCAAGCTTAGCCGTCCATCATGCCAGGACTGGCAATGTTTCGACATCACTTCCAATTCTACTATCTGTTCTGCGTGCTCGCCGTACGGCACCGATATCACCATATGCGGAAGCTCTCCAAGACAAACCAGGGTTTAGTCTGTGGAACTTCATATTTGTGCCTCCCAAGTTTCCGGACCAACCTACATCTGGTGACGTTCCGCTCGCTCGGCTCTCCTCGGAGCCAACTTGCTCAGATGCGGAGCTGATGCTGTACATTGGAGAAATCATCTTTGCGGCGAGTGGCAAAAGCTTATTTGAGAAGCATACCGCAGAAGAAGGCCTCAGTTGGACAAAGCAAGCCGTCTCCATAGCTGATGCACAGCTCAACAAACCTGCTATTGCTTCCTCTGCAGTTCAGGAAAGCGAAGCAGAGAGAAATAAGTGCAAAGAATGTCTGCTTACAGGAGTCCAAAACTGGGAAGTCATGCTGCAGCGGCTCGTCGACGAACCCGAGCCAGAAACAAGCAACTGGAGCTGGAAGTTCTGGCGGAAGGCCACCAAGAAGCACGAAGAAAGGAAATTGCGGCTTGATCAGGATCAGAAGACGGTCGAACGGCTACGAGAACGCATCGTAGAAGATAATCTTCGGGATCAGGTCATTGATGCTAACAGCCGGACAGGAATCTGGTTCGGCTAACGAGCATATCTCGTGGTATACAAAGGGACGATCACATCGTACAAGATACTACGATCTTGAATCCCGTCTCTCCTGTCTCGCAAGATGCCAGTGAAATACCTGTCTCCCATCATTTCCCATCCACCATCTGGCCCACGCCCAAAATGTCTCTTATCCCAACAGGTGCGCAGCACGAAATCCTCACTCTGCACCCCGCCAAACAAACCTGTCTGCACTGGGCTCTGGGTAAAGAATGTCCTCTCGACATCAAATGTCCTCGTCCTCACCACTTCTATCCAGCAATCGTCTGGCGAACCCTTCCACTTCCTACTTCCCCGCATCCTTTGCCACGTGCAGAAGAGCTGAGCATTAAACACATAAATCAAACGCGCTGCCCCCTCTACCCTTCGTATCTTTGCCCGTGGGCCGCGCCAGATTTATGTCCTTACGCCCATGAATATTCAGATCTGGACGCGGAGAACAGCGCCAGATTACAGGAGATGGCAAAGCTCCTGACGGAACAAGGGAAGTGGCAGGCTGTGGTGAAGTACAAATGTCGAGAATGTGGGAGGACATTCAATACGATGGAGAAGGTTCAAACGCACAGTTGCAGGTGGCAATTGAAGACTTTGAGATCGGCACTCACGAAGAGGGAGGGCAATGCGATTGGAAAAGGTGGGGACGAGCGGTTAAGGGTTTTGGAAGAGATGAAGGGGAGGGAGCTGGAGGGACAAAAGAAGGAGTTGAGGGTGTTGATCGATGCGGCCTGGAACTCAACCAGAGCAGCCGATGAGGCTGGTTTATGGCCTGGGAATCAGGAGTTGAGGAATGCTGAGAAAGAATGGGAGGCCCAAGGAGCAGGAAATGGCACTGCTACACTATGAGATCACCTGTGTTGAGCGTCTCTGTTGACTGTTTCGTTTGGGAGAAAAGCGTTGCGCGTGGCTCATCGCTTTCCTTTAAGTGCGAGCGGCAATACCATGAAGTGCTGGCCATGACGAACTCTCTCTTCCTTTGGATGGCTTGGGATAGGATGTAAAAAGCTGAGGACACTCTGTGAGCAGGAGCATACAGGACTCTTCCGAGGGAGGAGCGGCTTCGTAATGCAGCACATCATCACCGGTACGATCTCATCCTCATTATAGTTGTCTAATATAATTCTAAGCTGTCTCAGTTCCAGTCCATAGAGGCAAAAGGTCCGATCACCCTCGTCTACGAGAATTACCAGTACGGGAACGCCTACCTGTATGCGACCACCAGCTCAACCAGCCCACCGATAGCGGGAAGAACGAACTCAGATCTTCCCGCTCCACAGCAAAAACCTATGTGCAAGAAACAAATTGAACACGTCCAACACGATCAAAGGCAAACAATCATACCACGGCAGACCCCTCAGAATCTGATAAGTCGTCCCCGCAATCACTGCTCCCATGACTGAGCTCATCCAGCACCACGCCAGAATCCTCATGTTTCTGTATTTGTTGTTCTTATGCGCTTTCGTATCGCCAGATGGAACCCAAGCCAGCGCCCGCCCGAAGAGCCGGTCCTTGATGGCTGTGAGGTATGCGTAGGATTGTATGACCATGACCTAGCAAAACGACAGTCAGCACGCGTCTGCGATGAGCAAGAAGTCTGAGTGTGGCATCCAACACCGATAGACCTTCTGCGGTCTGGCAAGCATTGGGATACTCACGAATTGAACATTGAATCCATATCGCGCTTTCGACCAACATCGGATTGCAATGATCGAATACACAATCGATGGGACCGCGAATGCCAGATTATAGTACCTCACGTACTGTGGTCGACACCACAGCATCAGAATGCCTGGCAGCGGATTCATAAAAATGCTGAGCGAGATGGCCGAATAGTACATCATGCCGGACAAATAGCAGATTTTCTGAATCGGATTTAGTTTGCTGCGCCAAAAATCCATGTTCGTCAGCAGAGTGGTAGAGCCCTAGAGCGCCAGCGTCAGTGGAGTCCGTGAAAGGGACAGGTTGAGGGTATGCTGCGTACCATACACCACCTCATCTGCTGACTAAAAAATGCCCTGGGTGTATCGGGACATATTCCACACGCCAGACACAGAGGCAAGTATCGCACTTTCCACCCACGATTGACAGCATAAAACCCGGTGTGCACATCTTCTGAGAAGCCTATCTCAGCTGTCCCTCCGACTTCGACGAGCGCAGCGCGGCGATAGACGGCGTTGGAGCCGACGCAGATCGAGGCACCAAAACGGTTGCGATTGATTTGGACGACCCGATAGAAGAGTTCTTGTACGGCACCGGCACCCTGTTCAACCCAGGATTGGTCGCCGGAAGTGCGAAAAAATTGGGGCGTCTGGACGATGGCTGTGTCTGGTTTGCCGAGGTGAATAGGGATGATTTCTTGGAGGAAGTCGGGGCGGGGACAGAAGTCCTACAACAATCACCAATGTCAGCAAGGAGCAAAGAACAATGGAGAAAGGATGACTGACAGCATCGAAAATCGCGAAGAAATCTCCCTCTGTCCTTGCAAATGCCCAACGCAAATTCCCGGCCTTCTTCAACCGTGGACGGTCTTCCCTCACGATGTACTCAAACCCATAATTCAACGCCATGGCCTTGACCGCGTCACTTGCTCCATCATCAAGAACATACACCTTCATCTTTCCTGCTGGATATTCCAGCTTCTGGACATATTTGTAGGTATTCTCGAGCACTTCGATTGGTTCTTTGCAACAGGGCAGGTAAATGTCTACGCTGGGACAGCTGAGTGGGTCGATGGGGTTCTCGGCAAGGATGGCGTGATGAGCGCTGATGTCGTAATCTTTGCCGCAGATGGAGACGATGTAGGAGATCAAGAGGTAGATCTGAAGGAGGAAGACCACGGCGCCGAACCTGTGATCGAGTCAGAAAGTAGTTCGGAGTGGGCCCGGGGCTTTCCTGTTTACTTGCCAGTAGAAGGCGACGAAAGATATAACGAAGAGCCACATGCCCACGCTCAATGAGAGGAAGGAGAAAACGCCGAAGGTGTAGAGGCCTAGTCTGTTCGTCTTCAGGTACAACGTCTTTTCGAAGTCGTTTGGGCCAGACGGCAGAATGAGAGGAGGTGCTTCTGAAGGGCAGTATGTGGCGAGGAAGGACTCTTTGGTCTGTGACCACAAGCTGCCTTTCGATTCCTGGCTGCTTGAGCTTTCTGCATGAGCCTTCTCAGGCGGAGGTCCACGCTTCTTTTGAAGTCTTTTGCGCTTGGCTTTGGCTTCTGTGCTGACTGGAAGGCCATCGGCGCCAATCACTTCGATTTGATCCTCCGGAAAATCTCGTTGGTGATGGCCGGGCTGAACGGGAACTGATGTTTCAGGAAGCTCTAATCTTCTCTCTGGTGTTGTAGATCGAAACCAGCTGGCCAATTCTGCGCGATCAAAGACAGCGTCGAAAGAGGAACGTCTGGTTATGTTAGAGTGAGGATTGATGGCGTGCTGTAGAACTGATAGACTCGCTGATCGAGGTCGTTCTGGTCGGTCGACTTGCTGCCTTTGCACTTGAGCTTGTTCGTCTTGTGAGTGTAACGATCTGGCCGATACTTGCTGGCCGGCAAGTTCGAAAATTTGAGCTGACGTCGGCCTCAGATCTTCTTCAGCTATTGCAGCTGGAACCTGGAGTTCAGGTGCGTTGCTCTCCGCTGCTCCCAGTGGACTAGGTGATCTCAGTCGACCTGAGCCGGATAGTGGTTTGCCTGAAGGGGTTATTGGAAAGTAGGTCGTCAAGGTCGACAAAGTCGAAGGAGTTCGCGGGACGTTCTCTCCAGACGGTGTTGATATGCCAGACCCAGCCAGAGTCGGCGGCACATCCAGGCTGGGAACTTCACTCCCATCGTCGCTGCCTGCACCGCTGCTGCTGGCATAGCTGTCTCGGTAATGGTGACTGGCAAGAAAGCGTTTCGACTGTCGTTGAAGGTCCTGAAGTTGTGCCGCTAGATGATCCAAGTCCACTTCTGATTGTGACTTTTTGCGAGGGAAGATGGCTTTGTCGACTTCGTTTATTTCCACCTGCAAGTCATGGGCTTGCTCGATTGGAGAAGGCATTATGCAAACGAATGTGATTTCTGCTCACGGACGACACCGTTTTCCCTCACCTCTGAGACAGCAAAGCCGCCAGCTCTTGAAGAACAAGACCGAGAGGTTGAGAAAGACGGATACCTGCCTCCAACATGGCCGCCACAACAATCTTGAATTATCGTATGGCACTCTAGACAACAACCGTATCTACCAATGTCGGCAAGAACCATGTCCGCGCAGGACTGTTCGTCTGCCAGCCGTCAGCCACCGGCGGAGCCCAGGCCTACAGCACATGACCCACACACCATCGCAGAAAGAGTTGTACGAGGCCATGCGTATGCGCAAGGCGAGGCAGCCAGTTCACGTTGTGGTACTCAACCAGACATAGCTAGGATGCTGTATGCGCTTCAGCCAATACTGCAAGCAGCAAGGCAGCTCAAGTCAGGAACAATTGTGGAGCGTGGTGCTATCTTCAGATTTCAACCTGCAGTTCGGCCTGCAGTGCGAACATTGTTCCTGCACGTGGCAATCTCCGGGTATGCGGGTCCCAAGTAGGTGTTGTTGTGTGACAGTCGGCCACTTCGGGTAGATGCAGCTCTTCCCCAGCGGTATCGCGACCAGTTTGTCGGTGGCGTAGCGAATCATGGATGCAATATTCGCCGTAATATGTGGTAGTCTATCACAGACAGCGACAACAGCACGCAAGCGGCTGGCCTACGCCCTTGTATGCAGGATGCAGAAGCGGTTCCGTGCAAGACTCGGACTTGTGTGCTTCGGCGAGGACTAGATGCACTTACTCCTTGTCTTTGCTGCGGATGGCGGTAAACTTCCAATTACTGGCTTGATAATAGATCTTCGTAGAACCGTGGAGATGTGACCTTCGTACACCACATCTTCCCGAGTTGCATATACGAACGCTTGTGCGTCGCTGGGCGAGCCGATGTGGACCGCAGATGGCGACCTGATCCTGACGAGAGAATGAGTTGTGCCCAAGATAGAAGTCTGAATCGGAAATCAATGAACTGATCGGCGTATAAGCAATGCCCGTGGCTCAAGGCCGTAGCAGACGGATTAAAGATCATCTCGGTGCCTTCCCACCCATTGAGCACATCAACAATGAGCAGCTCCGAGTCAACCAGTGCCACAGGCTCGCCGTTCATGCTCTCTAGAGCATCGAGTCAGACCTCTTTGGGGACATTTAATGATGAGTATCGAGTACAGCAAACGACACCCACCCCAGTGCGGAACATCGTCTTCGTCGGAGCTGGTTATGTTGGTGAGGAGGACGTCCATCACCTCGACTTGCAGAGCTGACCTTCATCACAGGCGGTCCCACAGCAGCGGTGATCGCAAACAAATGCCCACGGATTAACGTCACAGTGGTCGACAAAAGCCAACAACGCATCCAGCAATGGCGATCAAAGCACTTACCAATCCACGAGCCAGGTCTAAGCGGAATCGTTCGGGCAGCGCGCGACGGCACTACTGGACCCAATGCAAGAAATCCAAACCTCTGCTTCTCGACAGACTGCGACGACCATATCGCGGCTGCCGACATCATTTACCTCGCGGTCAATACTCCGACCAAAACCAATGGGATCGGAGCAGGAGCAGCTACCGATATTTCCATGTTCGAGTCGGCGGCGAGATCCATCGCATTGGTAGCACAACCAGGAGCGATCATCGTCGAAAAGAGCACCGTACCTTGCCGTACTGCAGAGATGGTACGAGAGATCTTCACTTTCCATCGCCCTGGTGTCCCGTTCGAAGTCCTTTCCAATCCAGAATTCCTTGCAGAGGGGACCGCGATCAAAGACCTGCTCCAACCATCCCGAGTCTTGATTGGATCATCGATGACGACCTCTGGCCTGGCAGCTGCAGCCAAACTAGCCGACGTTTACGCCAATTGGGTTCCACGAGAGTCTATCGTTACAATAGATGTGTGGTCTTCAGAATTGGCCAAACTGGTCGCGAACGCTATGCTCGCCCAGAGAATCAGCAGCGTCAACAGTATCAGTGCCATATGCGAAAAGACAGGGGCCAGCGTCGACAACGTGGCCAAGGCCATCGGCCTGGATCCACGTTTAGGACCACGTTTCCTGCAAAGTGGTCTCGGGTTTGGAGGATCCTGTTTCAAAAAAGACATCCTCAGCTTATCCTACCTCGCGGAGACACTGGAACTCCCAGAAGTCGGAGAATATTGGCGATCGGTGATCGAGATCAACGAATGGCAATGTCGCCGCTTCGTCAAGTCCGTCGTCAAGAAGCTCAATGGCAGTCTGCGCGGTAAGAAAGTGGCTGTTCTTGGTTACGCGTTCAAGAAGGACACAGCAGACACCCGGGAATCTCAGGCCACGGAAGTTGTGAGGATGCTCGTATCCGAGTGCCCTGCCGAGATCGCCATCTACGATCCGCAGTGTGAGAAGAGTCATGTGGAAGCTGAGCTTTCCAGCCTCCTTTCATCGACCTCAGCTTCGCCAATCCTGAAGCCGGAAGGGCCTGTCTCAGTGTGTGACAGTCCATACGATGCTTGTACGACGGCAACCGCAGTGTTGATCCTGACGGAATGGGACCAATTCAGATATCCTTCGGTACTGCATCAGCAGCAACTCGTGAGGCCAAAGCTGCAAGATATTGCTGTGCGTTACGACTCCGGATACTGCTCCGATTCTATGTCGGATGGTACTCTTCCCACGCTGAATAGTGTCGTGCAAGCGAAGCAGGACAATGGTCTTGTCGGTTCGACGCTGTGCGACAACGCTAATGCTTGCCAGCTCAACCCCGAGCCCGCATGCGCGAACGATTGCAAAGATTGCATTTGTGATACAAACAAAGCTCGAAATCATGCAAAAGATCCTGTTGACTGGTCGATTATAGCCCGACTCATGCATCTGGAGAAATACGTCTTCGATGGCCGCGGTGTAATCGTCCACCCTCAGGAGATGGAGCAACAGCTCGGATTCCGGGTTGAGAGCATTGGCAGCACGGGTACAAGATCGCCATCATCGCGTCGTGGGAGGTAAGCTGTAGATAATGCTGTGTAATTGCTGCAGTTGAGAGGATGGCGGAAATAGTATTAATGTCGTGTGACCTGTACCTGCACTAATCCAACCAGTTGTAGGACTGGACATCTGCAAGGTGTGCTTCGAATAGACTGCTTCTATTGCTATTCGTGCGGGACGAGACAAGTGATATGGCTGTTGTTGTGGTTCGCACAATGAATTGTGACATTGTACTCATATTCGCGTCGTGAAATGGACTCCATTTTTTACTAAGGAAGCACTCCGCAGGACCAAGTAAGGGACTCATCATGCTGTTTTGCTCTGACAGCGATGAAACCGTGACGTAGTACCAGGTCTCAACTCCGGGCTGCGATTCTGAGTCCGAGGCAGCAGGAGGATACTGCAGCCTACCTGGTCAGGACAGCGTATCATCTGCTGCTGCGCACCGGGACCTCCATTTCCAGTCACACAAGACGCAAGCCTCCGCGAGAACTAATCGGCCTTTCACTCTAAGCTGTTGCGTGAATTCGTGTTTGCAATCAAGATTCTTGCTGCGTGGGCGTTCTCTTCCGACTGTTGATCGGCACCACGATGATGATGCCGCAGTCGCTTCTCCTTCTCGCACTATCAGTGGCGAGCTGCTTCGTGGTGAATGCCGAGCATGAGCTCTGTGGAAGGTAAGCCACCTCGACTCGTGATCCGATGTCATTAGCCGTGTATGCTGACCCATCGTACACAGGTATCAGAGTTATACCACCTGGCCTTACATTGGTGAGTTGTAGTGCAGTGTGCGATGGCTCACGCCATGCACCGTCTTGTCACTGACTCATGGAGCCAGTGAACAACAACGCCTGGAATGAAGATAGCTCTGGCGGGATCTGCACTTACGTTTGCGATACTTGTGCTCAAGGGGCCATATCCTTTTACTCACTTTGGAATTGGACATCGTCACCCCCAGCGGTGCATGCGTACCCGAACGTGGAATTCAGGTCTGATCGACTCCCTATCAAACTAGGAAATCTGCTTTCGCTTCGAGTTGCGGCATCATGGGCATTTGGTCCCACTACACTACCAGAGGAAGCGAGAGATCCAAGCTCTGCGGCGGACCTAGAATACATCAAAACGAACAATGTCCAAGCTAACGTCGTTCTCGACATCTTTGCTGACGAGGATGCTGAGAAGTCGACGACACCAAGTAAGCAGAAGTATGAGTTCATGGTATGGGTTGGACAGTTTGGAGAGGCATCGCAGCCGGTAGGTAATCAAACGCCTCGCGATCCTCCCATCGTGGCAAGACTCAACGATACAGACTTGTGAGTTACGATGGTTCATGTAGTATGCAGGATTCTGATTTTGCCTGCAAGTACCCTCTGGAACGGGACCAATTCGAATGGCCAATATGTGTATTCGTGGATCGCCAACAGGACATTGACGTCCTTCGACATGGATTTTGCGCCTCTGCTTGGGTTTTTGTCCGAGGAGGAGAACGTAAGCAAAGACGTGTACATGGGCACGGTTCAATTTGGACATGAGACGTTCTTGGCGGCCAGTCAAATGAATTTTTCGATATCGTCATACTCTGCGTCGATCAACAGTACTCGGCCGAACGGCGACAGCACGTCCAAGCCGACTGCGACGCTCCCCGTGGCAACCAGAGTCAGTACGGCCTCCCAGATGCTGGTCCCGTGGGCTGAATCAGGATGGACCTTGAGTATGGGAGTCTTGTTCTTCTTGCTGGGTTGGGGAGCGATGTCGTAAGCCGCACCGTCAAGCTGGCATCCTTGCAGGGAAAAGACCTGATCCTCTATGACAAGAGTACCGTTTGTAGCTCTAGACTGGCATCATTACTGCGACTTTGCTGCTTTCTCCTTCAACTCCGGCGAAGTTTCTCCCTTCTGCTCGAGATCAGCGGCCATGAGAGCTGCACCGCACGTGTTCGTGAAAGCGAACAAGATACCAGCCACAGGGATAGTCTCAAGCAGAGTGGCAGGGATGCCGAAGCCTGTGAATGCTCCTCGTCTCTCCTCCACATAACGCTCGCGCTGTGGCCCGCTCATGCCCTTGAGTTGGAAGTAGCGGGCATGGGCTTGAGGGCCGTAAGCTTTGCCACGGAGGATGATGAAGATGGCAGTACCAACGACGGGAATGAAGTTCAGTGGCAGATACATCATGTATCGGATGACTGCCTGGATCAGTACCCATCCTATCTGGGGAAAGCGGGGCGTTGCTTACCAGCACTCGGCGTGAATTTGGAGAAAGGTTTGCTGGCCAATTTACCCAGTCTCTGAATAGCGTCACCGTATTTGTTGCTCTTCACCTGGCGATCCTTCTCCACGAGAGCAGTGTGTCCTCTCGCCACCAGAGTTCCATCGAAGGTATCGATCAAGGAATCCTCGATGAGAAGAGCCTTGGACAACACCATGGTCAACGTAGAACTTTCGCTCAGGACCAGGAAGACTGTCGACAAGACTGCGAGCGGACCGGATGTGAAGATCAGGACTGCCAGCTGAGGGAGATAGGTGAAAGCGAACATGAAGGCCGTCACTCCAGCTCCCAGGCTCAAAGTTGGTAGCAGCTTTGAGGCGAATGGCTTCCACAGGTCCTTGTGACTGAAGAAGTAGAAGATGCCCTGGCCAATGTCAGCAAAGACCTTGATCTTGTTGAGAAGGGCGGCACTCACCTTGATCGGGTACATGTATGCACCACTCTTGAGCCCATCGCTGGCGGCCTTCTGCACCGACGACAATTCCTCCTTGACGGTCTCCTTGAGGTTGTCTGCCATCTCTGGCTGCTGGTGACCGAACTATCGGCGTGTTGATTCCGGTCGCGGAGAAAGTTGCAGGGCCGATGATGGTTCAAGCAGGAATGTGAGGATTCATGTTGTTCCGAAAGTTGAAATGTAAGGTATACAAGCAATTGATGTGATGATGGACATCGTCATACTCGCATAAGCAGCCTTGGCAGAGACCCCTGGCCCACGGTCGCTCCCGCTTGCGCTGCAGGCGGTCTCCTAGCAACAGCAGCACACGTATGGGCGGCTGGACTTCACGTCAGCCATCCATTCCACACCAAGCTTCCTGTCGAAAGCCACCGTGTCAGATGTGCCTGCATCCCACCAGGAATACGAGGCGCCGACTGCTGGGCGGTGGGAGCGGCTGAGCAGCGGGCCAAGACTTGGCTGCCGGCTTGACTGCAGTAGATGGCCTTGTTTATGTGCTTCAGCTGTATACATAGATCTCACTTGGCCCTCACATGTCGTAGTCGTAGGCTCCACTTCTCTCGTTCGACACCGAACCCCTGATATAGCCCGCAATGGCCAACCCCCCAGCCGCAGGCACTCTGGTCACAGCCTTCAATGCCAGCACCTGGTACAGCATCCAGAGCTTCTCCAACGACTACTACCTGGGCATTTCGAATGGTACGAGCGGTCTGGGCAAATGAGTCCTGTCGCAAACTGACCTCGTTTCAGCCTCGCAGCCAGAAGTTGAGCTGCTCAGCGGTGCCGACGATGAGATCAACACGCTCTGGCAGTTCATTCCAGCCGGCCCCGAGACCAGCCAAGGCGTTTACGCTTTGAGATCATCTGCCTCGGATGGACTGTACTGTTTGTATACGAGCGGAGACGGACCAAGCGCAGTCCCATGCGGGACCAATGCTGGTCAGCTCCAAGCTTACCTCGCTTCGACCGAGGGTGGAGCTGACGATGGCATTGTGCTTGTGCCATTTCCCAATCCTCAGTCCCGCGCCTTTTCGACGGACGATGACAGCGACGAGGGTGACGATGTCGAATTCGCAGAGCTTGACGAAATTGAGAACGAGACTGTCGATGTGATATGGGCCATCCAGAGCAGAGGCGAGGTCAACGTCACTTTTTACCCACCCATCTCTGCGACTTACACGGCATCACCAAGTGCGTCTTCGTCTACTACGAAACTGCTCAGCAGCGCTACACTGTTCACTAACACGAGATCTTCCGCAGCCTCAGTGACAGGTAGCTCAGCAACGGTAGTCGTCGTAACCGCGTCCGATGGCTCGACAATTCCAGCACCTACTGGCACTCCAAGCCCCAAACCGGCAGACTCGCAAATTTCGGCACCCACAGGCACTCCGAGTCCTCGACCTTCAGAAGCGCAGTCATCCGTGACGCCGACAGTGACCACGGACGCCACTCCATTAGGCACTATCACCACAATCGCAGCCTCTGAGTCGTCTTCAGCTTCCGCGTCGGTTGAGGCGCAACAAGGCAATGGCGCGACGACTTTAGTAAGTGACTCGACTGTCACGTTACACCGACATTTGTTGACGTATTTTCAAGGTCCTCACGAGAGCGGTCTGGCTCAGCGTAGCATGCCTTCTGCTGTTCGGAGTCGCGCTCTAAATCTCTACAAGAGGCAGTGTACACATTTCGTCCCAAGCTGTAGCCATTCCCAGATAGCCGTGATCATAATGCAGGACGTGAATACAACTGAAATTCGGCTAAATACAGAGGAAGCCTGGGAGCAACATTCTTCTGCCTTTCTCCAGATACGGCTACGCGCTGAAGAAGTCATGAAGGACATCAGGCTGTCGCTTGTGATTGCCTATAGGACTTCATTGCTTCCCGCAGTTTCGGCCAGAAGTCTCTGTTGACCCCGACATCCACGAACTCGGTCCATTTCACGATCTGTCTGCTACCCGCGAGATCAAACTCGAGGGTCCACATGTACTCGTTGACATATTCTCCAGCAGCCGTGTTCGCTCGAGCACTCAGGTGCGCACAGATCTTCCCGGTCTCGCTGTCCTCGATGACATCGTGGCATGTAAGTCTGAAGTCGCGAAACACCGGCTTCAGTTGCTCCAGGGACTCGCGATATGCAGCATTGCTTTGTGCAGGATAACCCAGTGAAGCTGGCAGTATGTAGCGCATGCAATCTTCATGACGGTAGGCGAGGATGGTGTCTATGTCCATGCGATTGAAGGCTTCAATGAGCCCGGCCAGAGTTTCTCGTTGTGGGGAAATCGACATATCGGCGGTGGAAAGCTTGTCGCTTGTCATTCGTCATCGGCAACTTGACGGCGATCTTCCTTTTTCCCAGCTTTCTTTGGAATTCTGCTTTGGAATGAATACTGCTTCGTTGTAAGTGCTACGAAGGGTACAGTATTGATAAGGAATCGAACCGCTAAGGGGGGAGAACACTAACTTCAGCCAGGTTGCTGTCTGTCTCCGGCATTCTCCCTTGATTTCGAAGGAGTATTCCCACAAATACCCAGTACAGGACGAGAGCTGCCGCAGTTGCCATTGACAAGACTTGCGTTCATTTTTACGGAAAAGGTGTATCATCAAGATGCCAGGCAAAACACTCGTAGTGCTGGGCTCTGGGCCAGGTATCGGGGTCGGCGTGGCGTGTAACTTTTCCGTGCGAGGCTTCACCCACATTGCGCTGGTATCACGCAGTGGGGACAGACTAAAGGAAGACCAAGACAAGGTGCTTGACGCGATACAAGAGCGTGGCTACTCTTGCCAAGTGAAGACGTGGCCATGTGATCTTGCGAATCTCGATCAGCTGAACAAGACATTGGGAGAGATCGAGGGATATGGAAGTCTGGAGTGTGTGCTTTTCAATGCTGCGCGTGTCGCCGGAAAGCCGCCGCTGGAGGAGACGTTAGAAAACATCGAACAGGATTTTCGAGTAAGGAACCTTCCCAAGATTACTCGAGGAAACCCTCTAACAGGCACTGCTCCAGCTCACCAACCTAGCGCTGTACGCCGCAGCCCAATGGGCAATTCCCAAGCTGCAACAGGTCAAAGATGAAGACCGATCGCCTTCGTTCATCGTGACTAGTACCAACCAGCTCTGGAAGGAGCCGGTCTATGATCTGGTATCGCTGTCAATGGTCAAGTCCGCGCAACGAGCTTTAGTTCTGAGCTTGCACAACAAGTATGGCATGGACATACACGTGGCTTTGCTATCCGTGGGCGGTGTGGTCGACCCCAAAGCAAAGAAGTTGAGCCCTGAAAACATTGCTGATAATTGCTGGGCGTTGTACAAGCAACCGAAGGACAAGTGGGAGCGAGAGATCGAGATTGATGAGTGAATCGAAATGACGATGTCTCCGTCCGAGCAGAACGGAGTCGGATCACGCTATGTACTCTATTCGTTCAAAGGGACGCGCTTCTGTAGTGAGTATCGATCCTGCAGTCGTCTTTCGAGAGCCCAGAGTCCAAGCCCTATGTGCTTCCATGCAGATGGGGTCCGAAAGGAGATAGAAGACGGGATTGTTTTGCACGAGTAGAGGCCAAGCATTTACGGATCGTCCAGCCGAGCCGAGCCCGTCAGAAATCCCCTATACCAGCCTCTGTTTACGAGCACAACTTCTGCACCAGCTTCTCCTCGTTCTCGCTCTAGCTCGCGGCCTTCGCATAGGCCATCGCTGTGGCTGCCCAGCCGTACGACTCTGACGACGCGAGAGATGTCGCCGAGGACTTGCCTGCCTACGCACCAAGCAAGCAATGTCAACTGCACGGCCTCCTGCTGCTCATCATCACGCCAATTCCTCCGAAGCCTGCGACTCAGCCTATGCCGCTCTATGCTTGAGCTATACTGTATGCAACAGAAACCTCTACCGGATGCTTCGGCTGTTTAGTCATGTACAACAGTCTTGGAGCTCCGACTCCTTGTACCAACAGGCCCAAGGAACACGCCATCTATGACAAACTATTGGAGCAGGTAATGTCCGGTCTGAAATGCTGTATAAGCAGCGCGGCTTCAATTCCGACTCGCCCTGGCCGAGAACAAAAGACATTCTTGCGCCATCTGAGGCTGACAGCTGATCCTGACCGCCACCCCGGATTTTGAGGTCGCGAAGTAATCAACACCTTTCTTACCCAATCAAATTATCTCCGGAGTCGTGCAAACGACACTGCCGTGAACATCCTTGTCAATGCGTGCTCGAGAAGATTCGCAGGCAAGTTCGACAACCAGGTATGTGAGCTGATATAAAGTAGGGACATGCAACCGAGCAATCTATCCGCTTCTCCACCACGACATCAAACACCTCAGTACAACTTATTCCTGGACATCGAACAGCCAAACTTGGATTATGGCATACACCAAAGTTGCAGTGTCCGGCGCGACCGGCAACTTGGGCCCTTCTGTCGTTGAGCAACTGGCCAACGCAGGCTTCGATATAACGATTCTGACTCAAAGCGGGAAGACTGAAGGGCTCCCCTCGCAGGTCAAAGTCACAAAGGTTGACTACAGCTCACAAAACTCTTTGGTGTCGGCTCTGAAGGGCCATGAAGCATACGTTTCCTTGACTCCAGATCATGGCGCACAGTCTGCACTCATAGACGCTGCCATTGCTGCCGGTGTGAAGCGCTTCATCCCATCTGAATTCGGCTCCAATGTCTCTGGAAACAAGAAGGCCGCCGCCCTCCCCGTCTTTGCTGGTAAGATCAAAACCCAAGAATATCTTGCCAAGAAGACGAATGAGATCAGCTACACGCTCGTGGTGAATGGTCTCTTCCTGGATTGGGGACTGAAAATGGGCCTTTTTGCGAATCTGAAGGGTGAACCGACCGTGATCTACGATGATGGCGACCAGAAGCGAAGCACCACCCTACTCACAGACATCGGGAAAGCTGTCGTGGGCATCTTGAAGCACCCAGAAGAAACCAAGAACCGGACGGTGTATGTCCAGACTGCATCTGTGTCGCAGAACCAGCTTCTCGATATCGCCAAAAAGCTAAAGCCTGAGCTCAAGATCGAGAAGAAGCAGGAGTCCACAGCAGACCTCGAAAAGCAATCTTATGAGTTGCTGCAGCAGGGAGGTGATAAGATAGGCGCGGCAATGTTCGGTTTCGTTAAAATCTCCATCTTCAACAAGGATTACGGATCCAATTGGGCTGACAAGAACGACAATGCCCTACTTGGCATCAAAGAAGCTAATGCTGAGGAGCTTGAGAAGATCGTCGCCAGATTTTTGTAGGACGACAGACACGAGCTAATGTCTTCACGTAAATAATCACTGCTTTCGTTCCGAATCAAGAAACCTTAGCGGTACTGGAATCATTCCCCATCTTCTTCTCCAACTCCTTTGCCAATGCAGCAATCCTCGCCTCGAGATCCACCTGCGTTCTCTGCACACCACTACGAAACTCCTCGATCTTTGCCAGCGTTGAGGCCTTATCGTTCATCGAGACGTACATGTCTGGGTAGTTGGCTTGCTGATCTTGCCTCGCCATGTCGAACATGCTCTCCAACCTTTCCTTCTCGGTCCTAGGATCCAATTGTCCATTTCCTTCTGCCCCAGTAGTACCCACCAACTGATCATGCTCCGAAAACATTCGCTCGGTCATCTCGATGGATCTGACGATCGCTCCATATTGGTCTCGAGCTTTCCGGAAGCGGTTTGGCATGCAGATCATACCAAGAGGTGAGAATACACACGTCCTTTGATCCACGCCAGCATCCCCGCTACAACCGTGTTGAACGCACCCAGCACCGTCAGCGTCACACTCGAGGCGTCCTGATATGCCGAAAGCGCCGTGAATGTCGCCGCGAGCAAGATTTGTAGAAGATAGAGCATGTTAATGAAAATGCTCGAAATCTGATACCCGACTCTATTCTTCCATTCCTCGCTGATGGCTCGTTGGTACAGGCCCACATTCTTGCATTTGGGTGGTGGGAAAAACAGTCGTCTTGCTTGGAACTGTGGTCGTTCTTGGGCTGGGTCGCCACTATCGCTGCTTCGAGAACGATATGGTCTTGCAGTGGTCGGCGTGGGTGTGAGAGTTACGCGATCAAGAAGGCGGTGATGGCCGCTGATCTCTTGTGGTGTGCGGATGCCGACGAGAACTTGGAAAACTTCGAGCTGGGTGTTCATGTGTCCGTGAGCCTTATAGGCACTAGCGTTGCCAGTCTCGATGTCGATGTGTAATGACGGATCCATAGCGAGCGATGGGATTGCCCAGCTCCGTCAGCATGGCAGCTACGTTGCTGTTATTGTGCCAGCTCATTTTCAGCTTCGAAGAGGCGCGTATGAACGGTGGTGTGATGAATCAAGCCAGGGTGCCGGGTATGCAAGCCATTATTATAGCCGTAGTGAGTCTCGAATGGAGTCGAGAGGCACTAGTTTTTGCACGATCCTTCGCAGTCGTGATTGGCTGGGCTGAAGCTCCTCGATGGAACGGCACATCGTGGCGTAGCTGAGTTGTGGGGTCCAGGATCATTGGAGCTTGCTCTCCATGCGTAAGGTGAAGCGATGGCTCTTTTCAGGAAATCCGCCTGGGCCATGTGTGGACGGACTCCTGGAGTCTGACTCTGGGTACATGTGTCCGGTATGCGCCAGACAGGACTGACCGCCCTCGTCAGCTTCCGGCTTCCTAACCCAAGGCCTAGGGTCACGAGAGTTACCAGCATGCCCGAGCGACATAGAAGGTTTCAACGATGAATTGACGAGCAAGTGCAGGGAATCATGTCGAAGCAGCCTAGGTAACCATGCTGCTTCTGTGCATCAACTCGCAGTCTTCCACTCCCAGAACGAATGGGATGCTGGAGATCCATGTGCCCAGGGCAGATCGTGCTGTTCCATCCACGCCACCTGAAATTCTCGACCTATTGTGTTTTGTTCATGGCCTGCACCAAAGTCTTTTTCAAGAGTGCAGGAGTCATGATGGCGACGGCTCGTGTACCAAGTCCAGCAGTATGCTTGAGATGAGCGTGATCCCTAGCCACTTGAGCGACGACTTCCTGTCATCAGACTTTGTAGCTCGATGCATATCAGAGAATGCGCGAATAGAAGCTTACACGGACTGCATCGAGCTGTACAAGTAAAAGTCGACCTGATGCATAGAAGAGCGAGTGAGCTCAGCCGTTGTCTGTATTTGTATACGGCATTCCAGATTGAGCTCCCGAGAAGAAACCAGGATCCAGCTCCAGCTTCCGACGTCATCAGAAGTCCTGTAGCAGGATTCCAGGTCTTACAAAGGACTTCAAGTTCTTATGAGATGCACCGCATCACAATTACAGGTTGAACGGGATCATAACGCAAACAAGTAATCTTCCTGGTAGTGGACAGGCATAATCGCCAGTATGGGTATACCTTATAGCAAGCAAATCAACGCTGCTTTCGACCAAGGTCAGTCGAGCTATATTTGGAATCTCGGCTAGGAATGGAAATTGATGGAGCTTTCAGTGACGCCGCTCGTGGCAGAAGGGTTCGAAGTCCTGCAAACGACCCGGAACATAACGTTCCTCCTCGCCGAGATCCAAGTCTTGACTGTATTGCTGCTGCTCCTAATTCTGATCGCTTTGGCTATGCTTCTTGTGACGTGCAATCCGGACTTGGAACGTGAGAGACAAGCACTTGTCACCCCTGTTATGAGATGGTCCGCCAGCTGGATGATGAGTGGCGAAGGTAAAAGACGTTTCGGCTTCGTTGGCTTGTTGGCAGTGTTGGTCGGCGGTGGAATCGCCTATCTGCACTATTGGGCTTATTTTTCTGAGGCGAAAGCTGAAGAAGACAAGTCTTTGGAGGACCAGGTGGGAAATGCGGGGGGCAATGATGTTGAGAATATCAAGGACGGAAAGACCAAACAGTGAGAGGTATGCTTCCCATTCTCCGGACTGTGAGGGAAGCCCCAAGAGTAGTTGTTATAAGCTTTGAGGACGCTCTTATCATACGACGGTTGTGGCGGAGGGTGCTAGAAGACATTGCGTGACTATATGCTTGACCTATCCGTCACTTGGCCCACTCACTACACACATGCGCCGGGATCAGATGTTTCTCACGCGCAAAGGTTGAGATGTGCCTGGAAATACCAAATTTGAACATGGATGCCGTCTAGTCATCTTCGTCTCAGTTGTGCTCATAGCTATGATTATTGGATTCCTAGCACTGTTAGTCGGTCCACGGATCATCATGGTGATACTATGCTACCAGAGCTCGGCATAAAGTGCATCTCCACCCTGGATGTTCCTGATAAGGGCTTCAATGTGCTGACAGCGTCGTGCATGAAACGTACTTCTGTCAGTCCCAAGAATATTGTCTTCGCTCTGGCCGGCGACCGTTGTCCACTTGAGCAGCCGGCGAGAACGGCATTCCATGCTAACACGTCGATGTCATGCATGCGGCATAGTTGAAAGCTGAAGCGCTCTCCAGCGATATAGCCATATCGTGCAGTTGCCAAATGCGAGGGTCTGGTACGAAAGAGTCTAGTTCTGACCAGCAACAAAGTATATAGGCACCAATGTTCCCTCGCCAGGGCAAGCTTTGTGTTGGTCCGCGATGTGGTGTCCGCAAACGATTTGCCCGGCTTCAAGCATCTCGTCAAGGTGGACTCACAACACGAACTTGCGTAAAGATTCGTATTGTCATCTTATTCCCCTTCAGTCCAACGATACTTTTCGCTGCCTGATGAACATCTGGCAAGGGTGATCGGAGTACGGGCTGACCAGCGCGTGAATGGCGACTGCTTCGAGAGTCTGGGCCATAGACATCCTTGTAGGTGTTGTGGCAGGTTATGTCGCGCCCGATAGGTGATGATACATCTGAATGGTGTTCCGCTGCCAGAGGATGAAAAGGCCGTGGTCAGCAGGATCATGCCAAGCCGGTCGGTTCGAGTTTAGCAGATCCTTTTTGGAACGACATCCCCTGGTTCTCAGGAGCCAATAGCATGCTTCCTCCTCTCCATTGTTCATATACGCTTCCCCCTGCGATGACTGCGATACCCACAGACACGCGCAGCAAAGGCTATTGTGATGACGGCCGCGGAACATGTCACTATCCGCGTAAGCCGCACAGCCATCTCGAAAGCAAGCTGATCACTTCCAAATGCGTGAATGACGCCCGGCCCAGCCGCTACGCTGTCAAAGAAATTGGGGGCCAGCTCGCGGGCCAGGATAGGCGTATGGGACTTCTGGTGTCTGGCTTGTATTCCGCGTTGAGGCCCTATGATAGATCCGGAACCCTTCGCCACTCTTCGCCGCTCAAAATTGAGAAGAGGCATAGTCCGTCTCCGCCTCACGCATGAGAATCCAGCATCCATGTTGCCAAGACATCATCCTTTCACGTCATGGACCTTCCGGTACGCCAGAATGTTCACTATGGAAGAAATCCATTTGGGCCGATGATTGAGAAGGTTCTTCCACGGGCTGCTCAGGAACCGGAGACATCAGGCACCCAAGACACACCTGCAGATGTGGAGATACGTCGCGACCCAAACTGGCAAGTCTTGGTCTCCGGCCAGGGCCATGCGAGGCTGCTGGCAAAACATGCTCGCAGGAGGTCGCGACCAAGTCAGCGCGATACCCTATTCATGGCTATGAGCAGGCTTCCAAAATCACCGCCGTCCTCACAGACGGCGATCATTTCTTCGCGACTGGCGCAATCCATAGATGCCATACAATTCGACTTCTCGTGGCTCGCGATTGGACCTAGCTTGATCGGTTCAGATAAAACCTTCGATATTGCTGCATTGGCCTGCAGCCAGTCCTGCGAGTACTACATGCAGAAACGTGCTGGAGTCGATGACGGAGCATTGTTCGAAGCTGTCTTGGATAACTACGATCTAGCCGTTTCACGTCTGCGAGTACGACTGAGTGGTCGGCACCCAGAAAAAATCGGCCTAGAATACGCAGCTGCCACCTCTGCTACTCTGTCGCAGATCAAAGGTCTTGTAGGATTCCCGACTGGTCGAAGCAAGAATCTGGACAGTACGGAAGCCTTTATACATTACGATTCCTTGTGGAAGTATATGGTTGCAGAAGCCCAGCATGGTCGAGCGCCAGGGGTGATACACAGAACACTCTTCCACGATATTTGTCGGTATAGATACTTCCGCGCTTGCGTCTTTGGATCCTGGGAGGGAGGCCCGGAGTTTCCTACCAAGTATCAAGGATACTGGGATCTAATGACGCCGTTCAACGTCGGCAAAAAGAACGAGTATCTGTCAAGACTACAGTCAGCGAGCCAGAAGATGGATGTCGACCTACCGAGACTCATTCAGTGCGTGAAGCGGCTGCAGCAAAGCGAAGACGTGGAGCGCTCAGAGGCAGAAAGCCTCTCAACACGCCTTCTAGGGCTGCAAGACAGAGCGGCGGAGGATGTGGCGTATGCAACAAAGATGCTGCGCAGCTCCGAGGTCGTAGACTCGATCTTACCATTCTCTCTTGACTTCAGTGAATGTCCACATTGGCCCATCCTTGTCCATTACTGGGCTTTGCTCCTCATGATCATCCAGCTGACCTTGAACGCCAACCAGCGGTTGCCCTATCTTGCTGAACATCAAGTCCGAATGTTGGGGTACAATCGAGATCGTGTGGCGAAGAACATCATCATGAGCACGCCGTATGCTATGAGTGGCGGGCCGTTCTCCAGATTGCAGCCGTTTCATGCCTTGGTGATGGTTTTCGCTGCGAGACCAGATGTCCAAGGCGTTACACCGGAGGCTCTGAGGAGTTGGATACTAGGGACGCTTAGACAAGGCACTAACCTTCCATTTCTCGAGTATTGGACGGAGACTGATTTGGAGCAAAGAGCATCGTTGTTTGCAATGAATGATGTTGATCTTCGACCCTAAGGCCAACGTTGACGTGGCGACGGACTTCCACATCAAATTGAACACCACTTTGGAAGGCTGTGAGGGTAGAACGCCAACCCCAAGACCTCTGCATCTGCCTGCACCATCTTTCCGCGTCTTTAGTCGCGCAGTCGGCGACCATTTCACCTCCACGCCGAGAAGGCGGCAGCTACAATACCATCACATGCCACAACCACACGACGTAAGCGGTGCCGTCACCTGTTGGAAGCACCCAATGCGATGGCGAGCGCTCGACCGGAAGACATCGATGCACACGGACAGGAGAATGCGCTATTGAAGCGCCCATTATTTGAACGTAGTATAGACTGCTCTGGTCTGCACTCTTTATTCGCGAGAATGCCTTTCGGAGCAAGAACTCGATATTGCCCTGCCTCAACCTCGCACCAGCTTGCCAGCGTGGAGGCGCTCCAGCAGGTTTTGACAGCCATTCAGAAACGCCTTCAAAGCCCAGACGCCAGTCTTCAAGCTATACCAGCCGAGATGTTCGAGCAAATAGCTGAATATGCCGATACAAATTCATTATGCGGTCTCAGAAGCACTTCTAGAGAATGCGCTAATAAGGTCATCAAGACCTACAACAGGAAGGTGTTTCAAGTGATCAACTTGCGGCTCATCGATGTCAATACCTTAAAAGTGCCGAATTTGGCAATATCTGGCCTGGGATTGGCGGAAAATCTGCGCACATTGACCCAACTGGCAGGTATATATGCGGATCCGGCGACGGAAAGGAACTGGAGTATCGAATCCGGTGGTTGACACAGTACTAGAATAGCCACGATGTGACTTTAAATGCTCAGCTCTCCACATTCTTGATTCGACTCTGGCTAAGTGGCCATGGTCTCTGGTCGTACGATCACGATTGCAGGCTCCTGAACGGCGAGTTTCACAGAGTGCTCACTTTTTTCAGTCCTCCGTCTTGCTTCTGCTCTCGAAACGTTCTGTGCTTCTGCTCACCCAATTTGAGAGTTCTATCTCAACAAGTAAATGGAATCGCGCAGTCAAATTCCAGGTCCAGATGGAGGAAAAGAGCGGGAGCGTGCGCACCCACCAAAAGGAAAGGAAACCGGGACGAACTCCAATGTGAAATTCAACTGCTCACAGTCCTAAACCTACTACAATTCTTCCTTTATCAGGCGACTCTATGGCAGTACAGTTCCGATAGGACCATTTTCCTCGATTTCGCAGTGGGGAGGGCATTCACCCGGATATAACCTCCTGACTGCTCGTCAATCCCGATCAGAGGACTACACACCGCCAAAATACGACACGTACATGATGGTGGTGGCCCCCGAGAAGCCTCCCAGCAAACACGAACTTGGACACCATTGGCACACTCCTTGCGAGGCATAGGCATGTCTGATTGGGGGACGTGATGCGATCCAATCCCACTCGTAACAGCTGCCCTTGAGGATAACAAAGGATGTCGCAGCGCTCACCACCTTATTGCCGTCAGGAGCGGTGCCTCGGGGCTTACGAGCCCGGAATCGACCCTGAGAGCACCTTTGACGCACCTAAAAGCCTTCGGCGCTTACCCGGAGCCCCCCGCTTCGCACTTTCGCATAAGTCATGCTCAGGATGTTGTTGCTGCAGCTTGCTGGGATCCAAGAATTCGCCTGAATGGCTTCGAAGTCTCGGAAGGGTAGAAAAAGCACTCTGTGTGTGCTCTTCATGACACCCGCGGAATGATGAGTACACAGGAGGGCGACTCGTTCTGGACTCTGGTTTCCTATTGCTGCATGTATCATTGTCCCGGCTGACACGCGCTTGAATGGCCTTCTGTCGAAGATGCTGATCGCCAAGTTGGACTCCGTCAGACATGCTGCCTCATGATGAACGAGATGGGATCGACGTTCTCCACTTCCATCGTGACGGTCTTTCGGATCCCCTGTCGCATTCCTTGGGAGGATTCTGGAGACTCATCCGTGGGAGCGTTTGAACTTCGTCGTGCTGAGGAAGAGTGCATGAAGCGATCGACATTGAATTCATTGTCGTGAGGCACGGAGGCCTTACGCTTGCTCCGAGGTTCTGATATGGTCCTACTGTTTCCAGCAGACGTGAAGTTGCTGCCGTACTCACTGAGGACCAGGGTGCCATTTGTGTGAAATCTCAAGGCCATCGGTCGTCCTAGCGGTATGGTGACACAGATCAAACCCCAGCCGAGCAAGACCTCTAGAACACACAAGAAGTTGACTATTCCGGTGCTGTCGCTACCCACCTGGGAGAAGCGAACGAAGAGACGGAGTGCTACCGCTGCAACCGGAACACTGACGAGCGGAAACGCGAATGCGATATATATCCCAAGCTTCCGATTGACCTTTGTATGCAGCTTCCGGAAGAGGTAGAAGGGTAACAGGGCCGGAAGAAGCAGATCGACGATCATGAGGGCGATAGTCGCGGACCAGCGATGTATTGGAGCGGAGCATCCGGTGGGGCGGGCATCCAAACTCTGGCTGCTGGGACAGCCAGCGGAGACTATGATGGGGGTGATGATGGTGAAACAAGCAGACAGGGCAAGGCTTGCCCAGCATATGGTCTTGTCTCTGCGACCGATGATGATTTCTTCCAGCTGGCTCAACGAAGCACATGATGCCGTGCCGCAGGCAAGGAGGAGGAATATGATACTGGTATATACGAGCTGGCACGTGTCAGCAAGGCAATTTGATCTTTCCGATAGTGTCCTCGTGCACTCACCTTTGAAGCCGTCGCATAATCGTGGGTCGATAGTCGTTCAGGAGACTTGCCCGCGCCATAGCGGAGAGCGGCGAACATCAAGGCATAGCTAAATAGCCCAAAGATGTATGCTGCGGCTAAGGTGGCGTCGGTCCTGGTGAACTTCCTCCGTACGAGATGCCGGATGATCAAGGTGAGTGATGCATAGGAGATAGACAGGACGGTCACGATCCACAGACCCGGTTGGTGATTCCACGGTTCCCAGGTGGTGAATCGAGGCCCCTCGATGGTTGGCGATGCCATTTGTGCTGAGGCCTGGCGAAAGCGGGTCTGATCATTGATTCGGCATTGTCGTCGACGCGATACAGCTTCCCCTACAGTGTCATGTCCAGCAATAACGCGACGGTGAGGTTGGGGGGACAGAATGCAGACGGGATCCTGCACGGGAGATGTGCAAGTTAAGGTGATCAGCAATCGGGTTTAAGGTTCATGTCAACTCGGTCGAAGCCGGGCGAAGGAAGCACATCGCTGTCCACATACTGCACGCGGGGACGAGTCATACGCGGTAGCCGACGTTCTCTTTGATACGGTAAGTCATCAATATGTGATTCTCCGGTCCGCAGCCGCCGAGGAACGGATGCACACACTGGATTCGTGCGGGCTGCTGGTTCGATGAGGTGTCCAGCATCCAGAGCCGCCATCACCGGCACGGTATAGCAGACGGGACAGTGGTATCCGGGCAAAAGTGTAAAGACGCCACCATAGAATGTATGGAGGCGGAGATCTACTATCTCCCGCCAATGATATGATCATACCTCCAGCTGCCGTGGTGCTGAGTCATCACTCGTCAGCGGCACAGTTGGCGGAGCGGATAGAGCCTAGCCTGACCGTACAGTAAATGATCTGGAGAGATCTGCATCTCACGACATTACACACCGGCTATGCATCATTCACCCTGCCGCACCGCACCGCCTGCCCCACCCCACCCCCAATCACCACGGAGTGATGATTCTGGTGGCAAAGCGCGGGGACACGACGGGGCGATTCATCACTATACAGTACACCTTCAACATGCCACAAGGCCGGTGGCGGGGCCTTGGGGTCAGCAATAGAGCACCAGAGAAAGACGAACGCCATTCTCAGCACCTCCTTGGCACCGCGACACGAAGGATTCGCCACCGCATGGAGCTTCGGCTAGTATCCCCCGTGCATCTGGCAACCCGCTTTCGTCGAAGACATTATTCCATCTTGCACTGGTTGCACTACTTGCGACGCAAAACTTCCACCTAGCCCACCATGGTCGGGATCATCAGCGACGTGAAGTACAGCGACCATGCCGTCTCGGAGGTCGCAGGACCTTCTTCACCCAACTCATCCAATTCACCCACTGCGCCCGAGGAGACCATCTACCCCGATGCGCCTTCGCGAGGCATGTCCACTGCTTTGGACAAGCGCGATATGTGGCGGATGGGCAAGATTCAAGAGTTGAGACGCTACTTTGGTCCCTGGGCAATCATCGGCTTTGCGTCAATTCTGGGCTGCGCGTGGGAGTATGCTCTGATCACCGTCATCTTCTCCCTCCCCAATGGAGGACCTGCCGGCGCTGCGTACATGTTTCTGGCGTGCATAGTGGGACTGTTCTTGTCGACGTTGAGTTTGGCCGAGATGAGCTCGATGGCTCCCTCGGCGGGGGGACAGTATCACTGGATCTCGGAATTTGCGCCGCGCTCGATACAGAAGCTCTTGTCGTATCTCGTGGGTTGGTTGACGGTCCTGGGGTGGCAGGTGGGTTTGGCGAGTGTTAGCTATGCGGCGGCTGTGCAATTGGAAGGACTCGCCATTCTGGTTGATCCCTCAATTACCTTCCAGGGTTGGCACGCGACCCTGTTCACCATCGCCATCGCGCTCGTCGCCGTGCTCTTCAATACCGTCCTGGTCGAGAAGCTGCCGGTGTTTGAATTCATTATCCTGATTTTGCACATCGCGGCATACATCGCCTTCGAAGTGGTCTTACTGGCTATGGGACCTCAATCGTCCCGTGAGCAAGTCTTTGGGCAATGGAACAACGAGAACGGCTGGCCGAACCTCTCCACCGCCGTGCTGATTGGCATCATCGCGCCGGTCACCACGTTGACTTCTGCCGACAGTATATGCCACTTGGCCGAGGAACTTAAAGACGCTTCCAAGTGGCTTCCTCGCTGCATGGTGGGCGCCGCAGCTCTGAACTTCAGCATTTCGTTCCTCATGCTGCTCACAGTCCTGTTCCGTGCGGGCGATATCGACGCCGCGATCAACTCGCCCACCGGGCAACCGTACATCGAGATCCTCCTCAATGCCACGGGATCAGTCACGGGAACTGCCATCATGGTCGCGTACATCATTCTCAGTCTGATGTTCTGTGCCATCAATATGGTTACGACATCCAGCCGGCAGTTATACTCGTTTGCAAGAGATGGAGGCTTGCCATTCTCCAGATTCTTCTCCAAGGTCTCGAAACGCAACATGATACCCATGAATGCTGTTTGTGCGACATTGGTCTTCACGGTCATCCTCTCGCTCGTCCTTATTGGCTCGTCATTGGCCTTCAACATCATTGCCTCACTTGGAGCAGCATCTATTTTGGGGTCGTATCTGATCTCCATCGGCTGCATCACTTATCGCAAACTCTGCGGCTACAAGCTACCAACCACGCGATTCCCACTCGGCAAATTCGGACTGCCGATCAATATACTCGCACTCTGCTTCCTCAGCCTAGCATTCGTCTTGGTCTTCTTCCCCGCTGCACCGAATCCAACGCCAGAGTCGATGAACTGGGTCTCATTGATCTTCGGCGCGGTCATGCTTCTCGCTCTCATCATGTTCGTCGTCAGGAAACGATATGAATATACCGGTCCCGTGGTGCAAGTGCGGAGGGAAGAGGAATGGAATGATACAGAGCTGGATTCTAAGCGCATGTCATAGCCTACGTCGCACCTTGTTCAGAGCTTCAAATCGCACACAACCATGACGTTTCTCAGGCCAACGCCTTGACGCCATCCTCAAAATCCGGCACATCGTCCGCCCTCTCCGCCGCTCGCCCCCACTTGATCGTTCCATCCTCTCCAATTCCCCAATATCCGCCTTGCTGCCATCGGCTCCCGCTTTCGGTAGGTCGGTTCTTGATCCCTTCCTTGCTTGCCAAGTTAAAGACATTCATCATGCTTGCGGGGGAGAGCACGTGCATCCATGTCGAGACCCCCAGACCATAAGCTGCGTAAGCTGAGCGGTTTTCGTCTACGATCAAGCTGAAATTTGCAGGTTCACTTCCGAACTGTGGGAGCGACTTTTTCCAGCTTTCGGTGTGGGAAGGGGAGGAGTGCGAGACTGCGATCTAGTTGTCCCGTATCAGCTTAGCACCCGATTCCTGCATCCAATCATTGCATTGGACATGTGGCGTACAAAATCTATGTCTCGATGCGTCTTCGCGGCCTCTCGCATCCGGATGTAGGTTTTCTCGGCGAAAGGACAACCGCAGTGTCGAAGGAAGGCGATGATTGTGCGTTTGCCTGGTTGGATTCCTATCGCTGCAGGTGTGGGTGCGATAGAGCCGATTGAAGGAGAGGCACTGACGGGTTGGTCTGATTTGGGTGCAAACCAGGAGTTGAACTCTTGTTGGAAGGTCATTGTGGAGGGAGAAGGCTGTGAGGGTTGATGGAGGATATATTGTATGCCTTTGGGGGACGTGTATACTTAGCGATGAGGTGGAGCACTTGGTGATCACAAGATTCAAGTAGTTGAAGGAGAGAGGATTGGTCGATTAGTGTGATCTGAGCTACGACTGCCTTTATCTATCAAGGCTGGGATGAGGACATGGAAGGTCGAGAAGCGATATGGAAGTCCTGAGGCCGGAAGACCAATACGTCATCTTGGCACGTGCGCCGAGCCGCAGGGCGCAGGGTACAGTAGTCGCATCGCATCGCATCTACCCGCTATGCTTCACAGTCCAAACATCACCGACACGCACTCCGCCCACCCCCCTACCCCCCACCGATCGCCAGCATGGGCGCCCTACTATCGCTGCCCCTCCTGGCAGTCCCCTCCATGGGCACGCTCATGACCTTTGGCGCCTCCTGCTGCGGAGCAGCCACTTGCGGCGCCGTCTGCAGCGCCTGCGGCAAGTGCAACAATAGCATCGCAACACGAATCGCCTACGCCTTCATCTTGCTCGTCAACTCGCTCCTCTCCTGGGTTCTACTCACGCCCTGGGCCGTTAAGAAATTGCAACGAGTCCTCCTCGATTATGTCACCATCAGTTGCGGCGGGAATGAATGCACCGGTTTCGCCGCCGTGCATCGTGTCAACTTTGCGCTGGGGCTGTTCCATTTCGTCCTGGCTTTCCTCCTGCTTGGCGTGAACAATTCCAAGGACAAACGGGCAGCCCTCCAGAATGGGTTCTGGGGGCCGAAGATGATCGTTTGGTTGGGCCTGATCGTGGTCAGCTTCTTGATACCGAACTCTTTCTTCGAGGTCTGGGGAAACTACGTGGCTTTCGTCGGAGCTATCTTGTTCCTGCTGTTGGGTCTCGTGCTGTTGGTGGATCTGGCGCACAGCTTTGCGGAATACTGCATTGAGAAGATCGAAGACACGGATTCGAAGCTGTGGAGAGGAGTCCTGATCGGCGCGACGCTGGGAATGTACGTGGGCGCCATTGCGATGACTATTGTCCAATACATCTTCTTCGCAAGTAGCGGATGCAGCATGAACCAAGCCGCTATCACGGTGAGTACATATGAGAATGGGGTGTCGAAGCAGCTGCTAACAGTGTGAAGCTCAACCTGATTTTCATGATTGCCGTCAGCGTCATGTCAATCCATCCAGCCATCCAAGCCAACAACCCACGCGCAGGCCTTGCCCAGGCTGCGATCGTCTGCATCTACTGCACATATCTCACCATGAGCGCAGTAGCGATGGAGCCTGATGACAAGCACTGCAACCCACTCGTGCGAGCGACTGGCACCCGAACTGCCAGCATCATCCTTGGTGCAGTCGTCACTTTTATCACATGCGCATACACAACTACGAGAGCTGCAACACTTGGTTTGGCAATGGGTACCGGGAACAAAGGCTATGTTTCTCTTGACGACGAGGCAGACAGCCACGACTTGGTCGATACCCAACCAGAGTCCCGGCGCGCCATGCGACAAGAAGCTCTCAGGAGAGCGGTCGAATCTGGGGCTCTGCCGGCCTCAGCGCTCGATGAGAGCGATGATGAGGACGATGACGACCCAAAAACGAGCAAGAATGACGATGAGAGGCAGAGGACGCAGTACAACTACACCGTCTTCCACGTCATCTTCATGCTTGCTACTGCTTGGGTCGCAACCCTCTTGACGCAGAACATCGGCGTCGACAAGGACATCAATGGAGAGTATGACAGATTTGTGCCTGTGGGACGAACGTACTGGGCCAGCTGGGTCAAAATTGTCTCGGCTTGGGTATGTTATGGTATCTTTGGGTGGACACTAGCTGCGCCGATTGTCATGCCGGATAGGTTTGATTACTCGTAGACGGCAGCGAGCGATATCTCTCGAGCTTTTTGTACATAGTTTGGAATGAAATGCATATTCAAGAAAAGCCCTTTTCGGTCTGCAGACGCAGTCCGTTAATGGCGTACGTACCCCTGCGGACATGCACCTGCACAGCCTTGTGTGATGAGGCGGTGGTCACCACATTGTACTCGTACAGTCAACAGGACCTGAAGCATCATGGAATTCGCAGGTATATCCTGCCTCCTTCACATGCCAGGACTCCGCAATCGACATTCAACGACCTTTAGACCTGGTCCGGCGACCGCACGTCAACCTTTCATGTTCAGTCGCACTCGAAGATCACCCTCGCCAGGCTGGTTTGGCCTTATGGAAGTATGCCTCCTGGTAGAAGTTGCCTCTCACCACGAGGAAGTGACAAAGCATTCGAGATGCTGGCTCCGAAGTGACAATCGGAGGCGCTCGTTGCGAAGCAAATGCTCCAGCTCGCAGCAGAAGTTCACCTCTCGTCAATCCTGGCCATGTGTTTTCGAGCTTGCGAATCAGTGGTCGCACCGGGGTACATACGGGCGATGCGGTCATGTATGGCTTACACATTGCTCACGGACCCAAACCATAGTCTCCCATCTTCATTAAGCGTAAGACACTAAATCGTTCCCGGCCACTGCTTCTCTTTATTCTTCTCCCACCAAAGCTCCTCATGCGCCGCAATCAGTTCACACTCACTCCCCGTCATCTGGTCAAACTCTCTCAGCCTCCGAATGCTCTCCGCGGCCGCTTCTTTGTCCACGTGGATACAACACAAATGCTTCTTGCCCTCGTGCTCCAATTCCCACGTCCCAATTTCCTTCTCCCCAGTCAGCAATCTCCTATCATGAAATGCGTCACCACATAACATGATCCAGCGTTCTTCGGTTCGGCACAAAAGGTTGATGTGGCCAGGGAGGTGCCCCGGGGTATCGATTACGTAGACGGAGGAGTCCTTGAAGAGGTCTAATGTGTGCGGGAAGGGACCAAGGGGCTTCCACTCGTCGCTCGTGTGTGGATCTGAAAATTCGGATGACCTGCCGTCTGGTAAGGTATCCGCGACGAAGTGTTGGTGTGAAGCTAAGCCGTCCAGGCCATGTTTGAGGACATTCATAGCTCCGTGACCGATCTTGAAATGGGCGTTGGGGAAGTCTTCGGGATCACCGTGGTGGTCGTAGTGTACATGACTGAGAATCACCAGATCAATGCCCTCGGGACTTACACCGCCTTCGTGCAGTTGAGCAGCTACACCCGGGTCGAGCTGAAATGGGGCGCGGTTGTCGATGTGTCTTTGCAATACTTCTGGGTATGCCATTTGTGACTTTCGAAGGCCAAGGTCGAACATGAGTCGATACGGTCTGTTCGCGTTCTTTGGGTCAGAGCCAGAGAACACTGGAAGGGAAGGGTGTTGGATCAGGAAAGTGAGGGAGGGAACAGTGCGTTTGGCATTCGGATCTGCGGGATAGACGAAAAAGGTATCGGCTAGAGTAATGAAGCCGCCTGGGATTGGAGATACTGTGACATAGTTTTGATCTTGTTTCGGTGGTGGGAGAGGAGAGGACATGTCGCACGTTGATCATGTGCATGTACTCAGGCAAGCTACTCGGTCTGAAGGATGGGGGTGTGATGCTCGGCTTGAGTGTGAGACTTCAATGATGGCCAAAGCGTGGGTGGTAAGTGAGTGAATGAACATTCTGCCATTTGACTTTTGTATATCCTCGAGCTACGCTCATCCCAACTTACAAATGACACGTACAACAATGCCGAATATGTGCATATTGCCCCGCGATCCTGTACGGCTGTCAGTCAACCTGTGTCTAGTTCTTTTTATGACGATGTTTATTTCAGCGTCGAGCTTCTCCGCAAACATTAAGAGCTTGATATGCTTGTTCCGACTTCGGCGTCATTCTGCGGAGAGCTTATACCGCAACAGCTCGGCGGAGATGACGGAAAACTCGCCCATGACGAGGGTCACGCAGAGCTACAGCTCCCGTTGATTATTTGCTTGTCTTCGTTGTTCTATAACTTTCGTACGACATTGCCTCGGAAACAACACTTGCATTCATTGGAGACCAACTTCAGAACGACAACCATTGCCAAACAACAATACAGATTAGATTGCTACAAAATGCCTGCCTCACACTCTCCCCAAGAAATCGCCAAAGCCCACCAAGTCCTCTACGATGAAGGCATTCGCATGCGGTACCAAGTCGCTGGGAAGGAATACGTGGATACCGCTCTCAAGAATGCCGACAACCCATTCTCGAAAGCAATGCAAGAGGTGATTCCGTTGTTACTTCCTTGCCTCCTCCCCCTCACCATAACCTGACTACTCTCTTCTATGTTCCACTCGCTGACGCCCGCACAGTACGTCTCCGAATCCTGCTGGGGCTCCATCTGGACCCGTCCCGGTCTTCCCCTTAAGACCCGCAGTTTCCTCAACATCGTCATGCTCTGCAACCAAAACCGTTCTTCCGAGCTCGCCACACACGTCAAAGGAGCGATGACCAATGGTGCGACGGAAGAAGAAATTCGGGAAGTGATTTTGCAAGCCGCGTGCTATTGTGGAATGCCGGCAGGGATAGAGGGATTCAGGGTAGCGTGGAAGGCAATACAGGAGTGGTATGAGGCGAATCCAGGCTGGAAGGAGAAAGAAGCTGCTGGAGGAGATGAAGGGCATAATGCGTTGGATACGCATGAAGAGGTGGATATTGCTGCGCGGGCGAAAGGTGATGACGCTTGAATTAAAGCCCGATAGAGGTATTGAGAAGTGAAGAGCAGTGGCTTTTCTTTGAGATGCCTGCACGGTTTTGGTGGGCTGATCGATCAAAGAACTATATAAATTTGTGGTGTGGGTATGAAAGTGGCTTACGAACCTCCCCTCCATCATCATGACAAACAAATGTCGAAGTGTGAGCTGTGCAAAAACTGCTCGATCATGGGAGGAAGCCCTCCGATCCCAATCATCATCAACCAGACTCCGGCACACCGTCCCAGCCCCAGCCCTAGCCCCAGACCCTGTGCGCGAGACGGCTCCGCTCGGGCAAACGAGGCGGTCACGGAGCCGTCTCGTATTCCGTGGCGTTGTTGTCGATCAGCCGCTACTCAGCAGTCAATACTCGTTCCATCGTTAGCAGGTTGGTCGTTTCACGCGCCGTCACGTGCCTTCCTGTATTCGGTCTCCTGGTTCATCTGCAGATCGGAGAGGTCGTTGGCCGTCGCTTCCATGATTTCCGCGGCGCGTTGGTGGTACTCTGCCTGGGCCTTGGCGAGCTCGACTAGATTGCGCAGTGGCTCGGGAGTGTCGAGGACATTTCGCATGATTGACGTGGCCTCGTCCACCTTCTCCACGAATTGGTCCTCGGCAGATTCGATGGCGCGCCTCTGCTGCTCCGTATAGCTCTCCTCGTGCTTTCCGCCAGCACTGGCCTTGCTCTTGACGGCATCGAGGTTCAAGCGCGCGTTCTGGACGGCGGTGCGAGCCTTATCAGCAGCCTTGATGGACTGGTTGAGGGTAGTGCTCCAGCCCGCCAAGAACTTGCCCTGGATTTTCTCGTCTTGGTCCAGGCGTGCCTCGCCGACCTTTTCTTCCGCGAGCGCCAGCTTCTCCAGCCCCTGCGCCAGCGGGTCGGGCTCGGTGGATCCCTGAGGGGTGGCGGTTGCGATGGTCTGCGAGCCGGCGAGGGAGGCGCGCGCAATTGCATGGCTGAAGGTCTTGGGCTGCGGTTTGGCGGAGGGCGGTGCAGTCAGGGCAGCTTGTGCTTCCGACGCGCTGCCAGCTTTGGAGAGGAGGGAGACCTGTGCGAGCACGGTTAGCATGCGACCGGCCTGCGTGACTATCGCCGTCCAGCATCGAATTCCGTCTGTACCTTCTCGCTGATGCTCTTGCCCAAGTCTTGGAAGCTCTCCCGCACGTTCGGCGGGTAGTCGTAGGCCTCGTTCGCATACTGGCTCGTGGCCGCCAGCAGTTTCTGGTGTGTTTGCTTCAGCGCATCGATCCTCGTCTCCAGCTCGACATAGTCGTGCGGAAGCTCCGTCTTCTCGCCCGCATTCCCCGTCTGCTCTTTGATCCACTGCTGACTGCGTGTCGCGAAGGGCGTCACCGTGCTGCCAATGCTGGACGTGAATGCCTTGAACTTGTCCATGCTGTATGTGATGAGAGTGCAGTATGCGAGATCGTTCGCCTCTGCCGATGCCGTGTATTCTATGCGGATGCGGACGCGTATTGTATGCGTAGGCGTAGGCGAAGCGTATGTGGGTGGGCACTGCGGACAGCAACGGAGATGGTCGTTGCCTGGGTGGCCTGCGGGAGTTGTGTCTGCGAAGCCGAAGGTGGCAGTGACTTAGGGTTTGGTTGAGCAAGCAGGGTCGATGGAGTCGGGTGTGGAGTGATAGCAGCAGCACGTGACTGGTCAAGGGTCATGACAGAGGGCCGTGAAATTACTATGTCTAACCCTATCTGCTACACTGCTCCATCCGCTCAGTAATCGTAGAAACTTGTCACTTTGCGACCATTGTCTGGGAGCTTCATTCTCAAGACAGCGCCAGGATGAGTCCTCATGTCAGTGCCATTGTTCCAATCGGGCTGGTATGGTAGCTGATTGATGTTAATGTAGAGGTAGCCATCGATGCCAGTGGAGCCGCCGTCAGGCCAGACCATTCTTGGGTCCCGGACAAAAGGTTTCGTCAAGCCATCGTTCGGGTCGAAGTAATAGACAGCGTTCTGCTCGGGCATCAGCTGGTAGATGTAGCCGTTGCTGTCCCCTTCGAATCCGTTTGCATTGCCGCCTCGGCCTCCGTGGCTGGAGACGTTGGCGTGAGCGTAGACTTCTGCCGAAGCGTCCTCGGAGTCCTTGATGCGCAAGTTGGCAGTAGGTATTGACCAGAGATAGTTCGTCGAGAGTGGCGAGTAGTACATCCTCTTTCCGTCTTCTGATAAGTTGATGCCATCTAGACCTTCCTGCTGCCACCCAATTGCCATGCCTTTCATTTCGAGATAGAAGGGCTGACCTTGGTAGGATGGAACTGCGTTCGAACCTCGCAAGACGGAGTGATCCTGATTCAGGCGTCTCCAAGACTCGCCAGTGCCTAGATCGACCATGATGAAGCCTGGGCGACCTTCGTCGGAGGAATCGACCAGGTAAGCAATACCTTTTCCGGAAGTTCCAGACAGGCCCGGGTTGAAATCGAAGCGGAGGTCATTCAGATAGCTGTCTGGGAAGTGAACATCAGGGGGAAATGTATAGGTCTGGTACCACGTGTTGTTCTCCAGACTGATCGCGACCAGCTTCGGGCCGCCAGGCTGGGCGTATGGCCTGCTGGGCTCGCCTTTCGCGTTATGCACGGTAGGTCGGCCGGTACTAGGGACGATTAGAGCACACTCCTTCGGTGTAGATCGCATTACACGCGACTCACTCTATGGCCCACAGAGTTTCGGGTCTGCCTGCTCCAGCACTCGTGACATAGACAGCCTGCACGGAGATCAGGCCCGTTTTGTTTCCAGATCCAAACGGAATGCCATTCCATGTCGTGTTGAGCTGATCCGGTGCCAAGTTCTCCGAGGCAGAAGGGTATGGCTCTTCGGCAGTCTCATTGACGATGCGTCCGAGGGTGTACTCGTAGTCGCCGCGAGTGTACGTTGCGAACAAGCGGCCATCTGATGCTACGGCAATACCAATAGGCCACTGGTCATAGTAATAATGGACTTCTTCGATCGCGGGTCCAAAGGTGCCATTGTCTACACGAAGTCGGGATTGAAAAGATTCTGCAGGAGTTTCGTAGGTGTAGTTTTGCTGAGCCACTGCACTGCATGCCAGCAAGGCTATCAGGGAGTTTGTCATGCTAACGGATCGCATCTTGATCTGGTCTGGCAAACGCAGTGTTCTCTTGGTGGAGAGAACCGAGAAGGTACTTCACCGTTGAGATGGTCAACGCCGCCATGACTTCGTCCACTGCGGCGACACGGGTATAGCGGCTTACACGGGGTGGAGGACTACGAGATGCTGAGGTCATCGCGATGCTGTGGTGAAAGTTCAGTTGACGTCGTTGTTGGTGGGGACGAGGCTGGCATCTCCCGAATCTCATCTTGGCCATGGCTCCTATTCCATCCACTCCTCCGCAACACCACCCCACCCCACTCCATCATCTACCTTTGACGCCCAATATACCCTCTACTGAACTTGGACGGTACTGTGCCTTGACTAACACCTTTCTCACCATCTGTACGATATCTTCATTCCGCTGCGTCGAGCTCTGCTACCATCGTTTTGGCGGAACATATCGAGGGATGCTTGGGAGATACCATTTGGCCGCCTGGAAGACTATGGACATTTACATTCACTGAGGCTTGCTGCCCGCCAGTATGTTGTTCTTTGTTGTGGCCTTGATCCCCAACGCGAGCCAAATGGGCGAGCCAGCCCAGAACTCGTCCCAATAATTGGGCCGTGCCGGACGACCATTTCCCCACGCCTTGGACCTGGCCTACAGTACTAGGAAGCCGGCAGTATGCTTGAGACACTGGAACCCAGGTGCTGCGGTCGACTATGTCAGCTTCATGGCATGGCCACAACTCATGAGTGTGCCCACTGCTACCTGGAGAAGCAATTTCTTGGGTCGAGCAAATATCAATATTGTTGAAGCTTTCGCAAGCACAGGCTAGGCATACAAGACGACCTGAACCTTATCGGTGGCCTCTCCATCGGACAGTCTCGATCTTCTAAACCGTGTGCTACTTCATCGATGAAGTGCCGACGAACATTATCCTCAAAAAGAGTTGGGCCATGCTATTGCAACTCCTGGCTGGGACGTCATGCGTCACTGGTACCGTTCCCGCTTGAACAGACTTTACAGCGTTCTAGTCTTCGTCTCGGCATGAGCAGCTTCAACAATCAGCCTCGCCTTCGTCATTCAGTGACAAGACACAACATCGAAGTCTGTACTAGAGGCTGGCTTGCAACTGTCGGAACTCTAGGTGGAATCATTACACCCTGGTCTAGTAATGATCAATCTGCAGAGTCCGCCTTGCTAATTCTCCATATTGGCGGTATTCTGCATTGTTTGTGGGAGAACAGCCAGCGCGCAAGAGGCGCAAAAGGCGCAAGAGACTGTCGTCTTAACGGGCTCCGTGAAGAACAGATACGAGGCTTAATCTATCGGCGCCCCGATTTCACGCATCTCGCATAGACGGCAAATCGCGTTTTATGCGAATGTTGTGGGTGTAGCAACTACCACAATTGGCACATGCAGTCTTACAATCACGCTGCTCCGTGAATGGTGGCCTCTTCGCTCTCTCGGTGCATTGCTTGGACTGGTCGGTAGTCCTTAACCCGACTACTCGAAATACAGCAAGGATACACCTGCATACAGTACCCGGGTGATCCGTAGTGTCGGATCGCCCGCATTCGTCGTGTTTCTCGTCACGAACGCACCGGTGGCGAGCCGCTCATAAATCGCAGACATGCTGTATTGCTGGTTGTGCTTTAGTACTGTTGGATTCGAACGATGGTGAGCGAGTCCAGAAATTCCGCCGTGACGTGCTTCTTCTTCCTCGACAAGGCAATCTGATGCGGCCAAAGCTCGTCTTGTGGCCGCGGTATGTCGCAAGGCTGTGATACCCGTTTGACTTTGCGCAGACACGCTTCCAGAAGGGCTTTTGAAAACCTTTGGAAGATCTGGAAGCTTGGCGACTGGGTTGGGGAGGGCTGCGTCTGCTAACCTTTACAATGCTCGTGATCGCTGATTTCTATTAGGAAAGTGATGTAAGTTTCCGGCGCATCGAATCCCGGTTCTACGGGAGCCCCTTCATGAATCTTATGCTGTGCCTGGCAAACGCTTTGCTGCATCCCCAGAGCTTTTTGGTCTGGTTGGGTACCATATCTCATGCACCACTGACTATTTGCAGTATCTGTTCGCCTTATCAGCGCCACTCTCGGCTCGATCTACCACCCTTTCTTCTGCCCAGGGAGCTTGGTGACCACTCACACATGGTGTTGTTATGCTTGAGGACACTGGAAACACATCGTGAACATCGAAGCTACCCGATAAACACTTCGCACGGCCGTATATCCCCGGAGACTACAGCCTTAGCAGGGGCCATATACGTGATCATTACCGGACGACTGCTAAGGCGATGGGAACAAGATTAGTCCACTATGCATGACTGCGTTGACAAGCTGAATCCGTGACACATGGTGAACCTAGATCCCTACTTCTCTATCCGGATGATTGCGCTTGCAAAACCTCGGACGCTTTGGCGGTTATGGCAAGTAATCTTTCAGAGAGTTATCAGCGGGCCTGATCGAGTATAGGGCCCAACTCCTCCACACCCGAAGTCAAAAACCAGACCTAGTACTTTAGATAATCGAGCTAACCACCGGCACCGGCACCGGCACACCACATTCATCCTTCTTCCCCGCTTTCTTGCTTGTCCTCCAGCTTCTTATCAATACTTGGTCGTCGATGATTAACCATGAAGCAGCTCACATATCGATCCCCGTATCAGAAATGTCACTCTTGAGGTAGTAGTGGTAATGGTGCCACTAGAGCAGCCGTCCACGAACAGCGCGATAGCTTTGGATCATGGTCCCACGCCTGCACAAGGCTACGCTTGCTGAAGCATGCTCACGGGCCGCAGGTACCGCACTATGCCCATGTCAAGTGAACAGGTGCGAAAGTCAATCTAACAGAAGGTTGATCTCCCCTGCGCTGGAGAAAATGTCGGCAAATCTTCATCAGACCACATGTCCGTCTTGATAACACCAATCTATCCTAGCACTAGATCTCTCCGCAGAGCTTCGCCCGCCAGATGGGCAATGGACCCCACCGCATCACTGCATAAACCAGCATAAGTCTCGTAACCATTTTGCTCCCAGGGCTACTCCATGGTCACCTCCCCGGTTCGCAAACGAAGGGTGTACGAACCTTCGGGTTTCCCTCGGAACCGTTCGTCCTCGCTCCAAGAGGTAATCGCTTGACAGACGACTTGCAGTGGTGGCTCGTAGCATCGAAGGCAATAAATCGTAGCCTTCTGCTAGATGTGATATATCCCACCAACCCGACGACCATTGGACATGCGCTCAGAACAATGCAACAACCTGGATCCGCGAGCTCACAATCGCCGCTGCCACCCAATGTTCGTACTGGCCTTGCGGCGATTGCTGTCGCAGCTTTCGTGTCAGCCGTCTCGGGCACTGGTCTGCTTTTATACCTCAGTTACCGGCTTTTGACTTGGAAGCATCGAAAACATGCCAGGATCAATCAATACGTGGCATTACTCCTCAATCTCGTGCTGGCCGACGTTCAACAAGCCATTGGATTCGCCCTCGGCGCGCAATGGCTATCCGAAAATGGCATTATGGCTCTGACACCGACATGCTGGGCACAGGGATGGGTACTGAACGCTGGCGACTGCGGCATTGCTTTCTTCACTCTCGCGATGGCGGTCCATCTCTTCGCAGATGTCGTGTTCGATCGACGGCTGCCATACGTTCCCTTCTTGTTCATGATCGTCGCACTCTGGGCCTCTGACTATTTCATCGCTACTATTGGAATAATCGTTCACCCTCGAGACTTCTTCATGCGAGCTGGATTGTGGTGCTGGATCAATGAGAAGTACATGATGGATAGGCTATGGTGCCATTATATCTGGATCATCGCGGCGCAAGCTGTCGTCCTGATTGCCTATACTCTCATGTTTGTTATACTTTGGCGAAGGGTCAGGACGTTCTTCTATTCCACCCCCGAAACACGATTGCGGGCCGAATCTGCGGCGAGGAGCATTATCATGTACCCTCTTGCGTTCGTGTTCTGCACTCTACCTGCGGTCATAGCGCGTCTGAAGATCATGGCTGGAGGTAAGGTTGGCTACGCTGAGCTGACAGTCTGCGGCGTCATGCTCGCATCGAACGGTTGGGTCGATGTCGTGCTCTACACAATCAGTCGTCGGGCTCTAATCTTCGGCCCTGCGGTCACGGCCGAGCAAGTTGGTGGCTTAGACACGTTCACTATCTGGAATCAACCAGAGACCTTGCCAGGGAAAATGGAACTAGACTTGCGCTCAAGCAGAGCGAGCACAGATGAGATTGTACTTCCTCATCCAAAGACGAACAGTACACAGCAATTATACACCATTGAGACTGTTGCTGGTCTCCCTCTAGGGCAGGGCCCAGGATCGGTCGGTCCTACTCAGCCAGGAGGTGCGGACCACATACGTCCCGTCATGCCACAGGCAGCCATATCTAGTGATGGGCGGTTGAGAGCTTGCGGTAGCTTTGCAGAATTTGAAAGAGCTTGTCCGACATTGCAGAAGCTCGAAGAATGAACAGATTACAGCATACGGATCCAAGCATCACGCGACGAACGTCCCAGCCGGGCCGTCGTGGCAAACGTGAATTTCAATGCGCTCAGTATGCATGAGTGGTTCATAGCTTATGCTTGGGCTGGCATCCAAAGAGCATGAATCAGAAAACATGGTGGTGGGCGGCCAAGGACTTCGAATGTGCTATCAGAAATAGCTAGTCATGACCTGTCTGCGTCTCGAGGTCCTCGCGGCCATCGGTTCGAAGCGCCTTGTCTGCACCACAATGGACTTCTTTAAGGGTCGTCCGCTTGCCTGTATTCTGGTAATAAGGCAGGCCGTAGAGGAGTCATCAACGAGCTCACAAACCAGTCAAAGTCACCACAGCAAGCAAGAGAAAATTCTGGTACCATACCCAGACAACCACCAACAGCGACATGATGATCGCATTCTGGCTGCACCACTCTGAGCACCCTCATCAGCAGCGATTGGGGCAACTTTGTCCTGCATAGTCACGCTACCAGCCTCGAATTGGCTCACTCCGACCCCAGTCTGAACGTCCAGACTGCTGTTTGAATCGATACGCTAAGCAGTCACCCGGTGGGACGACGGCGATACAAAGATCTGAAACCAAACCACCAGAGCTCCACTCGCCAAGAAGGCAGCGCACACTCTGCGCAAAACTGGCTTTGGCCAGGGTTTGGAAGCTCAAGGAGCCGATAGCGATCTTTTCACGGAGGGTGCAGGAAATGGCATGATGTGAACGAGGCTGTTTAGTCGGTCATCCCTCCAGGGAATGATAGGGGCGTGCATCGCGAGGAAAGGATAGATGGCACTTTCGCCGTCTCATACCGCCAATGGACGGCACAGCAGATCTCGCATCACCAGAGTACGGATTCTGTCACGAATCTCGCATCCTCTGGCTTTGGCCGATTTTCAGCCACAGTCTGAAACGGTTCCCTGCGCATGATGTTGTTCTCATCCTCATGCATAGATGAATGAGAACCAATGTAGAGAGCCCTGTCCACGTTTGAGACCAGGTCAACCCACCCAAGCATAGGGTAAGGGCAGTCGCCGTTGAGCCATTGCTGCAAACTGCCGTCTTCAGGATCAAGGTAAAACGTTGAGGACAAGGATAATGAGAACGCCCTTTTGTTTTGGCTATGTCCGAGCAACAAAGGACTGACGACTGAGTGGTGAGGCATGAGTGACTTGTCCTTGATATTATCGGAATCGGTTTAAAGATTCGCTTTAACGTAATATCATCACCCACAGAGTATCAACCTACGAGTGCAGCCTTAGGTCCGGGATACTTGCCAGCAGGCCCATCCAGATGTGCATCGAGCACTGCACAAACACCACTCTTCACAGCAGCAACAGCCTCTGGCAGTAGTCTCGCCAAATCCTCAACTGTACCCGCCACGCCAGCCCACGCCCAGTGCCCTGATGCCGCCTTTGCGATACCTGAATAATCTGGAGTCGGGGCAAAGGAAATATTCAAAGCCTTGTTGTCGACTTTCGAGCCTGCACCGTGCGGATGTACAAGCTCGAGCGACTTGCGGGGAGCATTCCAGCCTTGGTTGTTGAGAACGATGACCAGGACGGGAATGTTGTATCGTTGAGCGATCCAGTATACGCTTCCGGGTACGGAAAAGAGATATGTGCCATCGCCTACGATTTGACAAACGAACTTGCCCTTGTTCGTACCGCCGTGCTCGAAATCGGTGGCGAGCTTGATGCCGAGCGCTCCACCTCCAGACCAGCCGAGACCACCGCCGCCGCAGTTGATGTATGAGTTGGGTATGGTAGCCTGGATCTGATCGGAGACGAACGCCGTGTTGGTGACGGCCTCAACAGCCCAGATCGTGCTTGGCGGACATGCGTCGCGGACTTGCCGGGTGAGATATGCGCAGCCGAATGTTCCATCGGCTCCAGGCTGTGCTTGAGATGCGATCTTCTGTAATCGAGCTTTGTAGGATGCTTGCAATGCAGTCCAGCGATCGTTGAAAGCTTGGGAAGAAACAACATCACCCATGGTCAGTTTGATATAGCCAACGATTTGAGCAATGGCTGTTTCCGAGTCAACCCTGTATCTCGCGATCGCATCGATGTAGAACACGGGCATCTGTTGCTTGAGAGTGTCGACGTCGATGTGGAAGATTTTGGCGTCCGGATCTGGTTTGCATTGTGTGGGGATCCAAGGCACATCACAGTCCAGCACAATGATCACGTCTGCTGTTTTGATGCTGTCATCCACGCCATATCGCAGACCAAGAGACGCGGGATGGTTCGCGGGAAAGCAGAGATCGCTCCCGCCCGTTTCTAGCACCCGCAGACCCTTCACAGTGTCTGCGAGCTGAACGAGAGCGTCAAGTGTGCGCGGGTTTCGACCAGAATAGCCTGTGATCACCAACGGCTGCTTCGCTTCTACGAGAGCTTTGCTGACTTGCTCGAGTTGTCTCGTGTTCAAACCACCCAGCTCCACCGGTGTCCAGTGCTCTTGCTTCAGCGAGTATGGCTCGATCTCCTCTTCCATGGCTTCTCTTGCACCGTACAGGTATACCGGCCCCCTCGGCTCCGACATGGCCCAGCTCAGAGCTCGGTTGACCAGCTGCTTGACGTTCTTGCCTCGTTTGATCTCGGCCGTATACCGGCAATACTGCGATACGATCGATTTCTGGTCTGGCACATCTTGTATCCAGTGGATGTACTCGGTTCTGGAGCCTCGATATTCGCCTTCTATGGTGTATGGTGACAAGCCAGCGAAGATCAGGACCGGCGCTCTCCCACAGCTAGCATTGTGTACCGCAGCTCCCAAGCCTTGAGTGCCCACATCCACGTGTATGACCACCGCTTGGGGCTTGTTTGTGAGACGAGCATACCCATCTGCCATAGACAGGGCGACCATCTCGTTCGGACATGTTATGATGCGAGGAAAATGCCCTTTCTTCTCGTTTTGCCCCTTCACGATGGCCTCCATGATTGATGGGTGGTCAGATCCCAGGTTAACGAAGACATGAGTTACGCCAGCCTACACTGCACCGTCATCTCCCGACCACTTGAACGCCCGATCTCGCTGACTTACATCCCACAATGCCTCGAAGAAGGCGAACGAAGCTGTATACATGGTCTGGTCGTGATGGTTGCTGTTGATCGTGGAGCTCTGTGGGGAGGATGTCGAACACGGCGATCGAAGTATGTGGTGAGTCTGCCCTGTTCATCACCGCTGGCGCACTTGGTCAGGCTGCTCTTTATGAAGTTGCGGCAAGCAGCAGCATCAGAGGCAGATGCCCCGCCCCGCCCCGCCCCGCCGCGCCCAATGCCATCGTCGGCCACCCACATGCACCCACCGTCCAGCATGTAATGCCGAGAGCGAAGTTCCGGCTCCAATTCCGCGATTCGAAGATTAGATAAGCCGGGATGCTGCGGCTCGGCAGCCCGGCTAGCATTACATAATCCAGCGTACCCCTCTTCGGTGACTGCTGGAGAGAAAAGGCCGACAGCTCGCACCCCGATCACAAGCCGAACAGCGGTCTCATTCACTAACTCGGAGCCTCCTTACAATGGCAGCATGGGCATCGAGAATGTCATCATGCATATCAGCCCACGAGCACAAACCCAATGACTAACGTTTGAGAGTCATATATGAATCGATAAGCTCTAGAAGAAAGATATATTCGGGCCCATGGCAATGCCTCACTTCTGTTTACAAGCTTGGCCCATCCACTTCAGGGCACACGGCCGTGTGAATTGAATATATGCCTTGTGGTCAAGCATCTGAACATCCTCATCCACCGCTATGTCCAAGTCAGTTGGGTCCAAACAAAAAGCCAATGAAAGCCGAAAGATGATGGTACCTTCTCCAAACCAGCTCCAAATCTTCAGGCATACCATGGCCTCATGACGTTCTCGGACCACTCCATGCGGAACGCCAAACTCATGGCGTGTCGGCCCAATCACTCTTCCCGTCCCCTCTACTTCAAATAACACACGCAATTGCAAGAGTTCCCCCCGAGCGGTCCATTCCATTCCGAAACCATGACGAAGTCTTCTCTCTTATCGTCGGATCCTGCACGGTAGCACGCCGCATAACAGTCCTCCTGTGCGGCACAAGGATCTGTCCCGTTGTTGTATTCGTTGCAGTTGTGCCAAGGTTCAACCCCGAGCGAACGGTAGTTGCAGCCGCCGAAGACAGTGTCGAGCGCCGCCGAGACAGTCAGTGAGAGGAGGGAGGGGAGGATGATGGAGGCAAGTTGCATCTTTGCCGGCTCAGTCGTCGAGTGGCCGGTGGGTAGATGGGCTGAGTTCGAGTTCTGGTTGATGGATGTTTGCGATACAGGCCTTCAAATACTCCCCCGGGACTTTCATGACAGTTCTATGAGGACTCTTCGCATATATCGCGTTTCATCTTAAGCATACCGAGATGACGCCGTGTTCATAGGAGGCCAAAATTTTGCAGAAAACGGTCCCAATTGGGCGTGAGGGTGAGACTGTCTCGGCCGGAGGATATTCGGCAGAAGACATTTGTTCCTTGATGGAGTATCATCAGAATTGGCAGAGGCATGTGCTAACAATAGCCAGTTATTGCCCATCAGTGCAAGCATAAAAGCGTCTGCCCAATTTCAACCAAGAGGTGCTTGATAAGTCACTCCATTATCGCCATGGCGTCCGATGGAAGGCTAAATGTTTCAACGCACCTAACATTTAGCTCGCCATCTAGCCTGCAGCCCGCCAGAACACTCATCCGTTGCACCTTGAAGCTAAAGGACTGTCAACGATGTCCACGAACGCCTGTCCAAGCCTCTTCGCCGACGTCAGGTCCTTTTGCTCAACAATTTGGCAACGGGAACGGCAGTCCTGGCCAGTCCGTAAGCACAGCCGGCTGGAGGAATGATAATCGGGGATCGCAGCTGCTACGTATTTCCGTGCGCTGCTCTGATAGACCATTGGCGCACACAGTGGCTAAGCGGAGACGGATCTGGACGAGTACTCAGGGAGAGGGGCGTCTATTATCGGTAAGTCTATCTCTATCGTAACAGTGCACTGAAGGTTTTCTGCGCATGATGAGGCTCTCGTGGCCTGGGAAAACTACAACCTTTACCACCTTCCGAATGGCTCGCGTCCTGATACACGAGTCGCCCATTTCCACGAGTCCCATCCACCATCGAAGTCCACTTCTACCTCTTCGATCCCCGTAAGCTTTCGCAAGGCCGTGCGAATTTCATTCGAGAAATGATAACGAATGTCATAATCCCGGCTGCCCACGAACCACGGATCACGCAGCCGGAGTGTTTCCAGTTTGGGGTGTCTCTGCGTGAAGTCGGCCAAGTGCTCCGGGGTCATGCTCATATTAACCATGTCCAAAGATCGAAGCGACGGAAAGTCGACTGAGAACATGGATTTGCACACCTCGCTTTGATTCGGAAAATCAGCGACATCGAAGACGATATCGGTCTGGTCTCTTCCTCGTAGCATTAGGTGTTTCAGGTGAGGGTGAGAGCTGACGGACTTGAAGAAATCACGCATGCTTGTAGGTGTCCTACTATCAATCCAGACGTCCAAGGCCAGACTCTCGACTGTTTGCAGGGCTTTTTCGGCGTGCGCGATTTGACATTGAGACAATTTGTGGAGAGGTAAGCTCCAGCTTGACGTGTCCATCGTGAACTTCCGGAGAACTATCCCGCTTGCCGACACTGCTTCTACGATTGCTGAAAACGCTCTCGCATCTCTCATCGCCGGCGCCGTAAGGCATTCCCGTGGATCGTGGTGGCCAGCTTGCTGCACATTCCATCTGGGCGAGACAGAACTGGTCACCATTCTGACTTCATCAGCACGCCCCAGGACCCTTAGTCTGCGGAAAAGCGATATCAATAACTCGATATCTATCTTCTGCGAGTGTATCCATTCCTGAGCATCATACAAGATCTTGCATCGTCCACATCCAATCTTGTACTCATCAATGGCGATGGAGACGGTCTGGATGATGCCACCAAATTCCGGATGCTCCGCGCGTTTGATGGCGTCACGAAGGCTGCTTTCCGAGCTGAGTAGGACCTTGAGGCTGGAAAAGAAAGCTTTCGCAAACGGCCTCGCAGACTTCCCGTAGCAGTCTCGTGACACGAGGCGAAGCGACAGTAGATCCTCGTTTGTTGCCAAAGTGGCAATTTGCTCGAACAGCTCTGGTGGCAGACTGGTGAGCGTTCTGCGTTGGGCCATGACGAGATGGTCTTTCTGGCCGATAAGGGTGTGTTTGATTGGGGGTTTCCAACGACCGTCGCGTCTCTTCACGAGATCCTCGGTGAATTGAGCCCATCTTCGAAATCCCCAAGGCTGATGTCGCTGTCCGAAATTCTCCGAGTAGATAGTAGAGAGATGATCCGAATCATGGACCGATGCTTCGCCTTTCATGCCTGCATCGTCTGGCTGGACTAGACGCCCGATAGTTCCCAGGCAAAACTGACGATGCATTCTGGATCAAACGCGACACACGCGGCCGCCGACATAACCAACAGGACGGATGGGCCAGAAGTGATGTCGTCGAAATAGAGTTGTTGGTCCCTGCCGCTGCATTCTCTGATGAAGCAGGAATAGAAGTCACGGAAGGCTGCGGAACATTTCCATGGTCAGACTCCGTGTGCGATTGACGGCCATTGCAGGTGTTGTTGACCGCGAAAGCCGAACACGCCGAGATTGGCCAGTGGTGACCCTGGGCAGAATGCACGTACTCAGTCATCCGCTGGGTTCCGAGATCGGGCAAGGATATCGCATGGGAGCAGAGATTAGTGCAACTGGAAGCTTCTCAGGAAGCTCAAACTGTCACTTCATCACCAAACGTATAACACTTGTTGGCGGCATCGTTGCGAAACGAACATAGCTCGGGGATCCGCATTACAGACCTCTCGGTCTATGCCCTGGCACGAAGGCTCATGGCTACGAGCACTTGTACTGAGCAAGGATGGCATCAGCCTCTCGACGGCCGCTGATCAGAGCTCCATGGACAGTAGCGAAGTGATTGCGACTTGTATGTTCGCCTGCGAACCGGAGAACGGCGCCGGCCGGATGTCGGATTGGGTTTTGGAATGCAACGCGGTGTTCTGTCTTTGATAGTCCGGTAATCATATGACTGTAGCTGCCTAGAGACTCTTTCTCACTAGCCCATCGAGTAACGTGGATAGCAGTTGGCTCTGGTGGTTCCCTGCCGAGCCAAGATGTGAGAGCACGATGGACAATACCTCCCGCCTGGGAGTCTGACATGGCCTCAACTTCGACCGCGTTCGAGCACGACACGAAAGCGGACAATGCTACGCTCCCGGTAAGGTTGTATAAGTTGATCAAAGACAGCGCGCGGAACCCGGGAGCGACTGTGCCGTCCTCGTGTATCTCAAGGCCTGGAAGCTCATCAGTGAATCCCATGAATGAATCGGGCGCAGCCTGCGTGATCTCTTCGTGTTCATCTTCAGGTCCAAAAGGCCTGCTGACCATTCCCTTCTTAAACACAGACGTGTACGGTTCTGCGTTCCACCAAGGTTTGTCGTATACGAGCATGATCTTGTCGAGCGTTCCGAACCCCAGTCTTTGGATCGACTCTTGCTTGTCGGCCGGAAGGTCTGGCCGAAAGAAAGGTGTTTCCTGATTTGGCGTGTGAAGATGGTGTTGCAAAACCCCAAGAGGTATGGTACAAACGACTTCACATGCTGTGAAATTGCCCCTTGTAGTAGCGACTTTGATGGGGCTTTGATTCCAGTCGATAGATACGACACTTGTGTTGAGCTCGACAAGATCGGATCTGACCAAGTCCTTCGCTATCTCATTGACGAGGGCGATATAACCATCCTTCAGAAAGACTTGGTCTCCATCGAAGTCCTCGATGGCAAATTCGAGCAGACTCATCCCGGGCTTGTCACTGGCATGTTCAGCAGACTGAGCTACCAAAGGCGCTGCTTCCATTCCTTCGATGAACTGCGGAAGTGCGTTCAAGGCGGCATGATAGGCTGCTGGGAGCTTTTTGAAGGCTCTTTTGAACTCATCTGTCTTTGGAATGGCGGACAGCATCGTCGTGCACGCAGCTTCTTCCTCGGTGGCATCGGCGGCGTTTTCTTGCAATGATCCTATCATGGGCCAAAGGCAGTCCATCATGATTGCAGCAGCTTTGGAAGGTATAACCAGATCGTTTTCGCTCGCTGGCTCTGGATGACTCGATGGCTGAACCGCCTGAACAACAACCCAATCCTCATCTTCAGCAGTATGTGACTTCTTTGAGGTCGGTCGGAAGGCCACGGTGCCTTCGAGCTGCTTATACCTCATGTGAGGCAGGATCTCCATGAGCGGGTTTGGTCTTTCCTTGGTGCCAATGCCGTGAATCCAGTTGGCACCGGTGTCTAGGCGATTCCCGTTGACATACACCGCGTCGATACGGCCTCCAATCCTATTTCGTGCCTCAAGAACTTTCAGTCGGCCCTTGGCCTTCAAATGATTATTTTCGTGGAGCCTCGCAGCACAAGCAAGGCCAGACATTCCAGCACCCAACACAAGCACATCGTAGTGTCGGGTCTCTGCTTGCGAAGCCATTCTGGCAAGACTACGATGCATCAACAGCTATGCCTGGCTTGGATGGTCGACGTCAGTTGATGTTGATGGAACAGGGTTGCTGTGTGGTGCAGTGTGTGACGCGGAGGACTTACGACGCATCAGGAATCGACCAGGCGACCGTTAAATATCGATGCCCCTGGCGTGGATAGTGTGTGCATCTGTGGAGAACAAGGCGGAGACCATCAGAACACCGAATCCATCAGCCCGACCTTCGCCCCGAGCCAAGAAAGGTTGTCATCTACATAGAGCATCGAGGTTCGGTGTGAGAGTAGCCGGCGATGGAACATGTGCCGCAGAGTCCTGTTCGTGGGGTAGTACGAGGGGTTGCCAACCTACCGTTGTCACTTGTGTCACCATTGACTTCCAATATGCCTGGTGCCAGGGGGTGTGTATCATGAATCATTATTATGTGCCTGCTGTATTGAACTACCTTCTCACTGTGCTGTTCGCCAACTTCGCGGGTACGTACTGCGAGTGAAGCTTCTGGGTATTTCCATGCCATCGACGCCAATGCTGCAAAACAACGCTCAAATATGCCTATTACGATACTGTCACAATGCACTGATAGCGTACGAAGTGGGGCTCGAAGTCAAGTCTTCTGGTCATCATCGACCAGTCTGACCTCATCCATCTGCCTCGCCTGCCTTTCAATTTCGACCTGGATGGCGAGCACCCAATGGTCTCGTTCTGCTCGACTGCGAGCCTTAAACACCACGGTCCTTCCGGTGGCGCCCAATTGACTGACACGGGTAAGTTTTGTCCGCACGTTTCTGCCGTTCTCGCCGTTCTCTTGCTTCTTAATGTCGTCGACAGTGGATGCACTTTTGAACCAGGAATTGCTCTTAGCATGCCAGATGACAAAAGTTGTCATCGCATCTTCGTCAGTGCTCGTCCAACCATCCTCAAGATAGATGCGAGGCAGCGCATGGTGGCCCGGAGTGTTGGAATCAAAAGTTTGATTCTGGTAAAGGAGATCATTCTCGGTCAGCAGACCCGAGTACAAGTAGCAGCCTTGAAGGGATATGGCCGCGATTCGCTCGTGGTGAATGTGACTGAGCCGCTTGCCCGTATGCTTGCGAAGCGTGTCCTGGAAGATCAGAAGATGACCGTGCGAGAGGATCACATGACACCTCTCGAAGGTGGTGTGCTTGCGTGGTTTGCGAAATAACGTGCCCGATAGGTGGATGGTGCGACATTCGGAGATGCCGCACATGTTGTAAAGCGACGGCGATGCAAAAGATTTGCCTACTTCCCACTTGTATGCGAACTGACCGACAACAGCTTCGGCACGCTCATCGATACCCAGCTCCCGCAAGTTCTGCTCGCGGGTCAATTTGTAGAGATCCATGTCTGCTTTCGATCGGCATGCCCAGTATTTGGTCAATTGGCTCATTCGCCTTCTCCACTGGTCTCGGGTGGCCATGTTGTACGCCTGGAGTCGAATGACGAGGCCATTCCTCATGACAAGCTCGAGGACCCGATCGGCATCGACTTCTGTAGTTTGGCCATCGTCCTGGCGCGTGTCATCCACCTGGACGTGGAAGTCGACATCGTCTCCCTCGTCAATGTTCTCGTCTGCCGAGGATGCACCCTCGGTGAAGTTGCGCACGGTACGTACGTCGCACAGGTCGATAAAGCCATCGCAGGAGGACAGCATGTTCATGTTGCGCTCTGCTTCTGCCGCTGCCTCTTTGTCACGTTCTTCCTGTTCCCCTGCGGCCTTCACGCCTTCGGTGTCCAGCCAAGTGACGTGATCACCGTCAAGTGGGTATGGGTTGACTTCATACGCTATTGGCACCTGCGTAGACAGCTCTCTCGCAGTGGGAATGTTATTGTGGTTGTCGCGAATAGGCAGCTTTGGGGGTGGGGGTGGAATGGCCTTGGCAGGTCGGAGAAACACCAGATACCGATTGTAGGTGCTGAAGTAAAGCCGCTTGAACATCATTCGGCCAAGCTTCTGCTCCTTGCCCTTCTGCGAAGTCAAGCGTATGAGGAAGCCCTCTACTGGCGGCGGCTCTTGCATCGATGAACCATTTGGCGGCTTCGTGGCCGTTGGGTAATGGTCTTTCGGGCGCAACTCGAGATCGTGAGTCCGCTGCATGGCGATTGTGCCATACATACGTTGCTCTACCTGGCCATATACCCACTCCAGTCGGTCGTAGCGCTTCCAGGCCAAGCCGATGCGATCATGCTGTGTCCACACTTTGAGCACATCTGACCACTCCGGTGACTGCTTGAGCATGTCCATACATCTCGCGACGATGGCACCTGCAGCTCCTTTCTCATCATTCATTGCCTTGGCGAGCGCATCTTCGTCGCCGTCTGCTGCCCGCGCGAGAGTGTGCGAGGCTTCCAGGGACTGAAAAGGGTCGTCCAGACGTAGGCTGACGCTGAGATCTGGAATGTTGACCTGCAAAGTCTTAGCTCGCCCGTGTCCCAGCACTCCTCGCAAGAATGTGTACCATTCTACAGCTGACGCGGTCGAAGATGCTCGTAAGTAGTAGATGATGGTGCGTTTGTCGCCAGTTGACCAAATGCAGAGGGTCTTGTCCAAAGCTGAGAACAAATTGACGTGCGTCCTACTGTGGCTTAGGAGGAGCTCAACTTTGGGAGCTTTCTTCACCTTTTCGCCTTCCGATATGTGGATTACTCGCGTCTGGTAGAACTGCAACACGGCCTCTGCATCGTCTTGTTCGTGTTTCCGACAGACGACCATGAATTCCCGCCATTTGTCTACCGCCCGGGTCTCCACGCCTTGGCTGAGCTTCTCGTCATAGTCGCGAGGGGACTGCTGAGTGACATCGGCGCGGATCAGCATTTTATCAACCTTCATCATGTCGCCATCTTTCGTGGTGTTGCTGCGGAAAGCGCCCCGGGCAGCAAGACGCGATGCTCTTGCGCGTAGTTGCAGCTTGCCGGCCTGGGTGAATCGTACTTTCGGTGCAGGCAGCTTGCTCGCAACTCTGTCGGCGCGAGACGTTCCTTCTCTGGCCTGCAACACGGACTCGATTGTGGGCTCTGTTGCGGGCGGAGCATCTCCCGCGGTGGATGGTGCCGCGGGTGCTTGGTCATTGATCGAACTGAGGCGTTGCTCAGACCGGCGACGGAGCAGACTGGTGGTGCTCGTTGGGGCTTCGGATCCAGAGGCCGCTACATCGCCAGACTGGCTGGAGAAGCGAGGCTCGGGTGGGGGGTCTGACGCTGCATTCGCGCTGCTGCTCGTCAACGCATCTTGAGATGCGAAGGTTGCGACTGGTCGCGTGGATGCAGTGAAGGTGGGCGGACGAGTGCCTCGATAGCCGACATACGATCTATACCACTCTTTTCTGTGGCTCTTGAGCCATCCTTCGGGAATGGGCCCGATGAAGACTCGCCGCGTGGTGTGGTGTAGATGTGCCGGGGTGGCATGCTCGAGCCGCCGAGCGGTGTAGGAGTCGGGGGGCAGGGAGATGTTTCGAGTCATCGCATCCTCACTTGTTCATGTGTTCAATGTTTCCCCGTCCACGGTCAGGCCACATACACGTGCCGGACATGACGATGGCGGCGGCGGTGGTGGTGGTGGTGGTGGTGGTAGTGACGGCGGACGGACGCTCGTAGTATATTGATTCATTGCCTAGGGGAAGCTTCGATGTTGTGGCTGAGCGACGACCCACGGGAACCTTCCTCTTGTTCTCGCTCCGCCCCCCCATCGAAAACATTCATCGACATCGACATATGGCCCCCATACAACCACCCGTTGCCCTGCTTTCAATCATCTACAGTACTGTTTCCCTCGAAGCTAGCGCCGGTGGCATGGAATAATTATCCTTCCTACTACTAAGCTCACCATGCGCGCCTCAACTCTATCCCATCCCCACAGCCGATCATCCTGCGGTAGACGGTTCCACCCGGCCGATGAGGTACGTGCTATCATTGCCATTTATTTCTTCTTCCGCTCTTATGGTGGCGAGAAGGTCGGAGTCGCCTCTGGACCTAGTGTGAGACGCCGAACGGGATGCCGTGCCGTTAAATACTCTCATTCTCTTATGTCCTGGCCATTATGATGTCTGCAACACGCGTTGGGAGGGCGTTGTATCAGCAGACCCGCTGCTTCTCCTCCAGCCATCGCCACAATGCCGACTTTACACACGCGATCATCGGCGCCGGAGCTGTGGGCTTGGCAATAGCCAGGAAGTTGCAGCAACAGGATGGAGCTCAGGTCGTGCTGATTGAGAAGCACGACATGGTCGGCAGCGAAACGAGTAGTCGCAACTCAGAGGTATATCGATCGCAGAACAACGACGACCTCGGTGATTGACAGTTCACAGGTCATACATGCAGGCCTGTACTATGGCCCCGATACTTTGAAGACCGAGCTATGCATCCGGGGCAAGGAAATGATGTACGATCTGTGCCAAAAGCAGGACATCCCGCACATGAACTGTGGCAAGTGGATCGTTGCGCAAACTGACGCGCAGATGGAGTCATGCAAGAAGGTACACGACTTTGCCAAATCGATCGGGGTGCCAATCCGTTATGTTCCCAAAGCAGAGGCCACACGGCGGGAGCCCGATGTCCGAGCAGAAGCAGGCGTGCTGGAAAGTCCCACGACGGGCATCGTGGACTCGCACAGCTTCATGCAATGGCTTCAGGGAAACTTCGAGAATGAGGGCGGTACTCTTGCTCTGCTGAGCCCAGTGACTCGAATAGAGACACCGTCCAGCAGCACCTCCGATTGGAAGATTTGGACGGGGACAGCTGCGTCGCCACCCATCCCGTCAGATCCCACGCCACAAACCCCCGAGCAAAGTCCTGCCAATGAACAGGATACATTCATCACTGCGGAAACGGTGATCAACAGCGCAGGCCTCTACGCATGTGCGATCAACAACATGATCTTGCCCCCAGGCCGACATCGCACGCCTTACTATGCCAAAGGATCTTACTTCAGCTATTCGAAATCGCACCCGAAGCCTTCGAGGTTAGTATATCCGGCACCGACGCCGGGTTTAGGAGGTCTCGGGACACATCTTACGCTCGACATGGCAGGACAAATCCGCTTCGGTCCCGACGTGGAATGGGTGGAGTCGCCCACTGATCTGGCTCCAACGCCGAATGCGAAGAGATTTGAGAAAGCTATAGCTGAGATCCAATCGTTCTTGCCAGGTATCGATATTGAGGCCGTGAGCCTGGGCTACGCAGGCATCAGGCCGAAACTCGGAAAGCTGGGCGCCGTGGCGAGCGGTGAGAAAGGCTTCCAGGACTTCTACATCAAAAGAGAAGAAGGAATCCAAGGCACATTCGTGAACCTGCTTGGCATTGAGAGCCCGGGGCTTACGAGCAGTCTGGCAGTCGCGGAGGAGGTGTACAGGCTGTTATATAGATGATAGACTTGAATAGAACACCATCCACTTTCACCTACAGAGATGCGCGGGCTCCGGATGCGGTGCATTCGCTTGCATTCTCACGAAGACTTGCGACAGTGGGATGCGGGTTTATTCGGGCTTCGCTTGCAGCGTCAGTCCGCTAGAGGGCCATACACCCAGGTAGGCAGACTCCGGAACGAGATCGGTCATTCATCCTATATTCCTGGTCCAGCATCGTGAACTGAGAATCCTAGGCTCCCTCAGAGCTTAGAGACATGGACATTGATCGGCCACCCGCGATTTGTCATCACTTGAGCGATCACCTCCGTCCAACAGAATATCATGCACTTTAGCACGTGCATTTGCACAAAGACTAATGTACAGCAGACGCCAGATGAGCGCGGCAGGTCACGGTGGCTGCGAACCCAGCGCCGGCGACAATCTCAGTAAGAGCCTAGACCGCGCTGCTCGTATCGCGGCTCGTATGACAAGAAGCAACCTGAACCCTCCACCCGACTGGCGCAAGTGAGAAGGCAGCATTATTATTCTCGACATTGCGGCCAACACTGCTACATTGCCCCATCGCACCTCGGCTTCGAAATGCGGCTATCCGGAGCTTGCAGCAGTTACGCTTCCCGATGCTTATGTTCACTGATCGCGGTGCTAGTAGGGACCTATTTCTGGGTTCACTTCTGGTGGACGAGTCCGAACGACCACCCGCCGTCACCTGAATATGAGCAGTTCACGGACACCAGCCGCGACAGTCGCGACAGCTACGCGATCGTTGTCATGGCTGACCGAATTTCGAGCTACGACGATATCAGCCTGAGTAACAAGATCGACTATGCAAGGAAGCACGGCTATGATCTGCTCTGGGACTTTAAGCACAGCGTCGGATACGATAAGGTTTGGGTAAGCTACGATATACTGTTGACGCCGGATCCACCGCTGACCTTCCCCAGGACAAACTCAACAACACCCGCTTTGCAGCACTCAGCACGAAGTACGAGTGGATCTGGGCTTTGGATTTCGATGCACTCGTTACCAACACTACAGTCAAACTCGAAGACGTGATCGAATCAAGTCTGACTTACGCAGAGGCGGAGGAAGGCAAGGGTCGAGATGTCATCGAGATCATCTTCACACGGGACTGCGAGCCCGTGAATCTTGGAAGCGTCATCTTCCATTCTTCCCAGTGGACCGTCGACTTCATCGAACGGTGGCGGAGCAGGTACGGTGCAATATGTCCTCAACAGGGACGTCGCCCGTTGTGTAACGAACAAGAGGTCCTGCGAGACATGCTTGCCGTCAATGCTGAACGAGTATCAGACAGGAGCGTCGTGGTGCCTCAGCAGATGCTCAATTCCTATGCCCCGGAGCTCGATCGATGTCTCGACCCTAGACTCCCGAGGACGTGGGAGACGGGGGATTTCGTGCTGCATTTTGCCGGGGCGAGGTGGTGGCTCGGAGAACAGATGAACGACCCAGTAGGAACTCTGATGAGGAAGTATGCGCCAATGGTCGCATAGTAGACAGGATGCTTTTCGATCGCTGCTATATTTGGTCTTCATGGCGAAGGCCGCGCGACAAACCACCCATAACTATTCAGGGTTGCTGCCGTCTCTTTCGGCCCACTTCGTTTGATCGGCTCACCTCTCGTTGGCCGCTCATACTTGTGTGACCGAGTCGAACGCCATGGAAGGCTTGCGCCTCAAAGTCATTGGTGCGCAGAGGCATGTTAAGAGCAGGGGCCGATCGACATTGGGATCGATCTTGCTCAAGTGCTTTAATAAGAGGGGTTTGCTGGCATCATGGACAACCCAGATGTCATCGGTGTGACCAACTCGGATAGATATCCGTCATCTAGAACGTGGCCAGCTCGAAACGTGCGACACCTCATCCTACCATGAAGAATCCTAGATTCGTCCGGAGAGCACAAGACTGGTGCGGCAACCATGTGAGACTCCAAAGCAAGAAATGGAAGGATCTCGTAGTCTCAGGACGATTACCAGAAACTACACCGCCGTTGAGACCTCCGTCTATAACTCAAGCAGTCCCAAGACCACCGCCGCACGCAAGTGTGAGGTTGGGGCATTTGAGCAGAATATCAGAAAATCCCGACGACGACAAACGGTCAACAAACAGCGGCAACGACGCCAGGCCCGAACCATTGCCAGGGATGAGTGGAGCGTCAGGGAGACGAGCCCAAGACCGGGAGAATGAGAAGCCTGTGAGACGCGTGCTGCCTGGAATTCATGGTGGGAAGTGCGGGATGATATGAAGGAAGATCGTGCAGGTAGGAAATGATTTGATTCTGCTGGAGTGGAGGGACAGGCTTGAGAAGTCCGGCGAAAACCCTCCTCAGAGGCCTAGAGAGTAGCTCTTTTGAACCGTGCCCTGGGACGGCGGGATGGGATGTAATGCGCTGTTAAAACACGCCCGAAGAGCTTGACAGCGCGTTTCGCGACACAAGCCACCCAGCTCTACTTCTGAGTACCAGTGAATTTGCTCATATTAAATCGCTCCGTCTCATCAGGGCGCTCTCAGTCCTTACGACGTTGTGCAAACCCTTTTTCGACATGGCAACCAGACACTGGGCTAAAGGGCTTATTGGAATGAAGCGGTAACACATCCGGCGCATGTAAGAGACAGTGCGAGCCGGAGGAGGAGCGTCCGGCACACAGCATGCTGGCGTCGTGGGTAAGAGAGGTAGGTCCGGACCGCCTTCGACCTTCATGTGGCGGCGGGATTCGTGAGCACAGCTCTACCTTCAACAGAAGAGCCTTGCGACACGACTCCGCACAGTATGAAACGTCAGAAGCATAATTTTCTTCTCCGTCAGTAGAATAGCAGCTCCACTTTCCCCTCCCCACTTCCATACCTCTCTCTCAAAGCCTCTCTCGTCAGCAGCCTGACAAGTGGCACCTGCAACTCTTTCATATCCATCATCCCTCTCTTCTTCTGATCAATATGCGAAGCATCCACCACGATACGCTCCAGATGTTTCGTCGACAAGGCACCATCATCCAGCAGATCCACGATCCTCTGCGGCGTGCCTACTCCAATGTTCATCCTCGTCTTCTTGCAGCTCTCGATCGCTTCCTTGAGCTTGATATGTTTGGCGAAGAGTTTGGCGACCATCGCATCCTTGGTTTGATACTTGCGCAATGCCCGGGTCAGGTCGGCGGCTCGGAGACCTGAGCCTGCAACCACGAGGGTGTGAGGAGCACCCTTTTCATTCGGAGCGTTTTCGAGCTTTTTACCTTGCCTTTTTCGGCGGGCGCCGGCGAATTGTTCGAGGAAATCGGGGAGCTTTTCCGTCACGCGAGGTTCGGAGAAGGGTGTGGTATCCGCTATAGCACTCTCTAGGGATCAATGTCAGTACTTCCGCTGCGTGGCTCTCCATGTGTCACATCCCATACCGGATATTCGCCAGTCGTCAGCCTCCACTAAGCTCAAATCGGGCTGGAATCGCTTCGTCCTTTTGGCGATGTGATCCGCCATCAGGCTGCTGTCCATTTGCGCGATCGCCCTGTTGACCCCCAGCGCACTGTCCAACACCGCATCGTCAACATCTTTCGGCTTCTTGAGCTTCCGTCGCGCCTTCTTCGCAGCTTTCTTGCTGTCGGTATGGCCGTCGTTGGCGTCTCGTTTGCGCTTGTTAGACGTGGATCTGGCGGGCTCAGAAGAGTCGGACAGGTCTTCGATGAGCGGCACTCCCGCTTGATCAGAGTCAGAGTCAGCGTCGGGCATGATTGGCGTCGGCCACACGAACAGGGGAGGGAAGGGTTCACGTACAAGATTTCATGTATGGGCGGTTCAGAAGTTGTCGCAGAAATCTCGAAATAGACTAGCGTATATCGCTTACGTCACGCTCCTTCCCTCTCACATATCTGGCCAGACTCTCACACAGGCGATCCAGCAGGAACTCGGGCTCGCTCTGATTGGCCATCATGGGACTGTTTTCTCCAATCCAATCCCAATCCACCATGCCCTCGTCCTCCTCGTCCTCGTCCTCGTCCTCCTCTCCTTCATGCTCCTCCTTCTTCTTCTCCACCACCACCTCCTCCTCACCACGCTCGGTGCGGCTCGGTGCGGTGAAGCGGATGAGCTGGGTAAACTCGACCCACTCTTCGTAGCTGTAGTGCTTCAACCTCGTACTCGTATCCCGGATGTCGCCCGTCACGCGCTTGATGGCCTGGGCAAGATTCCTCGCCAGCTCCGCTTCCGTGGCCTCCTCCGCCAGCTCCTCAATGGTGGGCGCGCTGTCGGCGGTCTTCTGCTTCTTGACGACGACCTTCCGCCAGATGCCCTTTTGAGGCAACACGGTGAAGTCGGCGAGCCCACTGGTGCCACGCTTGAACTTGCTGATGACCGTGTCGCCGAGGTCGGAGATCAGGATGGTCATGGTGGGCACGGCGATGAGAGACCAGAAAACGAAGAAGGGACGGCCAGCGTTGCTTTTGGGGCTGAGATCTCCGTAGCCGATGGTCAACAGAGACACGTAGCAGAAGTATAGTGCCTGAAAGTAGGTCATGCCCTGCGTCGTCTTCTCCGCTTGCCAGAAGACGGCGGCCCCGACACACCACAGCATGCCGAACGCCATGACGGACAGGCCAAGTGCATACCAGTTCTTGAAGCGGGACGTGTGGTGCTGGATCTTGCGCATGGCGTTGAAGCGATCCCGCTCCTCGCGCAACAGCAGAAGCTTCGGTTTGCGCGTGCCGCGCCGTTGCGGATGTGCGATGAGACTGCTGACCTTGGTGAGCGTTCTCATCGTGCCGCTCCGCCTGGGACTGGCCGGTGACGGGGGGTCGTCGGCGGCGTGTGCGAAGTCGACGGTTCGCTTCGGGGCGAGGCTGTCGGGCGCATCGCCGGTTCCCGACATATCAACAGCTTTATGTTTATTAGATGCTTCAGATCCGTCCGCCAGCCGCCTTCGATGCTCCAGCTCCACAGATGTGCTCACTGTCCTGCCCACCGTTCGCACCCGTGTCTTCTCCACGTGCCGTTTGATGAACTTCTCGCTTCCCAGCTCGTAGGCAAATGTAGAGATGCTGGACACCATCAGACCCAGCATGATGATGCCGCCCACGGAATACGGGAACACCAGACCGCGACCCACGTCGCTCTGCGGGTACAAGTCTCCAAATCCGACGGTCAGTATCGTCACATCGCAAAAGTAGAGAGCGTCCACGAAGGACCAGCCGAAATCGCTGTCGCTATATCTCTGCTCGACGGCACTGAACACCGCTCCGCCACCAGCGAGCCACATGAAGAACAGCATCGTCTGCAAGATCAGCGTCCTCTGACTCTCCGTCAGCGTAAAGTGCTGCGGGTAATGTCCAAGGAAATAGCCCAGCATATTGACCATGAGCAGCATGGCACAGATGCAATACATGCACGCCGCGATGACCGCGTACCAGAAGCCTTGGGTGTAGATTTGCTGAGGTCCACTTGGGGGCGTGTACATGTCCACGGCGACGATAATCCCCGTCAATATCCCCGTGGCGACATACCAGCACGCGATGGTCACCGGCAGCGCGACAATGTACCGGATGCGGTTGGTGAAGTTGCAAAGCAGGAAGAAGTTGCCAATGAAGCCCACGATCAACGAGACCACGTTCAGCCAGTAACACCATCTCTCATCCGCAAAGTCTTGGCCCTGAAGTTGAGCACCAAGATCATCACGATCGCCGCTCCATTGACACGCCGCTGCCGCCGCCGCTGAGTCGACGTCCAGGACGATGCACATTCTCCATGACGTGACGAGGGCTGCGATACTGAGCACATTCGCCAAAGGTCCGATCGTCGCGGCGAGCAGTGGGATGGCCGTACTAGCAAACCACCAATCCTGCTCGTCCTCATCGTCCCAGTCACGCAGATGGAACTTCCACCATTTCTTTCCAGAAGAAGTCTCGCTTCGTCGGAGTGCGGTGGACGATCTGCGCTTCTCTTGTGAGCGCACTCCTGATGAACGTCTCCGCTTCAAGTACTCGTAGGGCGTATGCTGGTGTATTCCCAGCGGTCCTGTTTCGGACTGCATTGTGCTCCTTGCAGTCAGTTGTAGATCGGGTCGATTGGGCTGATCTGTTGGTCCGCGAAGCGTGTCATTCGTCAAAAGATGGCCTGGGCTTCCGCCGGAGTCTGAACCCATATCTCGATATGTCGGCCGAGGAGGGGAGACTGCGGCGATTGGTATGCTCCCGTCGCCTGGCAAGAAGACGTACGATGACTCCAATTAGTGCCCACAGCTCCATGCAAAGCAGTCCGTCAGTGCTCTGGCCGGCCCGTCAGTCCGGAGATGCAAGAGTCGGGTACGAAGTCATTGGTGCTCTTGTCGCGGCGTGGCCGAGCTATGCGAACGATTCTGCCCAATGGCGCGTGAATGGTACATGTGCATGTAGTTGATGTCTTTGGCACGCCACGCGTCATTGCTGCCAGCTTCCCAGTGGCAACAGAACAACCGCAACGCCAATGCCCTCTACGCTCAGCCCAGAGCCTCGAAGATAATGTAGTACGGTACAGACGTGGGGAAAGAAAGATCAACAGCAAGCAGAAGCAAGTTCCATGTGCAGCTGCATGCGGCTGGCAAGATAAGAAGCAAGGCGGGAACGACGCCACCACATCCAAACATCAGACGGTCGAGACTCGGGCAGCTTCCGGCGCCGTGCACGTGCTCGACATCACCGCGTCGCGAATGACACGATGCCCAGGTGAGTTTCAGGTTGTCTGCAAGAGCATCTCAGGCACCATCTCGTCTCGTCATGAGAACGTTGAGTGCGCACAAATACGGGTGCGTTCATCTCGCAGACCACTAAAATTACAACCGTCGCTATGCACGACATATCAAGCCTCGTAGCCCTTCTTTACATCCGTGTCGCCTCGTTTCGCTCTCCAGCCTCGTCGTCTCGGGTCGGCTTATGCCCCTGCACACGCTCGGTCTCCAATGGCCGAAACGATGTATTGCGAGAAGGCGACTCGGCAATGATGAGCTCGTGGCGGGTAGCCTCGTTCTGTCGAGGCGTCATCCCATGAATTGGTCTATCCCTTGGTTCGCCCTTCGACCACCCCTGCCCCTTGAGAATGCTATTCTGCCATCTATCATCAACTCGAGGCATACTCTCCACGGCTTCCACCGTTCGAGGCGCCTTCTCACGGATCTGTTCCACGGTTCCGACAAGTCGCTTCAGACTTTCTTCGACTTTGCGTGCATCGGGATCGTTTGAGTTTGTGAGTGGAGTGAAAGCCATGCTTTCAGCAGACCATCCTGCAGCTTGCAGTCGGCGAATATCGATCAGAGCTCGACCGAGATGCAAAAACGTCCTGTAGAAGAGGACCAGCTGTTCATTCGCGAAATATTTGGCTTTCATATACTGCATATGCTCGGCTCGTTCTGACTTGCGGGCCCTGAAGCGGGTCTTACTAATCCCTTCTCGCCAGCCAGGAAAGCGGTCGATCAAGTATCGTTCAGCAAGTGTGAAAGCAAGCAACGCAAGCGGTGGGTTGGCAGCGGAACAGAGATACTCGATGAAGCGGTTCCAGAGTATCTTATCGAATGTGTAACCCTGGGCAACCAGTCTTGTGAATTCTCGAACCATGTCAGCGATTCGACCTTGTTCTTTCAGTCCAGTGATGTATAGCATAAAAGGTCGCGTGAGTATGTGGCTACGGCCAGGAGCTGGCCGGGGTCCGAGGCGGGAGGTGCCTTCGCCGGATGTGACACCACTTGGGACCTGTGTTTGAACAGCTGGGTGCTTAGGCACAGGCCTGGCTTCTGCTGAGAAGCCCAACTCCGCATGAGGATCTGGAGACGGATTCTCTACTATTGGGACATTGATGCGGTACGCATGTGGCTCAGCTGAACCCATGTTTGCTGTCTGCTTCAAATTTCGAAGTTTCTCCGAGCGCAAATCTGGCACAGGAGTAAGAGGGACCACCTTGTCTGCTTGATCTTTGACAACACGCCAGTAAGCCTCAAGTTGTTCGAATTCTCTTCCATGCAGAAGAGCGTTCATAAGACTGGCGTGGAGGCGGAAGGTAGGCCACTGTGGCTGGCCCAGCTTTTCAGTCAGCTGTCGAGATTGCTCAAATAAATGCTTGGCTTCTTCCAGGCATCCACGCGCTCCGTGGTACCATATTATAGAAGCAAAGATGTCTCCATTCTTGTCTGCTCCAGAGAGACCTGCGGCATGAGGATTTGATGCAAGGTCGCGGTCTGACAAGCTCTTGGCGATTTTCTGAGCTTCTCTCATAGCATATGGAAGGGATCGGTTCTCCACTACCACGCCTCGTCCCACCTTGCGATCCTGTCTTGATGCCTCCATAAGTAGCTTAGCCTTGATCCAGGCCTGCTTGGCATTTGTATCTGGACGAATGTTCTTTTCAAGCATTTTTTTGTATACGCGCAACGCCTTGCGGTACTCCGTTGTGTTGATGAATCCTCGCATAACAATTGCATGGTGGTGAGCCGTTGGGGGAAAGCCTCGTGTCGGCATGAGGTTTTTACAGATGGCCCAAGCTGCACGCGGCTGTCGAAAGGTGATCAGAACTTGCATGAGGTGAGCGTAAGATGTACTGTCCAAATTAATGCACTGAGCCTTCATCCAGCGGTAAGTGCTCATTGTGGCGTCGAGGTTACGAGTCTTGGCGTAAAACGCAAGCAGTGCGTTACAACATCCCGTGATGGAGCCAGTGATTGTGCCATCTCTAGAACGTGCGCATGCATCTTTCATGATCTCTTCAGCTCGCTGTGGCTTTCTCGCAATGCACAAAGCTGTGATTTGAGCGTGCATCATCCATCCTTGCAAAGGCTCCCCAGTGAGGTCTTGGTACTGCTGCATAAGGTCTTCAACGCCATCAACGTCCCCCCGCTGGCTCAGCATCCTCATTGGGCCTATGAAGGTGCCGCGGTCGGGAATTAGCTGAGCAGACGCAAGCGATGCTAGTAGCGCAAGAGCGCCTTCCAGGTCGTCCACACGCTCGTGAGCGGAAACGAGACTATTATAACATTGAATGTCAAGTTCGTCACCACGAGCCTTCGCTTCTGCTTGAACCTTTTCAAAGGCCTGTTTCGCGGAGGCCAAATTAGTCGTCAGCGCCTTCACGTGAATCTGAGTCCAGAAAGAGGCCTTCTGATCCCGATACTCTGGATAACGGCGCTCAAGGTATGCATACCAACTGGCGACATTTTCGCTCTCGCCAGTTTCAGCCGCAAATTTAAGCAATGCATGCACAGCATCAAGCCGAATTCTCGTGTGCCAGCGCTGCCAATCATTCGCAACCATTCCTACTGAAACGTTTTTCTTGCTGTCGACATCAAATCGCCTCGCCTGAGACCGATATCCGCAGAGGCGCAAAAGGATCAGAAGGGAGTCTTCATCAAGTGTCGCCCCAGGCAGCTCGCGGAAACAGCGGTATATGTAAGAAATGATCGGGCTCGACCACGTGTCGCGGTTCCTGAGCGAGAATGCGTTCAGGTATTCGTTCAAGATTCTCAATCGGTGCACCAGCATCCTTCCCAAGAAGTCTGTCTCTTCAGGAGCCCAGTCACTCAAATGTTTTATAACGCGGTAGAGCTCTGGCCTTGTGCTGAAGAGCAACTCTGGCACGTGCTTCTGCAAAGAGTGCCGGATTGCTTCCTTTGCAAGATGCACCCACATAGGGTGCCAGACCTCCCTCTCATCTGCGGACATGGCTCGCAGGTATGTAAGAAGACCATTGACATGGCGCAGGGTCGCAGCGTCCTCGCTGATCTTGACCAGGAACAGATTGTGCTGTCGAGGGAGGTGATGTGATTGCGATGCGTTGAAGATACGCAGAGCCAGAGGCCAGAGCTCTCGTTGCATTGCGGTGGAGAATATGGAGAAGGATAACGGGAAAGCATTTTCGAGGAGCGTCAAAGCCTCATCGTGTAAATTCTCGAGAAGGACAAGAGTGGCCGCCTGTTTCGAAACGCCTTGGGCAGCGGTTTGGTAGATTTGTAAGGTCCTTCGTTCTTCCGGTATAGACCAAAGTAGGGCGATACTGTAAGCGCCCACATGCTCGTGGTCGGTTTCGATGAGCCAGGAGAGCAATCTTTCTTGCAAGCGTACGTCACCCCTGTCTTCGGTCGATAAGGAGAGGTACAACTTCCACATTTCATCAACGGTGGCGGATAGAGCTTTGTTTGGCGGAGTCGCCAGCATGCGGCGGAGATGGAGAAGACGATCGTATGATGGCTCATGCTCCGGTGCCTGCTTTACGTGGTCTTTCGCTTCGACAACATGCGCTCCACGCGTGAAACGACCTGGATTCTCGGCCAGCTCTGCGGCAGAAACGCCGAAAAAGATATTGTCCGTCCCACGGTGCGTCTGCGCGTCGACGGACTTTCGCGGCAGCATGCCCTTCACTAGGTCCATTGTCTGTGTTGTGTGTTGTGCAGCGCTCTTGTAGGCAGAGGAATTCTCATCCACAGACAGGTGCAGATCTTCGACAAAATCCTCGTCACCCTCATGGTGCTCGCCTACCTCCCGGTCGCTGTCCTCTGGTCGTGCTGGCTTCTTTGCTTTCTCTTGCCGTATACGAAAGTGTGAGGAATAGCCACTCGACAAACGGAGAAAGCTCAGAGGTAAGCGCCTAGCATTGCGCCTCCCTTTTGACTCTCTGAGCTGGACATTGACGCCGTTCAACCAAGCCAACGCTTGTTGAGGGTAGAGGAAGTCTAGGAATATGCCATCGGAGACGGATGTAGTAAGCTGAGGCGTCGGCTTCTGGGAAGGTCGCTTTGACCGTGTGGGCGCATGGCTATCGTGTCGGCATGGGAGATAGTTGGATGCAGAGGAACGCGCGGGAAGAGCACCTGGCGACAGAGCGAGGTCGCCGGCGCCATGCGTCCCAAAAGCTTCCTGGAGCTGGCGCTTGCTCCACGGCGCATGTACTTGTGTGTGTATCTTCTGCTTTGCAGCTTCGCATCGGAGAGAACCTCGAGCTCCGGCTTTGAGACATGATGTAGCTCGCTCTAGCATGCCCGAAAGACACTCATCACGTGTTGTGGTGGAGTGTACCCGCGTCTCGAGGTCCGGATGTTGGGTTTGGAATGATAGAGATCTGGGGGATGCTGACGACCTGGAGTGAGGAAGAGGAGGTGAAGGGAGGATACGGGCGGTTGTACGGTGTCGAGAAAAGTGATGTGCGCAGTCGATGATGCTGCGAACTGGCCGCGGGAATGCCCCGTCATGTCACATTCTCAGCCGCCATCTCAATGCCTCAGACCTCTTTTATCATCATTTCATGGAGCACAGGTACTCGCAAGGTCGAAATCTCCTTGTGCGCGCGCGTAGATGCGAAGTACTCCAATTGCCCGGTCTTCTGGGTACTTAGATCTTAGCTAAGGTGTATGTTCACCAATGTATAATCAAACCGCCGAACTTCTTACAGCCACCTGATAATACCCATTGATTCATGCCCAGCTCGCCACCTCTCAAGACCATCATCACAGGTGGTAGTATATACCAGTGAGTACAAGGGACCACAGATGCAAACGCGAGACATAGGAGCAGGAACACTCGTACTCTGCACCCGCGTGTCGTAGTAGGTCTTAACAATGAACTTCTCCCTGCGAGAGTTACTCCCCCTGTATATGTTAGATGAAGCTGAAAGACCCGAGAGTGGCTTCAATTCTAGTCCACTGTCGGCAAGCCTATTTGACTCAACACAATGCACAAGTTTGAGCAGTGGTGAAGCGGTCCCCTGACGCCAAATATGTTGTCGGAGAATGACCCATCGATCGCTCCTGCGTCTCCAGAAGAAAGGCCAACGATGAAATCATCGCCAGTCAAAAGCGTCAACATCAAGCAGCCGATGATCGGCATACGCATCCACCCAGCTTCCCGAGTACCCGATCAGGCGGTAGAGCGCCATCGAAAGGCATCAGCAATTATCAAGCCTGTGGTCTCGCGCACCTCATTCCATTTAGATCAACAGCGGCGAGCAGTCAGCGACATTCGACGAGAGGACGAAGGAAGACACAGGCGCACCCAGCGTGAACAGGTCCGATAGGGTGTGGCTGGCGATGGCACGACAGTGAAGAGGCTCCGGAAAACGACAATGGCTGTTGTGAGACAATGTGATGCGTGGGTGTTGTATAGGATCCAGGGTGATTACCACTTGCGTTGACGCCTCATCACCCACTGGCCCTCATCATGCTCACACCATTCCTCAAGCGTCTTCGAGATTCCTGGCCCATCCTCCTCCGGACTCTTCAAACATTTCACCAAGCCTTCCCTCAGAGCGGATTGTCACTCCCGACAATTGGTTTCCCTTGGATGTCATTGCCGTGAGTATCTCGACAACCTGTTGGAGGATTAGAGATGCCGACTTTGTTGAAAAGTGCAGCGAGTCGTGGCAAAAAGTCAAAGTTCAGACAGCGGATTCAGTCACTGTGGGTTAGGAGAGATCGAGGTAGAGAAAGTACAATCCACCAGGGCCGAGGTCCGGAATCTCAAATATCGCATATTCTGCGTTGGCTGATTGGCATAGTTCGCTCGGGAACCAAGAGCTCTTTCATGGAACGAATATAGCCGGGGGTCTGGAGTCAGCTACCGGCGAGGCCGAGAGAAATACACCTACTGTTGAAAGGGTACAAACAACCCGCCCAATAGTGAGGCTTCCGTCAGTGCGCCTGCCATGGCGCAAGATTCCGCCAAAAATTGCAAGGACGAGGACAATGCAGCTTCGGTCCATATCGCTCATTTTCAGCTGGTCGCATAGCATGCTACCGTGTCTGTGCTACACTACTCAGTCCGTAAGCACCCCTCAGGATAGGAGCAGTTATGCTCGTGCACCACATCCCGCCGTCTCAGCTGTTGCTTCTCTTCCATAAGAAGGTCCGTCGTAAGCCATTGTGTCCGCCGAACTCCAAGCAACTCAGCTCATGCCCCCTCAATCATCGCCATGCACGCGCTTTCCTCAACATCGAGGGCTCGAGTGGTTTACTGACTGGTTGGGCCACGAGCACCCTTTGGCGTACCGAGCTGGAAGCCGTTCTTGAACTTGCGTGGGACGAGCTTGAGTGACCGCATGCGTCCGGAGCCAGTGGTCTTTCTCCGCTTGGCCTTCTCGCCCCAGTTGTCTACGGGTAGGTGTTAGTGGCTGATATCCTCGGCCGCAGTCTCTGGTCGCGCGTCGCTGGCACAACACTGGTGGAGGGGTAGATGGAGCACCGTAAGCAGGCAGGAGAGAACGTACACTTCCGAATGCCGGCACTTGGGTATCCGCAGTTGGCGCAGGTGTGCTTCTGGACGTGCATAGAGCGACGGCCTAGAAAGCAGAAGGTATCAGCATTTCATCTCCGACAATCCCATTTTCATAGTCCCTTTCCCCTCGACACGTCTGACAATATTTCCTTCCCGTGTTCGTCGCCTCCATCGCATCTTGTTCCCTGCCGCAGTGACTTACCACAGCGTCTGCACAGAACGTGCGACTTGTTGTGGCGCTTTCCGAAGCTGGACGTTCCCTTCGCTGTGGTGCACTGTCAGTAACCCCAGTACTGCCGGATAGCCAATCGACAAAGCGAAGTTGACCTACTCATATTGGTGGTATTGCGAGGGTGTAAATGTGCAAACGCGAGTGGAAGTGCTCCTTTCGTTCCTCCAAGTCGCTGGACTCGCAAAACCAAAGACAAATTCGTCCATGTGGAGGGCAGGCTTGGCGAGATAAAGCCATTCTCGGTATGTCCCGATTGGCGCTGGGTTCGAAGACGCTAAGGCAAGTACGGATGCCGCTCTTGGCAGAGGCCACCAGCGATCTTCACCTCTCCTTCACGACTTTATGCAGGAGGCGCTCGCCATCCCTCCATCGCCGTGAACAATCGCTCAGGCAATTCCGGTAGCGTCGCAAAGCTCTACTCATATCGTTCTCGACGGCAGTTTGGGCAAGCATGAAACAGGCCCGGACGCCACTGCTAGCTCGACACTGTCCATCCGGGCACAGAACCATAGCATCGAAGAAATCCCACTGGGCGAGGAAGTCATCCCAATGACCTGCATGGCACACTGTCTCTTCACTTTCCGCGGAGGCACCCGGACTGTGCTGTTGCTCATAGACTCAATGCGCTTCTTTGAGCACTGAAGGTCAATGAGACAGTGACATAACCGAACATTTACACCCAATGCTTCGTCAGGGCCGCCGGAGGCTTGGAATCTCCAACGCGGATGGATCGGTGCTGACCATCACGCAGAGTTTGTGAGGGTCAGAGATGGGCGCAAGGGGTCATTGTCCAACCACGAGTTCCTTTTCACCAATCAGCCAGCAGGTACACGGGCAACACCAAGACAAAGCTTCACGCAAACGACTTTACGGACTTACGAAACGCTACTGAGGATCAAGCAGTCGGCTTCGGAATTGTCAATCTTGAATCCAGAGAAAAGGGTTCCATTCAGAATCGCAGGTTGCAGTTCAACGTCAAGCATCTGCTGCGATAAGACTGCTGCGTACAGAGCTACTACTTGAACGCCATCTGTAACGAGAATTGCTCCCTCGGCTGCTACCACTCTACACCCAAATCAACTTCAGTCCCCTGCTCCGTCTTGTCCAGGCGACTGACTTCCGTCTGTGGCGCGAGCAAGGGGTGGGGGCTAAGTAGCACGCATCAGATGCGATGCTAGAGATTCTTAAGGTGGAAACCGCTCGCTAAAGGTACCTTCGGTGCCAACCAGAACCACCATCCTCGCCTGAAGTTCCAGCAACGCATCCGTGTCCTCGCCAACATTGCACCGGTCGGACAAATAACCCCTCAGTTTAGCAGAGTTGCTGCTGTCAAGCATGACAGACACCTAGTCCTACAACTGAGAAAGCGCACGGCCGTAGCGGTGGCTGAAACGAATCAGCATTGACCCGCAGAACAGTTAGGGCCGCTGGGAGCACCTCGCCAGACTGGAAAAGCTGTGGAGCACCTCTATGGGAGACGATTTAAGGCAGTGTACTTGGAGATCCAAGATGGAAATTCATCAAAAACAAGCGACCCTCAACCGAGCTTGGCGATTCTGGGAAGGAGGCGCGGGAGGCGTAGCCTTGTGCGACAAGGAAAGACTGGGATACGAAATAGTGGGACACGAAAGACCGGGAGAAAGGGAAGCTGGAGGTGAACGACCGAGTAGATGCTGAGTTCTGCTCGATGACCTGCGAAGGCTTTCGATGCCAAGGGTTGACATTTCCCCTGGGACGCTCAGCCAGCAGTAGTTAGCTACGGGTACATAACCCAATCGGACGCAGATTCATACAACGCCAAGAGCAATAGCTGCGTAAGCCTGCTCGAAATATTAGTGCTAATAGAGTATAGAAGTCAGCACAAGTTCTTTCGATCCTGTCAGGATGAGTTGCTATAACTACTCGACTCGTCTGGGTCAGCTTGTGGTCGGGAGAAACCAATCATTTCGACATTTACGTATCCGACGTCTATCGGCTATCTATCCCGTGTTTGGAGAGTTGGGCTCACTGCCGTGCCTTACGGGAAGATGTCATGTCAGGCTAACCCGAGTGAATTTGCCCTGACATATCCCTCTAGATCGACTGCGATATATTTTCGGCTGCCGCGATGCAAGCCTTGAAATCCCTTCGCGAAGTACAGACCACAGCGGATATCCTATCCGAAAATGCTAACGCGGCATCCCTAGTCAAGTCTTGAACATGACGGCGCCATTCGACGTCTTGAAGGTGCCTCGGCAGCAGGTATGATGGATCCTGGCAATGACGGCAAGGCAGTGCAGCAATCACCACAGATCGAATTTGTTGGATACATCAACCTGGGCCGTGACAGCGACAACGAGGATCGTCTTCAGGATCTTGCGGATGTTGGCAAGCGGGATACCGTTTCTACTTCGGAAGCGTCTGAGGAGATGAGGGCTTCTGAAAGCGACAACGAGCGCCAGCAACTCTGCTGGCAATTAAGCCTTGTTTGAATTAATCCCCGCAGGTCTGGTCCCGGTTGCTTGCAAAGATATTCAGCGGCAAGCTGGCGAATATGGCATAGTTTGGCATATCGACAACTTCCCCAAATCGAAGACTCACTGCAACACTGCAAAGCATGTATGCATCAACCTTGGACAAGCCCTTCTCGGCCTGCAGATATGCCAACATGGCGCGGACCGCCTTTCTGCTGGCTTCGAGCATGCTCGAATCGATTCCCATGGTATTGTACGTTCCACAATCTGGCAGGACTTGGTTCTCATCTTGAGGAGGACATTCAAAATGTGGAGATTGCACCCAGGACTGTTGCTTCCGCACACTGAAACGTAAGGCTACCCGCATAGATGTTTCGATGGCCGAACCGCAAACCTCGCCGTCTCCCTGCGCCGCATGGCCATCTCCACAGCTGAAGAGAGCGCCAGCTGTTCGAACAGGTAGGATGAGCTTAGAGCCCTTGATGATGTGTCTTGTGTCAATGTTGCCACCTGTCTCAAGTGGCGGAATGGTCGAGAACTCTCCATCCTCGCACGGCGCTACGCCCATAGTTCCCATGAAAGGCGAGATTGGTATTTGTATATCCTGGTTGAAGTGAGCCAGCTTCTCGCCATTTGTTGGCAGTTCCCATATCTTCAATTGCGCTTCTGGGAACTCGTCGCAGAGCAATCCAAATCCAGGCACGACAGCGGTCCACCCCCAGCCGCCTGTTTGCAAATCCACCACTTCGACTTCGAGGGCATCTCCAGGCTCAGCGCCATCGATGAAGACAGGCCCAAACACGGGATCGGCCAGAGCCACATCGAAATCTGTGACCGCGTCGGCAGTCGAGTTCGGCTTGATCTGCCCATTGCCACCATCAATGCAGTCAAATATGACCATGTCTCCCGGATTCACTGTCAGGACTGGTGGTTGCGCTTTGCTCCATTTGAGATGGTTCTGGCCGCGATGGATGCTATGGCATTGATGTGAGTCTTTCCTGACAGCAGCCATCGTCGTGTGGCCTGTGCCAGACGCCCGTGTTGTCAAAATCGAGAGGAGGGACTCGGTGAAAGGTCAGTGCTACGGAAAGCGGACTAGCTCTCCTTGGGGAAGAATGAGACACCTCCAGGACGGGCTGATCTGATCTCACTTGGTAGAATGCTGCGTGACACTCCTACGACGCTCAATGGAAAATATCATCTCGGCTACAAGCCACCATATACTTCCGAGCCAGCAAGTGCGGCTCAAACTCGCCAAGTGTATTAGCCCCACTAGGAAGGTGAAGTACACTCACCTTGTAGGTACTTACGACGCAAATTCAGCCCTATGGTTGCGTCGCCCGGGATTGGAGGGGAAGCCTGTGCGACATGCCTATACAAGCCAAATCTACAATCTCACTTCTTGGGCGTGCAACAGCAGCTCTCCTCCACTGGACATCCCGAGCTCTACCCGCGTTGGCACCACCGGCAGCTAGCTAGATTAGGCAGGTCGCAAACAGGATATCTCACGAAAAGCATGATCGATGAAGCTACGCGCCGGCATCGGCAGGCAAGATCAGGGGTCGTCTCAGACATACACACTGGCATCTGACTTGGTGTCAATAATGCATGCATACGTTGACACGCCGGAATCTGTACGAGTGCCTCTGGGTCGAACACGGACTCTTTCGTGTCTACAGGGTGTATCTGAATCTGGGGTAAGAAGTACAGGGTTAGCAGCTTGTCTTGGGCAGAGGGGGTCATACGCACTGTTTGTTCGTCAGATCTGTGAAGTCGTCTTCGTAGGCATGATCAAATGCCTCTGAGCCGGTTTGATCCCTGCGCTTATTGTCCCAAACGCAGACCGATCGATATACCACGGTTAAAGCCATTGTTGCCACAAGACCGATTACAGTCGTGATCCAGCCAGTATTATAATATGGCGCCTCGTTCTCATAGAAGATGAGTGGACCGACGAAGTTGCCTTGTTTCGGTCAGTGAGTATTTTCAGATAAGCAGAGCTGGCACTCACCTAGGCAGTATCCGACAAAGATCCCACTCGAGCTGACAGATCGCTTAGTGTATCCGGCACAATTGGCAACCGTCAGACCCATTAAGCAGGCGTAGCCTCCGCCATAGAAAGCGAGGATATAGACGGCGAACAGCCTCCCGCCAGTCTGCTCAATGGGTAGCTGCCAAAGCAAGACCGATCCGACCAACGAGAAAGCCACAGTTACTACGATAATCCAGCATCGCATGTTCTTGAATTTCATCGCGCAAAAGGGGGCCATGAGCTCGACTGTCCCAATGATGGCCCCAGCAGGCATGATCAGAAGGAGCGACGTAAAGCCAGTGAAGCCGAGCTGATTGATAATGATTGGGATGAATGTGGAAACAGGCCCGTTGACGAAAAGCATGAAGAACGCAATCAAGAAAAGCAGCCAGAACTTGACATCGAGGACCAGCTCTTTGACTTGACCGATTTTGAAATGCGTGTTCCGTACTCCAGCATTGTTCTGCCGCAGTCTCGCCACTGCGATGTATCGTTCACGTTCCGTGAACCTCCTGGCCCGGATAGGATCAGGTGGCATCAAGGACAGAATCAATACGGACCATGCTATGGTAATGGCCCCCGCAACAAGGTACATGTACCTCCACGGACTCAAGGCGCCATTGATATGACCCAGACCGTAGTTTATAAGCGGTGCAACGATTGACACATAGCCAGTGGCAGAGTACCAGACACCCATCCGAAAGGCTTGCTCTCGCTTTCGATACCAGCCACCGACGACCATCATCCAGCCGGGGGAGACTCCAGCTTCGAGGAAGCCGAGGAAGAAACGCTGAGCGTACAGAGCCTGGTAGTTGTGCACTGCAGAGGTGCATATGAGACCTACGACGCATGGTCAGTACCCACCCTTCGATCTGACCAAGAACTAACTCACAGATGCCCCAGAGACACACGATGCCTGCCATGACTCGCTCGATGGGATATCTTTGAGACAAGACGATTGCCGGATATGCGCCGCAGATGAACCCTAGATAAAAGATTGCAGATGACATCGAGTATCGGTTGCCCACCCTGAGGGCGAGATCATCTCGTAATCCGAATAGTGCCTGCAGTATCCGGGTAAGCATCGATCGTTGGCCACACGACAGCCGGATCCACTCACAGCTTGCGACAGCATTGCTTTATCATAGTACTGAAGGCCATATGTCAATACCAAAATCGAGAGCAGCCTTCGATCAATCTTTCGAACGAGCTTTTTCTCCTCCAGTGGCGTCCATTCTGAAGGTCCACTGTAGCTGGCAAGCACTTTCGTGGCTTCATCGCCATGCACTGTGTCGACTCCGACTATTCTCTCAAGTTCGGTAACGTCTTTCGTGTTCGTCTCTGTACGTTCAAGGGGTTTCTCCTCTGCCTCCGCCATACCTTCGATTAGTGTCGTGTGCGAGCGGCAAGGAACGGAAGGCTCGTTGCAGCCTTTGAGGAACGTGAGGATTCTCGCATCTTATACTTCCCCTGGCCAGGATTCCCAATCCTCTCCTTACCGAATTCCCCTCTTTGCGGTACAGTGTAGAGCCGCCTGCCAAGCGGCAGGATTTGGGCCAAGGGAAACCGAGAACATGCGGGGAGAACAGTGTCATGTCAGATCTGCAGCTTGGTATGCATAATACATGTACTCTGGAACAAGCGTGACTGCCATGCACTGCCATGTGTCGACGTGGTTGACTCGCACTGCAGAGTAGGGCTGATTTGGAGCGAAACTGAAGTGCACGTGGTATACATTGTTTCCATCTGACTCCATGTCGTTCGTGGATTGTTGGCGATTCGTCTTGATGCCACTTCACCTCATTCCATGGCTCACTATACTGATCAGCATTTCGAATGGCAAACCAAGCTCTGAGACTCGTGCCCAATTTGGCACCACTGGCATCCTACACATCGCCTGTGTCAGGGATTTGATTCTGACAATCGAAATCCGATTAAGCATCGAAGCGAACGCTACCATCGATGATTTACTGCAGAGCACGCATATCCGACATTTAAATACTGATTCTACCCGGCTGTCGTGACATCACGCTCCATGTGTCGATAGTGACTGGGCTGGGCAGAAAGGATCAGGAATGGTGCGCAAGCTTATCCGTGTAGCCGTAGTGTTCTGACTGTCCCCTGCGAATTTTGTACAAGAAGTGAACAACTATACGAGATTACTCGCCATGGACAGTCGCGACGACTACGCGTCGTCGCATAGCGTCGTCGCATACCTCTAGGGCAATAGAGGCCACGGTGGCTAAGCGTTCCTCGGAATTATCGCCTACTAAGCGGCGCTGTAGAGGGCTGCCAGGACCCTCCCCGTTGGTTACTATTGACCTTGTCCGTTCGACTGTCGTCTGGGAGTTATGGGGAGGAAATTTCCGACAATGAGGGAGGGGCTGGAACAGTTAGCCTTGAGGCATTAATTCCAATATGCAGCACTCACATGTTGTGCGTATCTCGCCGAATGGTGAACGAGAAGCAACATCGAATCGTCTCCATCGGACCCTTGAACTCCTGCTCTGCACTTGCACCATTCTTGGCTGGACTTGCCGTCAATCCAGCCGGTCGCTTGAGAGAACAACTCGTAAGTATGGCCTTTTGGCTCTGATCAAAAGCAATGGCGCCAAATTTCTCCCAGTAACTCACGAGGCTGTCCTCGGCGATAATTTCGTGAATCGCCATCTTCCCGTCTCTTAAGTCGCCCAACGGTCTGCGAATGAGCTCTGCCATTTGGCCGTTCCCTCGAAAGACCTCGCCTGTCCTTCGCCAGCAACAGGCAGGTATGGCCATAGATGCGAAGACCCGATCATACTCCATAAGACTCCGCTCAAACCACATTTCCACCAGCACAAGCTGCATGTCGGTTAGGCTTTGCATGGCCTCTCGAAACTTGGGGCGGAAACGATCCAATTGCTTCAAAATTCGATATTGGCTTTCACGGGTCAGGTGTTTCGACATGTATTGATTGAGTCGTGCGTACCCTTTGACATAGTTGAATGGCTTGAGCATGCCGGCGTCGTATTTGGCCCTAAGAAGCTTATGCAGTCGATCTTCCGCAGAGCTCAGCCCAGCAGGGTCAGCGGCAGTCATGTAAAACTTGTCCCGAGCCCGAGAGTCTACGGGAAGTGCGCTCGTAGGCCGGCTTATCTCGTTTCCAGCTTGCGCTTGCGATGCTTGTAGACCATTCCGCGGGTTCTGTTGGTTGACGTTGCTGCTGGCCAGTGTATTCATACTACCGGTGCTGAGGAGCGGGTCGCTGAACAAGGCTTGCGCGGCATCTGCATCGTCATAAACGCCTCCATCGTCAATCAGTGAAGATGACAAGAAGTCGTTCAGCAGATTGTATTCGTTCGTAACCTCCGAAGTGTTGAACATGTAATTAGGATGTAGATGATGCATATCCTGAAACTGATTGGGAATGTGCGAGCTTTCCCAGTCGAGGTTTTGCAAAAGCTGGCTGCCCGCCGTACTTCGGCCTTGCTGTGGCACAGGACGCTGGATCGACGTCGGTGACATCGGCGTGGGCTGTGGCAGCGGCAGTGGTCGGGTTCCTGCAATGCCTCCGCCATTCACCATGGTATTCGCTTGACTCTGGGCTTGCCCACGAGACAAGGCTCCATTCTCGACCACCCCCATGCTGTCCTGCTGACCTGGCGCAGGCGCAATCTCTGCCACGTTCAGCGCATCGCTCTTCTGTCTCTTCGGCGGTTCTCGAGGCTCATCATGGCACAGATGACCGATGTCGCGTTTTACACATCGCGCGCATGGCCGTTCCAGGTCGCACGTCATGTGGCTACGACGGCAGTAGACGCAGGCGTGGTTGACCTTGCGCCGCTTCTTCTTGCCCTCGCCATTGTGCTCGCTGGTGGCCGCGTCGTTCGCGTCGGAAGCTTTCCGCTTGGGCGAAGCCTGCGATGTCTCTGCTACGGGCGCCGGCGCATTGGAGTTGCTGGCGCAGTGACTGGCGGGTGAAGCTGACAATGCGCGTTCCTGCGCGGCTGGTTGCGAAGTCTCAGCAGAAGCACTGGCGATCGACTGTCGTTCGCGCTGGGGATCTGGAGATGCCATGATATTAAATCAAGTGTCCAGCCGAATTCGACCTGGGGAGGGCAGGGAGGGGAGGGGAAGGGCGGGGCGGGGCGGGGCGGAGCGTGGTGGCCAATGTGGCCTCACGTGCTTGCACGCCTCTTGGCACCTTCCCGCCGGCTTCCTGCTCTTGCGCGTGGTAGATGCAGTGTGTCGTGAGCGCGCATGAGGCGTGGCTGTCGGTGTGACGTGCGGAAGTGGAGGTGTGAGTTGTTCCGGAGGTACGGCGCTTGTCCGTAACATTGCGTCCAGTACGGTGCGGGGCTCGCAGCCTTCAGCCTTGGCAGGGCAGCCTGGTTGACATCGTCCTCTCTAGGAGCCCGATCCTTGGCTGTGACAACCATCACCGCTTGCCATGTCGTAGCTTTAGCCTTTCCTCTATTACTCAAAATACGCCGAAGAGTCCTGGAAACGTTACGCCTGTGCCACAGCTCATTCCATTCGCCAGAACGGTTTCGAATCTTTGTGCTAGGTCTTCGGAAAAGGACGAGGCGTATAAGATATCCGCAAATGCAGTGGCCAAGGCCAAGATGGTGCCTCCCCATTACGGCTGAAGGCAGTTCTTAAATACTACCGTAATGGCGACCAGAACTATCTCATCCACCATGCGTTCACCCTCGCTGGAAGTTTCCCCATCAGCTATCTTCCACAGATTGAAGAAATGCTTGGAATATGAGAATGTCCAAGTAGCATTCATGTACGGCGATGCGGATCACATTTGTGCCTGGACCGGCGGTGATGACGTTTCGCTCTCAGCCAATTGGACCGAACAAGCAGGGTTTGGAAGAGTGGGCTATGCAAAATTTGCGGTCGATGGAAGGGAGTATGGTGAGGTGAGGCAGTATGGTAGATTCTCATTCACTAGGGTTTGGGAGAGTGGGCATGAAGTTCCGTGGTTCTAGCCCGAGGCTACTTATGCAATATGGATTCGCACTGGTTAACGGATTTGATGTTGCAACTGGTACAATTGATACTAAAGGCAAGAATAAGTATTCGTCGGAAGGGCCAGGGAAAACTACATATGCGAGGACGCTTCTGCCTTTGTCCTGTCCGACCAATGCGACAGCAGACCTCGCGGGTCCGAGGTATGCGGGGCTTCGCGGCGGGTATGGCGCGATGGATTTCTTGCCGTTCTGAGGCAGCGTTGTGAATAAAGCAAAGTAGCTTTCATTGCTGATATCTTGTATGCAGCTTGTGATATACGATGTCAGGACATACGGTCCCAGATTCCCACAAGACTGCATATCATTGAGCTGACATTCCTGAATAGCGAACCCTCAAAATGTCAGACGAAAACTGGGAGCGGTTACTTTAGAAGACCTCACATCCTCGCCAGTGAAAGTGCTCCAAGAGATACCCATACGCAAGCGGACTAAGATTTCAGCACCCGAATGATCTATACCAGCGCTGTATGGAAGCCTGGTTGAGGATTATGGAGATTAGAATGTTTACCACTGCTTCAACTGAGCAGCTAGTTCGTTACGGCGGACTCTTGAGCAGAAGAGACCTAGCGGTCAGGTCCAAAGCTCGAGGTTTTCACAGATCGGAGTGCTCAGCCTAAGGTACTCTGTATTCCGTTGCCTCGGCCGATAAGTACACTCGTGACATGACATTGGCAGGAGCAGAGCGAATTGCAGAGAGCGCACGTCATCCATAGCCGTTTCAGACCGTGCGAGAATCGCATACAATTCAATGCGCAATTCTCACAACACACGTGTGACACGTACAAGGGGAGGGAAAAGCTTGCTGAATAGTGGCTTGATCATAGCTTGTAGAAGTTGAATTTCATTGCCATTGTGATGGTTCTAGACACTCTCCCTAAGTTGATGCTGCTTCCACCTCATTCATTCCTTTCACTCCGGCTCACGGTCTGGTTTTTAGGACGTGCAGACCGAGTGCATCACTCTCGGTAATCCCCTTTCTGGAAGGTATAACATCGGGCGACTGGCCTGACGGTCTCGACAATGGCCAAACACAAATGTGGACAACCAAAACGTACTGAGTAAGTATAATGTGTACCATGGGCATGCTTGGCATGTAAGACATCTGATGACATTGTAATCATCATCTTTCGCAGTACAGCGGCCTCGTCTGCGCGTCCCTCGCATTCGTCGTTGCTGCTCAACAATTTGTACGCTTACACTGTCTCGACGCGCGTCGAGATGAACTCCAGCGACTGAAGGACATGATGACGCATATGACCTTAACGGCGACGGCTACTTTCAGCCGAAGAATTGCAGGCATATCTGTGGCAAATTGGTCCAGTATTGCTGACCGCGCGTGTTCGTGTCTATGGTGTGTGGGGCGGGCATCATGCTTAGGGTTAGGGGCAGTATTGTGACCGATTTGCAGGGTCATGATGAATGACTTGGCTTGGGTGCCGAGGTGAGCTTCCAGCGTGATGCCATTCGCTGAATGGACCTGTGGACAACTGGACGTTGCATGGCCATCATATGGACGGAAAGGGGACCGTTGTTCTTGCGCCTTCTCCCGCTTCCCGCTTGGGCCTAGCAGAACGCGTACAGAAACCTTGCTTTTAGAGGATGAGCACCAATGTGCATCAGAAAGCCGCGTAGAGAAGTTCAGCTAATAATTGCTTGTGTCTCGTTACAGAGTGCCGACACTCTGCAGGTTCACCTCCCAGCCTCATGTTCAATGCGTCGAATAATGCCCATGCCATGATCTGCTACCAACCATAAGTCTCGGTAAAGAGGAATATACCTTGAGCACCAGTACCCTTGTGAACTGCACGCTCGTCTGAGAGTGCCGCAACGAATGTGCGACACTCAGCAGTGATTGAAAGACCACCGCAGACCACAATAGCTGTTTCGCCGAAAGCCTCTTCCACTGGCGGTCGGATTATCGACTCTAGACTCGGGCGACCTCCATGCTTCATGGCAAGGCCTGAAGCAGGTCTTCCATTCGCGTTGCGAAGCGGTGCGTCATCGTCAGTTTCCGACTGAACCGATACACCGCTTGTGCTGTCGGAAGCGGAGCAGTCAAGCGATACCGAGATCGAAGTGGTCGCATTCTTGGCATCAAAAGATGTCGCTGGGGTGGGTGGTTTGGTGATGTGCACACATATTTGCAAGCGGAGGCTGAAACCCCGCGATTGCTCTACAAGAGTACGCAACTCCTCTGAGTACCATTGGTAATGCTCCTCTTTTCGAATAATCCAGTGAAGAGCGACAGTTCTCACACAGCCTTGTTTCCTTGTAAGCTCTTGTAAAAGCGGGAGAACGAACGAGGCACCAGAAGAGCAAGCGACCAATACCACCGTCTCGTAATGCGAGAGATCTGGTGGAGATCCCCAGGGTCCGCTCAGAAAGGTGCGATAGCGCCAATGCCCTCCAGGGCTCTTCACGGCGGCTTTGTGCAAGCTGTTCGAGAATCCAGAGCGAGCCTGGATCAACATGCTCAGCCTACACCCATGCTGATCGCGAAGACTGCTATGGGCATTGGCGATCGTGAATGGATGGAGCTCGAATGGACGCAGACCAGGCATCAAGACATAGGCATGTTGTCCTGCGCGCCAGCGGAAGTCAGCATCTTCGATGGTCAGTCGTACCATGTCACCCGGCAACGCTTCGAGGCGTGCTGTGTAGCCTAGTGCTATCCTCTTGTTCTTTCCCGACAGGCGCAGGTTCCTCGTCACACCCCAGATGAATCGCACGCCCCAGTCGAAAACCACGAATGCGACTGACATCCATATGTTGTAGCTCGCGTAAGAAGGTACGTGCACAAAAAGCAGCCAGAGCAGAACGCCGGCAGCCGTGATGTGTTGGACCACAAACAGCTCGTAGTTCAAGTTTCTGAACATTCCGAATCCGGATATCACCATCCACGTAATGACCCCCCACGCGCCGAAGCCATATTTGACCATCGGCATCATCTGTATCTGCATATTGACGATATCTCCCAGAGACCACTCGGTAAAGAAGAAAGACCAGTGAATGAGTGCCGTGAGGAAGACAGTCCGCGCGGCCCACCGATGGAGCCAGTTGAGACGCTCGTACGAGATACCAGTCAGGATGCTGATGGGGTTGAACTTGCACGACAGTAGATAGATAAAAGGTATCTGGGTAACAGTGACCCACGCGGCTCGAAAGCCAACCTTCTCCCACTTGTACGCGTACATGGGATCGTTGGGTTTGAGAATGGTGCCACTCCATAAGAAAGACAAGATGATGATCCAGTAGAATGCTAGCAGTAACCATCGGCCGACGGGCAAAGGACTGAAGTATCTTGAGATACGGCCCGTAAAGTAGAATGGTTGCGGATAGAGCGCCTCCCGCAGTGTCGCCTGTGCCGTTGCATACGCCTGCGAGATCCATCCCTGCGGTCGTGAAGGTATGCACCGCGGATCCCTTCGACGTGCTATGAGTCGATGGCGTGCCTGCAATATCGCAGCGGCTCTGACGGCGGTGAGGACTCCCACGCACCCGGCTACGCCATACCAGAAGCCGTGTGCATAGGATTCATCTGCGGGTGTGAAGACGCCGCCACTCATGGTCATGCCGCTCATGTCATGGCCGCTGTGGTCCATGTCGCTCATATCCATCGTGATGGCGTCGTGTGGCTCGTGACTTGTAGGCTCTTTGTCTGGCGGTCGTCCACAGCGAACAGCGTGTTCGCCGCACAGTCCTCTAAAATTCGCGGTGTCCCATCGAGTTCCGCATCAGGGCCTTGACAGGTGAATTGGCCGATAGAAAAAGGCTGCGGTTGGCGTGCAGCGGCGTACAGCTGTCGACAGGCTTTTCCGTGGAGGTCCGCAGTCCCAGGTGCGTCGGTAGCTATACCGTGCAAGGACAGTCTCCCGGACGACTCTTGATGCAGTAGTCAGCGAGATGCTCTAGGCGAGGTGGGCTGCACGAGGTGAGGTCTGGCCGCCTGAGCAAGTATTCGGACTTGGCGCGCCACCCTTGAGCAGATTAAATCGCACTAGTGCAACCTTACCGTGCAGGGTCCAACCAGGAATGTGCATCTGGACCCGCCAGGTACATGTATCGAGCGGGCGATGCCATGCCATCATGCCCTCCCATGCCCTCCCATACGTTTGGCTTTGCATGTCCAATCACCGAGGACAAGAAGAGTTCAGCGGATCTGCCGTGATCGATATTCTGGGAGCCTCCTGAAGGGTCTCCACGTTGGATCACCAGTTCTCGACAGAGCCCTCATTATTGTTGTTCTTCACCTCACCGTACAGTACCATTCACCCCATCGCCACCTACCTCCGCGACGATCATGCTTCAAATCCTGCTCACCGGCCTTGCCGCTGCCAGCCTGGCATCGGCCCACTTCACCTTGAACTGGCCCCCGACAGCTGGTTTCATTGACGATGACGAGCCCAATGCGCCGTGCGGCGGAGCAACTGTGGTCGTGAACGATACCTCTCCTAAAGTCCAGGTCGATCGGTTCGCAGTGGAGATCTTCAGCTCACACCCGGCTGGATCATGGTCGTTCTTCGCCACCACGAACGTTGAGGCGCCTTATAACTTCACCCAGATCGTGCCTGTCGTGAACAGTACTGGCGTTGGCAAATTTTGCCTCACAGATATTCGAGCTCCGGCGGATTTCGCGGGCAAGGCCGGCGTTCTGCAGGTTATCGACTCTTCCGTAGACGGCACGCTTTACCAGGCAGGTCGCCCCCTCTTGCCTTACAATGGCTCCGTAAACTGACCAAGTGACCAGTGTGCTCCTGTCAACTTTGTCTCCGGCAGCAACGACACGGCCGGATCGGCTTGCACCAATGCCACTGGTTTCAGCGCCGAATGGACATCGGCCTCGTCAAACACTTCTGGATCGTCGAGTTCCCCGAGCGCAACTACTTCTGGTACTTCTCCATCGGCCACGTCCAGTGCCGGTGCGGCAATGGCCACCGCCATGGGAAGTCTTGCCGGTCTGGGTTTCTTGGCAGCGGGTATGCTTTGGTAGGCGGTGCGATTCGGGATGGCGCTTAGCTATCAATTTAAATTCATGGCAGAACTTTTGACACCGCTGCAACCAAAGAGGTGCAGCTATGCCTATGCCTATGCCTATGCGTGTTGCTTGTGCTTGTCCCCAGCAATGTGGGCCAAGAAGAGAAGACGGTAGCTCGGGCCATAGCTCAATGAATCAATGTGCTGAGGCGCGGGCAACGCATGCCTCATCTTTTCAACCATAACCCCTTCCGCCCCAGAAATCCTCGTAACGATATCGCATGCTGTGATGTCGTGGATGATGTGAGCACGATGGACGGAGACCAGACTCCCGGGAAACTGGTGGGACAACGCGAAAAGACCGCGCCCGGCCCGACTTTCCATTTCCCCACAAACACTGCACTGCACTGCCAACCGTACCCTACTCTGCCACCCACCGCGTTTGTCCCGAAAGACCTCTCCATGGACGATGATCCGGTGACTCGTGGTCTGCCGTTCGAGATTGGACATCTCCGCCCTAAGTCGGCCTTCTTCTACACTTTTGACCAACACCAGAGCATCCTCGATGCGTGGAACAAGAACATCACGCCTCTGGAGTTGGACAAACAGTATGAGCTGCCTGACGTCCAACTGGACTTGGACATACCGGAGCTTAAACAGCAGAGCAGCCTCCGGGAGCTGAATGCCGACGATTCGGAAGAACAGCCAAAAAGCGAACCGGATACCCCCCCTTGCGATTTGGTCCGGACCGACAGGGCAGGGCATCCTCATATTTGGGACCTGGATTTCAGTGTCGAACAAGACGAGGGCCAGAATCAAGTCCGTGCTTGGGAAGCATTCGAAAGCGGGGATGTGTTAAATGCGCCGCTCACCTCTTGTCTGTCTGAGGCAGGACCTGCTGCGCTTGACGCCGTCTTAGCGCCTCTCGAGGAGAGCATTGGTGTCTTACCACAAGACTACATTCTTCGCTGCCTCAGTACCCTAGCTCTGGGGCGATCATCGAGCCTCTTCTCGTGGGATGAGTCCTCCCACAGCTTTCAGCGAACTCTGCAAGGCGCTGCCATAACCGGCACCAGCTTGGAGGCCTCAGAAAGTCTCATTGCATGCACTCTTGACATTGGCAATCGGATCAGGCGCCTTCGTGCTTTCGCTGACATAACTCGTTCCGCAACCCATGCATGCCCTGCCTTACTAGCGCTCAGAAGCTGCGTCGGTGAGCTGCTTGATGGCATTGATCAAATTGTATCTGCCACGCTTTCCAAGATCCAATCATTGCTGCAACTCCAAGCCTTGATGGATCGACCTCAGCGGCTCCTGACTCTGCTTACGCTTTTAACCGACTCCGTCGAAGGTTGTCGGTCGGACGAAAACGTGATTTCTTCGCTCTCTGACCAGATATGTGAGAAAATGCACGAAGATCACACCTTTGGGGATGTGTTACTGACCTTGCTTGCTCGAGTGAGCGTACCTTGGCTCGAACAGCTGGCGGTCGACATTGGCTTCACTGCACCTGCGGACAGTCTCCTTGAGGATGAGTCTGCACGAGGCATACGAAGAACCAGTACAGGCCGAGAGACCGCTTTCATCAGCCAAGAAGACCGCAACTTGTTGATTGAGGTAACATCCGCTGTTGCGCTTCTTCGGCATGTTGATCCAGACCACCCGCTCGTTGCATCGAATCAAAGTGTGACGCCTAGTTCTTCACCGTTCACTTATTTCACTGAACGTGAGCCCAACCCCCGCAGCATAGTAGCTGCCGCGCAACAGTATGAACGAGATTTCATTGGTGTCCTCGCAAGAGAGGCGCCAGATACGGCGACAAGAACCTGCACAACCATATCAAGCGCTGTGAATAACTCGTTCTGGCGAGACCGTCTCTCGTGCGGCGATTACCTTACCGAGCTCGATAGTATCATGTCGCGCCACCCTTCCGAACATCAAGCATCTCCACGACAGTCACTCGCTAACAAGACGGTGGCAGCCTTGGAAGGCGATGAGCAGGCTATATCACTGAGCATGACAATGCCAGGAAGCTTCGGCTGGTCGCCGGTCGCCCACCTGCGACCTTTTATCACAGTGCAGCATAGACTTGTCAATGGCGTGATCATACGACAGCTCCTGCGAGATCAGGGTCTGAAGCGCCACCTCGAAGTGCAAAGGTCATTCCAAATGTTCGGCAACGGCACCTTCGTGTCGCGCATGGGAGTGGCTCTATTCGCCGAAGATGTGCAGTCTGCCGAGCGGAGACGAGGCACTATACCAACAGCAGAGACAGTCGGACTGCGTCTTGGAGCTTCTCACGACGAACGCTGGCCACCTGCCAGCTCTGAATTGCAACTATCGCTGATGGGCATCTTGAATGATTCGGCCGCTGGCGCCACTGACAACCTGAGCTTCGCAATTCGTGAGCTACCAGAGGCGGAGATCGAACAGGTACTTGATCCGCACTCGATCTATGCTCTGGACTTTTTGCGACTGCAGTACAATGTCACAGCGCCTCTGGATGCGATCCTGACACGCTCCACGCTCCACCACTACGACGAAATCTTTCGCTTTTCATTGAAGCTGCTTCGCTTGGTCCACGCCGCTAGCGACCTCTCCAAACAAATCATGAAAGACGCGCGACTCGTTACTGCTTCTGCGTTTGCGCAAGAAGCCCGGATCTTCTTGAGTATTCTTGTATCTCACGTCATGGACGTGGGAATAGCCCCTCCGTGGCAGGATCTGATGCGGTCTATCGCGATGTTGGAGCAAAGAATAGACGAGGAGGATAGACGGAGAGAAATTGGCACACGAGCTCATCTTGGCATTGAAGGGCTGCGCCATATACATGAAGCATGTCTGGACTGCATCCGGAGCAGACTATTACTAAAACGCAAACACCACAAATTAAGAATTGCCCTGGAGTCCACTTTCGAGAGCCTTCTTAGGGCAGCCTATGCTGCAGGGACAGACGACTTCCAATTACTTGCTCCAAAATTCCACGAGGACGTGAAGCACTTCGTAGGCCTTCTCAAGGAGACAGCTGAAAAGCCTCCGAGGTCACTTGCGGCAGCGGAAGCTGAGGATGCGGAAGTGTTGAGGATGCTATTAATTCGACTGAACTGGAACGGATATTATGGAGATCAAGATCAGACACGGTGAATGGGGCATACCAGCAACACTTCTGACATCCCAACCTGCAATCGGTAGACCTTAAATCACAGCTACCTCAGTCCTCGTTCCCCAGAAATAGTTCCGTTGCCATCGATACGAGATCTATCGTTGCAGCCGAAGAGACTGGCTAGAGCCTTGGATCAATAATCTAAGCTCCCAGCGTCACTTCTTCGAAGGCAATGGTTGGCCGATGGTAATGGAGCCATTGCCTGTTGCCTTGTCGAGAAGATCGAATATGCTAGGCTGATATCCCAATCTTTTTGCCCTGCTTGACCGTGGCTTTGGACGGCCGGTTCGTGGTGCGGGTAGTGCTGCGCCGGCATCTGCGACTACTTTGCCAATGGATCCAAGTGCTTTGGGCAGGCTTCTCCTCCTTCGCCACGTGCGTCACTGGAACTCGATAATATGTAGCTCCAAGATCTGAGCTATTTGCTGAGCCGACAACTGGGTAATACGTGCACGAGTCAATGAGATACGTGTCAAAGGATGTGTGGTGTTTCCTTACGAGATACTCAAGTGAACGAGTCGAGACGAATGCGTGTAAACGTCGTAAATTACAGGACGTCCGACACAGGGTTTGGAGCAAGCACCGAATGCCTCTGTCTGCCACAATGCCCTACTTGAGCCAAACAGAATTGGAAATAGAAAGCCGTCCGAGTCAATGTTGCTGCTTCTGGCCTCGCCGCTTTCCCATCTCCCGTCGATTCGGAGCAGGGCATTCCGGTGTCAGGGCCGATGCCCAAACCAAAACCGCGTCCCAGACGAAGAGACGAAGCTTACATTTCTGGTAGCTCATAAGTCAGGTACATTACTACAATCGTGAACGCCCGATGTGACTCTACATGCGGTGCAATGGCCGCAACAGGGATCACCTTCGGTCGGTAGTGGCTGTCCAAGCTCTGCGAATGCATCGTTGCTAGTTCCTTTCCTTTTGGCTTGGGGCAGCATGAATGACGACCGTACTGTGTCGACCGCTTCTTCGGTGTGCACGAAATCACTCATGTCGGATGGGTGCGCATCGGCCGTGTATCATCTTCCCCCTGCTTTTTCTGCTTCAAGCTGATCACGGAGGTCTTGAAGAGCGGCTTCTCTTTTGCGAAGATGTGCTTCCAGCCCGTCGACTTGCTCTTTAACCATGCTAATCTCGTCATTGAATTGCTTGAGACTTTGTCCGATCTTGGCCTTTCCTTCGCCATTCTCAAGATTGCGCAGTTCCCTTCGCTTGTAGTCCAGCAACTGTTCCAACTCCCGCTTGACGAGCGCAGGTTTGGAGTCTTCGTGACGACCTCCACGGTCCCGCCTGCGTTTTGCTTGCTCTTCCACCTTGGCCATCTTCTCCTCCAATTCCTTGAGTTGCTTCTTCAGACGTACCTCCTCCCACTCTCCGTCGCGGGGTGTGGCACTGAAGTCCGTGCCTTTCGGTCTCCGCTCACCAACCCCCAAGCGAGAGAGGTAGGTGTCGCCGAACTTCGCCTTTTTGCCCGTGAGCGTGTCGTCGCGCTTGTTCGTGCCCCAACGGTCGGCGGCGGACTGGACGCGATCCACGTTGTACTCGATCCGCCCTTGCTCGAATGTCGCACGTAAGCTTGGTGGTACAGATCGTGGGATTCGGTAGCCTTCATGTCGATTGTTCAGTATGTGCAGGAATGCGAGGCAGGCATCCTTATTGATACCCTCCTCGCTCTTTGGATTGACGAGGTTCCACGCCGAGCGCACATCGGTGTCTGGCACATTCAGACCGTCGTACAGGTCGGAAAGGTCATCGAAGCGAATCAAGCCCGAGCGTGGGTGCCGCGAGGAGGTATATATGTCTTCGTATTTGACGCGATCGCTCGGAGACATGTACCAGTCAAACCCGTCTTTCAGACCCTGCCCGTCGTCGTCATCATCGCCGTAGTCTGGCCGCTCCCATCTCTCGCCACCGCCGGCGACGGCTCTTGTCGCCTGCACCAAGTGTGCTTTGCCCTCCGGGACCAACCAATCTGGAAGGGTCTTGGGCACGTCGAGGTATTCGCCGTTCATCAGATCGTAGATGAGGCGCATGGCAACGCAGAACTCCTCGAAGTCCAGTCGGCCATCGCCATCCACATCCGCCAGATCCCAGATTCGTTCCAGCTGCTCATCGCCCAGTTGCGAATTCTTGAGTACGGATGCTGCTTGCGAGCCGTCGAGATGTGAAGAGTTATTGGACAGCGAAGCAAAGATTTCCCAATACCGATCGATCTCCCATTGTTCGATGCGCTTTGTATGAGACATCGTAATGGGACATATATGTATGCGTGTGTGTGGGGAGGTGCGTGTGTATGACTTGTGTGTATGGGAGGAATGGTGCAGGCTTCGCTGACGTCGAGCAGGCAACGTCAGACCGCTGAGCCTCCTTTTTGCTATATAACCATACCTCGACACCAGTACCACCTTTCCGCTCAGCGTGATTTGCTTTGCCGCGGCTGACCAACATAGTCTGCTTGCCGTGTGCACCTTATGGTGTCCTTTCCAATACTGCTACCGTGCATCATTCGCTGTATCACCAAGCGCAACCCAGAGGCACTTCGTACTATGCTGCAACTGGATTGATCAATCATGGCAGTGCGGCGTGGAACATGAGTGCACGAGCCGAACGACATGGACAACAGGTCTCTGCTCTATCCCTCCTGTAGTTGTAAAATGTAGCATTATGGTGCAATGACGCTTGTCACCGCACCAGCGATTATTCCTCCTGCCAACCATTGATAGCTAGACATCACTTGGTTACCTCTATCGTGTTTCTCGCCGCCTCTTCATGTTCTCTCCATGATTTACAACGCAGAACCTACCTCTCATATCAGGCGTTCATATGCTGCGCAACTGGGATGTAGTCGTGCCGCCGGTGCCGCTCTAGCTCAACCCGACTCATGACATGCATGCACACCTCCCACACTCTCGGCATTCTTCCAACCTGGTTGCTAATCGACCTGGTGGTTATGTATAAAGGCCCAACTATTGCAGTAGTTGACGCGCAGATACATGCAATGCAAGACGGATAGGCTTGAAACGTGAGTGAACGGTGAAGCTCTGCCGCTGTGATGAGGTATTTGGCTGCACAGTACGAGCCCAATCTCCTAGGCGAGTGCGCCTCAATCGAAGTTCGCATTGATGCGCATCAAGACGGTTTCAATCCCTGGATTGCTGTGTATGCCTCTGCTGTACTGTCTGAAGCCTCAATGCTCCAATTTCGCAGCGATCGCGCCCTGCGTGCCTGCGCCCGGCTCATCCAATCCATGCTCACTCCTGTCAATGGTTGCGATATGGGGTATCATCTGGAAAAAATGCCCTGCTGTGGAACTCCTGCGCTAATAAACCCACCCAACGAAAAACGCCGTAATATGTGTTCTGGTAGCATTTGAGACCACACTTCGTAACTGCAGCTCCCTCCTCATAGCGGCTGGTCGACAAACGGCGCGAAACTTCTGCCACCGAAGCGCTCCACATCGTCCTGATCCACATCATCTACATCCATATCTTGATCCTCTGGCTGCTCGCGCTCAAGGGTTCGCTTGGCACGCGCGGGAGCCGCTGTATGTGCAGCGGCAGTGGAGCCGTTACCGTTCATGCCGATCGCGCCGTTGGTGATGGGAGCCTGAACATGATGTGGAGCGGAAACGATACGCCTAGCGCACAAGATGTCCCAGTAGCTCTGAAGCAGCCTCTTCATGGCATCGTCGAAATTGACGCAAAAGCGCTGGGCCTGGCAGAGCTGCATAGCCTTGATGTAATCGACGTCCTCGTGTGTCTCCATCAAGTAGGCAGCAAGCACGCCTGCGCTTCTCTCGTTGCCACTCTCGCAAAAGACAAGCACCTTGCCCAGTTGGCCCGTCTCCTGATGCTTGCGAGCTAGGTGGCTGTTGATGACGGCGGTGGTGTTGGCAAAGCTGCGGATCAAGTCCTGGTTGCCGGTTAAGTCAACCGTGTGACATTCGAGATTCAGCTTGTCTGCCGTTCTCAGCGCGCTGTTCATGAGCTTGCTCTCGAAGCCATGCTTCTGCCGCACGCCCAGCAGCATGGTGACGCCGTTCTGCTGGAGGTAGCTCTCATCCTTGGCGGCCGTCATGGGCCCGAGAGCGAGGAAGGGGAGGATATTCTGGGCCTCGCGGCGCTTCTCGTAGCTCCACTCCAGTGGGGCATTCTGCTGGACGAGATTGGTGTAGTTGACGTCTTTCAAGAAGCTGTACGACGAGCTGCGCAGTGCCGACAGTGTGATGTCCGGAATCGCGTCGGCGTTCAGAGCGGGTGGTGGGACGACGATTCGTGGCGGCGTGGGCACGCGGTAGGTGTAAATGTCGGCCTTGTGCGGGTAATGCAGCACGTTCGCCTCTCGGCTGCCCATCGTCAACCGAGCTGCTTTGCTGCAGTGCGGCAGCGGTGTTGTTGTGGATGGCCGTAGTCGTTGGACGGAGTGAGAATATTACCGTCACTGTATTGTCGTCGATGATCAGTAGTGGGCGCGAAAGTTGCAGTCGCAGTAGTGCCGTCCTAGTGCGGGCAGGTAGCCACGCTGCACGATTCCACGCGCACGTGCTTCTCCGAGTGAGTGAACATGAACCCATCATCACAGAAGCGTGGGCTTTCGACGAGGGATGAACATGAGGCTGTTTTCATTGCTATTTCGAGCGGAAGCGATCTCATCACACAACTCCGCTGGCAGCGTGCTGCGCGCGCAACATGTCCCCTCCCTGCCTGCCCTCCCCTTCCCTCCCCTCCCTAAAACGCCACGCTATGCATCAAAGCACCCCAAGAAGAATCACTGGCTAAGCTTCTAACTTCGTCGCACTCTTGCCACGCTTGTTGGAGTCGCCACGTCGCATACCCTTGGTAACGACAGTCTCCTTGGCTCGTTTTAGTGCATCTTTCCTCGCGACCTTCTCCGCCTTTTCGTTTTCTCTGGCTTCGAGCTCTTCCTTCGATTCACTCTTGAGCTTCTTCGTCAGCACCGGACGAGGCTCCGCCTCGACAACGTCACTTTTCCGCTTGCTGACACGCCTCATCCTGCCATCAGGACCAGGAACTTCAATTGCATCTGCTTCACCATTCGTAAGTGCACTTCTCTTTCTCTTCTTCTCGGCATTTTCTGCTGTGGGTGCTTGTTCAAGCACGTCTTGCCCCTCCGTCCAAAGCTCATCCGTGAGCCATATCGGCAGCGCAGCAGTCTCTGGGCCCTTGATGTGCACCGCTCTCATATTGCTCCATTGCTGAGGCACGTACTTCTCCAACATCGCTTTGACGGTCACGTCAATGTTGTTCTGTACCTGCTCTGCAGTCATGCTCGCTTTTCCGACCTTGACAGCCGTGGTCGTCGAAGGTGCGAGATGCACCAATGCTGCTCCAATCGCGCGCTTCACTTCCTCTGCAACATCACCAGGCCGCACATCCTTCTTCGTGACCTTCTCTCCGCCTTCGGCGAGCTTTCTCCTCTTGTTCCCATGCTCGTCCACACTTTCCCGCTTGCCCTCCAGCGACACTGGAATCGGCCTCTTGCCTCCACCATGGTAGAAAACTTTGCCCAGGACGGTCGGCAGGTAAGTGATGATGCGGTCGTCGGCGAGGAAGACGTCATATTCCGAGATGAGCTGCCTCTTGCTCTCGTAGCTCTTATACTTGCGCTTCAACTTTTCCAGCCCAATCACCCTCGCGATCCTCTTGCTCACGGCCAAAGGGAAACTCGGCTCCGCTACCAAGTCCTTGTATCTTCTCTGTGGATCAGCGGTGATAAGACATATCCTCAAGTTTTCTTCTTCTACGCTGCGCAGCGGGTGTGGCAGGACGATCTTGCCAGGTTTTAATCGTTTTCTGTCGATGATGTGCTTCTTGGTGGTCAGTATGAGCCAGATTGGAACCTCGTCTTCAGCATCTTCCTCGTCGGCGTCCTCAAGGAGGTTCGATTTCGATGTCCTGCTTTTCTGCCTGCTCTCGTCCGACTGAATTTTCCCAAGAAGAGCGCTCGTCGCGCGAAGAGTTTGCGATGGATCAAGATTAGTCATTCCTCCAGAGGGGATCTTGGCAGCGACGGCTTTGGATATGGGCGCCATGTTGAGGTGTTTTTGTCTTTGCTTTGAGAACGCGGTTCCAGCGCCTGCACAGTTGCGGCTTGAAATTCTAGTCGCACCCCGGCCGCGCTCGCGAGATCCGACGGAGGACCCCGGCCCGATGGCACCGCACGGACTGGAGTCGCTCGCATTATTGGGCAGCGAGATCACCACTGTCCCGTTTGGGTCTGACTCGCCATCCTGACGACTTCAGGTTCACACCAAGACCTACTGCTTCGTTTCGCTCACTTTGGATTGCTAGAGAAGCGGTGTTTGATTCAGTCTTTCTACGACCGGCAATTCTGAGCCCCCAGCTGCTCCACACCGGCTTTTCTTGCCAAATGCAGCCTACCTAAGACACAGGTGCACTAGAGAACAGAGACCGACCATGTACCCATCTCGGTCAAGGAGACACTGGCCGTCAATAATGCATCATGCTTTCTGGGAGGCAGCTCGCCTACGTCGACGGAGGTAATATACACAATCATTTCAGTCGTAGCATGGTCCTGAGCGCACCTCCTTGACACCAGTGCCAGTTTCTGTTTGCGCCAACTTTCCCGCAGTCTACTCGTCGTTCGTCAATCGTACATGGAATTGTATCTTTGCCCCACTTCCACCACGCCTCGCTCGTCGAGCACCCATCCGAGAACAACAGAAGATTAGTCAGCTTTAATCGTGGTTTCGGGGTCCACGGGCAGGGGTGTGCTGGTATGTGTGGCGAAGGTGGCAGGAGGACCTGTCAGAGGTGAGTGCTGAGGGGCATGGCTTCCCGCCGGGCTCTGCTGAGTACCGCCAGTCAACCCGCCCCCCATTCCGGCGATCTGCCTCTCGAGTTCGCGGATCCTCAGCTTTAACATCTGGTTTTCTCTCGTCAAAGTTTGGGTCTCTGCTTGGAGAAAGGCAGTCTCATCCCGAGTTCCACCAAGCAGGGAATCTTGATTCAATGGTCCGAGGCTGCCATTCCGAGCTCGCGGAGCGGGTGAGTTGCCTCTGCTACCAGATGCCGACAACAGTGCTGACGATCTACGCGACAAAGATTGGGGTCGGTTGGCATGAGGCTGCATGACAGACGATGCCGCGATACTGTTCGACCGAGGGATGGAGGCTTCGGCAGTCGTGGGACTAGCAGGACTCGCGCGGGGTGAGGGGGTTGCGGTGGCACTGTTGCGATTGTTGGAAGGAGCCTCGATAGCACTGTTCTGTTGTCTCTGCAAAGCAGCCAGTTGGTCCTGCTGAAGTCTGATCATGTGCAGCAGTCTGTTGACCTGCGCTTCCTGCTCATTCTCCAGCTCCTGATGTAGCTCCCCTAAGCTCGGCTGCCTATGATGATGTGGGTCCGCTGTGTTGAGAGCAAAAGATGTCCTTCTCATGCGAGGGCTTCCCGAGTTGCTGTCATTGGTGTGTTGCACTTCGCCTGCAGTGGGAACAGTGGAATCATTCCAGGCAACGTTGTTCATGAGAGACGACCGCCTTCTTTCAACACCAGGTGATGCGCGGGAGGGTGAACGGTGGAGACCTGCATGGAGGGCCCCGGCTGCCTGAAGGGAAGATAGTGGAGGCGATCGAGGTGAGGGCGGATTGGGTGTGGCAGCATCAGGCCCCGCGCTGATCGAGAACCGTCTGGGACGCTGCGAAGTTGGAGAGGCTGGCGTGCTTGACGGTCGACTGGAAGGTAGTGAGTTGAGATCTGGTGGCATAGTCGCAGAGGGGTCGGCGTTGGGGAAGTCCCCAAAACTGACGGTTCACGATCTGGTCAATGACGGCGGCACGGTCAGGAACATGTTCACGCAGGATGTGGAGATGCTTGACGGACGGCAGGCAGCGAGGTCGGGTCTGGGGATGCCGGGGACGTTAGCTTGAGCCCTGCCCTGCATTTGCAGCCTGAGGTGCCTGAAATGCGTCGACTGGTAAGAGGGCGAGGGCGAGGGCGAGGGCGAGGGCGATGCTCGGCATAGGTAGGGATGGGGTGAAATGGTCGGGTGTGTTCGGCGTGACCATGGCGGCACGAATACAGTACTCCGAGGGTAAGGTACACACGATTTGCCCCCTTGCCTTGCCTTGCCTTGCCGTACCGTACATGTATTGCGACACGAAGGTACTGTACTGTCGGGCCAAGCGGGAAGTGGCCGAGCTCAGCTTACAAGTTCCATGATGTGCTCTTGGGCTTCCATGTCCCCGTGCCGTCTGCACGCTGCATGTGCTGCACGCTGCTGCATGTCCCTGCCTCCAGCGACCGAGGACATGGCACTCGTCGTGCATGTGTACATGTACTGTACATACATGTACACGTAGTTATGATTATTGTAGGAGGCACTGCGACGGTAGTGTACTTGGGGACTGATCAGTGAGGCCTCGACACCGGACCGTCGTCTCCTTTTCATCTCCGCCCTCGTTAACCCACCTGTCCAAATGTCGCATCCCTGCGCGTGGCGCCCGTTGAACGCTTTGATGCCAACGGCCAATTCGCACACCCACCGCAATCCTGGTCTGCATGTGATCTCGACTCCCGACGCGAAGGCACACAATACTGTAATGGCGAGGCCATACCGGCACAAATCATCATGTCACGACTCGGTGGCTCATCCGCCGTCTACAGTACCACTACCACCATTCTGATCACACGGGGACACACGAAGCGGAGAGACCACGGGGGGATGTCCGTCCACGCCTCCAGCATCCTTTTTTTCTTCCTGCTCCCTCATCACCAGCTTCCCGCATAACAGTAAGCTTCCCAATCTGCGCCGCCAGCGTGAATCATGCAGCTATCACCAATTAATCCACTGCGGAGCGCGTCCCCGTATCCTCCTTCTCTCTCTCTTTAGCTCTCCCGTCAGCCCCCCGAGCACACGCTCTCACCTTTTCGAGCTGGCGCCAAAGCCAGAGCCGATCACTAGCCTAAACGGTGATACGTCCATTGGGCAGTCAGCCATACGTGCTGCATCTAGTCTACCGGCTTCCCGGCTCCCTTGGAGAGACGTGCCGTCGGAAGTCTGCGTTCTTCAGGACCTTCCCCATGGCTCCCTCGAAACAAAATAACACTGACAATGTGACATCGCTGACCTTTCCTCAACCTCCTCCTCCTCCTCCTCCTCCTCCTCCTCCTCCTCCTCCGCCTCCCCCAGACCACGCCCGTGTACCCCTCCCCCCTCCCATTTGCCTGAGCCATCCTCTCTTCTCCTCCTACGCCATCGCGACTTGGGGGGGTGTGTGTGTCCCGAAGCGGAAGGAGCACGTACCGAGACGCAACCCACCGAGTCACGACAACAACCTGGACGGGCAGCTGGATCTGCGAACGTGCTGCACGGTCGTGCAGGGTTTTGCCTCACTCCACTCTCATGGAGGCGCCTGATGAAACGCATCTTGAGTCCGCCAGTGAGGCCAGCGTGGATAATCCCATCACGCTTCCGGAGTTGTCACGTTCGGCCACCACCCTAGATACTGCAGCGGAGCCTTCCACTCCAGCTCTGGTCCCTTCGTCTGTGTCTGTTCCTGTTGCCATACCTGTCTTGAAGCCACGGAAGAGCCTGCGGGCACGACCAACCCCAACCCAGACCCTCGAACACCAACATGCAGCGCCGCCCTTCGCTCTGAAAGGAACTCGGCCACCACCCCCAGCGGAGCAGCAGCCGCGCCCGCGCCCTCCCAAGATGTCCCTGTTCAATCTCTTCAGCAAACCCAAGGTCGAACGCCAGAGAGGCTATGCTGAGCGGGGTCTGGAAGGCCCGTCTCGTGCGCTTTCCAATAGCGATGCGACCTACCTGAAGCCTTCGCTAGCCCTGCGGGCGCCAGATGTCAGTGCCCACCACACTCGACCGCGACCGACATCGTCAAAATCTGCCTATGCGAATAAGGCTGCACGGATGGGAACGACCAAAGAGCCTCTGCCGCCAGTGCCCAACGATCGCAGAGTGCGGCACTTCGATCCGCCACCGCTGTTCCAAGTCTGGCCGCAGACGACGAAACACGGAACGTTCGAAATGACGACAGTCACACCGGACATTGTTTTGCAGAAGTCCAAGAGTCGGATGAACGCACCATCGCGATTTGCCCCGGGAACCGACATTCAGACATTGCAGACCGCTGGCCCGCGAGGGCTGGTCGAACCGAGGGTCGCGGCCAAGTCCGCTCTGAGAAATGGATCGATCTCCAACGTCAATATTCCCACGAAGATTTTCGTCCTCGTCACATCGGGCTATTTGTTGCAATATTCGGAACATGGTCCTAGCGATCGCCTTCCGGAAAAAGTCCTTCAGCTTGGTCGCCACTCTGCCGCCTACGCATCGGATCTCATTCCGGGGAAATATCATGTGTTACATATCGAACAAGCTGTCGACCAAGATGGCACGGCCATCGCAAATTCGAATTCATTCCTATCAAAATTGGGACTTCGAAGCCAGGTTGCCAAGAAAATGACATCGAATTTCCTGATTGTCATGCCTGGCGCACAGGAGTTGGAGGACTGGATGACCACGGTTCGGCAGGAGATAGAGAAGCACGGCGGGAAACGAGCACGATCCGATTCAGTGACCACCCGGCAAGCGAGGGAAGAGGCTTCCCGTACTGACCTGCGAAAGACCCCCAGCCTCAGCCACCGATATCAGATCAAGAGAGATACCATGATCTGTAATGTTTCTCCTCTCGCGGAAGATGTGATGAAAGCGCTACCACCGCCACCCGTCTCCTCAAGTGCCGATGAACACGAGCCGAGCATCGTGGTGGGCACTGAAGACGACAATGACAGTGTGAAGGAAGAAGTGATATTCTTGCCACGGCGGAAAGGCTCGGATGCAGCTTCTGTCAGCTCTTCGGCTGCTGTGTCCGTCGAACAGCAGAAGCTGGACACGATTCGGGACAGTAGTAGAATCTCGCACTCGACGATGACCACCTCGGCATCTAGTGCCTCGCGCACCAATTCTGTCAGCTCGTCATCCCCTTCGCGAGCCAAGGATTTCTGTGAAGGTCAGCCTGAGACCGTGCCTGGTAATGGACCTTCCCGTACCCTCTCTTCTTACGCGATGTCCAACAGGCGATCTGTTGCCCTGCTCATGTTCCCAGACAAGACCGTATCAGTTTCAGGGAACGCCGTCGATTCGCCGATCCTTGGTCGCCATCCATCACAGACTGCCGCCTCGCCATCCCCGACAAAGAAATATCTTTCAGTGGCTCGAAGCGCGCCGAATTTGAAGCTTATCGAGGGGGTGGATTTGAGATCCACATTGCCGATTTCCACCCCACCTGAGGTGGTTGAGAGACCCGAGTCCTTCGTGGGCGACCTGCCAGCCTCGATGACGTGGGCGAACAGAAGCCCTACGACCGGTCGGCACAGTCCAGCGCAGCACGAGTCCACTCACACGAGGCTGTTGAGAGCGGGCTCGCACTCTTTCAGTCTACCGAGGAGACTCAACTCCCAGGATTCATCACTGCAGCGTCCCGTAATCAAAAGGGCATCGCAATCTGCCGACGCCGATACCGGTATCCTTTCGCCAGTACCGGCTGCCACTACGCTCGTCGCCAAAGTCGACATTGCGACTCGCACCATTGTTGAATACCACGGATTTTCAGATCACCCTTCCCCGCCACCCGCTAGGCCTCTGCCCGCCCCACCGAGAGTGAGTCCGGTCACCGCGCAGAACATGAAGGGCAGCCCATCTGTTCGACTGTCATTGTTCCCGAGCGGAGTCGCCTCCGCCTCGACCGCAGGTGTTCCCGCCATCCATCACCTCACACGCTCGCCTTCGACGACCGCACTCGGCGGGTACACTGTACACGCCTCAAATGACTCCACGGCCCTGAAAAGGCCAAGCTCAATGCAGGTTCGCACCAGCCATGCGCCATTCTTGTCCTCAGTGCGTGCCTCGCCAGTATCCCCCACGGAAAGATCAATCACTACGGTGCCGATACGTAGCCTGAAGCCTTCCCGCCCTGTGGCGACTATGCCAACGGTGCACCAGCGCACTATCATGAAGACTGAGCCTATCAACTTCAGCACCCGCAGAGTGATCGAGGAGGAAACAGACCAAGCAACGCCTCTTCCTGTCCGCTCCTCGTCGCCAGACAAGCTCGGCCACAGTAGATCTAGGCCATCGTCTCGTACGCGCGGGCCACGAGCTTCTACATCATTGCCCGAACTTGACTTTGGCATTCCTGTCGTTGGACTCGGCCCACCAGCTCCACCGCCTCAAACGCCTCTCCCTGAGATACCCACGCACAGTAGGCCCGCGAGCCGGAACGCTGTACCCATCCTCAGAAGCGGCACTCCGATCGGAGTAGCCATTAGCGAAATCGAAGAAGAAAGCCGAGGTGTAGGACTTGGCATCGAAGTTTCTTAGAACCATTCTACGCTCATTCAGTTACGGCCTACCAATTACGCATGAAATCTTTTTTTGATACCCCCACAATATGACACCGGACTTATTGCAACGATCTCCGGACTGGATCTTTGAAATTTTCTATGTCACCGGCATGATTCGCAAGGGATGAGCATTTTTGAGCAAGTATGGAGGATCCATATCGCACTGTAATTCTGTCGAAGCTGTACCGACGAAAAAATGATGCCCATGGCTGTCTATCTGCCGACTGGAGTCTTCATTGGTGGACTGTGCGTTTCGGGACGAAGATGCTGGGCGCTGCGTCGCGATGCTACGTTGCAGACCTGTCGCAGTGTTCCGCGCAAAAACAAGCGAGTGAGAACTGTACAGGAGAGCTATAGCATGAGCGTGGCCAAGGCTCACGAAGGCCAAGTGGTCTGTAATGCAGGCGCTTGTACAATGTATGCGCAGAACAAGACATAGAATATTATAATCCTGAACCACTACTTTAGCAGATACTTGTATCTCGGCTTCGCTTTCATCTAGGTCTATTGAGAACGGCCCAGGCTTATAGAATCTCGGCGCACTGAGGCAAGAAACTGAAACTAGAGAATAAGAAGTATAGATCTACCTAATCATAAAGCTAATGAATCTATCAAGTTAGTATAGAATAAAAAGAATAGAGATCTAGGACTATCTATAAATTAAAAGAGAAAATATCGCACTAGCCAAATTTGCTAGTAGCCTTACTATTAGCTGAACATGTATCGAAAGCCAGATTTCTAGATATTATAGATGTACAGAAAAGCAGCTAATTGAATATGAACTAGATATTTTGGATTGTTTTACCTTGATCCTCTCTATATATCTTCCTATGCCTTACTCGGAAACAGGCTTTCCTTCTCAAGCCAGGTCTCGAAATCCATTAAGCTAGGATACAGCTTCCTTAAATGTTGAATGTCCGCCTTGTACCCATCGCTTGCGAACCAGTCCAGCATTACTCCCATTTCATTCACGAGCCTCTTCAACACCGCTCCAAAGATCCAGTATGTGGGCTGGACACTGACAGTAGTTCTCCTCTCTACCTTGGCGCAAAGTTCTGCGACAGTCTGCTCATCTCCGGCAAGTCCCAATGCCTTGTGATTAAACTCCTCATGCTTCTCGAATACAATCTTCGCGAACGCTCCAATATCCGAGCTGGCAACCCATTGCAACGGTTTCCCACCAAGAGTGTCCCTCATAGCAGCCAGAAACACTTTTGCAGGAAAGCCAGGAGACAAATTGTCCATAAAAGCCGTAGGTCTCAGGATTGTCCATCCCATCTCCCCGGCTGTGTCCTTCAGATGATGCTCCACCTTGTACTTGGTTTGGAAGTGGGGCACGGTGGTCTGCATGCTCCAACTTTGCTCATCACCCCCTCGCTCAACACTGCTGTAGATGAAATGCTTCACGCCGTGCTTGACAGCTTCGTCAATCATGTCGCACCCTTGCTTGACTTCCCCCGACTCTGATTGTCCTGCGGCATGGCCTACGGAGGCTTGTACGCTAAAGACACCCCAGACGGATTCGCCATTGACCGCGTCTTGGGCAGCTTTGAACAAGGCCGAGGCGTTATTTTGGTCACCCTCGACGAGCTTGATGTTGCTGCCCTTGGCGGCGAGTTTCTGAGCGCTGGCTGATGAAGCATTGCGAGTGAGGGCCAGAAGGGTGAATGAGGGGTCGCCGAGGAGATGTCGAATGACACCACCACCCTGCTTGCCGGTGGCACCTGTAATCAAGAGATTCCTTGGCATGGTCCTAGATGTGAGTCGGGCCTGGGCGAATGTGCTGTCGGGAGAATGAAGGGTTGGCAATGTCTGGCAAGGAAACAGAACATACTTACGCGTGCGAGCTCTTATTATAGGGGACACACGAGAGCCTGTGTGCGTTACCGCCCATGCTGAGCGCACCGTTACTGATCATCTCAGAGGTGAGCCCGACGAATGTATGGATAATGGATATTGGTGACGTTCATCGGCTTCGCTTGGAGAGCCGGACAGCCCTGGCTTATCGGATCATCCTCGCCCGGACACCGAGGGTTTGCCAACCACGTTTCCACCTCACCAAACCTGTTCCTGTCAAGTGCGGTGAGTATGCCTCTTCCGTACCCACTGCCCCGCGCATCTGTCCGACTTAGACTGAATGCCCCGCGTGGCACAAGATCACGATATGCACATGTCGACCAATGTGATGCTGGGGAAGAACGTTCTCCCCAATGGAGTGCACAATGGCACCCATCCCCAGGGTTCAGGCTGACGAGTGCGTGTAACTAACATAGATGGTGCGACTGGTCGACTGGCTATATCAAGGACAGCAGACCCCGTTGCCGTGGTCGGGGAGATGCGGTAAGTGGTGATGGTGAGAGAAGAATTGTTGTGATACCCGTCTTCCAAAGCGGCCAGTATATCTATCATGCCCAGCATTTCCAAGGCTTCGTTGTGCGGCTTGGGGCTTATTGTTACTGGCGTTGCAGGTGACCTGCCAGTGGGCAAGATCGTTGCGAACCCAGAAGACGCATGCTCTCTCCTCGCTACCTCTTTCAGTCTCCCGCATGTCAAGGTCAACTTTGCACAGCATATCACGGCAGGCACCAACGTCACTTTGGATACGTCGACCGAAGAACTCAGGACGTGCGGGTATGGCAGCGGTCAAGTTGTACCCGTCGAGCTTTGCCGGGTAGCATTGTACGTTGCAACCAGCAACCGATCAGGCATCTCGATGGAAGCATGGCTGCCAACGAACTGGACAGGACGTTACTTGAGCACTGGCAAGTCCTCGGCGGATTGCAGCGTGTGACCGTCGCTGACTCGCCTTCGATAGGGAATGGCGGTCTCAATGGATGTTTATCCTACGACGATATGGCATACGGAACAGGGTTTGGCTTTGCAAGTATCGGTGCTAACAACGGCCATAATGGAACAAGCGGGGTTGCGTTCTACAACAACGACGATACCGTGAAGGACTTTGCTTGGAGAAGTCTTGTCACTGAGACGAAAGTTGGCAAAGCAATCACCAAAGCCTTTTACTCCAAAGAATACACCAAGAGCTACTATCTGGGCTGTTCGACGGGAGGACGACAAGGATTCAAGATGGCCCAGGACTTTCCCGATCTCTTCGACGGAATTGTGGCCGGCGCTCCGGCTTTGGCATTCAACAATCTCACCTCCTGGTCCGGACACTTCCTTCCCATCACAGGTACCAACACCTCCGACGACTTCATCCCGCTTTCAAAATGGCCACTCATCCACGCCGATATCCTCGAACAATGCGACGGCCTTGATGGCGCGGAAGATGGAATCATCGAAGACCCAAACCTCTGCCACTACAAGCCAGTCGCGCTGCAATGTGCCTCGAATGCCACAAACACCACTTCTTGCCTCACAGCTGCACAAGTCAACATCGTCTCCCGGATATTTGCTCCATACTACGGAGAGAAAGGCGCTTTGGTATACCCACGCATGCAGCCAGGCTCGGAAATTGCAGCGTCACGTCTCTATTACGCAGGAACACCATTCTCGTACACAGCCGACTGGTTTCGCTATGCCATCTACAACAACCCGGAGTGGCAGCCGATCGACCTGGACTCTGCAGACGCAGCATACGCTCACCAGAAGGACCCGTCCGGGATTGATACTTGGAGTGGCGATCTCTCAGCATTCAAGAAGCGTGGTGGCAAGCTCCTACACTATCACGGCTTGATGGATGCCGTTATCTCCTCAGACAACTCTCCGCGGTATTTCGAGCACGTCGCAACGACCATGGGTCTGTCTCACGCTGAGCTTGATTCGTTCTACAGATTCTTCAGGATATCAGGGACTGGGCATTGCAGTGGAGGTGATGGCGCGTGGCAGATTGGGCAAGTGACAGGTGGACCTCGCGACGCAGCGCACAACATCCTGCAGAGGATAATTGACTGGGTAGAAGACGGTGACAGTAAGGCTCCAGAGTTCGTAATTGGTGTGGCCTATCACGGTGGGGAAGTCGGAAACGACATCGAGTATGAGAGGAAACATTGCAAGTATCCTCTGAGAAACAAGTGTTTGGACTCGAAGAATTGGAAGAGTGTGAATGCTTGGACGTGCGTGCCTTGAGTGCTCGCGCCATCTGTACATTTTTGAACGCTAGAGGCATGAGCAACGGCGTACACAATTCCGACGACTGATGACACTTCAACACAGGTAAAAATTTCATTGGCGGCCAGCATGATAGATGCCGTGACAGCACCGATGCGCAAGAGCCACGATCTCAGTGGCCGCAGTCGCTCAAGTGGCCTTTGAAACCTGCTGGAAGTGCATTGCTCTCCTCTCGTCGGGCGTGACTCCGCTTAGCTCGATCGGGCTACGAGGTAATGTCGTAGGAATAGAATGCTCCTGAAGGAAATTCGCCAGCCAGCAGGCTCTGTTAGGGCCAACCCCATGAATAAAACCGCAGTGCTCGCGCAGCTCGTAAAGAATATTCTGCGATCGTGTCTGAGCTTACGCGATCACTTCTGGGTGCCATCATTGTCATCTCTCCGTCCCTCAAAGGCAGAATTGTTGCCGTTATAAAATTCTGCTGACTGGTCCTTCTTCCCGGTTTCTGCACGCTGATCCGCAAGAGTCTTGATTTTGACCTTGCTAGAGCGAGAGGGATCCGACGTCCCGTCACTACCAAACAGCGCCCTGTCATCGTGAGACGTTTCTCCCGAGTTCGAGGTAGTGGTAGATAGGGCTGAAGAGGCCGTACTGAATCCCGGGATGTAAGAGAGCGCTGCTCCAATGACGCCGGTAGCACCATTCGCCAAAGCGTAGGTATAGTGAAGCGCAGAGGACATATAACCTCTACCGCCCGACGAGTATGCTTCTGTGTATTCTGCAACTGGGGCCAGGACCAAGGTCGCATTTGGCGTGAGTCCGAGGTCAGCCAAGCTTAAATGTTCTTCGCTTAGTTCGATAGTCCGACTAGGCCGTGGAGCGACGATTTGCTTGAATGTGTAAGGGATGTCAGCAGCGGGGGTGTTGCCCTGTTCTTTCGTCGTAGTCTTGATCCAATCCCTCACAGTGGCGGCAAGTGTTGCAGAAGGCTCGAAACGTCCTTTGACGGAAGAGCCATCGAACAACCTAATCAGCAGATTACACATTCCACCAGCGCCCGCCCTCCTTCTGGCAGCCGCATCGACTGACGGACTGAGCAGCGCCTCGGATGGCGCCTCGGAGTGTGGCCGCTGAAACCTCGATTTCCTCTCCTGCTTGTCGGCTTCGATTTGTGCCAGGATACGTGCTCGCTCTTTCTTGGCCTCGTTTTTTCGCTGCTCCTGTTGCACAAGCCAGTCTCGTCGAGTCTTCTCTTGCTCAGACACCTCGCCCGCCTTGCCCTTGCCCTTGCTTTTGTCGTTTGCCGCCTGCTTGGCATCGTTTCGACGAGCATCGCGGCGCGCTATGCGCTCTGCCCTCTCTGCCGCCTCTCGCGTAGCCCTTTCAGCTTCCAATCGTTCCGCACGGTCCGGGAATAACGATGTCACGTCGGCTGTTGGAGAAATACCGGGAGGGGCTGTAGAAGAAGAAGGAGTCGAAGATTGGTCGGGCAGATTCTGGCCGGCTGAGGGTGTTTCGGTACACATATCCAGCTTCAGCGCCATCATCAGCCGTTCCTGAAATTCCTGCTGGGTTGCGCCTCTCTCGATTTTCTCCAGCACCTGGCCCTTATCGATGACCACAAGCGTAGGCGCTTGGTCGATGGGGCAGAAGGCGCTCAGCAATGCCATTTCTTGACTGAGGTATTGTATCTTCAACAGGACAGCTTTGGTGGCAACTAAGTCCACCAACGACACCTCCTTGTCCTGTCCTCTCGCTAACCAATTTTCTTCCCACACCGCGCTCTCCTCGTTCTCGTTGGCACAGATGAAGCATGCTACCAGCTTCTGCTCGGCGATGGCGCGGGATATGCCGCTCTGTAGGTCGCCGTTATGAAACATAACAACTGTCTGCTTTAGAAAGCACTTCACCTACGACTAGAAGGTGAACACTTCAAGGTGAACTTCCCAGTAAGGGAAGTATATGTAGGAGGGAACACCAGCTGGACTTTCAGCGGGCCGTGGCTGTACTAGTAGCCCCGCTTTCATATGCTTAGCAAATACACGATCTTTATACCTCGAGATTTAGTACTTCTATTTTAATATAGATTCTCATAATACTAGATAATGAATAGCATATACTTTAGAGAGATAATAAATACGTAATAATAAGTTATTAAGTATAAAGATAAGAAATAAAAGTAATTAATAAAGAATAGAAATAAAGAAATAAGAAATAAGATTATAATAATAGTTATTATATTTTAGTAGTAAATATAGTAGTTACTATATTTACTTTATAGAGTTATATAGTATAGCTTTATATCTAGATATTTATA